>CM077152.1:176726371-177355802 GCA_039583875.1 Platanthera guangdongensis | reverse complement strand
CAGTATTGACCAAGGTTAAGAAACCCTGCGTCATTGGCCCCGACAGTAACATCTCAGTCATCCCTCAGCCTTCATAAAAACGATTAGTCTTGCGCTCCTCATCCATGATGGTGGAGCTAGCATAATGACTCAACCGCGTAAACGTATAACTCGTGGAGATATTCATCCACGTTCCTCTCACCCTGCACCAACTTCAGGAATTCATTCTCCATTGAAATCCTCTGAGTAGAAGGGAGGTATCTTGCTAAGAACAATTCCGAGAACTCTTCCATCGGAACGTCTATCAGTTTGTCTACCTCGCAGATGATGCAGCTCCAAACCTTCCCACACATCCTTGCTTCACCGTCCAGCAGGAACGTAGCAATGGTGGTCATCTGCCACTCCTCCGTCTCCGTCGCTGTCATGACTCTCTTCACCCTAGAGAGCCAGTCTTCAGCTTGAGATGGGGTTCCCAACCCGAGAATAACGGAGGGTTAAAGCTCATTACATGCTTCAACTGCCTCTCAGTCGCCCTCCTTGGCACTATTGGTTCTACAACCACTTGCTCCATCCTCCTCGGCTCAGCCTCTTGAAGAGGTACTTGCTCCATCACAGGAGCGGGCCTGCTGCGCTTGCCTCCCAGGCTGCGCATTGATCACGGCCAACACCGCTTCAGCCACCAATCTTATATTTTCAGCCGACAAAGGTGTTGCGGGAGCAACTTCCGGTGCACTACTTGCCTCAGAAACTCGGCGTTCTGACGGCCCAATGCCACTTCGAGTCACCTATAGTGGTACAAAACACCGTTAAGCGACCAAATAAATTGCAAACAGCAATTATAGGAACACGCAGGTTCCTCAAACACGAGTATTTTCATTCCTAAGTGGACATTCATGGGTTCTTTGTACGGTTATAACGATGACGCACACAATGTGCTCACCACCCCTTAAAAAGAATTCGCCCACGAATTCAATTCAAGCCAACCAAAACCAGTAGTCTGATACCAAATTGTAACACCCCCTATCCGTCGCATAACATATAGCAGTAGGTCCGGCCGGGGCCCGACGCCAATATACCACAGACAGACCGGGTGGTTACGTATGGAAACCATCCAACCAATCTCAACGTCCTACACAGAGCATTCTAGCGAAAGCAGTTTATAAGTTGCAAAACAAGAACCCAGCACAAGCATGAATGTCCACTAACATGATAATAGGAATGTTATTACAAAATACTCAAAAGTCGGCCTTAAGGCCTTACAAAATGTTTCACTTGTCTTTTACATGATTTACAAACCTCGGCTCGCAGGCCGGCCATACATGAATAAAACATAAAACATTTCCACTTGGGCCTTCGAGGGCCAGCTTCGCAAAAAGGGATTTAGCCCGCTATTGACCGCTTGGTCCAGCTGCACCTGCAAGCAAACAAACCACCGCACGGTGGCAAACAAGGCAACGGTCAGCAATGCTGACCAAATTATAACGATCCCGCCCCCAATTCGGGGCGGCGATGCTCCTTTCCTGCATTTCATTAGCATAAGCGAGCAATTAAAACCATAGCCATTTCATCACAGGCGTGGGCTCGCACGGCCACACGCCCCGTGCACTCAGGGCACATTTCTCGGTGAACCGGTCGATGTCACGTCAATTAAAGCCATTAACATTCCGGACTCACCACCGCCACTTAGACGGCCATTCCTATGAGCAATTCGTCTTCATGGTATTGGTCACGTCAATTTAAGCCATCGACCACCGAAGACTCACATCTATGCCAACGGCGAGTCCCATGTAACTTTAGGTCTCTCTAACCCGAACGACATAAAGCGGGTACGGCTCCATCTAACCCGTGCTCACATCGCAACGGCAATTTAAGCCATCTGCGCGGGTCAAACTTTCACCGATTCCCATTCTACCACAAATCACATAACCCCGTTATGTTCAAGTTGGCTCTCAGGCCACCAAGTTGGCAAGACCTCGTGTCCGCCCAGTTTTCCGGGTGCACCTTTGGGTTAGTCCCCAAGGCTCCCTGCTGCCATCTACCGCGTAGAAACCCGAAAAACACCCAATAGCACGGAGTCTTCTCCGGCCTTATGCAATGCAACATCACCGATCCAAAATACATGTCCGGGTAGGCTTCAACCAAAATGCCTATGTCCGTTCTCGCATACGGACGCTAAACAACGGGGACTTTACATATCTACCCGAAGGAACGCCTCCAACTCTCCGCAAACTCGCGAGAGCGGGCTTCCTATGCAAAGAAAGAGAGCGACTCATGCTCAAGTTGAGGATCGTTACCCTTGCGGTCCTCTTTGGCGCCATCGAAAAGTAATCGGATGGAAATCACCGCACTTGCGTTGCCTCCGTGGATCCGGAGTCGGCTTGCGATTCGGAGCTCCGAAGCTCCTCCAATGGCGGATCTAGCTCCTCTTCTTCTTGCCTTAGCTCTTCTTTCTCCAAGGGTTTGGAGAGAGAACAAGTGGAAAAAGTGAGGGTTTTCTAAGTCAAAACCCGGGTATATCCCTTCAGGAACAACCCCCAGCCGTTGGATCTTCAGTCAAAGAAATGAACGGCTTCGATTCGGGACTGAAATGCCCAATCTGGACCGAACACAGGCCTGGCACACGCCCGTGTCCAGGGCCGTGTGCCTCATTCGCCGTCAAAATCGAATCACCTGGAACCTCACACGGGTATCGAACACGCCCGTGTTCGAGCTGACACGCCCGTGTTCAACCTGACACGGCCGTGTATCTGGCCGTGTACCCCATGATTTTCTCCCGTTTTCAACCCGAGCACTGCACGGGTTCTAGGACACGCCCGTGTCCTTGCCCGTGTCACCTTGACACGCCTGGGCTCCAGGCCGTGTACAAGGTCTCGGCACTTCGCGGCTAAGTGTCGACACGGGTCGACACGCCCTGCGACACGCCCGTGTCGCAGGCCGTGTGCCATGTCTCGACACACTGTCGACACCAAAGTGTCGACTTCGCGGGACGAGTGTCGACACGGGTTGACACGCCCTGCGACACGCCCGTGTCGCAGGCCGTGTGCCGTGTCTCGACACAACGTCGAAGCACTGTGTCTACTTCACGGCTAAGTTGTCGACACGGGTCGACACGCCCTGCGACACGCCCGTGTCGCAGGCCGTGTGCCCGGTCTCGACACAATGTCGAGACCAAAGTGTCGACTTCACGCCTTAGTGTCGACACAGGCTTGACACGCCCTGGGACACGCCCGTGTCCCAGGCCGTGTGCCTGCAGCCAGAACTCAAACTGGCCCAAATTATTCCCCTCTGCTCCTTTGAGTTTCGGGGCGTTACAGACCTTCTGTTATATGCCATGCGACGGATGGGGGTGTTACAACTCATCAGCAGAGGCGGACTCAGCGGACTTCGCAGACTCTCTATGCAGTTCGCCTTCCCTAGGTCTCCACCCGCTCTTCTCCAGCGGCAGGATCAACCTCACCTCAGTCCGCAATCCAGGCGCGGACTCGGTCAGTAGTGGCAGACTCCTTCCAGCCTGCCAAGCAGTAGAACCTCCTCAAGGCAGTCCTAGACCGCATAGCCTTGTGCGGACTCCGCGGGCACTCCTCAGCTCGCACCCCCTTAGCGGGTACCCAGTTCAGTAGCGGCGGACTTCGCGGATTCCCCTTCCAGTCCGCCACTTAGCCTCTAGCATCCGCCACCCCTGCAGCAGGCGAACAATCAGCTCAGCAGCGGCGGACTCTGCGGACTCCCCTTACAGTCCGCCATTATGTCTCCCAGTTCGCCATCAGCAGCACCAGCTCTAGAAGCAAGCCCCAGTCCGCGCGGCGTGTTTCGGACTCGGCGGACTCCTTCCTCTTCTCGCTCAAGTTACCGCCTCACCGAGGGTAACGTCACCGCAAGCCGTTACCTCCTCAGGCCTATAAATAAACCTCCATTCCTCTCTTGGGAGGGGGGTTGGGCAGCTTCAGACACCCCAAGGTAATCACACTCGAAGACAGCCCATAGCAAGTTCAGCTCTTCAGCCCCTTGCGGACTCTCTTTCCAAGTCCACATCTCTTCTTTTTGTAACCGCGCGCGGTCGGCCGGCTTTAGTCTCCAGTCTATGCGGCCTCTCTTTTTCCCCTGACCGCGCGGCCTGCCGACCTGGCTCTTCAGTCCGCGCGGTCTCCTCTGGCACCTCTTCCTTAGCCGCCAGCTTCCTCCTTGTACCCCTTTATTTCTTTCTTGTGAAGGTGAATTACCAAGCTGTAACTCTCAACATTAATCGAAGGAAAGCCCGTCGCAAGAGTGGCATTTAAGCCGCGACGGGCGAAGTCTGCTATTGCCGCTGCTAGCGGCCCTCTCTCTTCTTCTTATTAGCTCAGCTCAGCTCCCTCTCGACATCCACCTACAAGCATAACCGTTCAAGTACCCGTCTGCTCGACAGCTCCTGATCAACCTCCTCCGCTACTCTCAGCAAACCTCTCCTCTATCCCCGCAACCCCTTTGACAAGCGCTTGCTCCACTCTCGAGCACTCAGAAGCTTCTTCTTCCCCCGCAACCTTCATCCTCTTCCTCTCCTAGCTGTGAGATCGAACACACCCTCCATGTTAACTAGGCGGTGCCGTTTTCGCGCATGAACATCGCCATTTTCGTCGAGCCTGAAGAAGTTGTTCTGCACAGAGAACCTTATTGGGAAAAAGATAGCTGAAGCAATCCCCATCTGCAACAGCAGGATCTGAAGCTAGCAGACCTACAAGTTTTGCAGGGAAAAAAGAAGCTGTTTGAAGAAAGATTCTACTGTCTACATATTGTCTTCAACAACAATATCTTGGATCTGATATCTGCTCAGTCTAAGAAGAAGGAGACACAGAGCTTACTCTGGTGTCCAAACATCACATTCTTTATTTCTATTTTTTGTAAAGATTCTTAGTGAATCAGGAGTTGTAAGCCTGTTCTATAAAGGCTGAGGTCTTAGTGACCTGTGTGTTTGGCCTTGTGCCAGGTGATAGGTCTTTGTGACTTGGGTTGTCTTAGTACCTAAGTTGTTGGTCTATGTGACCTGGGTTGTCCTGCGGGATCAGTGCTGTAAGCTGTTAAGATGCTGAGTTCTAGAGGGAGAGCTAATCTAACACACTATTAGATAGGCGCTGAGAGGACAGTGGATGTACCCAAGATTGGGGAACCACTATAAATTTACTGTGTCGTCTGTGAATGTTCTTGAAAGCTGATCTAATCTAATCGACAGACACAGTAATCTAATAAACAGATTAGAAAAGTTTAATAAAGACAAAAACCTATTCACCCCCTCTAAGTGTAAAGCTAGCCTTGAAAATAAGATTTTCAAGTGGTATCAGAGCCAGGTTGCTCTTTAAAGTCTTAACAGTCTGAGTAGATCTCTAAAGTTAGCTAGAAGTCTGTCTCCATGGGTTCTTGAATGACCAATAGGGAGTTGAGTGTTGTAAAACTTCCAATGTGTAGGAAGGAAGACTTTGACATATGGAAAGCAAGGGTGAGGCAGTTCATGGAAGCTGCTGACCCTAGAATATACATTACAGTTGAAGAAGGACCATTCATCCCTATGAAGGTCTCAGTACTGGATGCCAATGTCAAGAACCCCAAAATATATGATGAGATGACCAAGGATGAGTTGGCCCTGGACTCAATAGACAAGAGGGCAAAGAATATCATTATGAGTGTTGTTGATGATTCTACACTCCAGAATCTGATCCATTGCAAAACAACAAAGAAAATATGGGAAACACTTATGATCTACATGAAGGGGACATATGAGGTCAGAGATGATAGGAATTTCATGCTCAACCAAGAGTATGAGGCGTTCATGCAATCTAAGGGGGACAACATAACCATCTGTTATGAGAAGTTCTTCAGGATATTGAATGAGCTGAAGACTTATGGAAGAGTTTTCAGTCACTGTGAACTAAATGACAAGTTTCTTAGATCTCTCTCTAGAGACTGGGACATAAAAATCTGTGCCATAAGAGAAGTGATAAAGTTGGGTGAAACAACTCCTCACACCCTCTTTGGAAAGCTGCTTTCATATGAGATGCAACTGGCTGCCAGGAAAGATGAGGAGAACAACAACAAGCCTCAGGCATGAAAAAATTCTATGGCATTCAAAGCTGAAGGCTCCAACAGAAGCAAAAGGAAGTATCCCTCTCCACCAAGGAGAGATGCTGAATCCGAGTCTGGAAAATCAGAGGAAAGCACATCAGACTGCTAATGGTCTGATGAAGACTTTGTTGCCTTCACTAGGTAATTCCAGAAGTTCCTGAAGAAGAAGCACTGGAGAGGAAGGACTTCCTCCTCCTATCATCCTAAGTATGACTACTATAAGGGTAGGAGAAAATCCTCTAAGGAGGACAGGTATGGTTCCAAATCTGGTAAACATGTTTCCTCTAACATGACTTGCTATCATTGCAGAAAACCTGGGCATGTGATAGCCGACTGCCCAGTCAAAAGGAATGAATATGGTGATAAAAAAGATCACCAGCAAAAAGGCAAGATGGACAAATCCCTCATTGCCAAAAAGCAAAAGAACTGGACTGACTCCTCCTTATCAGAGTCTGAAGAAGAAGAAGCCTACATTGGGCTGTACTCTACTGATGAAGGAGATGTTGAAGCAGACTGCATTAAAATGCTGGCTGCTTTAGAAGAAGAAGCTGAGGAGGTGCATCCTTCTCTCAGGATTGAAGATAGGGTCCCTCTATCACAATCAGATAGTGATTCAGATGTGGATTCTTAAGAAGACAGTTGCACCTTCGGATGATGGCCAGGTCAGATGAAAAAAATCAACCAGGATCAACCTGCTCCAAGCAAGGTAAATTCTGTCACTAGCTCTACATGTTCAGATTATGAATCTGTTCCAGATTTCTATGCCTCTGCATCAAGTGATGATGATGTCTCATGATTTGAGGGAGACATCAATCAATTGATTGATAATTATGGTGCACTTCTGCATGCTTTTAAGAAGAGCAAGCACCTTGCCAAACAACAAGCTCAGGAAATTGCCTCTTTAAAGCTTGATGTTTTAGATTCAGCAAAATTGCTGGATCTAAAGACTCAAGAAGTCAACAAACTGAAGAATGTTACAATCCTTCAGATGAGCACCATAACCTTCAAGAACAATCATATCAGGAATCTTGCGGGAAGGCTCTAAAAGGAGAGGGAACTAGTGGCTAGCTACTCCAAGCCTAGCACAGTGTTGCCCTTGATAGACTCATTCTCCTCCCAAAAGGGAAATAAAGGGTTGGGATTCAAGGGAAATGCAAGAGCTACTAATCCTAAGGGAAAGGGCAAAACTCAAGTGGAGCTACTAGCCTCTAAGGCTCCTGTAAGGTTTAATAAAGTTCAGTTTCCTTCAAACAGCCATGACCATGAGAGTATTTATGGTCACTGGAATCATGCTAAACCATCTTATGTGAACAAAGATGTTCCACAAAATGATGACTTTTACAGCAAAGGTGCAAGTGCCCATGAGAAAATACAAATGGCCAATCCTGGACCATTTGTGTTTGGTGCTACAACCCCTTCAGTCAAGGGTAAAGCTGCAGCCTATTCTCAAATTCCTCCAGCCCACTCTAAGACAAAGGGCAAGGCTGTCAGTAGACCAGACCTGGGCATCTCTGAGGCCATAAATAGTATCCTGTCTGAAAATAAAGCTACTGCTAGAAGGGCTCAAGATATCCCAAGCACTTCTACCGCTAGACCCACCACTTGTCAGACTGGGGCTGGGAAACCGTGGAACAGGACTGCTGCTACTCCGTCTAGACCCGGAGCTACTGTTAACGCAGCCACTAGACCTGCTCCAAAAAGAAGGTATAACATCCATGAGTGTTGGTGCTGTGGCAAGGTAGGCCACTTTACTGTTGATTGCTGGCACAATCATAGTGTGCAGAGAGTAAATGTCAGCTTACCTGTCAGAAAGGCTGCATGTATACAGAATTATTTTCAGCCTAACATGCACAAAGGACCCAATAAAAATTGGGGTCCTAAGGTTAAATAATTTGTGTTTTGCAGGATAGTCTAAGTGCCCATACCCCTATATGGTACTTGGACAGTGGATGTTCCAAGCATATGACTGGAACAAGGAGCATGCTGAAGGATTTTGTTCCTGTAAAGAATGGACCAAAGATCATCTTTGGTGGGTCAAAAAAAGGGGTGACTAGAGGTTATGGTAAGATCTCTAATGACATAGTAACTATCACTAGAGTAGCCTATGTGGAAGGGTTGCACACAACCTGATAAGCATTAGCCAACTCTGTGATCTTGGTTATGACATAGTATTCCACAAGGATGAGTGCCAAATTAGGAGGTTAAGTGACCAAGAGGTCATCTTAACAGTCACTAAGAGCGAAAATGTGTACTGTTTAAATTTTCTATGCTCTAGCAAAGACTCACCTGTATGCCTAATTGTAGATGAGAAAGCCTCTTCCCGTGTATAGTGGTACAAGAGGCTAGCCAATCTAAATTATAGGACCATAGGCAAGCTATTCAGCAAAGAGCTGGTTAGGAATGGGCCTAAGTCTATATGCACTAAGGAGGGTATCTGCTCTGCGTGCCAAAAGGGCAAACAGACTAAGACCTCCTTTAAGAGCATTGACTCCAAAGATTCAGTGAGATCCTTATACCTCTTGCATATGGATCTGTTCAATCCTATGCCAATTCAAAGTCTAGATAGTAAACACTACAGCCTTGTGGTTGTTGATGACTTTTCCAGATTTGCCTGTATGTTCTTTCTAAGGAAGAAATCTGAAACCCTTGATCTCTTTCAGACATTTGTCAGGCAAATCAGAATGAATTCAACAGCACTATGGTCAAAATCAGAAGTGACCATGGGACTGAGTTTCAGTCTGAGTGCATGACAAGGTTCTGTGAAGAGCAAGAGATTCATCAAGAACTTTCCTCTCCTAGAACACCCCAGCAAAATGGAATTACTGAGAGGAAAAATATGACTCTTATAGAGGTTGGTAGAACCTTATTAAGTGACTCATCCCTCCCAGAATACTTCTGGGCTGAGACAATTAACACTGCATGCTATATCCTTAATAGGGCTTCTATCACCAAGAGCCACAAGAAGACTCCCTATGAGATCTTGAAGGGTAGAAAACCAAACCTGAGCTATTTCAGGATCTTTAGTTGCAAGTACTATGTGCTCAACAATGGAAAAGTCCATTTAATTAAGTTTGCTGCCAAGTACCATGAAGGGATCTTTGTTGAGTACAACACTCATAGTAAGGCATATAGAATCTACAACTTAACTACCCAAGTTGTAGAAGAGTCAATGCATGTTGTTTTTGATGAATCCAACATGGTTAACTGTGAGTTGCCAAGCTCCTCCTCTTCTAGTATTGCAGGTACAGAGCAGATGATGGACAAGCTGACCATCAAGGAAGATACCCCCACAGTCCAGGAAAATGATGATGGACTGTCTATTGCAAGAGAAGGGAAAGACATACCTGAAGAAAATGAAGACCAGCTAGCTGAAAACCCTGAAGATCAGCAAGCTGTAGCTAGATTGCATCCAGCTACCAGACATCTAAGAGACCATCTAGTTCACCAAATCATTGGTAATGCACATCATGGGGTACAGACCAGAAGCAGGAGCATGAATACAACTCTCTACTCATGCTTCCTATCTTAAGAAGAGCCAAAGAAGTTTGAAGAAGCAATCAAGGACCAATTCTGGATTGGAGCAATACAAGCAGAACTGGACCAATTCAAGAGATGTAAGGTCTGGAAGTTGGTCCCCATAACTCAAGGACAAAATGTTACAGGGACTAAGTGGATCCACAGGAAAAAGTTGGATAAAGATGCCATTATTGTCAAGAATAAGGCTAGACTGGTGGCTAAAGGCAACATACAAGAAGAGGGTATACACTTTGACCAGACCTTTTCCCCAGTAGCCAGACTGGAAGCCATAAGGATCTTCTGTAATGCCCCGAAACTCAAAGGAGCGACGGGGGACGTTTTGGGCCAGTTTTGGGTTCTGGCTGCAGGCACACGACCTGGGACACGGGCGTGTCCCAGGGCGTGTAAAGCCTGTGTCGACACTCAGCCGGGAAGTCGACATTTTGGGCTCGACATTGTGTCGAGACTGGGCACACGACCTGCGACACGGGCATGTCGCAGGGCATGTAGACCCGTGTCGACACTTAGCCCGCGAAGTCGACACTCTGTGTTCGACGAAGTGTCGAGACATGGCACACGGCCTACGACACGGGCGTGTCGCAGGGCGTGTCGACCCGTGTCGACACTCGTCCTGGGAAGTCGACACTCTGCTCGATGATGTGTCGAGACAAGGCACACGACCTAGGACACGGGCGTGTCCAAGGCCGTGTCATCAGGTCGACGATCTTCGCTCGACGAAGTGTCGAGTGTCGAGACCGTGTACACGGCCTGGAGCCCAGGCGTGTTGAGGTGACACGGGTAAGGACACGGGCGTGTCCTAGAACCCGTGCAGTGCTCGGGTTTTTTTCGGGGAAAAATGATAGGGGTACACGGCCGGCCACACGGCCGTGTCAGGTGGAACACGGGCGTGTCAGATCAAACATGGGCGTGTTCAATACCGGTGTGTTATTCCAGGCGAGCCGATTTTGACGGCAAATGAGGCACACGACCCTGGACACGGGCGTGTGCCAGGCCGTGTGCGGTCCAGATTGGGCATTTCAGTCCCGAATCAAAGCCGTCCATTTCTTTAACTGATGATCCAACGGCTGGGGGTTGTTCCTGAAGGGATATACCCGGGATTGGACTTAGAAACCCTCACTTTTCATAAGTTATCATCTTTCTAAAAGCTTAGAGAGAGAGGAGAGCCAAGGAAGGAAGAAGGAGCTAGATCCGGCCATTGGAGGAGCTTCGAAGCTCTAAATGACGAGCCGACTCCGGATCCACAGAGGCAAAGCTAGTGCGGTGCTTTTCATCTGCTTACTTTTCCATGGCGCCAAAGAGGAACGCTAGGGTAACGATTCTCTTCTTGAGCATGAGTAGCTCTCTTCCTTTGCATAGGAAGCCCGCTCTCGCGAGTTTGCGGAGAGTTGGAGGCATTCCTTCGGGTAGATATGTGAAGTCCCCGTTGTTTAGAGTCCGTAAGCGAGAACGGACATAGGCATGATGTGTGAAGCCTACCCGGACATGTTGGTCTGGATCGGTGATGTTGCATTGCATAAATGCCGGAGAAGACTCCGTGCTATTGATTGTTTTTCGGGTTTTCTACGCGGTAGATTGCAGCAGGGAGCCTTGGGGATTAACCCAAAGGTGCACCCGGAAAACTGGGCGAATGCGAGATCTTGCCAACTTGGTGGCCTGAGAGCCAACTTGAACATAACCGGGTTATGTGAATTGTGATGGAAATGGGACTCGGTGGAAGTTTGACCCGCGCAAATGGCTTAAATTGTCGTTGCGATGTGAGCACGGGTTAGATGGAACCGTACCCGTTCTATGTCGTTCGGTTAAAGAGACCTAAGGGTACGTGACACTTACCGTTGGCATAGATTAGGGTCTTCGGCGGTCAATGGCTTAAATTGTCGTGACCTAGGCCAGGAAGACAAATTGCTCATAGGTTTGGCCGTCAAAGTGGCGGTGGTGAGTCCGGAATGTCTATGGCTTTAATTGACGTGACATCGACCGATTCACCGAGAATGTGCCCTGAGAGCACGGGGCGTGTGGCCGTGCGATCCAACGTTTGTGATGAAATGATTATGGTTATATTGCTCGCTTATGCTAATGTAATGCAGGGAAGGAGCATCGCCGCCCCGAGTTGGGGGCGGGATCATTATAATTTGGTCAGCATTGCTGACCGTTGCCTTGTTTTGCCACCGTGCGGTGGTTTGTTGCTTGCAGCTGCTGCTGGACCAAGCGGTCAATAGCGGGCTAAAGCCCAAGTGCGAAGCCGGCCCTCGAAGGCCTGATTGGAAGTGTTTACTATTTTATTCATGTATGACCGACCTGCGTGCCGTGGTTTGTAAATCATGTAATATCAAGTGAAACATTTTGTAAGGCCTTAAGGCTTGTGTTGATATTTGTATAACATTCCTATTTTGGTTTAGTGGACATTCATGCTTTAATGCTGGGTTCTTATTTGCAACTTTTATAAACTGCTTCCGCTAGAATGCTATGTGTAGGACGTTGAGATTGGTTGGATGGTTTCCATGAGTAACCACCCGGTCTGTCTGTGGCATACGGCGTCGGGCCCCGGCCGGACCTACTGCTATATGCTATGCGACAGATAGGGGGTGTTACAATTTGGTATCAGACTACTGGTTTTGGTCGGGCTTAAAGTGAATTCGTGGGCAAATTCTTTTTAAGGGGTGGTGAGCACATTGTGTGCGTCATCATTATAACGGTAAAAGAACCCATGAATGTCCACTTAGGAATGAAAATACATGTGTTTGAGGAACCTGCGTGTTCCTATAATTAATGTTTGCAATTTATTTGGTCGCTTAACGGTGTTTTGTACCACTATAGGTGACCAGAAGTGGTGTTGGGCCGTCAGAACGCCGAGTTTCTGAGGCTAGCAGTACACCAGATGTTGCTCCTGCAACACCTTTATCGGCTGAGAATATACGATTGGTGGTTGAAGCGGCGTTGGCCGTGATAAATGTGCAGCCTGCAAGGCAAACGCAGCAGCCCGCTCCTGTGATGGAGCAGGAACCTCTTCAAGAGGCTGAGACGAGGAGACTGGAGCAAGTGGTTGTGGAACCGGTGGTGCCAAGGAGGGCAACCGAGAGGCAGCTTAAGCATGTAATGAGCTTTAACCCTCCGGTATTCTCGGGGTTGGGAACCCCATCTCAGGCTGAAGACTGGCTCTCCAGGGTGAAGAGAGTCATGACAGCAATGGAGACGGAGGAGTGACAAATGACCACCATCGCTACGTTCCTTCTATATGGTGAAGCGAGAATATGGTGGGAAGGGTTGGAGCTGCACTTACTGAGAGGTAGGAAACTTAGTGATGTCTCGATGGAAGAATTCTCGAGATTGTTCTTGGCTAGATACCTCCCTTCGACGCAGAGGATAGCATTGGAGAATGAGTTTCTGAAGCTGGTTCAGGGTAAGAGGAGCGTGGATGAATATCTCCATGAGTTTACTCGTCTGAGTCGTTATGCTAGCTCCACTATTGTGGATGAGGAGCACAAGACTAATCACTTCTATGAAGGGTTGAGAGATGAGTTGAGGTTGCTACTCTCAGGGCCGATGATGCAGGGTTTCTTAACCTTGGTCAACACTGCCCGGTCCTTGGAGAAGGACATGAAGAATATACAAGCAAAGAAAAGCTTGGGTGAGAAGAAATCTGAATTTAAAGTGCCGACTACTTCAAAGTTCGGCTATCGGAGGTCTTTCAAGAAGCATAGGACTTCG
The DNA here is from genome assembly GCA_039583875.1 of Platanthera guangdongensis. Classification (NCBI taxonomy): domain Eukaryota; kingdom Viridiplantae; phylum Streptophyta; class Magnoliopsida; order Asparagales; family Orchidaceae; genus Platanthera; species Platanthera guangdongensis. Next base: position 177,342,488 of record CM077152.1, on the reverse strand, counting down.
GGTCCAGCTCCTTCTGGTGCTTCTGGGGCGACTACGGGTCGGACCCCGGGCGCGTGTTTTACTTGTGGAAAGACGGGGCATTTTGCCCGTGACTGTTGGAGCGGACGTCCTAAGTCCGAGAGAAAGCCGGGAGCTACTTATGAAGAGAAGGGCAAGGCGGTGGAGTCGACCGCATCCCACTATGCTCCGGCCCAACCGAGGGTCTATAATCTTGGCCAACAGGAGGCCATCAAACAGGCTGATGTGGTGACAGGTACGGTTTAATTTATAGCAAGTCAATTTCCTTAAATACTTATTATGCACATGTTACCTTACCACTGCTTGTTTAGGATTTGTATTAATTTGTGAAAATCCGGCACGAGCACTCTTCGATACGGGAGCTTCACACTCCTTCTTGTCCGAAGGATTTATATCACGCATCGGAGTCCCTTCTTCGATGGCGAAGGATAAGTTGGATGTGTTGTTGCCCAATGGGTGTTCGATGCGAGCGGATAGGATCTGCGATGTTAAGATTCGTATTGGGGATCAAGAGTTCGACCTACATGCGTCTTTACTTCCGTTGGTGGAGTTCGACGTTATATTTGGCATGGACTGGCTCTCGGAGCAGCAAGCCTATATTGACTGCGGTCGTAAGGAAGTCAAGCTGGGAGCAAGTCGTGGGACGACTTTTACGGGCTTAAAGGAGTCGAGCAAGACGTTGATGTCTGCTCTTCAGGTGGTGAAGGCGGTTCGTGCCGGTGCAGAACTGTTCTTTACACTAGTGGAGGTTGCAAAGCCGAAGCCCGCGTTGGATTGTATTTCAGTGGTATCGGAATACCCTGATGTGTTCCCCGCAGATCTTCCTGGAGCCCCGCCTCAGCGGGAGATAGATTTTACGATTGAGCTAGTGCCAGGTGCAAAGCCTGTATCACGATCTCCTTATCGGCTAGCGCCTAAGGAAATGACGGAGTTGAAAGTTCAACTACAAGAGTTGCTGGAGCAAGGGTATATGCGCCCGAGTTCTTCGCCTTGGAGCGCACCGGTCCTCTTTGTTAAGAAGAAGGACGGAAGCTTGAGGCTATGTATTGATTATCGGGAGCTCAACAAGCTGATGGAGAAGAACAAGTACTCGATCCCCCGGATTGATGATCTTTTTGATCAGTTAGTCGGGTCGACGGTGTACTCGAAGTTGGATCTCAAGGCTGGGTACTATCAGCTGCGAATAAGGGAGAGTGATATCCCGAAGACAACGTTTAGTACGAGATACAGACATTATGAGTTTACGGTCACGCCGTTTGGGCTGACTAATGCGCCGTCAGTGTTCATTGATTTGATGAACAGGACTTTCAGGGAGTACTTGGACCATTTTGTGATCGTCTTCATCGACGATATTTTGGTGTACTCGCAAAGTGAGGAAGATCACTTCAAGCATCTTCACTTGGTTCTGGAGACGCTAAGGAGAAATCAGTTGTATGCCAAGTTCTCGAAGTGCGAGTTTTGGTTGTCCTCAGTGGCGTTCCTCGGTCATATAGTGAGTGGAGAGGGTGTTGCTGTGGATCCGGCGAAGATTGTTGCGATATGGGAGTGGCCTGAGCTTGCTACGGTAGCGGAAGTCCGGAGTTTTCTGGGGCTTGCCGGCTATTATATGCACTTCGTAGAGATCTTCTCGCGGATAGCGTTACCTCTCACTACTTTGACGAGGAAGGAGCATAAGTTCGTTTGGACACCGGAGTGCGCGCGAGCTTTTGAGGAGTTGAAGTGTCGGTTGACGACGGCGCCTGTGCTGAGTTCACCATGTGGGACTGAAGGCTATGAGATTTACAGTGATGCTTCGGGCAGCAGTTTGGGTTGCGTGCTACTGCAACACGGAACTGTAATAGCTTATGACTCAAGACAGCTAAAAGTGCATGAAAGGAACTATCCGGTCCATGACTTGGAGTTAGCGGCCGTGATTTTTGCCTTGAAGCTGTGGAGACACTACTTGTACGGTGTGAAGATTGATATCTACACCGATCACAAGAGCCTAAAGTATCTTATTGATCAGAAGGATCTGAATATGCGGCAGCGTAGATGGATGGAGTTCCCGGGGGACTATACATTCAAGATCCACTACGTGCCTGGAAAAGGGAATGCGGTTGTGGATGCGTTGAGTTGCCGAGCCCCAGCTCAAGCCAATTGGCTATAGATGCATGATGAGCGGTTGGTGCGGGAGTTGGAGGCATTGGAGATTGTTTGTGTGGACAGGCAATCAAGTGCTGAAGCAGTTCTGAATTGGACTGAAGTCCAATATGACCTGGCTGATCGTATTCGGCAGGCTTTGGATATGGATGCTCATATGAAGCAGTTCATGGTGGAGGCTCTGGATTGGTCAAATTCCCAATTCGTCGTGGAGGACGGATTACTTTGGAAGGACGGTCGTCTGTGCGTCCCAAGTGTGGGTAATTTGCGGGTGGAGTTGTTGTACGAGACACACCATACCAAGTACTCGATTCACCCGGGGAGCATGAAGATGTACCGTGATGTGAAGAAACTGTTTTGGTGGCCGGGTTTGAAGAAAGATGTGGCGCTCTACGTAGCGAAGTGCCAAACTTGCGCCTTGGTGAAGGCGGAGTGCCAAAAGCCGGGAGGATTTCTTAAGTCCTTACCTATTCCGGAGTGGAAATTTGACGACATCTCTATGGAATTTGTGCACGGTTTGCCAAGGTCGCAAAAGGGGAATGACGCCATTTGGGTGGTTGTTGATCGGTTAACGAAGGTGTCGCATTTCATTCCGCATAGGAAGGATGATCCGGTGGAGAAGTTGGCAAAGCTTTACGTGGATAACATAGTACAGTTTCATGGTGTGCCCCGCAGCATCGTGAGTGACCGAGATGGGCGGTTCACGTTCAATGATTGAAGGCTTGTGCAACAAATACTGGGAACAAAGCTGAAATTCAGCACAGCCTTCCATCCGCAAACAGATGGGCAGACCGAGAGGGTCAATAGAACCATGGAAGACATGCTCCGCATGTGTGTCTTGGATTTTGGAAAGCAGTGGGAAGAACACCTATATTTGGAGGAGTTCGCATACAACAATAGCTACCAAGCGAGTATTCAGATGGTGCCTTTCGAGGCCCTATATGGTAGAAAATGTCGCACGCCGTTGTCTTGGTTAGAAACGGGTGAGTCAAAGTTGTATAAGCGATCGGAAGTGGAGGATGCTACTTCTTTGGTGAGAACCATTCGGGAGAGGTTGCTTATCGCTCAGGACCGGCAAACGAAGTAGTATAATGTCAAGCACAGGAACGTGGAGTTTGCTGTGGGCGACTATGTGTACCTAAAGATCAAGCCGTTCAAGGGTGTCTCGCGGGTGCGGCGATTGAAAAAGCTAAGCCCGAGGTACCTTAGGCCGTTTGAGGTTCTGGAGCGAGTCGGTGAAGCGGCCTATCGGTTGAAGCTTTCAGTGGAGCTAAGTGGTTTACATGATGTATTCCATATTTCGGTGCTTCGAAAGGCAGTGCAAGAGCCTATGCAAGTGATCGCGGTTGATCAAGTGCCGGTGGATAGTGGGCTGACGACAAAGGTCAGGCCCGTGCGGATTGAGGACTCGGAGGTCAAGCGGCTACGCAATAAAGAGATCAGGATGGTCAAGGTCTGGTGGGACAATTGCGATCGTGAGGAGCTCTCTTGGGAGAGAGAGCAGACTATGCTTGACGAATATCCGGAGTTGTTCCGCTCTGGTACAAATTTTGGTTTTGTACATGTCTTTCCTGTATATAATTTCGAGGACGAAATTCTTTTAAGAGGGGGAGAGTTGTAACGCCCCAAAACTCAAAGGAGCGACGTGGGACGTTTTGGGCCAGTTTTGGGTTCTAGCTGCAGGCACACAGCCTGGAACACGGGCGTGTCCCAGGGCGTGTCAAGCCTGTGTCGACACTCAGCCGGGAAGTCGACATTTTGAGCTCGACATTGTGTCGAGACTGGGCACACGGCCTGCGACACGGGGGTGTCGCAGGGCGTGTCGACCCGTGTCGACACTTAGCCCGCGAAGTCGACACTCTGCATTCGACGAAGTGTCGATACATGGCACACGGCCTGTGACACGGGCGTGTCGCAGGGCGTGTCGACTCGTGTCGACACTCGTCCCGGGAAGTCGACACTCTGCTCGACGATGTGTCGAGACAAGGCACACGGCCTAGGACACGGGCGTGTCCAAGGCCATGTCATCAGGTCGACGATCTTCGCTCGACGAAGTGTCGAGTGTCGAGACCGTGTACACGGCCTGGAGCCCAGGCGTGTTGAGGTGACACGGGTAAGGACACGGGCATGTCGTAGAACCCGTGCAGTGCTCGGGTTATTTTCGGGGAAAAATGATGGGGGTACACGGCCGGCCACACGGCCGTGTCAGGTGGAACACGGGCGTGTCAGATCAAACACGGGCGTGTTCGATACCCGTGTGTTGTTCCAGGCGAGCCGATTTTGACGGTGAATGAGGCACACGGCCCTGGACACAGGCATGTGCCAGGCCGTGTGCGGTCCAGATTGGGCATTTCAGTCTCGAATCAAAGCCGTCCATTTCTTTAACTAATGATCCAACGGCTGGGGGTTGTTCCTGAAGGGATATACCCGAGATTGGACTTAGAAACACTGACTTTTCATAAGTTATCATCTTTCTAAAAGCTTAGAGAGAGAGGAGAGCCAAGGAAGGAAGAAGGAGCTAGATCCGGCCATTGGAGGAGCTTCGAAGCTCCAAATCGCGAGCCGACTCCGGATCCACGGAGGCAAAGCTAGTGCGGTGCTTTTCATCCTCTTACTTTTCCATGGCGCCAAAGAGGAACGCTAGGGTAACGATTCTCTTCTTGAGCATGAGTAGCTCTCTTCCTTTGCATAGGAAGCCCGCTCTCGCGAGTTTGCGGAGAGTTGGAGGCATTCCTTCGGGTAGATATGTGAAGTCCCCGTTGTTTAGAGTCCGTAAGCGAGAACGGACATAGGCATGATGTGTGAAGCCTACCCGACATGTTGGTCTGGATCGGTGATGTTGCATTGCATAAATGACAGAGAAGACTCCGTGCTATTGATTCTTTTTCGGGTTTTCTACGCGGTAGATTGCAGCAGGGAGCCTTGGGGATTAACCCAAAGGTGCACCCAGAAAACTGGGCGAATGCGAGATCTTGCCAACTTGGTGGCCTGAGAGCCAACTTGAACATAACCGAGTTATGTGAATTGTGATGGAAATGGGACTCGGTGGAAGTTTGACCCGCGCAAATGGCTTAAATGTCATTGCGATGTGAGCACGGGTTAGATGGAACCATACCCATTCTATGTCGTTCGGTTAAAGAGACGTAAGGGTACGTGGAACTTGCCATTGGCATAGATTAGGGTCTTCAGCGGTTAATGGCTTAAATTGTCGTGACCCAGGCCAGGAAGACAAATTGCTCATAGGTTTGGCCGTCAAAGTGGTGGTGGTGAGTCCGGAATGTCTATGGCTTTAATTGACGTGACATTGACCGATTCACCGAGAATGTGCCCTGAGAGCACGGGGCGTGTGGCCGTGCGAGCCAACGTCTGTGATGAAATGATTATGGTTATATTGCTCGCTTATGCTAATATAATGCAGGGAAGGAGCATCGCCGCCCCGAGTTGTGGGCGGGATCGTTATAATTTGGTCAGCATTGCTGACCGTTGCCTTGTTTTGCAACCGTGTGGTGGTTTGTTGCTTGCAGCTGCTGCTGGACCAAGCGGTCAATAGCGGGCTAAAGCCCAAGTGCGAAGCCGGCCCTCGAAGGACTGATTGGAAGTGTTTACTGTTTTATTCATGTATGACCGGCCTGAGTGCCGTGGTTTGTAAATCATGTAATATCAAGTGAAATATTTTGTAAGGTCTTAAGGCTTGTGTTGATATTTATATAACATTCCTATTTTGGTTTAGTGGACATTCATGCTTTAATGCTGGGTTCTTATTTGCAACTTATATAAACTGCTTCCGCTAGAATGCTCTGTGTAGGACGTTGAGATTGGTTGGATGGTTTCCATGTGTAACCACCCGGTCTGTTTGTGGCATACGACGTCGGGCCCCGGCCGGACCTACTGCTATATGCTATGCGACAGATAGGGGGTGTTACATCTTCCTTGCATTTGCTACCCATCAGGGATTCAGAGTCTACCAGATGGATGTCAAATCAACATTCCTGAATGGGAACCTCAAAGAGGAAGTATATGTGGTTCAGCCACCAGGTCTTGTAGACCCTAACTCTCCTAATTTTGTGTATAAGCTTAGGAAAGCTCTATATGGGCTAAAGCAAGCCCCTAGGGATTGGTATGAAACCTTGTCCAGCTTCCTTATTGAGAATAAATTCTCAAGGCGGAAGATAGTCAAGACCCTAATTCTAAGGGAATCAAAGGGCAAGCTTATCCTAGTCCAGATATATGTCGATGACATTATATTTAGATCTATTGATGACAATCTTTGCAGGAAGTTTACTAAACTTATGCAAGGGAAGTTTGAAATGAGCAGCATGGGTGAGCTCAAGTTCTTCTTGGAACTCCAATTAAGACAAACTGATGATGGCTTGTCCATATCCCAGTCCAAGTTCACCAGGGAGCTAATCAAAAAGTATGGTATGGAGACTGCCTCCATCATGAGAACTCCCATGGGATCAAGTATGCCTATAGGCAAATATGAGGCAGGAAAACCTGTTGATAAGTCTTTCTATAGAGGGATAATTGGCCCCCTTCTATACCTAACTGCTAGTAGGCCTGACATCATGTATGCCACATGTGTCTGTGCTAGGTATCAGGTCTGCCCTAAAGAATCTCATTACTCTGCTGCAAAGAGAATCTTGAGATATCTTAGGGCACACCAGATCTTGGCCTATGGTACCCTTGAAATAGGGATTTTGATCTAACACGATTTTCAGATACAGATTTTGCAGGTTGCAAAGAAGACAGGAAAAGTACTACTGGAACTGTCAGTTCTTAGGAAGAAGGCTAATTTCTTGGAGCAGCAATAAACAAACTAGTATGGCTATATCCACTGCTGAGTCAGAATATATATCAGCAGGTAGCTGTTGTGCTCAGTTGCTATGAATCCAACATATTGGAACACCCTATTACTAATTTGGGTCAGGATCACTATGTCTTTAGGAAACCTGTTTTTGACCTCATTGTATAGATCTAAAGGTCAATTAGAATTAAGTCTAAGGGTTAGTAGTTAGGTTTGGAAGCTGCCCTCAAGACCAAGGTTTTTTTGTTTGGAGACTAAGTCATTTCGTCGAGCTCAGTACGACGAATCGTCGAACTCCAGTCGACGATCGTTTCGCTAAACTTCGACGGATCGTCGAACTCCATTCGACGATCGCTGAGCTCAACTTCAACAAAATCATCGAACTCCATTCGACGATCTTCGAGCTCAGTTCGACGATCTTGACTCCAGTATTGATTCTCTATCTCTGAGCTCAGTTCGACGATAGTTGAGCTCAGATTGACGATCTCTGTTGCTGTCTATGTCCAAATCGCTGAGCTCAGTTCAACGATAGTAGAGCTCAGTTCGACGTTTTTCTGAAGAGCTAAATGGTTTTCAAGATTCAAATTCAGAACAGTTAAGGAGTTATTATCAGCAATTAATTCAGAAGATTTTGTAGCCGTTTTCACTTATTCTGGACCAAGTTTCAAGGGATTATCAAGGAATGTTTCTTTGGACTTCCCCCAGATGACAAAGACAATTAAGGAAGTCATTTAATGACAGGCCAACAACTATTCTTGACAGAGGATCATTTTCTATTCAAAAAAAAGGAATAAAACACAATATTGTTGAATCTCTCATACAACACAGATAAGCAGAACAAGAAAAAGAAGAACAATTCATTCTCTGCAACAACTTTTCTCTGGAACAACATCTCTTTCTCAACAACAATCTCTCAAGAGAAAGAGCTGTAGACATTCTCTGTCTAAAACAATTCTTACAAGAACACACAACCAAAAGGAGATCAACCATCTGAAATCTTCAGATCTCTTTTGATCCAAGTGTTCAAGGCCATCATCACTCAAGACTCCAGACACCTAACATTTTAGCTGTTGCTGAATTCATCATTTGCTGGAGATCAACTTCTGAAGGCCTATCACCCTACAACAAAGCTTCATTTCCTGAACATATCAAAAACGCAGGGGGAGCTTTAACAATATCAATATCCACATAGTCTTCTCAGCTGCTCTGAGAAAGAGAAGACTTCCATCACTCTCTCATCCCCATCTCTATAAAGGGTTTTTCAAACTCCCTTCAAAAGTTTGTGCTTGGTTTTTGAGCACCTTATCAAAAGCTCATTGGTGGCAAGAGACCTGATCAAAAAATCTGATTTGGTTTTTGAGCACCTTATCAAAAGCTCATTGGTGCCCAGGACACCTGATCAACTCATCCTGCAGTGGATTCCTACCTAGGGTGGTAGAAGAGTGGATGTACCCAAGTTTAGGGGAACCACTATAACTCCTTGTGTCTTCTAGCTTGCTTGTCTTTATTTTTGTTTCTGGCTGTGATTGATCTGTGATTAGTTTCTTTTGTAGATTGTGAGTAGATAGGTTCTGTGATTAGATTTAATATTTGCTTCCCTGTTCACTCAGATTACAACAACTGTTGTAAATATTTTTTAAGCACCATACTCTATTCTCCCTCCCTCTAGAGTATATCATATCTAACTCGCACTTTCAATTGGTATCAGAGGCAGGTTGGTTAAACGTACCACACCTTGGTGGTTGCACAGGCTAACACCTGAACCCAAAGATTCCTAGTTAGATCTGCTTGTTGTAGATTTTGTTATTAGATTATTTCTTCACAAATCATGGCCCAAAATAAAGATTATGCTAGCACCAGACCTCCAGTGTGCAATCTGTCCAAGTTTACACTTTGGAAAGCAAGGATTAGATTATACATGAATTCTATTGACGATGACATTTTTAAATCTGTTTTGACAGTTTGTCCAAGACCTCCAAAGAACACAAGCACAAATGCTGTTCCACCTCCATCAGGAACAGATGCTGATATCAAGAAGTGGAAGGTAGCAGATGCAAATGCTATGAACATCTTAGCCCAAACCATGTCTGATGACATCTTCCAAAAGGTGGCTGAATGCAATTCAGCAAAGGAAATCTGGGATAAGCTGTCTGAAATAGTCTCAGGATCAGCTGATGAAAGAAAGGACAGGAGATCTCACCTCATATCCCAATATGAGAACTTCAAGAAGGGAGAAGCTGAGTCAGTTGGAGATATGTATAATAGACTCAGTCTGATAGTCAATGAACTCAAGACTTTGGATAAAGAGATCTCACTGGCTGAACTTAATGACAAAATCCTAATGTGCTTCCCAAGCACTTGGGATTCAAGGATCTGGGCAATCAAAGATGCCAGAAGTCTGAGTGAGATCACCACAGAAGCTCTCTTGGGCAAGCTCAAATCTTATGAGCTGCTCATCAAAAATAGAGAAGAAAAGCAGAAGGCTGCCTCACCAGCCACAAGAAAAGAAAAGACAATAGCCTTCAAAGCAACTGAAGATCAGCCTGAAGACAAAGTCACAGGCAATGATGAACTGCTCAGTCTACTGGCCAAAAGATTTTACAAGATGGCCAGAAAGGACTTCAGAATGAGATCATACAAGGAGCATGATAAGCCAAGGTATGATAAATCAAATAATAAAGAAATTGTTTGCTTTGGTTGCAGGAAACCAGGGCACATTGTACCTGACTGTCCAGAGAACAAAAACAAGGACAAAAGGGACAAGAAAGAAAGAAGAAAGGACAAAGAGTTCAAGAAGAATGGCAATGACAAACCCTCCTCAAGAAAGAACAAACACATAAGGAAGGGATTTGTTGCTGAATCCTGGAGTGAGACTGAAGAGGAATCAGAAGCTTCATCTAGCTCCAGTGATGATGAAGATGATGCTGAAGAGAAGGAGTTCTGCATGATGGCAATCAATGCCTCTCAACATAATTCAGATGTAGAAGAGTCAGAGTCAGACTCAGAGACTCAACTTGAAGAGGACCAGGTAATTAGTTCTTTTGATTTCAATTCAGAGGACTTTAAGTCTGAGTTTAAAGCATTATGTTTAGACTTACTAAAATCTGAGAAGGAAATTATTTTTCTCAGAAATCAATTATCTGAACATAGTATTTTAAAGTCAGAAAACCTCAAACTCTCTGAGGAGTTGGAGTGCTGTAGGGAGCAGATAGCTTCACTGAAAGGTGAGCTATCAGAGGCCAAGAAGCTTGAAGAATCCCTTAATAGGAGAAGTATCAAGCTGATGGACATCACAAGCACAGTGAGCTCCAGATTCAATAGTACACTGGGCTTGGGTGCTTCATCCAGCCAACCTATAGTTCTAACAACCCCAATTAAGTTTGTTTCTGACAAAGGGATGGGAGTTGTAGAGGTAGCTAGGAAAAATTCTGATCTGCCTAAGAAAACCAAGTTCTAGCAGAAATCGTCGAACGGAGCTCGACGATCGCCGAACGCAGATCAACGATCTCAGGCAAAATCGTCGAACGCAGGTCGACGATCTCTAATTCCTGAACTCTGCCACAGTCGACCATCGAACGGAGCTCGACGATCTGACCCACGATCGTCGAACGCAGATCCATGATCGTCGAACAGAGATCAGAGCTCTGGAAATTCTTTCAAGGGCAAATCAAAATCCAATCGTAGGGGTCCTTCATCCCAAAACTTTAACCCTTATACTGAATGGATAATACCTCCAAGGAGATATCATCCTGAAGGTTATAAGAGTCAACCTGGGATGTTTTTTATTTCTGAGTTTAAAGGTTATCAACCTAGGCCCAAGGTCAACTGGGTCAAAAACAAATGAATTATCTTATATGCAGGTGAACACCTATCCAACATCAAACCAATAATGATATTTGGATAGTGGGTGCTCTAAGCACATGACAGGAAACAAGGACAACCTCACATCCTTTAAAGCCAAGCTTGGACCCAAAGTCATATTTGGTGATTCAAACTTTGGACAAACTAAAGGATATGGTGCAGTCCAGATTGTGACAGTGACATTCAAGAAGGTAGCTTATGTGGAAGGACTGAAGCACAATTTGATCAGCATCAGTCAGCTATATGATGAAGGCTACCAGGTGACTTTCAGCAAAGCCTTATGCAAGATCAAGTCAGAGGACAACACAACTGTGTTGATAGGTAAAAGGAAAGGTAACATCTACTTTGTAGATTTTCTTTCAACAGATGTAGACATTTGCCTGTTTAATTCTATATGTAGACCTAATGTTTTATGACATAAGAGACTAGGAAACTTAAACCTTAGAACCATTGCTAGTCTATCCAAGGACAACCTTGTTATAGGACTACCTTCTGGCCCCTATAAGAAGGAAGGACTCTGCAGGGCTTGTCAATTAGGCAAGCAAACTAAAAATAGTTTCAAGTCACTTAATAAGAGTGATTCACCTAGGATCTTGTATCTGTTACACATGGATCTCTTTGGACCCATTACAGTACAAAGCCTAGGAGGGAAATCTTACACTTTAGTAGTTGTAGATGACTTCTCTAGATTCACATGGGTGTTCTTTCTGAGGAAGAAGTCTGATAACTTTAAGTGTTTGACAGAGTTTCTCAAATGTATACAGATTGAGTTCAATACTCACATTACCCTGATCAGAAGTGATCATGAGACAGAGTTTGATTCTCTTCTTATGCAAGAGTTCTGTCAGAGTGAAGGGATCAGGCACACTTTCTCAGCTCCTAGAACTCCTCAACAAAATGGGGTAGCTGAAAAGAAAAATAGAACCCTTATTGAATCTGCCACTACATTGTTGTCAGATGCTCACCTTCCTCTATCTTTTTGGGCAGAGGCAGTGAACACCTCCAACTATGTGCTGAATAGAAGTTTAATACATAAAATAAAGGGAAAGACTCCCTATGAATTACTCAAAGGGAAGAAACCTAAAGTTGATTATTTTAGAATTTTTGGTTGTATTTATTATATACATAATAATGACAAGAGATATTTAGCAAAATTTTAAGCTAAAGCTGATGAAGGAGTGTTTTTGGGATACTCCATGATCAGTAAGGCTTATAGGGTTTATAATAAATCATCTCTTAAAATTGAAGAATCTATTCACATATCATTTGATGAATCTAACATGTCTTTCAAGGAGAAGAATACTTCTACCATAGAACCTTTGCAGGTACATTCTCTTGTTGAAGATTTGAACAAGCTACAGGTTACTCAAAAAGAGGAAAGCAGTGAAGATGAAGAAAGCATTCAACATATTGAAGAGAAACAACTTGAAGAGCCAGTTGTTGTACCACAAGAGGAAATAACAACACCGGTTGGTGAACAATCAACACCCCCTGTTGATTTAGTAACATCAAGAGACCATCTAATTTCCCAAGTAATTGAAGACATCTCAGCTGGTGTGCAAACCAGAAATCAGGTCAACCAAAACCTGTTGCACACTTGCTTCCTATCTCAAATTGAACCTCAATCCATTCAAGATGCAGAGCAAGATCCACACTGGATCGTTGCAATGCAAGAAGAGTTGCATCAATTTGAAAGGAACAAAGTTTTAGAACTAGTGCCAAGGCCTAAGGATCACTCCATTGTTGGAACAAAATGGGTGTTCAAAAACAAATTGGATGATCAAGGAGTAATTGTAAGGAACAAGGCAAGGCTAGTTGATCAAGGATACTCTCAAGAAGAAGGCATAGACTATGACCAGACTTTTGCACCAGTTGCAAGATTGGAAGCCAACAGAATCTTCTTAACTTATGCAGCACACAAAGGCTTCAAGGTATATCAGATGGATGTAAAAAGTGCATTTCTAAATGGAGACATCAAAGAAGAAGTCTATGCCAGACAACCTCCAGGTTTTATCTCTCCAACCCATCCTGATTATGTTTTTAAGTTGAACAAAGCATTATATGGTCTCAAGCAAGCTCCTAGAGCATGGTATGAGACCCTAGCATGCTTCCTTTTGGAAAATGGATTTATAAGGGGTAGAGTAGACCAAACTCTTTTCATTAGAACCCATAAGTCCCATACCCTACTAGTACAGATTTATGTAGATGATATTATCTTTGGTTCTACTGATTCAAATTTGTGCAGAAGGTTCTCCAACCTAATACATTCTAAATTTGAAATGAGTAGCATGGGTGAGCTATCCTTCTTCCTAGGATTGCAAGTCAAACAATATGCTGAAGGCATCTTTATTTCTCAAGCCAAGTATGCAAATGAATTGGTTAAGAAATTTAGTATGTCTGAAGCATCCTGTATTGAAACACCCATGCCTACTAATGCTGTATTGGATGCTGATGAACATGGGAAACCTGTTGATCAGACAACATATAGAGCAATGATTGGCTCCTTACTATACCTTACAGCTAGTAGACCAGATATAATGTATGCTACATGCATATGTGCTAGATTCCAAGTAAGCCCTAGAGAGTCACACCTAACATTAGTAAAACGGATTCTCAGGTATGTTAAAAGTTGTCCAAATCTAGGTCTCTGGTATCCAAAAGATTCAGCATTTGACTTAACTGGATTTTCTGATGCTGATTATGCTGGATGCAGAATTGACAGGAAAAGCACCAGTGGAACTTGTCAGTTTCTTGGTGACAGACTTGTCTCCTGGTTTTGTAAGAAACAAACATCTGTGTCAACTTCAACTGCTGAAGCTGAATATATGGCTGCAGGTAGTTGTTGTTCACAAATATTGTGGATTCAAAACTAACTCCTAGACTATGGCTACAACTTAGAGAATTCTAAAATCTTTTGTGATAACACCAGTGCTATTTCTATAGCTCAAAATCCAGTCCTCCATAGTAGGACAAAACACATAGAAATTAGGCATCACTTTTTGAGGGATAATGTTGAGAAGAACAAAATTAAACTTCAATATATCCCAACTGATTTGCAAAGGGGAGATATTTTCACCAAACCCTTGGATGAAAAGAAACACACCTTCTTCCTAAATCAGTTAGGAATGCTAGATGTAGGAAGTCTAAAATAAGTTCCAAGATTTTAAAACTTTAAAAATTGACCAAGACTAGGCAAACATCTTGATTTTTCTAAGTGTCTAGAGTGTATTTCTGGTCTCTAAACTACGCTCGACGATTTTCCCCATATCGTCAAACGGAGATCGACGATTTCCGAAATCGTCGACCTGAGTTCAGTGCTTCTCAGATAGTGTTCAACTATCTCTCCAGGTCAACGATCGTCGAACGGCGCTCGACGATTTTGTTCTCTGAACTATCGTCGAACGAAGCTCGACTCTCTCCAATAGCGTCGAACGGAGATTGCCGATATTGAAGACCTTTCAGATTCCTTTAGAAGCCCCGATCGTCGAACTGCGTTCAACGATCTTTCTTTTTCTGCGTCGAACCCTAATATAAAATTCATTTTTCGGCCGTCGTTCTCCTTTTGCGCTTTCAATCTCTCTGCAAAAATCTCTCTTTCCCTCCAAACACCTCTACACTTGGTCGTTTTGTTTGTTGATTTTTGCAGGTAACCATGGCCGTCTCTGTTGCTGTTCTAGCCGCAATGAAATTCGTTGCCGGATTTGATATAGACATGGAGTCCTTCAACACCACTGATCAGGTTTTTCAAGATATTCTGGAACTGTTCAAGGAGCAGAAGCTTGTTACCATCATGACTACAAGAATCAAATTGGCTGCTGATGAGATCAAAGAGTGGGTATATACTACCCACAACCAGGACCAAAACACAGTGGTTGGTTCAATTTCTGGAACCCAGGTACCTTTGACTCCTGCTATTCTGACAGAGGTTTTTGAATTAAGTTCTGGAAGAGATTCTGCTGAGTTATCTGGAGAGGAATTTTCTGATTTACTTGCAAGAATGGGTCACTCTGATGCTAACCCTAGCAAACTGCTGAAAAAGAACCTAGCTGTTGAATATAGATTTTTAGCTGATGTAGTGGGAAAGGTTCTGTTGGCCAAGCATTCAGCACATGATACCATCTCCAGGTATCAGCTGTGCTTGATGGGAGCCATTGTGGATAAGAAACAGTTGAACTGGGGAGAGGTCTTATTTGACCTGATTAAGAAGAAAATCAACAAGAATTTTGTTAATTATGGAAGGATACTAGGGCTCTTTCTTCACAACAGATGCCCTGCCCTGCTAGTCTCTTCTGGGATGCATATCAATGCCTCAAAGAGATTGTCCTGTGCCCTCTTTGGAAAATGGGACAGGAAGATAACAAAGCCCAGCAGGCCTTCTGCAAGCACTACTTCAGGCACAAGGACTGTAACAGTCACTTCCCCTCAAGTCTCTGCCCCTGCAGAAGACTTGCCTGCTGCTGCTTCTCCTCCTCCAACTCCAATTCCATCTCCACCAGTCACCTCCACCATTCAAACTCCATCCACAATCATTATTTCCAGCCCATCTCCAACATCAATTCCATCTCCAATTCCAACTCTTCCAATAACAGAAGAAATTTTCCATCCATTACACCACTACCCTCAACCAAACATTGACACATCATCCAACATTCCCTCTTTCAATATTCTAGATGATTCCTTCATGGATGATTCACCCTCATCCCCTCTTGATCTACCCTCCTCATCCACTTCATATTAACAGCTTCTACAAGACATTATTGATCAACCCTACTTCACACCATCTATCTCCATACCACTGTCCTCCATTTCCACAATCCACACACCTCAACCTTCACTTCTACCATCCACCAGTTCTCCACCGACATCACCAGTTGCTCTACCATCCTTCTCTACCTCTGCTCCAGTCCCTGCTGAGCATGTAGACATTCCAGCCCTAGCTGACCAACTGTATGAACTAATAGCTCCCAGGCTCTCACTTCTGCTGGAGACCTCCTTGGCTCCCCTTCTTCAGTCAGTTGCAGCCCTCTCTGCCAGGCTCTCTTCTCTCTTTCCTCCTCAGGCAATCCCTTCATTTGGGTGCCTTGATCCAGCTCTCTCTGAATCCAGGCAGGGGGAGATGCCTCATGAAGATGTGAGTTTGCCTGCTGTTGCTGCTGCCATTTCTTCAGTCTCTGCTGCTGCTGCTGTCTCTTCACCTCAAGCTCCAGTTCCACCTCAAGTTGCAGTCTTCTCAGTGGACCTCAGGTCCTTATTATCAGTTTTTGTCTCAGCTTATTTCAGTTGTCTTCCAGTGAGTAATGCAGTCCAGCCATCAGAGGATCTTTCCAAGGCCATTGTGCCCTTCTCAAGTTGTGACATCAGTGTTATAAATTCTTTTGTACTTTCAGCTTATGCTTCTAGTTCTGTTGCTGCTGCTACTCCTGCTGAGCCTTCTGTTCCCAGTGATCCTACTGCTGCAAATGTTGATGTTTCTGTTGTTGCTGCTGATATTGTTGATACTGCTGATGAGTTAATCTTTAAGGATATATATATGACAGAGGCATATGACTTTGAGCCTGCTGTCACTGATGATGTTGCCCCTGCTGTTATTGCTGATGCTGAAAATATTATCTCTGAAAGTAGTGTTTCTGAAACTATTTTATCTGTATCTGCTGTTGCCCCAGTCACTACTGTCATTACTGCTGCTATATCTTCTGCAAGTATTGCTCCAGAAAGTTCTGTGTCTGTTGTTACTACTGCTGCTGCTACAACTGCTGTCTCATCTGCTCCAACCCAACTTCAGAAAGAGTATCTGAAAAAGATTGATGCCTTATATGATGAGCAAAACTCTGAAAGTGATGAATTTAGGACTGATTTTTGATGATTCCTCAGCTACCATAGCCAGGAAAAGAAAAGCAAGGAGCAAATCTATGAAAAGGGTGCCTCCAGCCAAAGTCAAAGATACAAATGACATACCTTATTACATTCTTCATGACTGCCCCATTACTGAACACTGGATGCAGTATTCCAAGAATCAACTTAAAGCCATGAAGAAAAAGAGGAAATATGAAAAGGATCTTCTCAGTTTCACCATCCTCATCCTCCTCCACCACCTCCTCCTGATGCAGGTGTAGGTGGAAGCTCAGCTACTCATCCTTCTGCTAAAAGCCAAACCCCCTATCAGCCTCATGCAAGATCTCAATATAGGGGAAGCCAGTCCAGAGGTTTTAAATCAAGAAGAAGAATTTATAGAGGAAACCAGAGGGAATTCCAAGTTTATTCAAAAGGCTATTCAAGGCAACACCCTTACTCAAGGGAAGGACAAGCTTCATCAGATACAACTTCAGGTCCTTTTCCCTACAAGTTGAAAGAAGTAGTCTCATCCAGAGCTCCTCAAGATAATCCTTCCAATAGATATGAGCCTCCAGTGCCCTTTGAGGATCCAGAAAATAATCCTACTGCTTGGACTGCTAGAATGAAAGAATTAGCTGCCCTGTATCAAATCAAGAAAGCCAAAGAGCAAGGCAAGGACACCTCAAGCTTTACTACATTGTCAGAGCAAACAAAGAAGGAACTTGAAATATATGCCTCCAGTAAATTCTTTGATTCAGAAAGATATATGGAGCTGCATCTTGAAGCTGTGGTACCAAGACCTAAACAACAAACTTCTCTAGGTGCAGCAGATGACAGAAGATCAAAGAAAGAAGCTCTTAACCCCAATAAAGAAATTAAACTTATAAAGAGCAAGGAGATGGAATAATTCTGTAAGGTGACAAATATTCTGATTTCTGATTTCTATCTGGGATAATATATCCGTGCTTCTACTATGTTATTGTTTATTGTTGCTTTGTATGTTGTTTTTGATTTCTCAAATTTCTGTAAATAGTAATCCTAACCCAAATATGGGGAGATTGTTGGAACACCCTATTACTAATTTGGGTCAGGATCACTATGTCTTTAGGAAACCTGTTTTTGACCTCATTGTATAGATCTAAAGGTCAATTAGAATTGAGTCTAAGGGTTAGTAGTTAGGTTTGGAAGCTGCCCTCAAGATCAAGGTTTTTCTGTTTGGAGACTAAGTCATTTCGTCGAGCTCAGTACGACGAATCGTCGAACTCCAGTCGACGATCGTTTAGCTCAACTTCGACGGATCGTCGAACTCCATTCGACGATCCCTAAGCTCAACTTCAACAAATCGCCGAACTCCATTCGACGATCTTCGAGCTCAGTTCGACGATCTTGACTCCAGTATTGATTCTCTATCTCTGAGCTCAGTTCGATGATAGTTGAGCTCAGATCGACGATCTCTGTTGCTGTCTAAGTCCAAATCGCTGAGCTCAGTTCAACGATAGTAGAGCTCAGTTCGACGTTTTTCTGAAGAGCTAAATGGTTTTCAAGATTCAAATTCAGAACAGTTAAGGAGTTATTGTCAGCAATTAATTCAGAAGATTTTGTAGCCGTTTTCACTTATTCTGGACCAAGTTTCAAGGGATTATCAAGGAATGTTTCTTTAGACTTTCCCCCAGAAGACAAAGGCAATTAAGGAAGTCATTTAATGACAGGCCAACGACTATTCTTGACAGAGGATCATTTTCTATTCAAAAAAAAGGAATAAAACACAATATTGTTGAATCTCTCATACAGCACAGATAAGCAAAACAAGAAAAAGAAGAACAATTCATTCCCTGCAACAACTTTTCTCTGGAACAACATCTCTTTCTCAATAACAATCTCTCAAGAGAGAGCTGTAGACATTCTCTGTCTAAAAGAATTCTTACAAGAACACACAACCAAAAGGAGATCAACCATCTAAAATCTTCAGATCTCTTTTGATCCAAGTGTTCAAGACCATCATCACTCAAGACTCTAGACACCTAACATTTCAGCTGTTGCTGAAATCATCATTTGCTGGAGATCAACTTCTGAAGGCCTATCACCCTACAGCAAAGCTTCATTTCCTGAACATCTCAAGAACTCAGGGGGAGCTTTGATAATATCAATATCCACATAGTCTTCTCAGCTGCTCTGAGAAAGAGAAGACTTCCATCACTCTCTCATCCCCATCTCTGTAAAGGGTTTTTCAAACTCCCTTCAAAAGTTTGTGCTTGGTTTTTGAGCATCTTATCAAAAGCTCATTGGTGGCAAGACACCTGATCAAAAAATCTGATTTGGTTTTTGAGCACCTTATCAAAAGCTCATTGGTGCCCAGGACACCTGATCAACTCATCCTGCAGTGGATTCCTACCTAGGGTGGTAGAAGAGTGGATGTACCCAAGTTTAGGGGAATCACTATAACTCCTTGTGTCTTCTGGCTTGCTTGTCTTTATTTTTGTTTATGGCTGTGATTGATCTGTGATTAGTTTCTTTTGTAGATTGTGAGTAGATAGGTTCTGTGATTAGATTTAATATTTGCTTCCCTGTTTACTCAGATTATAACAACTGTTGTAAATATTTTTTAAGCACCATACTCTATTCACCCCCCCTCTAGAGTATATCAGATCTAACTCGCACTTTCACAACATCAGCTCCAGGATTACAACCTGCAGGTAAGTAGAACTCCTCTTTACTGTTATTCTACAAGTGTTATTTCTATTGCTAGGAATCCGGTCTCACATAGCAGGACAAAGCATATAGAAAAAAGATATCATTTTATCAGGGAGCATGTGGAGAATGAAGATTTTAGTCTTGAGTTTGTCCTCACAGATAAGAAAGTGGCTGATATCTTCACTAAGCTATTAGATGAAGCAAAGTTCAACACCCTCAAATTTGAGTTGGGTATATTGAACTTGGCATAGCTTCATGCACTCCCTTTTGCATTATTTTTTTGTGCAGGTATTATTCCTCTTGCTGGACATACAGACTCCCCAGTTGTATCAGTTCACTAATGCTTCTAATGAGGGGGACTAAGCTACTCTGTACAGAAGAAAGAAGGTCAGCCAATGGGAAGGCCAGCCCCCATCTGCCCACTCTGCAGAAGTCAAAATTGGGGAGAGAAGAGAGAAGGTCCTAGCAAGGTGGAGTCATAACAAGTGGGAGAGATGGCAGAGGGGAAAGAAAGTAATGTGTCACTCAAGGAAGGACAAACACCTTGCAGCAAAATAGGAGGAGTAAGTAAATAAGGTACACTTACTCATAACTTATCCAAATTTCCATACTTATTTTTTTTGATGTATAGGTTATGTGTGCCATTGATCAAGGACATCAATGAGGTTTTTACTTCTTCAAATAGTGGGAGATTGTTGGGTCGATTGTTCTCAATGTCCCAGATTTGTGAGAAGTCAAACAGGTCAATATCACACACATCAAATGTATTTGATGTGCATTTGAGTTCTTGAGTGCAGGTTAGTCCATTTTATATTGATTGGACATGTGGACATAAGAAGTGGTTGCTAGACACAACACAAAAATCGACTAAGTACACAGGCGTTGAGTGGAACAAGCTCACTCAACCCCAGAGGTATGGATTCAATAGTGTTTAGTAGAAATTTGCCTAAGTATAAAAGCGTTGAGTGTAGTCTACTCACTCAATGCCATATAACATATAGCGTTGAGACTATCGCAGCCTAATTGAAAGTTAGCCAAAAAAAGATGGCTAAGTACAAAATCGCTGAGTGTAGTCTACTCACTCAATGCCATACAACAAAAGGTTGTGAGTCAGGCTGAGTCAGTCTAAGCCTAGTGAAAGTGGCTGAAAATATGGCCAAGTCCATAAGCGTTGAGTGTGGTCCACTCACTCAATGATATACATCTCAAAGCATTGAGTGTTGCTGTGCCAGTCAACTCCACAGAAATGTTGAGCAAAAATTTAACTAAGTCTACCGGCGTTGAGTGTAGTTACTCTCTCAATGCCAGATAATGGAAAAATTCTGTTAAGTAGTTTGGCGTTGAGTGGAGCTTACTCTCTTAACGCCAAGGCACAAAAAGTTTTGCTAAGGCAAAAAGCGTTGAGTGGAGCTTACTCTCTCAACGCCAAGGCACAAAAAGTTTTGCTAAGGCAAAAAGCGTTGAGTGTAGCTTACTCTCTCAATGATTGATAATTCTTAGCAATCGTTAGGGCCAAGGTTCGGGCTCAATTGAGCCGAATCCAAATCATAAATTTCTGGTTTTTCCCGTTATATTTAGCTTGTCGGGTTCGCCGGAAAACGGCCCTCCGGTGGCTGTGCCGCCGCCTGGCGACGACCAACACCTCAACGAAGGTGGTGGTGGCGGTGGCTGGCCGGGGAGGTGGCCGGATCGCCGGCGACAGCGGCTGGAAGGAGCTCCAGGCGGGATGAATCGGAACCGTTGGCTCAAGGTTGAAGATGACCAGATTCCGTCCACTGGTGCGCCAAGATTTGTGCGGGAATTGATTTTAAAACAATAGGATTAATTAATCAGATTATTTCATTCTGTCACACTTTATGTATTTAATGCTTTAATTTTTAAAAATATATCGAGGCTATTTTAAAAAATGTCATCAACATGAAAAGTGTAGCCTGGAGAGTCTACTTTACAACAAAATTGAATTGAACCAATTTGGGTGCCTGGTTTGACCAGGGAGCCCATTTTGGTGGGACCTACACCTAGGGCTAGGCAGACATTAAACTGAGTGCCCACACTTCATCCTTGGTCCAAATTAATTGAAATTTTGGCCCAAGGATGGGGATTTTTGGGGACAAGTTTTCTATAGTTTTGGAAAATATTTAATTTACCTAGGTTTAATTAATTTAAGGGCCAAAGGACCTCCAAACTCACCCAAATTTTGGTGAGAGGTGCTTAGGGTCAATATAAATCTCTGGTTAAAATTTCATAACATTTGGAAGTGCTTTGAACTGAAATCATGCAAACCCTAGCTTTGTCCTAAAAAGGGTATTTTGGTCAAAGGGTGTATTTTGGGTTTTGAGTGTCCAAATCACCTCAACAGAGGTGGGAATTGGGGCCACTGGCTTGGCATGGCTATGGTTTGCATGATTGGAATTGGTTTGCCCTAAGATCTAAGGCCATACCCTAAGGAAGGGATTTTGTGCCTTGTGAAGGGTATGGGGCCAAAACACCTTGAATGATCTTGTAACTATGTAGGGATGGTGCTAGGATAGATTAAACCCTCTGGTAAAAATCTTAAGGGATTTTGGAAAGGTTAGGGCCCACAAAACCCTAACCCTAGCCTAGGACACAAATATTGTGGGGCTAGAATAGGTTAGTAAGACACTTAAAACAATCATGAAAATTTGGCAGAGGGAGTTTTAGACCATATTAATCATATGTGAATTTTAATGGAATTTTTGGATACATAATTATGGTACCTACTACACAACCTCAAATATTTAGGAACTTGCTAAATAATTCTTACAGATCTTAATACTTGTTGAAAAATTATGAAACTTGAGAATTAGTGTTCCTAGTTCAGTATGCCTATATGGGAATTCATTTGAAATTTTTAGATGCATAATTGCTATACTTTGTTCATTAACCCCTTAACTTGGAATATTATGAGAAAATAAAATATAGACTTTATTATTCAATGATAAATTATGAAACTTGATCTAGAGTACTTATATGCCCTTACAATCATCCATGAATTTTCTCTGAAGTTTTGGAACTATTAATGCTGTAAATTCTCTTAAAATGAATTATTATGGGATATATTTGAAATTAAAATTAAGAGGTTAAAGCTTACTGGAAAATTTTGAAGCTTTGGATTTTGAGTTATTTATTCATATTATATTTAAAACAAATTTGGTGGAATATTATCTTATCTGAAATTGGCACTTCATGTTCAAACTTGGGATTTTTGACTACTAAATTAATTATATAAATTATCAGATAAATAGGAAAATTGTGAAATTCTGGATTTAGTCCATGAAGCTCATAATGGCCCTCCAATAATTATTATAGGAGTATTGGATGATTATTTGTTGTACCTCCCATTTTACGGGTCATATAGCTTAAGTAGTCTGCATATAGTAAAAATTGCAGAAATTATGTTGGAGTATAATTTGATGCATGTCTTGGGATTAGTGGTCTGCTGGTTTGGATAGATAAAAAAATAAGTTCATTATTGGTAGTAGGATGAGTAGAGGGATGGATTGGCTAGAGTTAGACGGTGCCCGGGATCGACGAAAGATCGTCTTTCCCGTAGGGAAGAAGTGTCAATTGCACTAGAGTTAGATCCAACACAACATTTAAGGGTAGCTAGTAAGTCTAGGGTTTCACTTTCTCACACCTCGATGACTCGGGGAGATAGGTTGGGTCACTCGGGCAGTAAGCCCAGTGGTTTGGTAAAAGGGCAGGTTGGCCCGGCAAGCTTTGGCTCGGTAATGGTTTGTGATGGGTAGGTTAGCCCGGCTAGCTTTGGCTCGGTAATGGTTTGTGATGGGCGGGTTAGCCTGGTGAGCTTTGGCTCAGTAATGGTTTGTGATGGGCGGGTTGGCCCGGCGAGCTTTGGCTCGGTTGTTGTTTATGACAAACGAGATTGTCTGGGGAGCTTTGGCTCAGTAGCTATACATAAGGTTGCATGTGCATAATGGAAAAGGTGGTGGGTCTTCGGTGTTGGAGGGTCGATGTACCGACGCCAACACATTGACTCGGCGAGTGTGGTTTAGCACTTGGCCAAATAAAGTCCGATGCGCCAGCCGACAAGAGTACGCAGGCGCTCCGCTCTGTGCACCAGCATTGAGGCGTACGATAGGTCTGACTGGTAGTGCAATTACCAGTTTAGAGGTGGGCGAGGCCCTACCCACCGCTTCCGTTTGCCACTACAGAGGTATCCTGGGAGGTTCAGCTACAGAAAGGGGGAACTAAAGGTCTGTGTACACAGAGTCGAGTGGGTGAGTTGCACTTGCATGTTCACGTCATGGCATAATTGTATTACATAGCATAATCATTGCATATAACCTGACACATATTGTATAAGTGGTATGAGACACTCTATACAATAGGCCCTGCAAGACTACCACTTAGTTTATAAGTTTGCGCAAGCGTGCTTATAAGTTAAAGGTTTTATTTGATATTACATATCATGCTTGCTAGAAAACCGACACCCTATTGTATAAATCGGTATGAGACTTTTTATACAATAGGAGCCCTGCAAAAGATCCCTTAGCTTGTGTTTTCATATAAGTTAAGGTTACATTCTCATTCAGTTTTTCATACCTATTTTGCTGCTATACATACTGTAGAACTACTAGATTAGTTCCGTTGCCACCCGCTTATTTTTTATTCTCCACCTTCATGTCCTCTCCTTTCCTTCTCCCCGCTCGGTGCCTAGGGGGCATGGGGGAAGGGGCGGGGGATGGTAGGACTTAGTCTTTTAGACTAACGATTTTCGAACCACATCATTTTAGGGGACCGTGGAGCCCAGCATAGAGGAGCTGCCCCAGAGGTCGGCACGCATGGAGATGGGCCAGTCTAGTACCGGAGTTCAGATGACAGGGACTGTGAGTCCTGATCGCTACTAGTAGTTATATTAGTTTGCTTCCGCGATGAGAGATTTGTAGTGAGGACATGATGTACTGGGCATGAGCCCAAGATCTTATATTTCTGTGTATCTGTGGACACTCCCTTCGTGGAGATTATTTACATATATATGTGATTTCTGTGGACATGTTTTACTATTTTGCTACTGTTGTGATCGATTTGGCCGGCAGGATCGGCATTTTGTAGTGATGACCTTCCCGAGTGTGAAGGTGTCACCGCAAAGCGGCAGTTCTGGGCCTAAGACACCGGTGTTTTTAAAAAGAAAAAAGGGGGTCTTACAAGTGGTATCAGAGGGATCCTCGATCGACAAGTAGCAGTCCACAACCCCTGGGTCACCCCCGCACGGGTTTAGTTTGGGGACAAACTAAGCAACGGAAGCAGTGGTGTGCCCATATGGTGGATCACATGTAAATCGTCCACTTTTAATTAGGTTAGAGTCGATTACTTACTGGTGGCATTTGTTACGCAGCCCCCAGCACAGCCTACACCACAAGGCGGAGTCCAGTAGACTCTGAATGATGCACCACCTCCCTCGGTCCCCACTCCATTCCTACAGTCAGAGATGGGACAGACACTGATAGCTATCCTGGAGGCATTTAGGGCACAACAGGTTCCGGCTCCGCAGCCAAATCCGGGGGCCAACTGGCTGAGCATTTTCCGAGGACTTTCTCCCCCATCCTACTTGGGGACAGAGTCGGCTGTTCGGACGGAGGAATGGCTGGACATTATGTATGAGATGCTGATCGGGATATGGTGCCCTTGGGAGGAGAGGGTGCCCTTAGTTGTCTCTTGCTTGGAGTCCCATGCCAAGAGATGGTGGAAGACTTCGCTGGATATGACGTTTGTTGACAGGGAGATTGCGGAGATTGCTTGGGAGGAGTTCAGGGGCGTGCTGTTGGGACACTTTGTTCCACAGTCGGCCAGGGATGAGCTGGAGGATAGATTTTTGCAGTTGAGACAGGGGAACAAGACGGTGGTGGAGTACCACCGAGAGTTCAACCATCTAGCCCGGTTTGCGGACTCTTATCAGATATACGAGGCAGGATATACCAAAAGGTTCTACAAGGGCCTGCGAGAGGAGCTGAGGGAGACTCTACTGTTTGTATCTGACGGGCCCATTTCCCGGATACTAGAGATGGAAAAAAGGATAGATGCTGATTGGCAAGCTACTCGGGGCCGGAAATGGCCAGTGGAGGATCAGGGTCGAGGAGCAAGGACCGATCAGAGACGAGCCCGTATCACAGATGGGAGGAGGGTCGAGGACCAGCCTTGTCAGGAGGCAAGACAGGAGACAAGGGAGCCAGTGGTGGTGGCTCCACCACCTCTTCAGACACGGGAGGGACAGAGACTCGGGGGAATGACATATCCCCCGCCAGAATGTTTCAATTGTCATCAGGTGGGGCACATCAGGAGGAACTGCCCCATGAGGGGGGCACCCCCACCAGCACCACCGGCTGCCCAGCCAGCGCAATATCGTGGAGGCCAAGGTCGTGGCCGAGGACGTGGATACCAGGGTGGGGATCGTAGACAAGAAATGGAGCAGGTGTATGCTTTGGACCTGGCGCAGCCTCAGAACCCAGAGCAGGTTATAACAGGTATGCCAAGATGTTTAATTGTTTAAATAGAATTCCCTTTCTCAGTTGTCAAATTTGTAGAACTACACTAGATAGAATAAATCAGAAAGAGAACTCGTTATAGAATCCTAAGACATTTAATAGCCCCAGGTATAGTCTTCATCAGTGGCAAGCCTGCCTATACACTGTTCGACACGGGTGCTTCGCACTCTTTGGGGCGGAAGCCTTCGTGGAAGGGCTGGAAGGTGTGGAGCGGTTCACAGGCCTGATGAGGAGGGTGCGTTTACTCGACGGATCGGAGCTATTCACCTCTGCCCACTGCAACATGGAGGCGAAGATTGGCGGAAAGTCATTCGAAGTACCGGCAACGATCCTAAGGAGGCCAGTCTTCGAGCTGATCCTGGGCATGACATGGTTGCATTGGAACCATGCACAGATTGATTGCCAAGCAAAGAGGATCACCGTGAGGCACGGGGACTCTGTCATTATCATCGAAGGTATAAGACCTGCCTCTCGTATACTCTTATCTTCAGTACAGGCTGTTAAGGCCCATCTGCAGGGAGAGGAGGTTTATCAGATTCTATTTGAGATGGTGGAGGCTAAGGACTCTGTGACAAACATCCCGATGGTGCGAGATTTTGCTGACGTCTTTCTAGAGATACTGCCAGGACTACCTCCACACCGAGAGCAGGACTTCCAGATATAGCTTGTGCTAGGGGCCAAGCCGGCATCTAGGGCCCCTTATCGGATGGCCCCGAAAGAGTTGGCAGAGTTCCGAAGTCAGTTGCAGGAACTAGTAGAGGCAGGGTTTGTCCGACCAAGCTCTTCACCGTGGGGAGCCCCGGTACTATTTGTCAAAAAGAAGGACAAAAGTCTCCGCTTGTGTATTGATTATCAAGCGCTGAACAGACTAACAGTCCGGAATACATACCCGCTGCCACAGATTGACGAGTTGTTCGATCAACTGGAAGGAGCGCATTTCTTCTCGAAACTTGACTTGAGGTCAGGTTATTACCAGCTATGGATTCGAGATGAGGACATTCCGAAGACCGCCTTCAGTAGTAGGTATGGACTGTTTGAGTTTACAGTGATGCCCTTCGGGCTCACAAATGCGCTGTCAGTATTTACAAGCCTCATGAACAGGGTATTCGAGGAGTATTTGGATGTATTCGTCATCGTATTTATTGACGACATCCTCATCTACTCAAGGACGGAGGAGGAGCATACACGACACTTGACTTTGACTCTAGAGAGGCTACGGGAACACCAGCTGTATGCAAAGTTCAGCAAATGCCAGTTTTGGCTAAAGGAGGTGGCCTTCTTAGGTCATATCATCAGCGGTGCTGGGTTGGCAGTAGACCCAGTTAAGATTCGGGCAGTTCAGGATTGACCACCATTAAAGACAGCCACGGATGTACGGAGCTTCCTGGGACTTGTCGGATATTATCGGAAGTTCGTCGAAAGATTCTCCCAGATTGCACTCCCTCTTACATCCCTGATGAAGAAGGAATCCCATTTCATTTGGACGCCACAGTGCGAGGCGGCCTTTGTGGAGTTGAAGGGTTGGCTTACCTCGGCTCCCATTCTCGCTCTTCCGTCGGGAAGGGAGGGATTCCAGGTGTTCACGGATGCCTCCTACCAGGGGATGGGTGCCGTTCTGAAGCTGAATGGTCACGTAATGGCCTACGCCTCCCGACAACTAAAGATACATGAGAAGAACTATCCGGTGCATGATCTGGAGATGGGTGCAGTGATCTTTGCTCTGAAGATTTGGCGACACTACCTCTACGGGATTCACTGTGACATCTTCTCAGATCACAAGAATTTGAAATATATGGACACACAGAAGGAACTCAACATCAGGAAGAGACGTTCGGTGGAGTTCCTGTCGGATTACCAGTACACCATACACTACCATCCCAGGAAGGAAAACATGGTGTCAAATACTCTGAGCTAGAGAGGAGATACCTCAGGGAAGGGACCACAACTAATGTCCATGGAGCTAGTCCGGTCTTTCAGAGATATGAAGATATCCCTAGTGTCCGAGAATGATCCAGAGCTGTACATGGAGTATCTAGCATCAATGGTTGCCAAAGATGATATTCGGGACCGCATCCGGGACGGACAAAAGACAGATGCATGGACAGAGCCGATATTCCAAGACTTGGAGGAGGGTTCGACGGGAGATTATTCAATGAGAGATGGATTGCTATATTTCAGAGGCAGGGTCTATATACCCACAAGAGGTCAGATTCAGGAGGACATCATGGCAGAAGCACATTGTAGCAGATATTCTATACACCCGAGGATCACAAAGATGACGACAGACTTGAAGAAGATGATGTTCTGGTCGGGGATGAAGAAGGACATTACATACTTCGTGACTCATTGTGAGGCATGCTAGCTGGTGAAGGCAGAGTG
Organism: Platanthera guangdongensis; assembly: GCA_039583875.1. NCBI lineage: Eukaryota > Viridiplantae > Streptophyta > Magnoliopsida > Asparagales > Orchidaceae > Platanthera > Platanthera guangdongensis. The sequence continues at coordinate 177,314,237 of CM077152.1, read as the reverse complement.
TAGAAACCCCGCAGGATTGCTACAGCCACTTCTGGTGCCGGAGTGGAAATTTGAGGACATCGCGATGGATTTCATTCATGGCCTTCCCCGATCACGGACGGGAAACGATTCGATTTGGGTCATCATCGATTGGCTGATGAAGGTGGCTAGATTCATTCTGATCAGAAAAGATGACTCGGTTGGGGTACTAGTGCGGAGATTCATAGAGCAGTTCATTCGTTACCACGGGGGTGCCCATGATGATTGTATCAGATCGGGATGATCGGTTCACATCCAGGGAGTGGAGATCCGTACAGGATTACTTAGGCACGCGGCTGACCTTAAACACAACATTTCATCCCCAGACGGATGGGCAGACGGAACGAACCAACCGAACATTGGAGGACCTCCTAAGGCTATGCATTCTGGATCGAAATGAACCTTGGGAGAAGCTTTTACCACTGGTCGAGTTCTCCTATAACAACATCTACCAGTCTAGCATAGGGATGGCTCCTTATGAATCCTTATACGGAAGGAGATGCAGGACTCTGCTTTCATGGATTCAAGACGAGGATCCGAAGGCGTTGGGATCGGATTTTGTCGAAGACACCGAGACTCAGGTGAGACTGATACGGGACAGAATGCTGGAAGCGCAAAGCCGACAGGCTAAGTATTATGATGACCGGCACCGTCAGGTAGAGTTTCAGGTGGCAGACCGGGTTTTCTTGAATATCCGGCCCATGCATGGAGTTTCACGGGTGCGCGGTCAGAAGAAGAAGCTCAGCCCTAGGTATATGGGCCCTTATAGGATCTTGGAGCAAATCAGACCCCTAGCTTACAGCCCGGAGTTGCCACCAGAACTGGCAGGTTTACACGACGTGTTCCATATATCTTCGCTTAGGAGGGCTCTACTACGCCCGGAGCAACAAATTTCGACCACAGATGGACCAGTAGCTTCAGACCGGTCAGTTCACTTGGAGCCGATTCAGATCGATTACAGAGGAGTACGGATCTTGCGTCGTAAGAAGGTTCCGTTAGTCAAGGTTTTGTGGAGAAACCATGGCCAGGAGGAGCATACCTGGGAACCGCAGGACCTGATTCGACAAAAGTATCCAGAGCTGTTCAGTCAGGTATACTTCACAACCTCTCAAGATGTTCAATTTACTTTCCTATTTTTTTAAACTACTAGGGCTGCTCTAGGAAGAGTAGAGGCTAATCTTTTATTTATTGGGATCTTGGCTTTGCCAATTGGGCAAATTGGTCATACATTTAGGTTTCCCTTTAAACCCCACTTAGCAAACATGACGTCGAGATGTAATCTTTCACTTCTTATGGGATGTTACAAGTTTCCTTTTCTTCGATAGAAATTCCCGTAGGCTTAACCTTGATTTCGGGACGAAATCTTTATTTTGTTTATTGGGATTTGTAACATCCCATTTACAACTAGACCCCTAAGAGTGGTTTTGGCCATGACTAGGTCATGACAAAACCATAGGAAGCTAAAAAGGGTCAAGTGATAGAAGGCTAAGGTGAGAATCACCTTGGTCTGCCTATGGCACAACCTCATCACAAAACCTAGGGTTTGACCTTAGGGCTTCACCATGACTACATGACCCCACCACAACATCACTAACCTATTAGAGGGTCTACTAGAGCCTTAAGGGTCCATTGAAGTTAACCCAGGGTGCCCAAGTTGACTTAGAACCACCATAGGCCTAAATTGGGCAAGGTGCCCTAACTAAGGGCAGTGTGCCATGGTAAAGCCCAACTAACCCTACCAAAGACTTTCTAGACCTAAAGTGGGATCAATGGGTCACTAAGGACCCATGGAGGGCAGTCCAAAGGGTTAAGTTGACCAAAGTCAACTCTAACCCTAAATGGGTCAAACTAACCTGTACAAGGGCCAATTGAAGTTCCCTTAGCCAAGTGGACCCCACACATACCTTCATAACCCTAGTGAGAGGCCAATGGGTCACCAAGGACCCATTGGGGCCAACTAAAAAGGCTAAGTTGACCAAAGTCAACTCTAGCCCTAAAGTGGTCAAAGTGCCCTACCTAAGGGTCAAGTGACCTCCAAAGGGCCAAGACAACCATACCTAGGCCTTAGGGGAGGCCAATGGGTCAACAAGGACCCATTAGGGCCAACCTCAAGACCAAATTGACCAAGGTCAACCATGGTCAAAGTTTAGGTCAAGTTAGCCCAAATGGGCTAACTCAAGCTCAAACCCAATTCACTTGGGCTAACCTTGATTTAATGGATGAAATAAACATATGGGCAGCCATTGGATTAGGTAGGAGTCAATTTCAGCTTGGTAGGTAGGAGAGAGAGAGGAAATCCAATGAAGGAGAGAGAAAGAGAAGGAGTAATGGAGGAAGACCTTAGGCTCCTCCTTCCCTTTCCCCAACCTTCCCCATTCAATTTCCTAAGACCAGAGGAGTGCAACCAGCTGATCATTGACTGGTTGGAGCCAGGCCTCTCCCTACCAACCATGGCTGCCATTGTTGACTAAGGCCAAAAATGGCAAAGCAGCTTAGAGCCACCTACCACCCCATTTCTCCTTTTTAAAACCTTCACTGGACTCCAAGGAGTAATTTCCACCACTTACCTGAAGGAGCCAAGCAATTCCACTGTGCTGTTGCAGAAATCCGACCACCACCACCACCAAAATGTCTTCTCAGCGATCAACAAGGTTACAGCCGCCCAGCAAGGTCCTCCTCCACTCCTTATTCCCTGGATAATTCTTAGCAATCGTTAGGGCCAAGGTTCGGGCTCAATTGAGCCGAATCCAAATCAAACATTTCTGGTTTTTCCCGTTAAATTTAGCTTGTCGTGTTCGCCGGAAAACGGCCCTCCGGTGGCTGTGCCGCCTCCTGGCGATGACCAACACCTCAACGAAGGTGGTGGTGGCGGTGGCCGGCCGGGGAGGTGGCTGGATCGCCGGCGACAGCAGCTGGAAGTAGCTCCAGGCGGGATGAATCGGAACCATCGGCTCAAGGTTGAAGATGACCAGATTCCGTCCACTGGCGTGCCAAGATTCGTGCGGGAATTGATTTTAAAACAATATGATTAATTAATCAGATTATTTCATTCTGTCACAGTTTATGTATTTAATGTTTTTAATTTTTAAAAATATATAGAGGCTATTTCATATGAAAAGTGTAGCCTGGAGAGTCTACTTTACAGCAAAATTGATTTGAACCAATTTGGGTGCCTGGTTTGACCAGGGCACCCATTTTGGTGGGACCTACACCTAGGGCTATGCAGACATTAAACTGAGTGCCCACACTTCATTCTTGGTCCATATTAATTGAAATTTTGGCCGGGAGTCCCCTTAGACCATATCTATGTGCTGCCCAAGGATGGGAATTTTTGGGGACAATTTTTCTATAGTTTTGGAAAATATTTAATTTACCTAGGTTTAATTAATTTAAGGGCCAAAGGACCTCCAAACTCACCCAAATTTTGGTGAGAGGTGCTTAGGGTCAATATAAATCTCTGGTTAAAATTTCATCACATTTGGAAGTGGTTTGAACTGAAATCATGCAAACCCTAGCTTTGCCCTAAAAAGGGTATTTTGGTCAAAGGGTGTATTTTGGGTTTGAGTGTCCAAATCACCTCAACAGAGGTGGGGATTGGGCCACTGGCTTGGCATGGCTTATTTCACCTTATCATGAAAGATGGGGTAGATTGGAATTGGTTTGCCCTAAGATCTAAGGCCATACCATAAGGAAGGGCTTTTGTGCCTTGTGAAGGGTATGAGGCCAAAACACCTTGAATGATCTTGTAACTTTGTAGGTAGGGTGCTAGGATAGATCAATCCCTCTGGTAAAAATCATAAGGGAGCCAAGCAATTCCACTGTGCTGTTGCAGAAATCTGACCACCACCACCACCAAAATGGCTTCCCGGCGATCGGCAAGTCTACAACCGCCCAGCAAGGTCCTCCGCCACTCCTTCTTCCTGGATAGTTCTTAGCAATCGTTAGGGCCAAGGTTCGGGCTCAATTGAGTCGAATCCAAATCAGAAATTTCTGGTTTTTCCCGTTATATTTAGCTTGTCGGGTTCGCCAGAAAACGACCCTCCGACGGCTGTGCCTCCGCCTGGCGACGGCCAACACCTCAACGAAGGTGGTGGTGGCGGTGGCCGGCCGAGGAGGTGGTCGGATCGCCTACGGCAGCGGCTGGAAGAAGCTCCAAGCAGGATGAATCAGAACCGTCGGCTCAAGGTTGAAGATGACCAGATTCCGTCCACTGGCGCGCAAGATTCATGCTGGAATTGATTTTAAAACAATATGATTAATTAATTAGATTATTTCATTCTGTCACACTTTATGTATTTAAAGTTTTTAATTTTTAAAAAATATAGGTGCTATTTCATAAAAAGTCATCAACATGAACAGTGTAGCCTAGAGAGTCTACTTTACAGCAAAATTGATTTGTACCAATTTGGGTGCCTGGTTTGACCAAGGCACCCATTTTGGTGGGACCTACACCTAGGGCTAGACAGACATTAAACTGAGTGCCCACACTTCATCGTTGGTCCAAATTAATTGAAATTTTGGCAGGGAGTCCCCCTAGACCATATCTAGATGTTACCTAAGGATGGGAATTTTTGGGGACAATGTTTCTATAGTTTTGGAAAATATTTAATTTACCTAGGTTTAATTAATCTAAGGGCCAACGGACCTCCAAACTCACCCAAATTTTGGTGAGAGGTGCTTAGGGTCAATATAAATCTCTGGCTAAAATTTCATCACATTTGGAAGTGGTTTGAACTGAAATCATGCAAACCCTAGCTTTGCCCTAAAAAGGGTATTTTGGTCAAAGGGTGTATTTTGGGTTTTGAGTGTCCAAATCAGCTCAACAGAGGTGGGGATTGGGGCCACTGGCTTGGCATGGCTTCTTTCACCTTATCATGAAAGATGGGGTAGATTGGAATTGGTTTGCCCTAAGATCTAAGACCATACCCTAAGGAAGGGCTTTTGTGCCTTGTGAAGGGTATGAGGCCAAAACACCTTGAATGATCTTGTAACTTTGTAGGGAGGGTGCTAGGATAGATCAAACCCTCTGGTAAAAATCTTAAGGGAGCCAAGCAATTCCACTGTGCTGTTGTAGAAATCCGACCACCACCACCACCAAAATGGCTTCCCGGCAATCGACAAGGCTACAGCCGCCCAGCAAGGCCCTCCTCCACTCCTTCTTCCCTGGATAGTTCTTAGCAATCGTTAGGGCCAAGGATCGGGCTCAATTGAGCCGAATCCATATCAGAAATTTTTTGTTTTTCCCGTTATATTTAGCTTGTCGGGTTCGCCGGAAAACGGCCCTCCGGCGGATGTGCCGCCGCCTGGCGACGACCAACACCTCAACGAAGGTGGTGGTGGCGGTGGCCGGCCGGAGAGGTGGCCGGATCGCCGGGACAGCAGCTAGAAGAAGCTCCAGGCAGGATGAATCGAAACCGTCGGCTCAAGGTTGAAGATGACCAGATTCCGTCCACTGGCGCTCCAAGATTCGTGCGGGAATTGATTTTAAAACAATAGGATTAATTAATCAGATTATTTCATTCTGTCACACTTTATGTATTTAATGTTTTTAATTTTTAAAAATATATAGAAGCTATTTCATAAAAAGTCATCAACATAAAAAGTGTAGCCTGAAGAGTGTATATTACAACAAAATTGATTTGAACCAATTTGGGTGCCTGGTGTGACCAGGGCACCCATGTTGGTGGGACCTACACCTAGGGCTAGACAGACATTAAACTGAGTGCGCACACTTCATACTTGGTCCAAATTAATTGAAATTTTGGCAGGGAGTCCCCCTAGACCATATCTATGTGTTGCCCAAGGATGGGAATTTTTGGGGACAAGTTTTCTATAGTTTTGGAAAATATCTAATTTACCTAGGTTTAATTAATTTAAGGGCCAAAGGACCTCCAAACTCACCCAAATTTTGGTGAGAGGTGCTTAGGTCAATATAAATCTCTGGTTAAAATTTCAACACATTTGGAAGTGATTTTAACTGAAATCATGCAAACCCTAGCTTTGCCCTAAAAGGGTATTTTGGTCAAAGGGTGTATTTTGGGTTTTGAGTGTCCAAATCACCTCAACAGAGGTGGTGATTGGGGCCACTGGCTTGGCATGGCTTCTTTCACCTTATTATGAAAGACGGGGTAGATTGGAATTGGTTTGCCCTAAGATCTAAGGCCATACCCTAAGGAAGGGCTTTTATGCCTTGTGAAGGGTATGAGGCCAAAAAACCTTGAATGATCTTGTAACTTTGTAGGTAGGGTGCTAGGATAGATTAAACCCTCTGGTAAAAATCTTAAGGGATTTTGGGAAGGTTAGGGCCCACAAAACCCTAACCCTAGCCTAGGGCACAAATATTGTGGGCCTAGAATAGGTTAGCAAGACTCTTAAAAAAATCATGAAAATTTGGCAGAGGGAGGTTTAGACCATATTAATCATATGTGAATTTTAATGGAATTTTTGGATACATAATTAGGGTACATACTGCACAACCTCAAATATTTGGGAACTTGCTAAATAATTCTTACAGAGCTCAATACTTGTTGAAAAAATATAGACTTTATTATTCAATGATAAATTGTGAAACTTGATCTAGAGCACTTATATGCCCTTACAATCATCCATGAATTTTCTCTGAAATTTTGGAACTATTAATGCTGTAAATTCTCTTAAAATGAATTATTATGGGATATATTTGAAATTAAAATTAAGGCTTTGGATTTTGAGTTAAATATTTATATTGTATTTAACAAAAATTTGGTGGAATATTATCCTATCTGAAATTGGTACTTCATGTTCAAACTTGGCATTTTTGGCTACTAAATTAATTAAATAAATTATCAGGTAAATAGGAAAATTATGAAATTCTGGATTTAGTTCACAAAGCTCATATTGGCCCTCCAATAATTATTATAGGAGTATTGGATGATTATTTGTTGTACCTCTCGTTTTACGGGTCATATAGCTTAAGTGGTCTGCATATAGTAAAAATTGCAGAAATTATGTTGGAGTATAATTTGATGCATGTCTTGGAATTAGTGGTCTGCTGGTTTGGATGGATAAAAAAATAAGTTCATTATTGGCAGTAGGATGAGTAGAGGGATGGATTGGCTAGAGTTAGGCGGTGCCCGGGATCGACGAAAGATGGTCTTTCCCGTAGGGAAGAAGTGTTAATTGCACTAGGGTTAGATCCAACACAACATTTAAGGGTAGCTAGTAAGTCTAGGGTTTCATTTTCTCACACCTCGATGACTCGGGGAGAAAGGTTGGGTCACTCGGGCAGTAAGCCCAGTGGTTTGGTAAAAGGGCAGGTTGGCCCGACGAGCTTTTGCTCGGTAATGGTTTGTGACGGGCAGGTTAGCCCGGCGAGCTTTGGCTCGGTAATGGTTTGTGATGGGCGGGTTGGCCCGACGAGCTTTGATACTGGATTTCCGATATGAAGCCGACCTCCAGAAGCTTCTTGACCTCCTTGCGGATTGGCTCTTCCAGCTTAGTTACGATGGTCCTCATCTTCTCTTGTATGGGGCGCGTCTTGGGATCCAGGTTTAGGCAGTGGCAGGCAACATCCGCATCGATTCCCGACATGTCAGCCGCGCTCCATTCGAAGATGTCGACGTTGCTCTGGATGGAAGCCTGCCCTCTCTCCTGGTCCTCTAGGCTCAGCCCCCCGCTGATTCACACCTTTTGCACCTATCCGGCGCTGGGGAAGACTTCCATCTCCACCACCTCCTCCGCCGACTCCAGCCGTGACTGCTGCCAGCCGGCCCTTACCTCCTCTTCCTGCCCCAACTCCTCTTCTCCTCCTGCTCCCTCAACTTCCATCGCCTCCTCAAGGCTCTCACACTGCTGCTGCTCAATCTCCACGCCTCTCTGGGCCTCCCTCTCAGCTCCTTCTTCCACCTCCACCTGCCGACCCTCCTGCGGCTCCAACTCTTCGTCCCTCTAGACCTCCTGCACATCTCCTCCCCATTTCTCCTCAATCTCCTCCTCCCCGACTTCTTCTTCAGCCTCCTCTCTCGCCTCCTCTAGGCTCATCTCCTCTCCGACAACCTCTTCTTGCGCCGCTATCTCCTTCTCCAACTCCTCTGCCTCTGCCATCCATGATATGGTGTTTACTGCCGTAACATAGCACTGTCATTCCACCTTCAGCTCCCCTCTGACCCTGACCTACACCCCTCCATTGTTGAACTTGAGGCATTGATGAAATGAGGAGGGGAAGCAGCGAAAGGCGCTGATGAGGGGGCGCCCAAAGATGGCGCTATAGCTGCTCAGGGCGTCCATGATCACGAACCTGCAGTTCCGTGATGCGCCCCCCAAATTCACGTGCAGCCCTACTCCCCCTTCCAGTCCCTTCCTTTCTCCTGAGAAACCGAACAATGGTCCGTCCGAAGCTAGCACACTCTTGACCTCAACCTGCATCTCATTGAAGGCCTTTTTGAAGATCACATTTAGGGAGCTCTCGTTGTCCACTAGGATCTTGGAGACCGTGAAGTTTTCTACCGCCGTCTGGATCACCAAGGCGTCGCAAAACGGGTCTTCATAATCCGGTATATCCTCTGAAGAAAAAGTAATTTTTTCTTTCAAGGGTGGAGCCTGGGAGGTTGAGGCTACCCCCCTTCGGTACATGGTCTGGAGGCTACCCTTACGAGCAGACCTCGATCCCAACTCCTTCGTGGATCACCCCGATCCCTCCCTGGGTTCCTACATCTACCCGATCCTCGCATCTATCCTCCGTCTCCCCATGCTGCACTTCCACGATCCTCACAGGCGGCTCCGGCCTCCTTACCCCCTGACTTCTCTCACTTCTAAGAACTCTGGGCAGGTGGCCGTTGCGTGAACCTCCTCCTGATGGAAGTCACAGAAAGGCAACGCCACCTTACCCCTTATTCCTTCTCCACCATCTCTCCTTCTATCTCCTCCCCGAGCTCCTCTCCTTCCTCCTCTACCTCGACCAATCTCCATTGCCTCCTGCTGATGCTGGAAGCGATCCCTCGGCCCCTGCCTCCATGCCGGTTGATCGAACCTCCTTAGCTCGCGGAAGTTGTCTCTTCCCTGAAATCCTCCTCCTTGCTCCTGGGGGTGACCCTCCTGAGGCCTCCAACCTATCCGGTTGTTCGGCTCTCGGGCCCCCCTTCCTTGATGCTGTCCCTGCAGCCCCTGACCTCGGGGTTCCTCTCTCCTTATCTCTTCTCTATGATCCCTCTACCTTCCTGCTTCTGGCTCCTTCACATCATCCTCCGCTAACCTGGCTAGCTTCCTTGCAAACACCGGATTGGCCCTCTCAAAGTCTGTCTCGTTTGCCGCCCTCTCCAGAGCTCCTCAAAGGAGAGGGGGGGGGGCACCCTCTTCAACTCCATACTGAAGAAACCCGGCCTCAGTCCCAGAGTAAACACAAGCATCGGCGTATATCCTGGAACTTCCTGGACCAGGAGGACCTCTTCCTGAAACCGGTCCACGTAATGTCCCAACGTCTTGTTGTGCTTCTGCTAGACCACAAATAGGTACTTCGCCTCCTTCTTACGCTTCTTTGATGTTGAGAACCTCAAGAGGAAACTTCTTTGCAGATCTTCGAAATAATAGATCGAACTTACCGGCAACTGGTGAAACCAGTCCCGTACCTTCTCCTTCAACATGATGGCAAACAGCCGACACTTGAAGGCATCCGTCATCTGCCTTATCGAAACGACATCTTCAAACCACTACACGTGCTGTACAGGGTCATCCTTCCCCGAGTAGTAGGACATGTCGGGCTCCTGGAACCCCTCCGGCACCGGAGCCGAGACGATGAGCTCACTAAATGGGCTCTCTCCACCTGCCTGCCGAGAGGGCACATCTTGCGGCCTCGGTTGGCTGGCCCGATCCGCGAGACCATACCCAGGGAAGAGCTCTCACACATCAGCCTCCTTCTCGCCACCTTCTACTGGAATCTCCTTCCCAGGACGCTGGCCTAGGAAGAGCTCTCTCGCCGCCACGTCCCTCTCGCCAGCCTCCACCGGAACCTCCTTTCCCAGGCACTGTCCAGGGGAATTCTCACCCAAGAGCGGGACCTCCTCTATTGGGACCTGAGGTGTGGCCCACTCGCTTCTGTCTGAGAAGGCCAAGCTGATGGTCTGCAGGACCTCTCACCTGAAGTCATCCAGTATCTTCCTTATCGCCTCTTCTCCCCGGGAGGGGGAACCTCCTGAACCAGATCCTTCACCTTCACCTCCTGCCATCGGACTAAACTCAAGCTTTTCTTATATCAGCTACTTCCACGCTCACCGCACCAGAAGTTCGCGTGTTCGGTCCCAAGCTCTGACCTCCGACTGGTCGTGAAGGACTAGAAACTAACCCAAGGCCTCAGTAGGGAGGTCCCACCGCTAACCCGGAAGATCTCTGAGAGCTTCCCCTCCAAAACTAAAAGCTGGGCTCGGAGCTCTTCAGAAAGCACAGAAAAATCCTTTGAAGTCCCAGGCCAAAATCTGTGTCTGAAGAACCCCTCTGGGTCTATTTATAGTTTTTTGAATTGGATCTGCAAATAACCATACTGGGTTGACTTGAAATTATCAGAGTACCCTTGGTTGGGTCTGTCAACAGCCAAACTCCGCTGTTATGAGGAGTTATACGAAGACCACCAAGGGCAAAAGAGTAAAAATACTAGGGGTAGAAGAGTAAAAATGCCCTTGGGTATAGAAATGTGAAAAGGCCCTCTCTCTACATGGTGAGTGGGAAAAACTATCGGCGAGACGAACCTTCCTCCCGTCTCACCAACCTTATATGCCGTGAGTCCTTCTCGAGGCCAAAGGCCTTCTCATGCCCCCAGGAGGGGCGTCTCGCCTACTGAAGGGACTTCTTATCTCGCCACTTGCGAGTGGACCCCATGGTCCCACTAGCCCATCAATTCCACTCGCCTGCCTCGACTATACGCGCTTTGGGGACCTCTTGTGAGCCCGAGGTTGTACACATGGTATTGAATTTTATTCTGAATGTATGACAAAGTTCTGTGGAGAGCAAGGTATTTTTCAGGAGTTTTCTTCTCGTAGAACACCCCAACAAAATGGGATAGCTGAGAGGAGGAACAAGACACTCATAGAGGCTGACAGAACATTACTAAGTGACACTTCTCTCCCAGAATACTTCTAAGCTAAGGCAGTAAACACTACTTGTCACGTCCTAAATAGAGCTTATACAAACAAGTATCACAAGAAGACTCCCTATGAGATTATGAAAGGAAGAAAACCAAATCTTGCCTATCTCAGGATCTTTGAAAGCAAATACTTTGTGCTCAATAATGGGAAGTCCTACTTGACAAAGTTTACTGTCAAATCTTATAAGGGAATTTTTGTTCGGTACAACAACCACAACAATGCCTATAGTTTCTACAACTTGAAGAACCAAGTTGTAGAAGAGTCTGTCAATATAGTATTTGATGAGTCTTCCATGATTCATAGTGAGCTGCCAAGCTCCTCTAGATCTGCATATGCAAAATTAAAGTTAGATAAGCTGAGCATCAACGACAGTCCTCCTACTATACAAGAGGAAAGTGATGGTGTGATCATTCTTGAAGAAGGTCTAAGTGCACTAGACATTGATGAAAATCATCAGGATCTAGTAACTGATGTTCAAGGTGTCGAGGACAATATGTCAGTTACTGTCAGACACTTGAGAGATCATCCCAGAGATCTAATCATAGGAGATACAAACCAAGGAGTTACAACAAGCAGCAGAAGCCTCTACATTGACATATATTCAAGCTTTCTGTCTCAAGTTGAACCAAAGAAGTTTGAAGATGCCAACATAGATCCATTTTGGATTGTGGTCATGTAAGAAGAACTGAACCAGTTCAAGAGATGCAATATCTGGAAGCTGGTTCTCAGACCACATGGACATAACATCATTAGAACCTTATGGATTTATAGAAATAAACTTGATGAGAATGGTGTTATCATCAAAAAAAAACTAGACTGGTTGTCAAGGGATACAAACAAGAGGAAGGTGTTGATGTTGATCAAACCTTTGCAGCAGTTGCTAGACTTGAGGCAATAGGACTATTCCTTACATATGTTGCATACAAGAGATTTAATGTCTACCAAATGGATGTTAAGTCAGCTTTCCTTAATGGTGACCTAAAAGAGGAGGTCTATGTTGTGCAACCCACAGATTATGTTAATCCTAACTTTCCTGAATATGTGTTTCAACAAAGAAAAGCTTTGTATGGGTTGGAACAAGCCCTTAGGGAATGGTATGAAACCATGTCTAGATTTCTCATTGAGAACAATTTCTCAAGGGGGAAGATAGACAAAACATTATTACTTAGGGAAGTCAAGGGTAAGATTATTCTAGTCCAAATTTATGTAGATGACATAATTTTTGGGTCTACTGACGATGACCTTTGAAAACAGTTTGCTAAATTTATGCAAGGGCAGTTTGAAATAAGCAGTATGAGTGAACTCAAGTATTTCTTGGGCCGCCAAGATAGATAATTAGAGGATGGGTTATTCATTTCTCAGTCTAAGTTCACCAAGGATTTAATCAAAAAGTTTGGAATGGGGAGTTCCTCCATAATGAAAACTCCTATGGGATCAAGTGTGTCAATAAATAAGGATGAGACTGGGAAACCTATTGATGAAACTTTATATAGAGGCATAATTAGCTTCATACTATACTTGACTACTAGTAGCTAGACATCATGTTTGTTATATGTGTTTGTACTAGATATCAGTCATGCCCTACAGAGTCTCATTATTCTGCTGTTAAAAAAATTCTAAGATATCTCAATGGCACACCTGATCTTGGTCTACGACACACTAGGAATAATGATTTTGAACTAACTAGGTATTCAGATGCAGATTTTACAGGTTGTAGAGAAGACAAGAAAAGCATATCTGACACCTGTCAGTTTCTAGGGAGAAGACTGGTATCATGGAGTAGTAAGAAGCAGACCAGTGTAGCATTCTCCACTGCAGAATCATAATATATTTAAGCTAGAAGTTGCTGTGTACAACTACTATTGATTCAGCATCAACTCCAAGAATACAATCTTCAGCTAAGTAAAACTACCATGTACTGTGATTCTTCTAGTGCAATCTTTATTGCTAGGAATCATGTGTCTCATAGCAGGACTAAGAACATAGAGATTATATATCATTTCATTAGAGAGAATGTAAAAGGGGAAGACATTAGTCTTGAGTTTGTCCCCACAAACAAATAAGTGGCTGATATCTTCACTAAGCCACTAGATGATGCCAAGTTCAACACCTTCAAATTTGAATTGGGTATGTTAAACTTCGTGTAGCTTCATTGTCTTTGTATGCATATGTGCATTAGGAAGGATTAACGTTTTGAAGGTAATCAAGAAAGATATGGACTAACTGTCTAGGCATTGAGTTGAGTGCGTTGAGACAACTCCAGTGCGTCAAGTTCACTTAACGAATTTATTTTGGCAGTTTTGATTATGGATTTCTCCCGGGATTAATCTCAGTCGTTGATCGAATCGTGTTAATCATGACAGGTACGCGCCTCTCCACATTCTCGAATATGGGTAACCATAAATAGAAATGTGTGCTTAAAATAAATAACATAGATCCTAGCCCTATTCGATTGTCTGCATCCCTGCGAAGTTTTCTCGAGCAAGCTCTTTAAATCTCTAGAAACTCAAAGTTCCAATGACGCCTAAAGGAGTGGATTTCCTATTCGAGGTATCTGAACTTGTTAGGAATGGGTTCAAGTATACACCTTAAGAAGATCAGCTGGTTCTTCACTTATTGCAGGTTGCTAACTTAGACTTTGTACTGTCAGAACTGAGTTTTATCTAGAAGCAAGAAGTATTAGAACTTTTCTCAAATGCCAAAATCGACTCCTCCTCCAGCAAGATCAAGACTTCAATTAGTGGACACAAGATTAAGATTACCTCAAGGAGGTTGAGCAAAGCTTTGAACCTGACTAAGTTTGGGCTGACATATGAGGAGGATGAACTTTTTCTTGAGGATATGAAGTCACCTCTCAAATGGCGTGGCCTTTAAAAGCACACCACTGGTTCTATTCTGAGGAAAGAAATGAATCTGAAGAGGAAGTTCCTGACTGATGTAATAATTAAGGCCTTGATCTGCAAAATAAGGTCTCATGACAAAATTTCCAGGAAGATGTTTGAGATAATGACAAGAGTAATTCTATCCAAAAGGATTGACTATTGAAGAATTATTTTTGAAAGAATAGTGGAATGTGTTCTAGAACCCAACTTAGGGAGAATACTGTCCTTATACTTGCACAGTTCTGTTCTAGGGATCCTCAATGTGAGGCTAGGAACAAAGATACATCACATAAGAAAGATGAACTCCAAGATGTTTGATAGGTAGGATAGAGTATTGCTCCCACACCAACAAACATCTTATAAAAAATGGAAAACAATCACCATCACTGAAGAATGTTTTGAAAGCTGCTCTTCTGAGAGCAGAGGTGAAGAACCTCATGACCTATAATTGCCGGAATCTTCTACAAACACGAGAACATATGTGAGTGCTCAGGTGTATATGTCATTAGAATCTACAACAAGGACTCAACCAAATAGTGTTTCTCAGTATGAAGTCATTCAAGCAAAAATAACTGAAAAATTGGCCGAAGATGTGGTGGACAAAATTTGTATAGAGATTGAGGAGGAGACTCTCACGTTAGATGCTCCTATTGAGGGGGGGGGGCAAGTTCAATATTTACAGGACAAGATTGACTCCTTGAGTAATCTACAGAGAAGGATAGATTAGATTCAAAATGAATCTCAATTGATGCCTTCCAATACTCAAGCTGAGGGGGAGCAGATTCCAGTCTCAATAGAACAAGATGTGCTCAACACAGTTGCTGAAGTCCAGCAAATTACTATAGATAGTGCTGAGGTTGAGGGGGAGATTCATACAGATCTCCCTACTCAAGAGATTGTAAATACTATTGAAATATCTGAGTCTGATAAGCCAGCTACTGATGTTGCTAATCATTCCTTTGAGTTCATGATGGCCAACTGAAAAACGGGAAGAGATATAAAGAAGGAGGATGAGGATGTCTGCTTTCAAGGGGCATCTCATCTAGCTGATGCTATATATTCTACATTCTTGGATCAACTGAAAGGACTTCTAAATGATCAGAGGAGACATATAGAGCACTATGTAGATGATTCTATTAAGGGACTGAGATAAGATCTATCTATTGAGATCAAGTCTATCAGATTTGAGGTGAATATGCTAAAGGACAACTTTATTGTATTATTCAAAAAAGTTGCTCCAACTTTGACTTATACAGAAGAAAAGCATGATGAGATCATACAAAAATAGAATGACATAATAGAGAATCAAAACATCACCTCAAGAAACATGGAAGTGATGCATAATGTGCAAAAGCAACTCATGAAAACAAACAAGATCACTTTAGAGAGGAGGATGGATGCTTGTACACATTTCTTAGATAACCATATGCTAGAAGTAAAAAATCATATTACTAAAGGAGTACACTATTTTGGCTAATAAAATCTCCTTTACCAAGGACTCCCTGACTACTGTCATCTGTGAAGAAGTCATAAAGGGAGAGAAATCAATGATCAAAGCAAATACAGAGAATGCTATCTAGAACACAAATATTATCAGGGGATCATTGGGTCTAGATCAATATACATGTGATGATGCTCCTGCTCCTGAAGGATAGACTGATGTTGATGGGGATGAATTCTCTATAGCTGATATTCCTACATTCAACCCCACATCTGAACAAATATCATGGATGAAAGGCAAGACTACTGCTAAATAATATGAAGAGATCAGACAAAGCAAGAAGAGATACAAAGAAGAAATGGAATCCAGGCCTGAATTTGAGAGATGAAGTCCTCAATCTAGGACTATCATTCTGTCAGCCCGGGACCAAATCAAAGAGAACAAAATAGATAGAGGAAAGTTATACAACTCCCTGGAAAGGGCCAACCTGGAAAGGAATGAGGAAATATGGACAAAGTTTGGAAGGGATAAGGAGATAGGTGTAGTGCCATCAGATGCCCCAAAGCCTAGCAAGTATTTTCCAAAGCCTTACAATTATTTTGAAAGGCAAAGACAAAAGAAGAATGAAGCTGATGAGAAGGCTGCTAAGACGCCAATCAGGGGCATAGTCATCAAGGAACCAAAAACCTAAATTGTTTTGTGTATTAGGTCCCTTAGGGCATTAGGAATATGAATATTATTATGAGCACACATTTTGTTTATAATTATCACATTATGTGTTAATCATATCTTGATTATGTGTTATTTATTACTCTCGTTTGCTGTGAAATTTATCTATTCTATGTGGTAGTGTATATCATTGACTATGGTTCTGACTTCTTCAAATAGAGTGAGATTGTTGGGTCCATTGATCATAATATCCCAGATTTGAAGAAGGCCCAAAAGTCAATAATATACACATGATTATATTTGATATATGTTCAAGTTCAATATATGCAGGTTGTCTACTATTCCATGATTAGACATGTTGTCAGGGTCAAAATGCTATTTGGACTCAAGACAAGATGCTAAAAAGCAGTAATCTGGCTAAGTCCAGAAGCGTTGAGTGAGTACACTTCACTAAATGTGAGAAGTACTAAAAGCATTGACAGAATATTAGACATTCAAAGCCTCAGTGGTGCTGGACTCTAATTTGATTTTGTCCAGAAATGTTGAGTGAAGGCTGTTCACTCAAAGCATACTCAAAAGGAAATCTATCGAAGTATAAAAGTATTGAGTGAATAATGCTCACTCAATTCCTTATCAATAATTCAGCAAAGTCCAAAAGCATTGAGTCACAAAACTTCACTCAACACCTTCATTCAGAAATTTTGTACAAGTCCAAAAGCATTGAGTGTATACGACTCACTTAACGCCTTCAGTTAGCATAATTGCCAAGTCCAAAAGCATTGAGTAAAGTAGCTTCACTCAATGCCTTCAACCAGAAGAATTCTGCCAAGTACAAATGCGTTGTGTGATGAAGTTTCACTAAATGGCTTATCAATTTAGCTGTCTGAGACAAAAGCATTGAGAGACGAAGGCTTACTCAATGCCTCAAGAAGCAGATTTTCTACTAATTGTTTTTGCTTCGAGTCATAAAGCTTCACTCAACGCACGTGCAAATTGACTATGAAAACTACTAAGTGCACAAGGATTGAGTCATGCTGACGTCATACTAATTCAAATTAAGCGAGATTTGCGCGCTAGAAGCCAAATGGCGCCGGATACTTTCTAAACAATAGTTAAAGCTAAAATAACTTTACAGCTGTTATTTCGGCTTGCCCATACAGATCAAAGAGCCGTTGCATGGCGGGATATAAAAAGACCTTATAGAGAAATTAAAATGGGCTCCTCAATCCAACACTCTCGGATTTACAGAAGAGTTCTAGAATACAGAAAGTTGCTTGCTAATTGAAATGATAAGAATCAAAAATCTCGAAGTCATCTTCAGCAATAATATAAAACCTATTTTTATATAAAAGGTGCAGTAGCAGAGCACTCAAGAAAGTTGTTGTTCATCTTCAAAGCTACTACTTTCAACACTGATATATTAAAGCTTGAAGAAATAGAGCTCTACATCAGTTCTTCTCAGCACAAGCAGAATTACTCTGAACATCTATAATCTTGTAGATATGAAGAGTTAAGACTGGGTTAACTCAATCTAGAAAGGTGACTCAGAGGACCATTTATCCAGAGTCAAACATCACAAAATCATTACTCAATCTGTAGGATCATTGTTTGATCTGATCTATAAGCCTGTGTTGTAACATCCCTCAAACAACTAGACCCCTAGGAGTGGTTTTGTCATGACTAGGTCATGACAAAACCCTAGGAATCACTAAAGGGTTTGGGTAAAAATGGGAATTAGGGTGTGAGCCACCTTGATCTGCAAATTGTAGAATTCCAACTACTAGCTTAGGGTTGACCATATGGTTTCACAATGACTCCATGACCCCACCACAACATCTCTAACCCATTAGAGGGTCCATTAGGGCCATAAAGACCCATTGGAGTCAATCAAAGGGGCTAAGGTGACCGAAGTCAACCCTAACCCTAAAAGGGTCAAAGTGCCCTAACTAAGGGTCAAGTGACCTCCAGGGTGTAACATCCCATTTCATGCTAGGCCCCTCGCACGCATTTTGAGCCAAGAGAATTGGCTCAGGTTCGGGAAGCATCGATTTAGGTCGGGAAGTTACTTAGAAAATATTTGGGCACGGGGCGTTGAGTGCGTTGAGTGCACTCAACGCCATGGACCGATTGGCATTGAGTGCATTGAGTGCACTCAACACCATTTTACTTAGAGAAATTTCCTGGCTTAAGGCATTGAGTGCGTTGAGTTCACTCAACTCCATGGACTGAATGACATTGAGTGCGTTGAGTGCACTCAACGCCATTTTAATTAGTGAAATACTCTGGCTCGAGGCGTTGAGTTCACTCAACGCCATGGACTGATTGGTGTTGAGTGCGTTGAGTGAACTCAATGCCATCGACTGATTGGTGTTGAGTGTGTTGAGTGCACTCAATGCTATTTTATGTTTTGAAATATCCTGGCTCGGGGCGTTGTGTGTGTTGAGTGCACTCAACGCCACTTTACTTGGAGAATTTGTAAACTGGTTGGATTCGTCGAACTTAACAAATAATAAGTCAATCGGACCATATTCGTTGAACAGAGTTCATCGAATTGAGATTCTTTGGAATTAGGAGCATATCGTGGAACAGGGTTCAACAAATGGAGCAAATTTGCCGAACGGAGTTTGACGAACAGAGCAAGGTTCAGAGTTCATCGAATGGAGTTCGACAAACAGAGCAAGGTACAGAGTTTGTCAAACGGAGTTTGACGAACAGAGCAAGTTTGCTGAACTTGGATCAGAGTTCGTCGAACGGGGAATATTCATCGAACGGAGTCGACAAATGGAGCAAATTCGTCGAATGGAGTTCGTCAGACTAAGCTTCTGGAATTGGTGATTTGGAGGAGAGTGAATAGCTTGAGATTAATGGCCATCATGACCATGGAGGCTCCATAAATCCCACCTTTATGGGGCTTTTATTCCTCTGAGGGAGGGAGTTTCTAGAGGTGGTCGGCCATTAATTTGGTATAATCCCTTAATTTGGTTGAAACCGAAGGGGTGGAGTTAATTTCCATTAATGGAGTTTAATGTCATTTGGGAGTTACGTGCCTTCTCTCCCAAATTCCCTCTTTATGGACCTTCACCAGGGTAAGGGAAATCGTTTCCACCGATTCCTTTTCATTTCTATTGAGATTGGTGTAGAAGTTGCAGAGGAGCCAAAAGCTCGGTGGCCGAAATGGTGAGGAGGCAGAGCGCACGTCTTCAGGCTGCAAATCAGGTTCTCCTCTACTCCTTCTTCATGGGTTATATCTTAGGAATCTTTAGAGATAAGAATCGGGCACAGTTGAGCCGATTCCAAACTTCAAATTCCATGAATTTTTGGATTTGGGCTTCCTCTCAGGTTTGCCGAAAATCGCCCCTCCGGCGGCCGTACTGCCGCCTAGCGATAGCCCCCACCTCAACGGAGGTGGTGGCGGTGGTGGACGGCTAGGGAGGTGGCCGGATGGCTGGCAAATGTGCTTGGAATATGCTCTAGGTCGGGTTAATCTCAGCCATTGGCTGGAGGAAGAAGAAAACCAGGAGCCACTCAATTTGCTTTAAGATCTGTGCTAGATCTAGTATATTAAGTTTTGATTTATGTATATTCTGTCACTTTATTGTGCTGATTTAATTAATTGTTAAAAATACTTAGGTTCCCCTACATTAAAAGTGGTCTACATAAAAGTTGTAGCCCTATGAGTCTTGTTTAATTTAAAATTTGTTTGAAGAAATTTGGAGTTCAGGTCAGACCACATCACACAGTTTGGTGAGATCTATACTTAGGCTAGATCAGAGATTGTTTTGAGTGTCCCGATCATTCCAGCCATCCAAATGACTTGAAATTTTGGATGGGGGTTATTATTGCCTATACCTAAAATATATCCAAAAATGAGAATTTTGGGAAAAATGTTTCCTAATGTTTTCGTAGAAATCAAATAATCCATGTATGAATTATTTAAGGGGTCTAATTTCCTCCAAACCCTCCCAAATTTTGTTGAGTGGTTCTTTGGGTCAATATACGGCTCTGTATAAAATTTCATCCCATTTGGAGATTATTTGGTCTGGAAATTGGTAAACCCTAGCATAGGCCAAAAATGGTTAATTAGGTTAAGATGTCCCTTGTAGTATTGAGTGACCAAATCACCTCAATAGAGGTTGAAACTTGGGCCACTGATCTGTTATGACATTCAATACCCTCACACGGTGTTTGAGGTGGATTAGGGTGGATTTTCCCTAGGACCCTAGTTCAAACCCTAAGGTTGAACTATGAGGGTTTGTGAAGGACATGGGGTGATATGTCCTTGTATGCACTTGGTGTTTATTCCATTGGATCTTAGGGTGGTGAAATGTCATATGAAGGAATTTGGTGACATATAGACTTAGACATACAACTTTAACCAATCAGGGAAAGTTTAGGCCTATACCTTTTAGTAAAATATTGAAGGGGTCATATGACTTTGGATCCTTATGAAATTTTGGTAGAAGAGTTTTTATAACAATATGAGTCTCTGGAAATTATTGTAGGATGTTTGGAAGATATTAGCTCATACTTGTAGTTATAATCTTTATGTTGCCCCTAAGGATTATTTTGATAAAATCATGGTTAAAATAACTTAGAATGTTATGAAACTTAGTCAATAATGCTTTATGATCATATTAAAGCTTTGGTAATTTTTATATAATTTTTGGACTATGATATATGGTACTCCTTTCTTTAACTCCAATTATTTGAATTACTTTGAATTAATTATTTAGAGGTTATTATATTCATAAAAATCTGTGAAATTTGGTATTCACTAATATTTTGATATCATATGGTATTCATAATTTTTGGGAGGCAACAACTTAAGGAAATCTAGTACTTCATGTTCAAAATTACTCATGACCTAATTTTTGGAAACAAATATTAAATGCTAAATTAATTAGAAAAATTACAATTTTCTGTATTTGGGCTAAATTTGTCTTGATAGACTCTCATCAATTATCTTAGGGCATTTGGATGAAAATTTGGAGTACCTCCTATCATGTATATCATATAGCTTAAGTTGGTCTGCATTTAGTAAAACTACGGAATTTATGATAATATATTAAATGGACATAGGGAGACGGGGTTATTGGTTTACTGATCTTGGTAAAGTGAAAAAGAAAAAGAGAGCTTCATTAGGTGTCATGATGAGGAGAGGGTTGAGGTGACTAGTGTTAAGAGGTGCTCGGGATCGACGAAAGATCGTCTTTCCAGTAGAGAGAGAGAGAGAGTCAAAATACACTCGGGTTAGATCTAGAATAATGTTAAAAGGGATCGAGAATTGGGTAATAACCAATAATAGTAAGTGCTTTGCGAAAGGGAGCTTTGGGCTTTAGCCCATTGTAGTTCCTACTGCCCTCGAGAGCCCTTTACAGGGAATGCCCTAGACAGTCCAAGGTTAACGTAAGTCGTAAGAATAAATGGAATGAAAGAGTAATTAGAAATACTCTAGGGTTAGACTTACACTCAAAATCACATACCCCGATGTTGTGGGAGTTAGGTTAGGTCTCACGAGCGGTAGGCTCGGTGGTTTTGGTGGTGGGTAGGTTAGCCCGGTGAGCCAGTGACTCGGTGGATATTTGTGTCAGACAGGTTAGTCCGGGGAGCTTTGGCTTTGAAGATATTTGTGACAGATGGGATTATTCGGGGAGCTTTGGCTTGGTGGGAAATACATTAATGTTACATGTGCATAAGATATAAAGTGGTGGGTCTTCAGTATTGGAGAGTCGTCGCACCGACACCAATACATTGACTCGGCAGGTGTGGTTTAGCACTTGGCCAAATAAAGTCTGGTGCGGAAACCGGCAAGAGTACACATGCGCTCCTCTTAGTGCACCAGCATTGAGGCATACGATAAGTCTGACTGGTAGTGCTGATACCGGTTTAGAGGTGGGCGAGGCCCTACCCACTGCTTCCATTTGCCACTACGAAAGTATCTTGGGAGGTTAGGCTCCAGAAAGGGGGAACTAAAGGTCTGTGTGCACAGAGTCGAGTGTGTGTGTTGCACTTGCATGTTTACATCATGACATACTTGCATGACATAACATCATCATTGCATATAATACTTGACACCTATTGTATAAATTGGTATGGTACACTTTATATAATAAGCCTTGCAAAACGACCCCTTGGTCTATAGGTTTGTATGAGCATTCCTATAGGTCATGATTACTTACTTAGTTTGCCATCTCATACTAGACTTGATTACTTATTCTTGTGTATACTTATGCTTCTTACTTACTACTGCTCACATATACTTGCTCTATTTATGAACTCATGATAGACTAGTTCCGCCGCCACCTATGTACCTTTGTTTCTCTCTACCTTAATTACCTTCCCTTTCCTTCTCCCCGCTCGGTGCATAGGAGCCATGGGGGAGGGGTGGGGGATGATAGGACTTAGTCTTTTAGACTAACGGTCATTGAACAAATCATTTTAGGGGACCGTGGAGCCAAACCAGGAGATGCAACCCCAGAGGTCGGTGCGTATGGAGACAGGGCAGTCGAGCATGGGAGTCCAGCCAGCAGGGACAGTGAGTCCCAAACATTAGTAGATATTATAGTTTTACTTCTGCTATTGAGTGATTTGTAGTGAGGATTTGATGTATCGGGCAGGAGCCCTTTTTCTATTAGTACTTGGATTTATCATTGCTGTGGACTCTCCTTTCGTGGAGAATTATTTATATTTCATGTAATTTTTGTGGAACAGTATTTGCGTTTTCATTTACTCTTATATTTATTCTACTCTTCTGCGATCGGTATGGCCGGCAGGATCGACATTTTGTAGTGACGACCCTCCTGGGTGTGTTGGTGTCACCGCAAAGCGGCGGTTTTGGGCATAAGATCTCGATTGGTTTTCAAAAAAAGAGGGTCTTACATGTGTTATAAAGTATGAGTGTAGGAGTTGAGTTTCTGAGTTAAAGGATCATGTTTAGGATCTAAGGTAAGGCTTGTGCCTGAGGTAGGATCTTTATATAGATTTGAGGTAGGAGATCTGTGAATCTATGAGTATAGGGCTGCTAAGCCTGAGGTAAGAGTTATTGTACTCTGAGTTGTAGGAGTAAGTGTTGGGAATATTTCCCTTCAATGTTCTTTGGATTTGAAGAGACATCACCATCAATGCTAAGTGCATAGTGTATTTGATAAACCTTCTACTTCAGATATTTCCAGGTTTATGTTCTAAAAACAAGTTTAGAATAGATCTGGACATTACTGTGAATGTCTAAACTATTCTGGAGAAATCCGTTGAGAAGACTATCTGGTCTCAGCAGAACTATCGAGACTCAGCTAACAGCTGCTGAGACAGGAGCCTGTCCCAGCCCTGCTGTGAAAGCAGTGTCGTCTCAGCAGAATCGCTGAGACACAGTGAATTTATCGCTGAGACAGAAGCCAGTCTCAGCTAAACCACTGATATAATTATGAATATAGTCATTGATGTTTAATTTTTCAGATCTTGGAATGAGCAGAAGTTGTATCAACTAAAAGGTTAGATCACATCCAGAGACACATGAAGAAACAAGAGTCTTTATTTATAACAGCAGTCTTCTTACAAGGCAAGACATGCATGGCGAGACATGATTCGTATTAATCGGACTAAGAGGCATCTGATTGACATAAACAGCTCCATCTGAACCTTAGCAGCAGCCTCCTTCTGCCCACCATTTGACCTGCTTTACTCTAGCTCCACACATGAGCTACCCCAATATGACGTCAGCTCATCGAACACAACGTCTCTCGACACGATGAACCTCTTCGTCGCATGATCCATACACCTCCATCTCCTCTTCTACTCATCATACCCAACAAATGCTAGCTTCATCTTGAGAGCATCCAGAGCGTGTATAGAGCAGGTAGAACTAAACACCCGAAGGTGCTTCATGCTGGGCTTCACCCTAAACATCAGCTCATTAGAAGTCTTCGTATTAATCGGACTAAGAGGCATCCGATTGATGACATGTGATGCACAGGCCATCCCTTCCGCCCAAAAGGCCTTAGGAATGCATTTGCACTGAAGCCAACACTTGCAGGTCTCCGTCAGCAGACGGATCATCCGATCTGCAACACCACCTTGCTGTGAAGTATGTCCACGAGAGAGCTCCCTTCGGATCCCATGCTTCCTGCAAAAGTTCGAGAACACGGTTGAGCCGAACTCACCTACGTTGCCCGTCCTCAACTTCTTGATCCGCATGCCAAGCTGACCCTCCATAAGCTTATTAACTCCACAAACAAGCGGAACATATTTGACTTCTCCTTCATGAAGTATACCCAAGTATATCTCATATAGTCATCAACCAAAATTAGCATATACTTGCTGCCTCCAAGACTGGCGGTGATGGTTGGTCCCACCAGATCACAATGGACAATCTCGAATGGTGCTTTGCATCTAGACCGCGCCTTATCAACTATAACACGATAAGCTTCATCGTGTTGACATCCCACACATGCTTGACCGTCGCCGTAGGATGACAATCTAGGCAAGCCTCTCACGAGTCTCCTTACCGCCATTGCTTCTAGCTTGTCCATTCCCATATGCCCCAGTCTTTCATGCCAGATAGTAGTACTATCACTGACCTTCATCCGATCAGCATCAAAACTTGTTGATGACCCAACCAAGTTCTTCTCCTTATTCCCATCATGAGCCACCTTCACCTCTTCCTTGAACAACCTTACACTCATTCCTGAGGTGACCATGCTGCTTGCATCTATGCCACCTTGGTCCTTCCTTCCTCTTCTCATCACGCCTAGGAGAAACACTCCTCTCTTGCTGATATGAAGTAGAAAGACCAACCTTATCAGCCACCTTCACCTCCTCCTTGAACAACCCAATAAGGGAATTCCAAATCTCCGCAGCTGACCGACATCCGCTGATGTGGTCCAAGAGCTCCGATGAGATCACCTGCTTGAGAATAGACTCCGCTCTCGCATTTGTCTCCATCCAAGCTCTCATCACTTCAGTATTGCCAGCAGTAACCTCTTGTCTTTCTGCTCCGCACACCACCTCCCAAAGGTCCTCGCTAAGAATATAGCTCTCCATACAATACTTCCACTTCTTAAAGTTAGTCTGTGTTAGGAGTTCAATACCAAGATCTCTTGCATATCCTGCTTCCATGGCTCTAACACTAGTTCCCTCTTCACAAGAGCAACAACAACTTATAGTTGATCACTGCTTATCCACTCCAACCTCCCTCTGATACCATGTTGAATTTTTCGGATCTTGGAATGAACAGAAGTTGTATCAACTAAAAGGTTAGATCACAGCTAGAGACACATGCATCAACAAGAGTCTTTATTGATAACAATAGTCTTCTTACAATGCGAGACATACATGGCGAGACATTATTCGCCAAAATAACCAAAGGGAAAGAAGAAACAATTACAAGGCAAATCAAACTATGCGGACTGAACAAGTAGCCGCCGGTTCTTCTACTACACTACGGAGTCCCCGTAGACTGCCAGATCGCCACACCACAAACCAGGCCGATAGAATCACCGCCTCATCCTACAACAAGAACAAGTGTATCCGCAAGCCGTAGATACTCATCTAATCCTCCGCAACCTATGTAGGAGAGCCATACCGCGTAAGCTTAACCAAGGCCGGACATCAAACCCAGTCTGCCTTGTCGCCAAAGGCCAAGCCAGGATGCCGCCACCAGCCGATCTCTGCAACAATACCTTGTCCGCCTATCCACGGACACAACTCCAGTCCGTACCCCAAGTTTGCAGCCAAGGCACATTAGCCTACCTGCCAAACTTTGCGAACACAGCATTAGTCCGTACGCCTTGTGGGCGCAACTCAAGTCCGTATTCCCCAAGCTCGCAACCAAGGAACATGACACTGCTGCCGAGCTCAGCGGACTGAGAAGTAGTCCACATTTAACTGCACGATCTCCCCGGACTGAGCCAACCTTGACTTGGTTCAAAATAAACCAAGTCCACACCACTGGCCACAAGGGCCAGTCCGCGCTTACTGGCAGACACTGGATCCAGTCCGCCAATCCCGACGAACTCCAGCACCTGTCCGCACTAACTGGTGACCTCCGTGGCTTCCACTTGCCACTCAACCAGAGCTAGACCAAGGCATCTTCCAAGACAGTCTGCCGAGCTCCAGTCCAGTCCTCTTCTTGCCGGACTCCACAGATAGAGAAGCTATCTGCCTGGTTACCTTCTTGGAATAAGCTGCCTTCCGAGCATAGCTAGCTTGGCTAGCCGCTACCTCTGTTCGCATAGTTCGCACGAACAGACCGCCTAGGCTGCCAAAGAACAAGTCGTCTGCAACAACCCTGCAGACCTGGCTATCCGCCAGTCCTATCCGCATAGACTACACGAACAGGTCACCCAGGTCGTAAAATCACCAACTTTCACTTCACCATTTTCAACAGTTGACTTGGTGCAATCTATTTTTGGTGAAAAGCTAATAAAGCAGGATAGCCCTATCCATTCTCGGCCATGTGATGTCAATTCAACTGATGAGCCATTGTAGAGTGGTGATGCATATAAAAAGCATACTCTAGGTCAAAGAAAAGAACGAAGAAGTGTTGGATCATTGTAAGAGCCGTTGTTAAGTGCTATGAAGTGCAAAAGGTATTGTTGAGAACTGGAAGTGCTATGAATGAGCTAAGACTTTGTGCTTCCAGTAGATATTCCATAATCTGATCTAAGGAGAACAAGTTGAGTCCATCAGGGATCAAAGGTTGATCTTCCCACCTTCTATAGAAGACAGAAGATCAAGGTGGAGCAAGGGATAAAGTTAAAGATCAAATCTCCTGCCCTACTCCAGGATAGATTTCTGCCGTTCATTCTTAACAAAAAACCAAAAAACTGAAGGTTATATTAATTAATGTCTTCTGTGGTAAACTAAATATTATATCTCTATAAGAACATTTGTGTTTTGAGAGTGTAGAGTTTGAGTGCCTGAGGTAGGGCTATCCTCCTAGCCTGAGTTGTAGGGCTTCTTGATAGGCCTAAGGTAGGTGACCTAGAGGGTCACTATGTTGTAGGAGTAGATCTGTGTTGTAAGCTTCTTGAGCTCAGTTTGGAGAAGTTAACTTTGTTTAACACACTGTTAGAAAGGTGAGAGGGAGAGTGGATGTACCCATACCTGGGGAACCACTATAAATAATTGTGTGCTTTCTTTTTTATTTGATTAAGACTAAAACAATCTAGTAAAAATAAGAAAGTAACAAACAACCTATTCACTCCCCCCTCTAGGTGATTTAGACTACTACCTCATTAACTATTAAGTGGTATCAGAGAGGTTGGTCAAAAAGGACTTAACAGTCCGACCAGATCCTATAAAGGGTAGCTTAGTTATTCCAAGATGTCTGCTGGAGATGCTCATAAGGAGTTGAGCTTTATGAAGCTGCCCATATGCAGGAAAGAGACATTTGACATATAGAAGCAAAGAGTCAGGCTATTTATGGAAGCCTCTGACCCTAGGATTTATATTACAGTTCAGGAGGGACCTTTTATCCCCCAAAAGGCCTCCACCATTGATCCTAACCTAAGAGTGCCTAAGGCCTACACAGAAATGACTTGGGATGAAGTAGCACTTGCTACTTTGGATAAAAAGAGCAAAAAATATCATAGTAAGTGCTATTGATGATTCCACTTTTCAAAACTTATTGAATTGTGAGACAACCAAGGAGATGTGGGATACCCTGATTGTGTATATGGAGGGCACTGAAGAAGTTAGGGATGATAGGAAATCCCTGCTTAATTAGGAATATGTGGCCTTCATAAAAAAACAATAAGGACAACATAGTTGAGTGGTATGAAAGATATTTCAGAGTGGTAAATAAGCTGAGGACCTATAGGAGGGTCTTTAATAATTATGAGCTGAATGATAAGTTCTTAAGATCTCTAACCAGAGATTGGGACACAAAGATTTGTGCAATAAGGGAAGTGACCAAGCTTGCTGAAACTCCTCATCACACTTTGTTTGGAAAGCTGCTTTCCTATAAAATGCAGCTATCTGCTAGGAAGGAGGAGGAGACCACCATTAAGTCCCATGCCAAGAAGATGACAGTGGCTCTCAAGGATGAGAGCTATAAGAAGAGCAATGAGAGAATTTCCTCTCCCCTAAGCAGGCTAGCTGATTCAGAAAGCTCTGAGTCCAGCTCATTTGACAGAAACATGTCAGATGGGGAGTTTGCTGCCTTCTCAAGGCAATTCCAGAAGATGATGAAGAGGAAGAAGTGGAAGAACAAACCTTCCTCCTCCTCACATTACAAGAAGGATCACAATAAATCTGGGAAGAAGCTCTCAAAAGGAGACATGTATGACGCTAAAACCAGTAAACATATTTCTTTTAACATAATATGTTATTATTGTAGCAAGCCTGGACATATCATTACTGTCTGTCTAGTTAAAAGAAAAGATACATGTGAAAAGATAGGTGAGAAGAAGCACCACCACAAGGGCAAGAAGGAAAGGACCATCTTAGCTAAGAATGAGAAGAGCTGGAGTTAGACTGACTCAACATCTTCCGTTCATAAGAAGAAGATGAAGCCTATATAAGGATGTTTGTTGCTTGTGCTGAAGAGGATGAGGACTATCCAGCTGTAAGGATAGGAATTAGGGCCCCTCTGTCATACTGAAATAGTAACAATGAGGTGGATGAAGATATTAGTGGTTATTATGGACTTATGGCCATGACAGAAGGAAAATCCATTCAGGATCAGTCTGATCCAGATAAAGTATTAATTCATTCTATGTTCTCTTCTGAATCTGACTATAAAAAAGGTCCTGATTCTGGAGCACCTTCATCCTATGATAAAGATGGCTCAAAATCTAAGGAAGATGTCAATCAATTGATTGACAATTATGGTTTAATCTTGAAAGATCGGAAGAAGAGCAAGGTGCTTTCTAAAAGACAAGCCATTATCCAAGTCACCATTATCTCCATTCACACTAAGTCAGCCTCACAACTGAGTCAAATGAGCAAAGAGATATCCCAACTTAAAACAATCACCATTATCCAAGTCTCAACCATAAACTATAAGAATAAGATAAGATCCTCAAAGAAAGGTTGCTAGTGGCTCAATACTCCAAACCCAAATCAGTATTGCCACTCATGGACACCTTCACCTCACAAACTGATAAGAGGGGCTGGGGTATATTGACAGGAATTCTATAAGAAGGAATATGAGTAAGGGCAAGGCTCCAATCCAACACACTATCTCTTGTAAGAAAGTTCTATTACCATCCAATAAGTATGACCAAGAGAGTATATATGGTCATGGGTTGAATGGAAGATCCAATAGTGTGAATAAAAATGTTCACAACTATAGCGGAAGGAAAGGCATGTGCTTGAGTGCCTCCAAGGAACCATATGGGGAAATATAGATGGCCCATCCTGGAACATTTATATTTGGTACCTCAGCCCCTCACTCAAGGATAAGGGTGCATTAACTTCCAAGTCCCTACCAGCTAAATAGTTGGCTGCTGTCCAGATCTCACAGGGCAATCTCTAAAGCCATCAATTTGTGCTCAGTCTCTTGTCTGAGTCATACTGATACCTATCAGATATTACCTGCTATGACTGACTATATGCAGACAAAATGCCAAGTTATTGCTGATAAGAACATGAAGAATGTTGCAGTCTTCCTTAATGAATAGAAATCTGAAGTATCTCCTTCAAGAGATGTTCAAAAAAGAAGATACAACATCCATGATTATTGGTGCTGTGGGAAAGTGGGACACTCTACCATAAATTGTTGACACAATCCCAATATGCCTAATGCAAAGAAAGGCATTTTACCCAGGCAAGGTTTTGTTAGAAATTCTTATGCTGCTAACATGCACCAAGGACCGAAAATTAATTGGCCTCCTAAGGTTAAGTAAATTATATCTTGCAGGTTAGTCCAAGTGACTTTCTAGATCAAATTTTGTACTTGGACAGTGGGTGTTCCAGACATATGACTGGGATAAATAGCTTACTTAAAGACTATATATAAAGAATGGACCAAAAGTAATCTTTGTTGGCTCTGACAAAGGCATCACCAGACGCTATAGTATAATTACCAATGTCATAGTCTCAATAACAAGGGTAGCTTATGTGGAAGGGTTGCAACACAACCTTGTAAGCATAAGTCAACTATGTGACTTGGGCTATGTCATTGAATTCCACAATGACAAGTGCTTGGTCAAGAAGTCTGTTAACTTAGAGGTCATCCTCTCAGGCACTAGGAGTAGAAATGTATATTGCTTAGATTTTATTTGTAATAATTTCTTATCTCCCGTGTGTCTTGTAGCTAATGAGAGAGAATCTCTTTGTGTTAAATGGTATAAGAGACTTGCCCACATTAACTACAAGATAATGAACAAATTATTTTCAAAACATTTGATTAGAAATAGCCCAAATTTAAAATGTGTTTAAAGTGGTCCATGTCATGCATGACAAATGGGCAAGCAAACAAGGGACACCTTTAAAAGTATGTCTCCAAAGACACTGAAAGATGTCTCTATCTATTGCATATGGACTTATTTGGTCCTTTGCCGATTCAAAGCCTGGTTGAGAAGATGTATACCCTAGTGATTGTAGATGATCACTCTAGGTATACATGGGTATTCTTCCTTAAAAAGAAGTCAGATAACTTAGGTGTCTTTATGAACCATGTCAAGGCCGTCCAGAATGAATTACAATGTATTGTGGTCAAAACTAGAACTAACTATGGTACATAGTTTCAATCTGGGGTCATGATAAAGTTCTGTCAAGACATTGGTATCACCCAAGAGTTTTCCTCTCCCAGAACCGCACAACAAAATGAAGTGGCTGAGAGAAGAAATAGGACCCTAATAGAGGCTAGCAGAACACTGCTTAGTGACTCCTCTTTACCAGAATACTTCTAGGCTGAGGTAGTCAATACAGCTTGTTATGTTTTCAATAGAGTCTCCATTAATAAGGCCCATGAGAAAACCTCCCTATGAAATTCTAAAAGGCAAACAACCAATTATTTCATACTTTAGAATCTTTGGTTGCAAATGCTATATTTAAATAATGGGAAATCTCAACTTACTAAGTTTGCTGAAAAATGCAATATGGGTGTACTTGTTAGATATAGCTCACATATTAGAGCCTATATAGTATTCAATAAGAAGACTCATGTAGTCGAAGAATCAATGCATGTAGTTTTTGATGAGACTAGCCTATTTATAAAGGCTGGTCCAACACTCCTGTTATTGCAGGTATTGACCAACAGTTTCAAAAACTGACTATTGAGGACACACCCAACCCCACCACAATCACTTTAGAAGTTGAGACACTCACAGATGAGGCTGTTGGTGTTCAGATTAAAGGAGAAGCAAAAGCTATAGATGATGTTCAGCAGGATGAAGACAGGTTGCCTGCTGCAACTAGGCTCCTGAGAGATCACCCAAGAAATCTCATCATTGGGGATGAACATCAAGGTGTTATCACAAGGAGTAGAAATCACAATGAAGCATTGTTCCTAAACTTCCTGTCTCAGAATGAACCCATGAAATTTGAAGATATAAACAATGACAACTTCTGGATCACTATCATGTAAGAAGAGTTACAACAATTCAAGAGATGCAAGGTATGGAAGTTGGTGCCAAAGCGACCTGGACATAACATTATTGGCACCAAGTGGGTTTACAGGAATAGGCTTAATGAGAATGGGATAGTCATCAAAAATAAAGCAAGGCTGGTATCCAAAGGCTATAGGCAAGAAGAGGGAATAGACTTTGACCAAACCTTTGCCCTAGTTGCATGGTTAGAGACCATAAGGATGTTCCTTGCCTATACTGCACATAAGGGATTCAAAGTCTACCAGATGGATGTCAAGTCAGCATTATTAAATGACAATCTTAAGGAAGAGGTATATGTGGAGCAACCCTCAGGTTTTATACATCCTACTCTTGCAAATCATATTTATAAATTAAAGAAAGCTTTATATGGGTTAAAGCAAGCTCCTAGAGCTTGGTATAAAACCTTGTGTACCTTTCTTATAAAGAACAAATTCTTGAGTTGAAAGATAGATATCATATTATTTCTTAGGGAAACAAAGGGCAAGTGTCTCCTAGTCCAAATTTTTATGGATGACATAATATTTAGGTCTATTGATGACAATCTTTTTAAAAGGTTTGTTAACCTTATGCAGGAGATTTTGAGATGAGTAGTATGGAAGAGCTCAAGTACTTCTTAGGACTCCAAGTAAAGCAGTCTAATAAAGGGATTTTTATCCCTCAAACTAAGTACACTAGGGAGCTTATTAAGAAATTTAGGATGGAATCAGCTTCCACCATGAGAACTCCCTTAGGGTCCAATATTTCCCCAAACAAGGATGAAAAGGGCAAAACCTTTGATGAATCCAAGTACAAATGTATAATTGGATCCTTGTTATATTTAACTGCTAGTATGCCAGATATTATGTTTGCAACATGTGTTTGTGCTGGGTACTAAGAAAGCCCTACGAAATCTCACTACTCAGCTGTAAAGAAGATTTTGTAATATCTTAAGGGTAGCCAACACTTTGGCCTTTGGTACCCTAGAAACAATGATTTTGAACTAATTGGCTGTTCAAATGCAAACTTTATAGGTTGCAAGGAAGATAGGAAAAGAATAAGTAGAACTTGTCAATTTCTAGGGAGAAGGTTGATTTCATGGAGTAGCAAGAAGCATAAGTGTGGCTATATCTACTTTTGAGTCAGAGTATATCCCTACAGGGAGCTGCTGTACACAGCTTCTATGGATACAACATTAGATAGAGGACTACAATCTCAAGGTAAGTCATTCACCTTTATATTGTGACTTATCAAGTGCAATTTCTATTGCTAAGAATCCTGTCTCACATAACAGGACTAAACACATAGAAATTAGATATCACTTTATTAGAGAACATGTAGAAAGTGAAGACATTTACATTGAATTTGTCCCCACTGACAATCAAGTTGCTGATATCTTCACTGAGCCATTAGATGAGGTTAAGTTCAATTCTTTCAAAATTGAATTAGGAATGCTTAATGTTGAATGACTCATATACATCAAGTGTTTCGGTTGCAGATCTACTTATTTCTCTATTTTCAATTTATAATGAAATCAATCTGCTATGATGTTCGATAGATAACTGGTAATATCTTTAATTAGCTAGTTTTACCAGTTGAACTACTAAATTAGTTAGATGCTAGAAGACCCCTATCAGCATGTCAGGTTAACAACCTTAATCCAAAATAACTTATAAAATGGCAAAATTAATTGTTAATACATGTCAAACTTGTTTTGACATTATTCACTGAAAATCAGTGAGATCAGTTGAATCAGCTGAGAAAGATTCAGCTGAACCACTGGGACTGCTGAGATAGTCTCAACGGTTCTCACATGTATAAGAACTACCCTATTCCAGTGGCTTAGTTCACTGTCTCAGCATATCCACTGAGACAGGCCATTTATAATTGAATCAACTCATTTTAACTGTTAAATCAGTCATTTTAATAATTTAGGCCTTCCCTTCAAGTTCAAAATCACTTATATATAAAGGCACAGTAAAACAAAAGTCATTAAACCCTAATCTCTTTACTAGCCGTCGAAACCAAAACCCTTCTCAGCATCTCGACTTCCAGCATTAATGGCACCAAAATCTTCAAAAGATCCGCAAGAAGGTTTTGAGATCATCAGGAATGGTTTCGTGCATGCTTCAATAGAAATCAAAGAAGTGATTAGTATGTTGGATGCCCTAAGTCTGGAATACATTCTTTTGAACCTTTCCCCATTCTGAGAGAAGAGTGCTTAGAATTTTTCTCCAATGTTAATCTTTCCCCTTCCAAGTTATCACTAAAATCTAAGATTGGAGGGCTGAAGATCAAAATTACTCCAAGGAAATTTGGTAAGACTCTTCAGCTGCCCTCCACTGCCAGTGATGAAGAAGAAGTCATCTCCAACAAGGACAGTGATAAAGCACTGAAATGGTGTGAGTACAGTGATGCCAAGGTTGGATCACTAAGGAGGAGATTATTTAACTAAATAGGCAAATTACTGGCTAACATTGTTGGGAAAGCCATATTATGCAAGCCTAAGTCTCATGACACTATCTCCAAACCAATGTTTGAGATTATCACAAGGATAATTCTACAAAAGCAGACCTCATGGACCAACATCATCTTCAAAAGATTAGTTGATTGTCTATTAACACCTAATTTGGGAAGAATTTTATCCCTATTCCTGATCAACACCTATCCTGACAACTTCAACCAGAAGCAAGGTGTTAGAATCCACTATCTCAAAAGGATGGACATAAAAAGCTTGGATAGATTTACAAGAATTCTTCCAATGATTAAACCTTCTAAGGAGAAGACCAGGTCCATGAACACAAGAAAGCAAATAGTTGGATCTACTAGTTCTTCCAATTCAGCTTAATTATGAGATAGAGTCTTCATCTTCTATAGACGTTGGACTTCAGGTTGATATTGACCCCAGTCAATCCTCTGCTAGCATACATGTTCCTCTAGACTCGGATATGATTCAAATTGGTAGAGAGCATGTTGATGAAATCCATGCTGCTCTAGAGTCTGAGAACATTCCCACAGAATGTGCTGCACCAGATGTGCCAAATGACAATGAAGAGATCATTGAGCCAACACAAGACCTTGAAGATTACTTAGAATCATCTATATGAGAAGAGGTGAATGCATCTTTTGAGGGGGATCTTGGGCTAATAAATTAGCCAGCTCTTGATCAAATGGTTACAAGAATTGTTTCTACCGCAAATGCCACTGCTCTTACAGGTAATGTTGCTGACTTAGGTATTGATGCTGATACAACTATGATTAATACTGATACACTAGACATTTCAGATAATGATCATATCTCTATAGGAGATGATGAGTCAGATATTGCTGTAGATTTGGACAAGAATGAAGAAATTCTAGAAGATAGTGTTGAAGTTAAGAGGGATAATTCATAAGTCCCTACTCAGGATGAGATCGTTCCATCCAACCTGTTGGCTGAGAGATCAATTCCTCCTGAGTATGATGGTCGAAAGGACCAAGAGATAAGTTGATCTATGATCCTTACTCCACCCTCAACAAATCCAGATGACTCTCTCATCAGAAAAATAAAGGCTCTATTGGATGAACAAACAACGTCAGTGAAGGCCTACATAGACCAGTCCATTGCTAAAGTCAAAGTTGAGCTGGTGATAGAAATCATGGCAGACAAGGATGAAACTAGTCACCTGAATAACCAAGTGACCATCTAGTTTGATAAAGCTGCTCAAATAGTCATGGCCCAATCCTCCATTCTCAGATCATGGACAAAAACTATGTAAAGAACTTTGTGAGTAAAACTGATGATGTTATCAGGGGTGCAACAGATCATGTCAACACTCATATCTCTAATACTTCCATCAAAATAATGGAGGAAGCAATTCTGCTCAAAGATGAATTGATAGCTGACAATAAAATAGTTTCCAAACACTATCCAACAAGATTGAGGCTAACACCCTAATGGTGGAAAACAAGCTTATTGAAGAATACAAAAAGGGGGAGGAGTGAAATGCTAAGATGAACAAAATCATGGATGAGTAAGCCTTCAAAGTGCTTCAAGGCACAAGAATTACTCTACACCTGCCTTTACTAGACAAGTCAAGGCTAGAAGATCTGGATTTCCCTACTCAAGCTAAAGTGGCACATGATTCACAACTTGCAGCCAAGAGGAAAAGGGAGGGAACACTATTAGCTGAAGATTTCATGGCTAAGAGGAGAGCTGATAATGCAGATGATCATAATTATGAAAACCTGAGTGATGATTCAAAAAAGATCATTATTAATGCTTGGTTGAGCCATGGTCAGCAACTTAAGAACATTGACAGTATGTACTCCTCTAAAGAATGGATTAAGCATCTGGAAAGGAATTCTCTAAGAGAGAGGGTCTTCAAAGAAAATTTGGTGAAGAGGAACAATCCTAGAAAGGTGCCTCCTAAATACTTACCCAAACCTTTTCTCTACCTCAAGAGGCAGAAGAATAAAGCCCATAGTGCAAACTTGCTAGATGCTGTTCAAGATGAAAGCTCAAGCTCTGCAATAAAGAGGAGAAAATCTGAATCTTAGTTGTAGTTCTCTTAGTTTTTGTTTGAATACTATGTGTTAAACTTTCAATCGTAGTACAATTAACTTTTGTTGAAAATTTTCTGTTAACCTTAATATGTTGGTTCGTTGTATTAAACCTGGAAACTTTGAACAAGTTATATTTGTTAAACTATCATGTAATAGTTCGATTTTATTTATGGTTGGTTAAACACAATTGATTATTGCTTATATTTGTTAGGCAGTTCACTACAATGTTGTCTTGATGTTGATGAATCTAGTTTTCTAATTCATCATGATATGTTTTGTGTTAGTGCATCTTAGCATTGCTGTGTGTTCTGCCTTCTTCAAATAAAGGGAGATCGTTGGGAATATTGCCCTTCAATGTTCCTTGGATTTGAAGAGACATTACCATCAATGCTAAGTGCATAGTGTATTTAATAAACCTTATACTTCAGTTATTTACATGTTTAAGTTGTTCTAAAAACATGTTTAGAATAGATATGTACATTGCTGTAAATATCTCAGCTATTCTGGAGAAATCTGTTGAGAAGACTATCTGGTCTCAGTGGAGCCGCTGAAACTCAACTAACAGTCGCCGAGACAACATCCTATCCTAGCCCTACTGTGAAAGCAGTGTAGTCTCAGCGGAACCGCTGAGGCACAGTGAATCTACTGCTGAGACAGAATCCAGTCTTAGCTAAACCACTGAGATAATTTTGAATATAGCCGTTGACTTGGCACAATCCATTATTGGCGGAAAGCTAATAAAGTAGGATAACCCTATCTATTCTCAGCCATGTGATGTCAAATCAACTAAAGATCCATTGCAGAGTGGTGAGGCATATATAAAGCATACTCTAGGTCAAAGAAAAGAATAGAGAAGTGCAAGATCATTGTAAGAGCGGCTGTTAAGTGTTGTGAAGTGCAAAAGCTACTACTGAGAACTAGAAGTGCTGAGAATGAGCTAAGGCCTTGTGCTTCTAGTAGATGTTCCCTAATCTGATCTAAGGAGAACAAATTGAGTCCATTGGGGCTCAGAGGTTGATCTTCATACCTTCTATTGAAGACAAAAGATCAAGATGGATCAAGGGCTAAAGCTGAAGATAAAATCTCCTGCCCAGCACCAGGATAGCTTTCTGCCATTCATTGTTAACAAAAGACCAAAAATCTGATGGTTATATTCATTAATGTCTTCTATTGTAAACTAAACATTATATTTCTGTAAGAACATTTGTGTACTGAGAGTGTAGGGCTTGAGTGCCTGAGGTAGGGCTATCCTCCTAGCCTGAGTTGTGTTGCTTATTGATAGGCCTGAGGTAGGTGACCTGGAGGGTCACTGAGCTGTAGGAGTAGAAGCTTACTCTAAGAGTGTAGGGTAGTAGCCTAAGGTAGGGTTTGGAGGAAATCTGAAAGATCCTGAGGGATCGGTGTTGTAAGCTCCTTGAGTTGAGTTTGGAGTAGTTAGCCTTGTCTAACACACTGTTAGAAAGGTGGGAGGGAGAGTAAATGTACCCTTACTATGGGTAACCTCTATAAATAATTATGTGCTTTCTGTGTTTGTTTGATTAAGAAAAATAATTTAGCAAAGATAAGAAAATAACAAACAACCTATTCATCCCCCTCTAGGTGATTTAGACTACTACCCTATTAACAATCAGTAAGTTTCACTCTGAGGTGTAGGATCCTGAGGGATCTGAGGTGTAAGCTCAAGGAGCCGAGCAAAAGGAGGAGTTTGCCGAATCTAGCTCACTACTAGATAGGTGAAGGGGGAAAGTGGATGTACCCTAGATAGGAGAACCACTATAAATTATTGCGTATTGTTGTGACTCTTGAAAGATAAATAACTAAATCTAACACACAACTTGACCAAAGCTTAAAAGATTCAAAATTTTTAAAACATACCTATTCACCCCCTCTAGGTGTGTAGCTACTCTTGAACAAAGACTTACACCTACTATATGATACAGAGTTCTTAGCAATAAAAATATCACTGGATGAGTCACAAAACTTAGGAGAATTACTTACCTTGAGGTTATAATCCTCTAGCTAATGCTGAATCCACAACAATTGTGCATAGTAACTCCCTACAGATGTGTATTCTGACTTAGCTGTGGATATTGCCACACTAGTCTGTTTCTTACTGCTATAAGAAATCATTCTCCTTCCTAGGAATTGATAAGTGTCACTTATACTTTTCCTGTTTTCTTTGCACCCTGCAAAATCTACATATGAAAATCCTATCAGTTCAAAATCATTATTCCTAGGGTACCACAAGCCAAGATGTTGGCTGCCCTTAAGGTATATAAAAATCCTCTTTGCAGTTGAGTTGTGAGATTCCTTAGGGCATGCTTGGTACTTAGCACAAACACATATAACGTACATAATATCTAGTGTACAAGCAGTTAAGTACAATGTAAATCCAATGATGCACCTGCACATAGGTTCATCAAAAGGTTTCCCCTTCTTATCCTTATTCAGGGATATATTTGACCCGATGGGAGCCAGACTTTATATCTCTTCCTTTAGATTATCATTTAGGAAGATAGACTTTATATCCATCTGGTAGACCTTGAACCCCTTAAATACTGCATATGCCAAGAACATTCTGATTGCCTTCAGCCTTTCCATTGGAGAAAATGTTTGG
Organism: Platanthera guangdongensis; assembly: GCA_039583875.1. NCBI lineage: Eukaryota > Viridiplantae > Streptophyta > Magnoliopsida > Asparagales > Orchidaceae > Platanthera > Platanthera guangdongensis. The sequence continues at coordinate 177,275,427 of CM077152.1, read as the reverse complement.
TCAGAGTTTATCCCTTCTTCTTTCTTGTAGCTTTTTGTTACCAATTTGGCCTTGTTCTTCACTATGACTCCTTGTTTATTCATCTTGTTCCTGAAAATCCATTTGGTGCCAATGATGTTGTGTCCTTATGGCCTTGGCACTAACTTCCAGAACTTATATCTTTTGAACTAGTGTAGTTCTTCTTTCATTGCACTGGTCCAGAAGGGATCCTTATTGGCATCTTCAAACTTCTTTGGCTCCACCTGAGAGAGGTATCTTAGAAAGAGAGCTTCATTGTGAATTCTGCTTATAGTAGTCACTCCTTGACTGGAATGACTAATTATGAGAGTGCTGGGATGATCTCTCATATGTTTGGTTGCAAGATGCATTCTGTTAGCATCAGGATGACTGCTGGAATATCAATAGCTAGCTATTCTTATTCATGAGCTTCTTGAATTCCATCAGCTGGCTGAACTTCTTCACTCAACACTTCAATTTGAGAAGTATTTCTACTTAACTTGGCTTGCCTTGAATAGACAGATCTTGAATATTAAGCTTAGAACCTCCATTGTTAGTAACACTAGATCTGCCCTTATATAGCAGACTAGATTCATCAAAAATAATGTGCATAGATTCTTCTATAACTTGGGTTTTCTTGTTGAATATCCTATATGCTATACTATAGGAGCAATAGCCAACAAGGGTCCCCACATAACATTTCTCAACAAACTTAATTAACTGAGTTTTTTCATTATTTAAAATATAACATTTGTAACCAAAGATTCTAAAGTAAGAAATGGTTGGTTTTCTGCCCTTCAATAGTTCATTGGGAGTTTTACCATGGATTTTGCTGATAGAAGCCTTGTTCAGAACATGGCATGTGGTATTGATTGCCTCAACCTAAAAATATTCTGGTAGTGAGGAATCACTAAGCATGGTTCTGCCATCCTCAATAAAATTCTTTTTCTTTCTCTCAGTGCCCCATTTTGTTGTGGCGTTCTAGGAGAAGAGAATTATTGAGTCATACCAAGGTCTTGACAGAACGTTGTCTTGGCTCCAGACTAAAATTATGTACCATAGTCACTTCTTTGTTTGACCACAGAACATTCCATCTCATTCTGGATTTCCTTGACGAAGCTAATGAAGACACCCAAGGTATTTGAGGAAGAATGCTTATGTTTACCTAGAGTGATCATCAATAATCACAAAGGTATACAACTTCCCTCGTAAACTTTGAATAGGCATAGGACTAAACAATTCCATATGCAATAGATAAAGACATCTTATATTGTCTTTGAAGCCAATGCTCATAGAGGTGGCCCTTGTTTGCTTACCCATTCGAAATGCATGACATGGACCCTCTTTAACACATTTTAACTTAGGACAATCTCTAACTAAGTTATCTGAAAAAAATTTGTTAATTGTATTATAATTAATGTAAGCAAGTCTTGTGCTAATATAAAGAGACTAGCTACAAAAACACGGGTATAAGAATTATAAATGAAATCTAAACAATAAACATTTCCACTCTTTGTGCCTGAGATTACTTTCTAAGTCAATTGACATTTTAATCAGGCACTTATCATTGTGGAATTCAATGATATAACCTAAGTCACATAGTTGACTTATGATTACAAGGTTATGTTGCAACCCTTCAACATAAGCTACCCTTGTGATAGAGATTATGCCATTGGAAATCATATCATATCCTTTGGCGAATCCTCTATCAGAGTCTCCAAAGATGACATTTGGTTCATTCTTCATAAAAGAATAATCCTTTAGAAGACTTCTAGTTCCTGTCATGTGCCTTGAGCATCCACTATCCAAGTACCAAATTTGTTTTAGGCTGGTACTTAAACTATCCTGCAAAATATAATTTATTTTACCTGAGGAGCCCAATTAAATTTGGGTCTGAGGTTCTTGTTAGCAGCAAAAGAAACATTTCTCCCTACAACTGCGTTGGCTGGAAAGCTTTTCTTTGCATTAGACACATTAGTGTTATGCCAACAATCAATGACAAAGTGTCTTACCTTACCATAACACCAACACTCATGGATGTTGTACCTTCTCTTCTAAACATTCTTTGAGGTATATGAAGCATCTGAATGTTTATGTTCCGAAGAAAATACATCAACATTCTTCTTATTTCTCTCAGCTACAATCTGGCTGAATGCTCGAGGTAAATAAGCTTACTCGACGATATCGTATTGACATCAATAGGTGCCAGCTTGGTAGATGACAAAGTATTGATGACATCTAATATGGCCTTGTAAGAGTTGATTACTATTTTGCCGCTAGCCAGCTCCTTTGCTGGAAGGTTTTGGGAAGATGCTACTTCTTTACCCTTGAGTCTGAGGGTTGGAGTACCAAATATAAATGGTTCATAATGAGCCATTTGGATTTTCTCATAGGGGGATTTCAAAGCACTCATCCCTATACCCTTTATCCCTCCATAGTTAGGTGCATTTTTGCCCTTACTATAGAAACTTCCATTCTTCCAGTGACCATAAATACTATCCTGATCATACCCATTAGAAGGACGTAAGACCTTTTGAAAGGTGATCTACGGCTTAATTGGAGCCTTGCCATTTTCTCTATTCCAAACACCTATTGCCCTTCTATTGAAGCCCAATCCCCTCCTATTATTTTGGGAGGTGAAAGAGTCAATAATGGAGAACATGGATTTTGGCTTAGATAATTGAGCCACTAGCTTCCTCTCTTTGAGGAGCTCACTCTCAAGCTTCTTAATGGTCTTAACATTTTGAACTCTTACTTCAAAATGTTTGTCAATGACTTTCTTAAGCTTATTAGACCCAGAGATTATTTATTGAAGCTTCTCTTCAAGATATTTAATGATCTTGCACGTCTGGATAATGGAGCTTACTTGGATAATAATAATTCCTGTCAACTTGCTTATTTTCCATACTCATATGAGCTAGTTGTGTAGCAGGCTCAGTGCTTTCAGGCTTAGCTAGCTGAAGGGATGCAATCTCCTCAGGTTGCCTCTTGACAAGCTTTTTGCTCCTTTTCAGAGCTTCCAAGAGAGCACCATACTTATCAATCAAGTGATTGACATCCTCTTCAAATTTTGATCCATCCTCATCATTAGATGAAGTGGATGCTTCAGAATCTGGGCCAGTTTCATACTCCGATTTAGAAATAGAGATGGCAAGTATCAGTACCTCATTAGGATCAGATTCATCCTTTGTTCCTTCTTTAGTCATGGTCATTAAGCCACAACATCCTTCTTCTTCATCTTCTTCCTTGTTGTGACTTTCTAGATGTGATAAGGGAGCTTTAGGTCCTATCCTGCCAGTAGGATAGTCTTCTTGTTCTTCAGTAGCATAAAGCCCAATGTAGGCTTCTTATTCCTCAAAATTAGAAGAGTCTGAGTCACTTTGACTCCATCTCTTCTCCTCCTTCTTTGTAATGAGAGTCTTCTTAGACTTTATGTCCTTATGGTGGTATCTCATGTCATAATCATGATTCTTCTCTTTGATAGCAGCTCTTTCTTTTCTTTTAACTAGGCAGTCAACAATGACATGACCAAGCTTGCTATAACAATAAAAACAATGTCAAAAGAAATATGTTTGTTATGAAAGGAGCCATACCTGTCCCCCTTGGGGTTCTTCTTGTAGTTGGAGGAGGAGGAAGGCTTGCTTTTCCAATGCTTCTCCCCGTACATCATCTTCTTGAACAGTTTAGAGAAGACAACAAACTCTTCATCAAACATATCACCATCTAATGTGTTGAGCTCAGAAGTTTCTGAGTCAGCTGGTCTTCTAGGAGGAGAGGAAATCCTCTCCTTGTTCTTATTTGACTCTCCAGCTTTGAGAGCCACTGAATTCTCTTTCCAATGAGTCTTGGAGGCACTTTCCTCCGCCTTTCTAGAATTTATTTGCATTTTATAAGAGAGCACTTTCCTAAACAAAGTATGGGGAGGAATATTGGCCATGTTGCCCATCTCCCTGATGACACAGATCTTGTTGTCATAGTCTCTTATTAGAGATCTTAGGGACTTATCATTAAGATTAGAATCAAAAAAGAACCTGCCATAGGTCCTCAACTATTTCACTATCTTGAAGAACCTTTCATAGCACTCAAATATACCATCTTTACTGTTCTACCTGAAAGATTCATATTATTGATTGAGTATGAATTTCCTATCATCCCTTACCTATTCTATTCCCTCCATATACACTACAAGCGTGTCCTATATTTACTTTACCATTAAGGAAGACTGACTTCACATCAATTTAGTAACCTTGAATCCTTTGTAGGTTGCATATGCCAAGAAGAGTCTAAGGAAATTCCTTAATGAAGGAGTCAACAAAACCTGAGAATTGCTCAACATAGACCCTTTTTTGAGGTTATCATTAAGGAAGACTGACTTCACATCCATTTGGTAAACCTTGAATCCTTTGCAGGCTGCATATGCCAAGAAGAGTCTAATAGCTTCCAATCTAGCCACTGGTGCAAAGGTTTGATCAAAATCTATATTTTTTTTTGTTTATAGCCCTTTGCAACCAGTCTAGCCTTGTTTCTGACTATAACATCATTCTCATCCAGTTTGTTCCTATAGATCCACTTGGTTCTTATGATGTTGCACCACAAATGAATCCTCCCGGATTTGCTCTATTGCCACCACAAAAGGCATCTTCACTTGAAGAGGTCTTCACAAATATGTTGGCTCGAACGAGTCAAATATTCATCATTTAACCGAGTCTATTAAAAATTTAGATGATCAGATTGTACAATTTTCCAAATTATTCTCAGAATGCCAACAAGGAGCTTTGTCGGGCAACACCTAGCCGAATTCACGGGAGAGCGCGAACACAATAACCCTCTGCAGCGGAAGGAAGGTAACTTCTACAAATTTGGTTGGACCAGAGGTAAACATTTCATTAACTATTTCTTCTTCTGCTTTAGCTCCACGTGATATAAATAGTTTTACAATTCCTTATCTTTCAAAATTTAAAAATGGGTGTAATGAGGAGCGGTATAAAAAATTTACAGATATCTTAAAAGCAAATTCAAATTAACGTTCCATTCTGCGAGGCACTCTCTCAAATGCCTAAATACACAAAATATCTCAAGAATTTGGTCTCTAATAAAAAGAAGCTTGAAGAAATGTCACACATTTCTCTTAATGCAAAATGCTTAGCAGTTGTTTTGAATAAATTGTTGAAAAAATTGAATGATCTGGGAAGGTTTTCCATCCCGTGCTTGTTCAGTAATTTGTTAGTAAAACATGCCTTAGCCAATCTTGGCGCTATTATAAATTTGATGCTCTTCTCATTATTTAAAAAGCATGGTTTGAGCACCCCAAGCCCAACTAAAATGAGCATCCAACTAGCAGATCGATCGATTAAGTACCCAATAGGGATTGTAGAAGATGTGCTAGTTAAAGTTGACAAGTTTATCTTCCCGAGAGACATTGTCATTGTCAACATTAAAGAAAATACTAAAGTACCCCTCATACTCGGCCGTCCCTTAATCGCTACCTCTCGAGAGATAATGGATGTAAGTAACGGAAAGCTTCTCCTTCGAGTTGTGGATGAAGAAGTTACTTTTTGTATTAACCCTTCAATGAGAAAATCATTTTCTAATGACGATTCGTGTTTTACTTTAAAAGTAAATTTTGAAGAAGAATTGTCGTCGCTTTTTGAACTTATTAATTCACCTAATTTCAAAGATCATGAGTTAGAAAATTTATTTTGTCTAAAAGAGATAACTCGATCTTTCAATTTCGAGCAAATTAATTTAATAATTTTAAAATTAAAACATCTTATAAAAAACCAACGAGTCTAGAATTAAAACAACTCCCAGATCATTTAAAATATTTATTTTTAGAAAAAGATTCAAAATTTCCTGTGATTATTTCTCCCACGCTAAACGATTCAGAAATTTTAGAAAACAAAAATCTTAAATAAACATCGCACTGCAATTGCTTAACAATTATCTGATATTAAGGGAATTAGCCCCTCGTTTTGCACACATAAAGTAATGTTAGTGGATAATTCTCGCGGCACCGTGCAGCCTCAACGACGTCTCAATCCCAATATGAAGGACGTCATTAAGGCCAAAATAATTAAATTATTAGACACGAGTATTATTTACCCAATTTCGGATAGCACTTGGGTTAGCCCAATGCAAGTTATGCCTAAAAAGTGCGGAATTATCGTTGTTTCAAATGAAAATAATGAGTTGATCACAACCCATACTATTATAGGTTGACAGATGTGCATCAATTATAAAAAGCTTAATGATGCCATCCGCAAGGATCATTTTCTCTTACTCTTCATTAATTAAGTTTTAGAACATCTTTCTGATCGTTTCCACTATTGTTTTCTCGATGGTCTTTTGGGATATTTTCAAATCCCAATCGCGCCCGAAGATCAAGAGAAAACCACATTTACTTGTCCCTTCAACACCTTCGCACATCAAAAGATACTGTTTGATCTTTGTAACGCGCCGACTACATTTCAAAAATATATATTTGCTTTTTTTGACGAGTTAGTGGAGCATGTTATAGAAGTATTTATGGACGATTTTTTTTGTCTTCGACGATTCTTTTTAAAAATATTTAAATAATTTAGATCATGTTCTTGGCAGTCAACTAGGAGAAGTGTCATTTTTTGGTCTGGGAGGGTTTAGTCCTCGGACATAAAGTTTGGAGTATGGGGATCGGGGTCGATAGTGCCAAGATCGAAGTCATAGAAATGCTCCCCACGCCTACTAATGTTAAATCAATTAGAATTTTTCTAGGATATGCTGGTTTCTATATAAGTGGTTCATTCGAGATTTTTAAAAAATTACAAAACCGTTAACTCACCTTTTAGAAAAAGAATCTGCGTTTATTTTTGATGAAAAATGTCATAAAGCATTTAAAAAATTAATTTTTAAAATGAACTTTTTAATTCACTAATTCTAATTGCGTCAGATTGGTCTTTACCATTCAAAATTATGTGTGACTCGAGCAATTTTGCTGTAGGGACTGTTTTAGGCTAACATGTGAATAAATATTTTCACCTGATTTATTACACTAATAAAACACTAATGTCCGCCCAAGCAAACTATACGATAACGGAAAAAGAACTTTTAGCGATTATTTTTGCGTTTGATAAATTTCGATCATATGTAACGCTTTCAAAAATTATTATTTTTACTGACTACTCCACTCTCAAATATTTGTTAAATACAGGTGACACAAAACCCCAACTACTAAGATGGATTCTCCTTTTGCAAGAATTGGTTTGGCGATCCAATATAAGAAGGGTGCAGAGAACTTGGTGGCAGACCACCTCTTAAGGTTAGAGAATTCATCTGCAAGAGCACTAGTGGAGGCCAAAATAAATGACAAATTCTCTGAAGAGCGCCTTCTGGCCATGAATGAGGTAACGACTTCGTCCACTCATTCATACGCGGATCTTGCCAACTATTTAGAGGTACAGGTCCTTTCAAAAAATTATTTATCAACAAAAGAAGAAATACTTTTCAGGCTTGAAGAATTATTTTTGGGAAGACCCCTTTTTATTTCATATCTGTGCGAACCAAGTGATAAGATGGTGTATATCGGGCGAGGAAGGCGTCTAAATTTTACAGCACTGCCATAAAGGATCAACCGATGGACATTATCAAACAAACCTGACTGCTAGGAAGGTGATATAGGCTGGCTTCTACTGGCCCACCTAATTTAAGGTCGCTCACACTTTTGTGATTAAAAACAATAGTTGCTAAGGGTCAGGTAATATTTCTAACTAGGGTGAAATGCCCCAAAATATATTTCTAGAATGCAAAGTTTTTGATTTATGGGGGATAGATTTTATAGGTCTGTTACCATCTTTATTTATGAATAAACATATAATTGTAATGGTTAATTACATGCCAAGGTTTGCAGAAGCACAAACTTTTCCTACGAACGACGCGAGAGTCATCAAATTTTTTTTTTAAAATTATTTTCATATTTTGACATACCACGCACACTTATTACTGATAGAGGCACACACTTTTGCAACGACTAAGTTTCTATAGTTTTATCTAAGTCTGTCGTTACACACAAATTATCTACTGCCTATCACCCACAAGCAAATGACCAAGCGGAGGTAGTCAACCATGAATTAAAAAGAATTTTAGAAAAAAATGATGTCAGTCAATAGGAAGGATTGATCGCTAAAATTAGACGATGCCCTATGGACTTATCAGACTGTATACAAGACCGCCATCGGTTGTAAACCGTACCGATTAGTCTACGAAAAAGCGTGACACTTACCGGTGGAATTAGAGCACCACGCGTATTGGATGCTCAAATTTTTAAATTTAGATTTAAAATTAGACTCCGAACAATGAAACCTTCAATTGAACAAATTGGATGAATGATGTGCTAACGCTTATGAAAATAATAAATTTTATAAGGAGAGAACTAAGTACTATCATGATTAGAAAATTAAATTTCCAAAATATTTCCCTGGGAGATTTAGTGCTTCTTTTTGATTCTAGACTTTGGCTATTTCAATGCAAATTAAAGTCCTGATGGTCCGGCCCCTTTGTAGTAAAAGAGGTTTGGTCATACGGGACCGTGCTAATTGAGCACAAGAAAAAGGTTCATTTAAGGTTAATATGCACCGTTTAAAATTATATCACCCAGATGACCCTTCTCCCAAAAAATTGAAACACTTAAACTGCCAAATTTTTAAATAATCGTCGCTCAGTCAAGCTACGCGATGATAAACAAAGCGCTTGTGGGAGGTACCCCATAATTATCCTTTTGTACTTTGTTTGTTTGTTTTTCTTTTCTTGACATGTTTTGCAGGTTTTCTGAGATTATAAGCGGGAACCACGATGGGAAGCTTCCTTATATCCTCTCTTGTTATTGTTTTTTAAATTTAAATTATGAACTTTATATTTAGCTTTAAACATTGAGGACAATATTTAATTTTAAGTATGTGAGTGCACTTTCGTAGTTTGGTTTCAAAAAATTTCAACATTTTTGATAATTTTTAGATGTTTTTTAATTACAAAAATAACAAAAAAATTTTAAAAAACAAAAAATTAGAAAATCAAAATTTAATTTCCTAAAAAGGGAGATTTGGGCTTGTCATCCCATCATATCTCCAAGAACCGGTGTGAATAACTCACAGGATAGACCTCGGGAAGTCAAGGATTAACCAACAAATTTAAGAAAATTAAACTTGTTTTTCTCAAGTTTTTATCAAAAATTCCTTGTTCTTACTCTATTGTAAGTTTCAAGTAAATTTAATTTATCACGTGGAATTGAAATTTTTCGTGCTAGAATAGAGTTTGAAAATTTTGAGTAAAACTATTGGGCATGCCGTGTTTCTAGTCAAACACATATGTTAAGATAGTATTTGTGTAGAACTAATTACTTGTCATGAATCTAAAAGTTATGATTTTTCTTTTTGTATATAGATGCTTTATACTACTTCTAAATCAAATCTGATCTTATTACAAAGTAGTTTAGGTGAGTGTGTAGAAGATCGTCAAAAAGCTGTTACTTTGTTCGAAAGGAAGGGTGTCCTATCTCGATGTCTAAAACCTGTATTTAGCTACCTTCAAAGCATTTACACTTTGTTTTAATTAAATTTTACGGATACAATTTAGACCTTTCTTTGGATAGCTTGAGCCATTGCACCGAAACCCAAAATTACTACCTTTGTTTACATAATTTTGAGCCTTTAACCTTTTTTTCTTGATTCACCCACACCATTTCATCACCAATGCCAAAAAGTCAAACCAATTTTCACACTTAAGACTTTAAGCTAGAATATGAAAAAAAATTGGGTTCTATGTTGGTGATGTGGTGAAAACAAAAAAAACTAATTATGACTGTTTGTTTAAAAAATAAAAAAATGGGCTTAAGCAAAATTTCAAAATAAAAAAACCAAAAAGAAAAAGACGAAAAAAATTGTGAAAGTTTTAAATCCCCTTAACAAAACATAAGTATGGGGGTACCATTCTCTTATACTTGTGGTAGTATTTTTATTTGAGCTCAACAATATTATGTTTAAGTGTGAATAACCATCATGTTTAAATTTTGTCTTACCACACCCTTAAACCCAAGACTTACGTTACATCCTTCCTAAGTCCTAAGGACCTATAACATTGGTTAACGTCAGGTGTAGTAGAGAAGGTGTGAATAGGCAAGCCTTTGACCATATTGGAAGGCCCCAGAGCACAGATGCAGATCTAGGGGCGGCAGGGGCCCAGGTCCCCATAAGAATTTTGTAAAATAGATGTTAAATTTGGATTATTCTCGTCGAGATAATGAATTTTGGCTACTTATACTTCAAAAATGATGTCCAAATGGGGGAGAAAATCGTCCAGAAAGGTGGAGACATTCAAATTTCTTTTTGGTTGGAAGAGGAGGAAGATGACATGACAACTAACTGGTTTAATTAATTTTTTTGAGGTGACATGTATAAATTTACTTGAGATAGCTGAAACTAATTTAGACCTCCCCAAGTCTACCTTCTTCTTTACACATAACTTCTTTGAAATTTCTAAAAGAAACACCACTGTCTTTGGCACAATATAACACTCATTTATTGCCTGAATGCGTGCATTCTGCCCATGCACACATTTTTCGCCCAGACACGTGTTTTTCGCCGAGTATACATTTTTTGCCCAGGCATGCATTTTTCACCTAGGCAGCCATTGTTTTGCCCGGGCGCGTGCATTTTCGACCAGGCCCGCACTCTTCACCTAAATGCGTGTATTTTCACCCCCATGTCCGAGCGCAGTTATTTCGCCCGGGTGCGTATTTTTTTCTCTGGAACGCGTACTTCTAATATTGAATTTTATTTAATAAACGAGCAATAAAATTGATCAATTACACAATATTGTTTAATTTAGATGCTTGTTAGCTCATTTACTCATTTTCTTGGAGCAAGAGTACTGATTGTACTGCCTGAAAGTATCTAGTTGTCAACCTAAATCACTTAAAGGGGTTTAATAGGTAAATCTTGTTTCTTATAGCGGAATAAAAAATCTAATAAAAATTAAGCACACAGAACAAGAGTGCAGGCACAACACAAACACAAGGATTTAGAGTGATTCCCCAGAATGGGTACGTCCTCTATTATGCCTCGCCTATCTAGCTCATCCGGCTAGACTCGGCTACTTCACCAAAACTCAGATTAATAATAATCTTACAAATCAGAGTCTCCTACTCCTACAAATGCAGAGAGTAACATCTCATACACTCGATACTCTCAACTAGGATCTACAAAAACTCGGAAGCAAACAATTTCCTAGAAGGTATAAAAAGATTTTACAATTTCTTCAGATCTGAAATAAATACTTCTTCTTTGAGTGAAAGCTTTAACTTGAATCTTGAACGAGAAGGATCAGCTTGCTTGAAGATCGATCTGAACTTAGCTTTGAAATGATCTCTGGAAGTATTCTGGAGAATCTGAGAACAAGAAATCAACCAAAGCTTTTCTTGCAAGAGGAATCACTGATCGAGAAAGTTGTCACTGTCGTGTTCTTCATGAGAGCTTATTCTTAATGCCCGAAAATTAGAGAAATGGAGATAAGGATTTTTGGAAAATAACCCTTGAATATATATTTATATATATAGGTGATTCCTCTCTAACGACTATATTTAAAACTCAAAGAAAACTTCCACGTATACTGTACATGGCGCTAGGTATAATTCTGGAAAGCCGACATGATCAAAAATGAGAACTGTTAAGTTTATTGCCCTGACCATACAAGACTTATCGATATGTTACGACAAATTAAGCGAATTCACTCGATAAATGTGACTTGCTGGACTTCACGAATACTTGAATCAGAATACATGAGACCTATCGAGATCACTTGATGAATTAGTCGAATGCTTTTAAGTATTCTCGATAAATTAGTCAAGTGAATATGAGAGCATGCGATAAGTCAAATGATTTAAATTAGCCAAAATACGAAACCAGGTCTATGAATACTCCCGAGTATATTTGACAAATTTCTCGAGTGCACACATGATGACTCGAAAAATAAGATGAGTACTCATGTGTTTACTCTAAGAATGTACTTAGGAAATTTATGACCAACTATAGTGAATGAAAATAGTAACTCTTAATTCTTTTATTACACTTGGAGATGGAGTACACCCCATTTGAGAGATTACACATGAGTCAACACGATGTTCTATATAATGATAAATTACATTGCATAGACCTGTGTTTGGTGACCCATTTTAATCTGACAATGGTTTGTACTTAGCACTTAAAATATCCTGTAACATACATAACTAAATGCAATATCAATACACCCTCAATTCATCTTAGTCCAAGGGGGAACTTCTTCAAATTAGGGCTATTGTGGATATAATACCCAACAATCTCCCCCTATTTGAAGAAGTCAAAACCCTATATACTAATATGAATTGCATAGAAAATAAAGTATAAAGAGAAGACATACATAACAGTTATGATGAAATGAAGTTAAAATTAGATCAACAAAACATTAACATGTATATAAGTGTTTCTTATGGGCATTCACAATTCTCACTACACATCATAATAAGAGATATAACAAATCTAAGATTGCCCCTTGCTTTTCTCATACTGTCTGTCAAAATAAGCATCTGTCTTGGGATAGTATTTTGGTAGAGGAGGACGAGGGTAGGATCTGACATTTTATACTTTCTGAAGTGGGTTCTCCTCTTCACATTTGAGATTTCATGCTTATCCCACTCTTCCTTGCTGTAATAGTTCTTGAGATCCTCATTTGAAAGATCCATTAACTTATAAGTATCCAAGATTATTCCTTTGGAGATTGGACTCCATACTTTAATAAATTCTCTTACTCGACTGGGATTAGATCTACTAGCAGAAGAGGCTTCTACATATCTTCTTTTTTCTGAATAGGTAGTCTGGAAGACTCTCCAGTGATCTTTACATTAGCAGAATCAGACCAAAATTGATTATATTCACCAGGAGGTGCAACTTTAAGATGTTGCTCATGATGCTCTGCCTACTCTCCACCTTCAAGATATTGCTCTGCACCCTCATCATGTATCTTTCCACCTTCAACAAGTTGTTCTACCTCAAAAGGTGGGGCTGGAATTCTTCCTATCAACTCTTTATGCAACCACTTGATATTCTCATAACAGTAAACATCACTCCGTACACTTGATTTTTTACATCACCTTACAACGTTTCCATTTGGCTCTGTAACCATCTCTCCCCCTTTCTGACTTCTTTAATAAGGGTTTGAATGATATCACCTTTGTATTTTCCCATTTGCTCATCTATATAATGCATGCTGGAATCGTGTGAATGAATCATAGTATCATGTCCTTTAGATAGGTGAGCTGCTTCATTATAAACATGACCAATGCCCAAAATTGTATGGTCTATAGCTTTCCCACCTTAAGTCAACCATTTCGTCAAAGAGGTCTTGAACTTGTCCATGTTGTGCTTTATTTCATCTAATCCATTGTTTAGATCCTTTTCTACTTCAGCCACTTTACCAAAAACATGTTTCAATGAAAAGTCAAAGTGGACTTTCTGCTTTACTAGCAGGGTTTCTATTGACTTTAACAAAAAACTTTCTGAAGGAGAGGAAATAACATACTAATATCTGGGAGCTTCATGATTATCAATATTAGTTTTAAGACTACTAGAGATAGCTCCCCTGAGTGGTCCTTGAGCAAGAGTGGTTCTTCGGCAAGAGGCTTTACCATAGCCTCTCTGACTTCTTCAATAGGCACTACCAAATCCTCCCCCTCACCAAAAGCTCTGTCAAAATTGAGGTCCTCTTAGAGCGAGCCTTCAACTAAAGTCTCCCCCTCAGACTTAGCTGGGAGTTCTTTCTCAGCAAGAAATTCCTCCAAATCTAAAACACCACCAGATTTGGATCCCAAAACTACTTGTACTTCTGTTTGAAAAGCCAGCTCTTCAAAAGTCTGAACATCTGGCTCTACATAAGTCAGAACATCAGGAACTTGAGGTTGAGAATCAACTTGAACAGGTGGAACAACCATAGCATCTACAAGTAGGCTCTCCCCCTCAGCAACTACACTCTGAATCTCTAGAGCTATATAAGGGTTTGGAGAAATACCCCTTTGCATATCATAATCATCTTCAACTTCTCTCCTATTAACATGTCTAGGAATCCTTCTTTCCATATGATGAAAATGGATGCGTCTATCTTTTTAAGATGATGAATGGCCATATTAGAAGACATATCGAATTTATTTTTATCTTGCTGATTGAGATAAAGAAAGATAATCCTTCCAAAGTTTGGTGCCTGCACACTATCCTTGATTCCTTCAAACAACACAATGCCCCAGTTAACTTGTTTCCTATAGATAATTGATGTGATCAAACAAAACATGTCCCCTGAGATGTAGTCATGAGACCCTATCTTGTAAAGCAGAACCTTCCTGAGAATGTCTGTAGGCAATTTTCCCTCATCATTCATTTCTTTTTATCTGATTGAAGTAGATTCTCTATCCAAATCACAGAATGAAAAAGCCCATCTATAATCACTGTCATCCAACACATCATCTTCTTAAACTTTAGGCAACCACAAAAATTAGTTAAGGAAACTAGACTTCATCCTTAACACAGTTTCGAACACTGCTTTTGATTAGAGAACCCTCATTCCTTAGCTCTACATTTCTGAAAAACTATAGTACCTCTTTGTCTAGAACTCTGTATTCCTTCTCCAGAATGAATGACAAACCGACGTGTTGGGTATTGTATCCACATTAACCCAGATTTGATGAAGTCACCCTTGAACTAAGATGAATTAAGTTGTATTTGATGCTTTGGTTGAGTTATGTGTTTGCAGAATTCTAATGCCAAGTGTAGACCAATGTCAGTCTACAATGGGTCACTAAACACAGGACCATACAATGTAATCCCTCATTGTGTGATCCAAGGTGTTGACTCATGTGTAGCCTCTCTATTGGGATACACTTCATACTCAAGCCCTAGGACTAATTGGAAAAGACTTGATACTGGTTTCACCAAAGAAGACGAGATTTCTATTAAGAGAATTTACTAAGTATTTTACTCGAGTAAATATATACCTACTCGAGTGAATTGCTTAGTTTATACTCGAGTAATAATCGTCATACTCGAGTAAGGAATTTAGAACTCGAGTAGTCAAGTAATAGCTCTCGAGTAGCTAAGTTAAATACTCGAGTAGATTCCATCTCATTCTCGAGTTTACAGGATTTCCACTCCAGATATTTTCTAAGTAACTTACTCGAGTAGTCATATAAGTACTCGAGTAGTTTGAACCCTTTATGTCGAGTTACAGAAATCTGGGTCACTTGTAATTTCTCCTCACCCGAGTAATCTAAGTCATGTACTCGAGTAGTTCTTCTACTACTCGAGTAGCCTATGTTTTATACTCGAGTAACTATGTTTTCTTCCCTCAGAATTTTTTCTAAGTTTATTACTCGAGTAGCTATTTCCATATACTCGAGTAGTTCTACTTCACTCGAGTAGTTCAGTTCACCTACTCGAGTAACCCAGGATTCTGTTCCAAAAATTATTCTAAGTCCCTGACTCGAGTAGTTCCTCTACCACTCGAGTAGTCAATTCCCTTTCACTCGAGTAAAATTTATTGTACTCGAGTAGTTCAACTCCACTTCTCATGTAACTATTTTAGCACTCGAGTATGTCTCTTTGTACTCGAGTAGCTGCTCTTCATTTCCAGATTTTCTCCAAGAATTCACTCGAGTAGTTATCTTCTGTTCACTCGAGTAGTCACATATAGTACTCGAGTAGTTGCATCTTCACTCGAGTATATCAGCTTCACTTTGTTTTCTGAAATTTTGTTAATTCCAGATTGACAGATTTCTTAATGAACCTTGATGTGATTGGTCCACGTATACCTCATTAAGATCTAATTATGACTGTTATCGCAGATCCTATATAAGGTCTTGTCAATCCGACAAACCCTAAGAATCAGAAGTTTTGCAGCCGATTATTTTCTAAGTTCTCCGAATCTCTTTCTCTCTCCAAGAAGCGAAAGTCGCCGCCGCCGATCATCTTTGTTCTCATCCGGCTAGGGTTTTTGATTTTAGAGGATTCAGATCAAGAAGGCTTACAGATCGAGATTGCCGCTCATTTCATCATCTTCTATCCGATCGTGTGAAGCCAAGAAAGTCTAGATCTGCTTTGCCGAGATTTTCTTCACCTCTCTGATAAATCCGCAAAGTCTACAAGAGGAAGATCAAGGCGATTGTTTGCAGATCTGAAAAGGATTCACTGTTTGTAATTTTTACATTCGTTCTATTTCATTCTTGTAGGAGAATTTTCTCTGAGTGTAGGAGCTTGTCTCCGAGATTGTAGGAAGTTTTACCTTCTGAGTGTAGATCTATTTTGTGGATCGAGATTGTAGGAACTTTGTTCCGAGGCGTAGGATTGAGTTTAAATCCGAGATAGTGGAGTAGCCGAGTCTAGTTTATTGCTAGATCGGTGAGGGAAAGTGGATGTACCCAAGGTTGGGGAACCACTATACATCTTACTTCGTCTGTGATTGATTGGTAGATAGTTCTGTGCATAGTTCTTAAATTTTTGTTCCGCAAAAGACGCACATCTCACCTATTCACCCCCTCTAGGTGATTTAGGTAGGCAACTAAACACTTTCAATTGGTATCAGAGCCAGGTTGATCAATAAAAGGTTAACACCTTGATCAGATCTGATTATTTGTCTTTTGAGATCTAACAAGCATGGACAAGGGTAAAGATTTTGCCAAGCTTCCTTTGTGCACCAAGAACAACTTTCCCATGTGGAAAGAGAGAATTAAATTTTTCATGGAAGCTGTGGATCTGAGGATCTTCATGATAGTTGAAGAAGGTCCTTATATTCCCATGACAATCTCCACAATAGATCCAACTAAGAAAGTTCCGAAGAAATTAATGGATCTAGACAAAGACGAGATTGCACTTGTATCCTTAGATAAGAATGCCAAAAACATAATAGCAAGTGCAGTCAATGACTCCATGCTGTAAAACCTGATCCACTGGCAGTCTGCAAAAGAGATGTGGCAGTCTCTAGTTACCTTGATGGACGGTCCAGAAGAAGTCAGGGATGATGGAAGATCCCTTCTAAATCAAAAGTATGAAGCTTTCCGATAAGGAAACAAGGACACCATTGCTGACACATTTGAGAATTTATTCAAGATAGTAAATGGCCTAAGGGTCTATGGCAGAGTCTTTACAAACGGAGAATTGAATGACAAGTTCTTGAGATCCCTAACTAAGGAATGTGATAACAAGGTCTGTGCCATCAGGGAGTTTGGAAAACTAGCCGAGACAGACCCACAGAATCTCTTCGGGAAGCTTACGTCATATGAGCTTCAACTCAACACCAGAAAGGCTGAAGAAGAGAAGAGCAGGTCTGCATTCAAAGAGAAGTCTATTGCTTTAAAGGTAAAAACCTCAAAGAAGTCAAAGGCTGTTCCTCCTGCTCCAGCATAAGAAGTGAGTGAAGAAGAAACTTCGGAGCCTAGTAACTCAGGCTCTGAGCTATCTGAAGGAGAGTTCTCACTACTCTCACGCCAGTTCAAGAAACTCTTGAACAAAAAGAAGCACTGGAAAGCCAAGGATGCTTCTTATAGAAGATCACGACGTGATAGTGATCATCAAAGAAAAGGCTCAGGTAGCCTCGACAGGTATACTCCTAAACAAAATAAACATATTTCTACTGACATCATTTGCTACTACTGTAATAAGCCAGGACACGTCATTGCTGACTGCCCCTATAAGAAGAAGGAGGGTGGAAGAAGAGAGAAAAAGAATTCCTCATACAATAAGAAAAGGACAGAGAAGAGCCTAATAACCAAAAAGGGCAAGACTCTTAGTGACTCCGACTCATCTGAGTCGAGTGAAGAAGAAGAAGCCTACTTTGGGCTTATGGCTTAGACAGATGATGAACAAGAGCCCCAGTTCACTGGGAAGGTAAAATCTCACACTCCTCTTTCAGAATTTGAAGCTTCTGAGCATGATCACGAGGACAGCTCTTCTGACGATGAGTCTGAACTCATGGCCCAGTACAAGGAATTGATCATGGCTTACGACAAATGTTGCCGAGTCGTAAAAACTCAGGCTAAAGAGATAAAGTCTCTAAAAGCTGAAGAGAGCGTCTTGAGAGAAGAAGTCGCTAAGACTGACTCACTCAAAGAGAACTTCAATAATGCCATTGAAGAATACAACAAAGCTCTTGAGCACCTTGAACTAAAAGAGAAAATCATCAAAGAGTTGGAAGAACAACTCGCTGTTGAGAGACAACTTGTTGAAAGTTTCTCGAAGCCTAAGACTGTTCTTCCATTCGTTGCTAAATTCTCAGTGAAGGCCAAAGGTGCTGGATTAGGTCATGAAGAAGCCCCTAGTAAATCTTCTAAGAGTAACAAGGCTCAAAGAAAGAATAAGGCCGCCAAGAAGGCCCTGGCCAAAGAGAATGGGAAAGCCCCTCAAGATCAGACCTCATTCAGAAAGGTCATATTTCCAACAAACGAGTTTGATCTTGACTCATTCTACGGTCACTTGACCAGGCCTACCTATATAGAGCCCAAGTCTCGTTACCAAGGATGGACTCGCCTAAGAAACTTTAGTGAGAGTGTCTTTAAGGCACCTTATGAAGAAGTCATTCTTTAGAGCTATGACCCTTTCAATCATGGTCATAACTTCAAGAAAACACCAAAGGTAAAGCCCGCTGTGGAAAAGCCACAGAAGCAGGAGAACATAAGGCAAAGATACAATAAGTCTGAATGTTGGTGCAGTGGTAAAATTGGTCACTTTGCCATCGATTGCTGGTTTAATCCCAGAAATGCTGAAACTCCTCATGTTGGCAATATGAGAAAGACCGCTCATAATGCTAACACTCGTAGGGGGAGTGTTCTAACCCAAGACCAAGGACCCAAACATATTTGGGATCCTAAGGCAAACTGATTATGACTGCAGGTATGTCCAATGGCCACCAAAACGCCAATCTGGTATTTGGACAGTGGATGCTCTCGGCATATGATCGGGACAAGAAGCCTACTTCAGAACTTCTCTCCAGTCTTGAACGGACCAAAGGTCATATTTGGAGGTTCGGACTGAGGAATCACTAAAGGCTATGGTATGATCACTAATGGTAGTGTATCTTTCTCAAATGTAGCTTACGTTGAAGGATTGGAACACAATCTTATAAACATAAGCCAACTCTACGTTAAAGGATACATAGTTGAGTTTCACGCTGATAAGTACTTGATAAAATCTGTTGACAATATGGAAACGATTCTATCCGGCACTCGAAGCAGAAACATATTTTGTTTGAATTTCATTTGTATAGACTCTTCTACACCAGTGTGCTTTTTAGCAAAAGATAGTGCATCTTTTGGTGACCAATGGCACAAGAGACTAGCACATATTAATTCCAAAACTATTAATAAATTATTTTCAATAAACTTAGTACGTGATGCTCCAAATATCAAGTACGTCAAAGATAGACCTTGTCATGCATGTGTAAGAGGCAAGCAAACAAGGGATACCTTTAAAAATGTTATTGGCAAGGATTCTAATAGATGTCTCCATCTACTTCATATGGACTTGTTTGGTCCACTGCAAATTAGAAGTTTGGGAGGTAAGGATTATACATTAGTAATTGTTGATGATTACTCGTACTTTGCATGGGTGTTCTTTCTGAAACACAAGTCAGATACCTTCGACATCTTTACTAATTTTGTCAGGCAAGTCCAGAATGAATACAACTGCTCCATTGTCAAAATCAGAAGTGACAATGGAACAGAGTTCAAGTCTGGGACCATGACAGAATTATGTGAAAGCTTAGGTATCTTTCATGAGTTTTCCTCTCATCGTACTCCACAACAAAATAGAGTGGCCCAGAGAAGGAATAGAACAATCATAGAGGCATGCAGGACCATGTTGAGTGATGCCTCACTACCAGAATACTTCTGGGCTGAAGCTGTCAAAACTACATGCCACGTGCAAAATTGAGCACTCATAAACAAAAACCACAATAAGACACCTTATGAACTTCTAAAGGGCAGGAAACCAAATGTCTCATATTTTAGAATTTTTGGTTGTAAGTGCTTAGTGCTTAACAATGACTAGTATCATACTACCAAGTTTAGCGAAAAGAGTTTTGAAGGTATTTTTGTAGGATATAGTAGCCAGAGTAAGGCATACAGGATATTTAATAGAAAAACCCTGGTCGTAGAAGAATCAATACATGTTGTATTTGATGAGACGAGCTTACTGCAAGGAAACTCCTCTAGTGTGCTTACTGAAGATGCAAGTACAAATCTAAAAGAACTCAGCTTGGATGAACCATCTGAAGATAAAAGTGAAAAGTTCATCAAGATCACCACTCCAACCCCTATTAGAGAGGTTGATGATACATATAAAGAAATTGTGCATGTTGATGAAGTCACTCCGTTGATTGAAGATAATCCAGATGCAAGGACTCTAGAGCTCAGACATCTGAAGGATCAACTCATAGACCAGATCATAGGAGATCCCCGGGATGGTGTCAGAACTCGTAGAGGTACAACTAACAAAAATTTATATCTAAGTTTTCTCTCACAGGTTGAACCAAAGAAGTTTGAGGAAGCGAACCCAGACGCATCGTGGATAGTGGCGATGGAAGAAGAACTAAATCAGTTCAAATGCTACCAAGTATGGAAACTTGTTCCAAGACCCAAGGGTAAGAATGTCATCGACAGAAAATGGGTCTACAGGAACAAGATGGACGAGGATGGAACGATCATAAAGAACAAGGCCAGACTCGTTGCTAAAGGTTATCATCAAGAAGAAGGAATCAAATTCAACCAGACGTACGCTCCAGTGGCAAGGCTGGAGGCCATTAGGTTATTCCTAGCATATGCTACACTCAAAGGCTTCACCGTCTATCAGATGGACGTGAAGTCTGCCTTCCTTAATGGAAACATAAAGGAAGAGGTGTATGTGGAACAACCTCCAGGTTTCGTTGATTCTAACTTTCCTGATTACATTTATTTATTGCATAAAGCTTTATATGGTCTGAAACAAGCTCCTCGAGCTTGGTATGAGACGATGTCTAGCTTTCTACTTGAGAACAAGTTCACAAGGGGAAAGATAGATAAGACATTATTTTTTAGGGAAATAAAAGGCAAGATTTTGCTAGTGCAAATCTATGTCGACGATATTATTTTTGGCTCTACTGACGACAACCTCAACAAGAAGTTTTCAAAACTTATGCAAGGGAAGTTTGAAATGAGCAGTATGGGCGAGCTGAAGTATTTCTTAGGGTTTCAGGTGAAACAATCTAAAGATGGAATTTTCATCTCGCAGACCAAGTTCACCAAAGAGCTAATTAAGAAGTTCGGAATGGAGAACGCAACCTCGATAAGGACTCCAATGTGTTCAACTATGTCTCTGGACAAGGATGAAAAAGGGAAACCTTTTGATGAAACCAAGTACAGAAGCATAATTGGATCCTTGCTCTACCTTCTGCCAGTAGACCTGACATAATATTTTCAACATGTGTATGCGCTAGATTCCATGTGAACTCTAAGGAATCTCACTACGCTGCTACAAAGTCGATCTTGAGATACCTTAAAGGTACACCAAATCTTGGCTTATGGTACCCAAGAAGTAATGATAGCGAACTAATAAGTTTTTTGGATGTAGATTTTGCAGGGAGCAAAGACGATAGGAAAAGCACTTTTGGGACTTGCCAATTCCTAAGAAGAAGGCTTATCTCCTGGAGCAGCAAGAAGCAGAACTGTATAGTAATCTCAACAGCTGAGTCAGAGTATATCTCTGCAAGCAGTTGCTGTGCACAGTTGCTATGGATAAAGAATCAATTTGAAGATTACAATATGAAGTTCCAGAACATTCCGTTGTTTTGTGACTCTTCCAGCGCAATTGCAATAACTAACAACCCAGTCTCGCACAGTCGGACAAAGTATATAGAGCTGAGGTATCACTTCATACGGGAGCATGTGGACATAGATCTTCAATATGTCTCTACAGACAGGCAGATTGCAGACATCTTCACAAAGCTGCTGGACGAGACCAAGTTCTCTTTCTTCAAAACAGAACTTGGAATGCTCAACAAGGAAGAGTAAAGAAAGTGGACCCCCAAGAAGGCTCAGAGATCCCGAATCAGACAAAAGTTGGAAGTCTACAAATTTCTAACCTTTTGACTCGAGTAAGAAGTAAAGTACACGAGTAAGTAAATGACCTACTCGAGTAGCAGAATGACCTACTCGAGTAGTCAAATCACCTAATCTAGTAGTAAAACTTCACTCGAGTACCTTCGTACAACTACTCGAGTACTTCACCCAAACTGCTCGAGTACGTCCAGCCTCTCTACTCGAGTATCTCAAATACTTCACTCGAGTAATATTGAGTCACTCGAGTATGTGGCAGCCATCTTTTCTTCCTTGAATCAAATTTTCTTACTCGCAACCCGAGGCTTATGCCCCACTTCTAAGGTACGATACCATCATTTATCTCTTAATTAGACATTAACCTAGGGTATATAAATTGGAAATTCCAAAAAATATTCTCTACATGACATCATTTCCTTTCTCGAGTACGCCTACTGCTGCTTCGCCTTCTGTCCAGAAGTTGCAGAGCCGCGTCTTCTTCCTACCCATCGCAGTTTTTCCAAGAGTTTCTAGATCATGACCGCTTCTTCAAAAATTGGCATCGGTTCCGAACTGGTTGCCGCTGGAATTGCAGAACTTTCCGATGATTTTCATCATCTAATGATCCTTCTGGACACCGTCAGACTTACCTTCATTCTCCAAGAACCCTGCAAAATCCTCTTTCCAGATGTTGTCGAGTTCTTTCGAAATGTCAAGGTTAAGCGACATGGTGCCGTTCTCAAGTCAAAAGTCAGAGGTATCAAAATCAAGCTTACAAAGACATCAATTTCTCAACTCCTTCGATTGCCAATTGTGGATGAAGAAGATGATCTAGGCCCTGATGAATCTGACAGAACATGTGTGTTATGTGGCATTTATCCTGATGAAGAGTACATGAAACGGTCTCAGATGAATCCTGAAGGGAAGTTACTTGTGGATATAATAAGGAAAGTCCTCCACTATAAAACTTATTCTATCAAAGATATCTCTCTCTCATTCTTTGATATTATGCAAGCTATAGTCTGCAGGAAGAAATTCCAATCTGGTATGATGATCTTGTATAATATCAGAGACATCATTAAATCCCCAAATTATGCCAGAATAATCTCACTTCTCCTCCTTGAAATCAACCCAGAAGTCTTCAACTTATCCAAAGTGACTGTTCTTCATCACATGAAAAAAGTTTCCATATCCTCCATTCAAAGATGGGAAGTGAAACTGCAGAATCCAACTCAAGCTGCCAAGGTTCAAGAGATTCCAGCTATAGAGGACTGGACCCCATCTCCCTATACACATCAGATTGCCAGCTCCTCTGGTGTATCTATTAAGGGGGAGCCTGCTCCTTCTGTCCCAGCAAGGATACCTAAACCTCCAGCAGGTTCTCCTCCATCTCAGACTTCAGAAGAAACTCCATCTGAACAACACCTTCAAGAATCCCTACTCTCAACAGAAGCTGCAATCAGTGAAATGATTGAAGAGCTGATTGCAGATGATCTTCCTCCTCCTCCACCCTCTCCAAAGGAAACCACCACTGAAATACCAAAAGAATCCACTCCTATACAATCTCCAATATATACTTCTCCACCAGTAAAGTCTCCTGCTGTACACCAAGAGCAAGTTGAACCCATTTTCATTACCGATGAGCCATCTCCAGAACCAGCAGAATCCCCTTTGAGAAAACTGGACTTCTCCATACCCACAGTCACTGATGACGGTGATGCCCTAATTCACACTACTATAGCAAAGAGCTCAGTCTCCATTGCTGAAATTGCTCCATGGGTTGCTCCTCCTCCTCCAATTCCCTCTACTAGTGCTCCTCCTACTGTTGCTTCTTCCTCCAATGATTTGATGAATCTATTTGTGCTTATGCTTCAAGTGCAAATAACTTACTTTGATACTTCACTCAAGGCTGTTACTGACAAAGTCACTGCCCTAGAGACTGAAATGAGCAGGGTATTTGCTGAAATTCAACTCAATACTGATCAGCTAACACACCTCTTCCAAATTGGTGGAAAGGCTCTAGATCACACTATTACTAGGGTTGGTCAGGTTATGGAATAAGGTGTGACTCTGGCAGGAAATCAGATTGAATTGAATAAGAGAGCTGAAACTACTAAGATGAAGATCTGTGAAGAGGTTGGAACCTTCAAAGATGATGCCATCAAAACACTGACTGTAGAAGTCAGAAAGGGGGAGAGTTTGGTGAAAGACTATTTAGAAAAATCAGATGCAATCAAGCAAGAGCTTTGGGATGCCAAAATGAAAGAGATCCATGATGATGTCTTAGGACAAATTCAGAGTGTCAAATTCCACACATATGACACTGCTGTCTGGATGTATAATCAAATCCTTCCTGAGTTTGCTGTTGATCCAAATATCATTCCTCATCATCTCAACCCTCTAGCTGCTGCTGCTCCTACTCCTCAACAACCTGCCTTCTCTCCAAGATCTGAAGGCCAAGAAGGCCCTCATCCAGATTCTTATGCCCAACTTTGGGAGGATGACCCCGCAGATATCTTTCTCCAAGCTCCTCCTGAGATCCAGACTTCTAAGAAGAAAAGAAAATATGGTGATGGTGCCTTTGCTAGCAGGTCTATCCTAGTTCCAGATTTAGAAAAGATAAAAGATCCAGAATTTGCAGAGATCTGGTCTCCTACTTCTAAACTTGTTATGGATTTCCATGAAAGCAGGAATATTCATTACAGCTCCCAGGAATGGGAATTATATGAGAAGTCTATGACAAAGAGGAGGCTGTATGATAGAGAATTTGGTAGGAACAACCCTGCTGCTCCTCCAAGACCTCCTAAATACTACCCCAAGCCATACAACCATCAGAGGAGTCAGCAAGAGAAGCAAGACAGGCAACACCACCAAGTCTAAGCTACAAGGATATATGAGAATGTGGAAATGATTTTTGTAGAAATGATACTTTGGAAAATCACATTTATATAA
This sequence comes from Platanthera guangdongensis, assembly GCA_039583875.1. Lineage (NCBI taxonomy): Eukaryota > Viridiplantae > Streptophyta > Magnoliopsida > Asparagales > Orchidaceae > Platanthera > Platanthera guangdongensis. Next base: position 177,250,376 of record CM077152.1, on the reverse strand, counting down.
TTCTAAGTTTTTGATCTTATAATCCTGTTTACAGTCTTATGCTTGCTTTCACTGATTTATCTATTTAGCACTTTTTATGTCTATAATTCACCTTAGTATAAAGGGTTCTGACTTCTACAAATAGGGGGAGATTGTTGGGTATTGTATCCACATTAACCCAGATTTGATGAAGTCACCCTTGAACTAAGATGAATTAAGTTGTATTTGATGCTTTGGTTGAGTTATGTGTTTGTAGAATTCTAATGCCAAGTATAGAACAATGTCAGTCAATAATGGGTCACTAAACACAGGACCATACAATGTAATCCCTCATTGTGTGATCCAAGGTGGTGACTCATGTGTAGCCTCTCTATTGGGATACACTTCATACTCAAGCCCTAGGACTAATTGGAAAAGACTTGATACTGGTTTCACCAAATAAGAAGAGATTTATATTAAGAGAATTTACTAAGTATTTTACTCGAGTAAATATATACCTACTCGAGTGAATTGCTTAGTTTATACTCGAGTAATAATCGTCATACTCGAGTAAGGAAGTTAGAACTCGAGTAGTCAAGTAATAGCTCTCGAGTAGCTAAGTTAAATACTCGAGTAGATTCCGTCTCATTCTCGAGTTTACAGGATTTCCACTCCAGATATTTTCTAAGTAACTTACTCGAGTAGTCATATAAGTAATCGAGTAGTTTGAACCCTTTATGTCGAGTTACAGAAATCTGGGTCACTTGTAATTTCTCCTCACCCGAGTAATCTAAGTCATGTACTCGAGTAGTTCTTCTGCTACTCGAGTAGTCTATGTTTTATACTCGAGTAACTATGTTTTCTTCCCTCAGAATTTTTTCTAAGTCTATTACTCGAGTAGCTATTTCCATATACTCGAGTAGTTCTACTTCACTCGAGTAGTTCAGTTCACCTACTCGAGTAACCCAGGATTCGGTTCTAGAAATTATTCTAAGCCCCTGACTCGAGTAGTTCCTCTACCACTCGAGTAGTCAATTCCATTTCACTCGAGTAAAATTTATTGTACTCAAGTAGTTCAACTCCACTTCTCGTGTAACTGTTTTAGCACTCGAGTATGTCTCTTTATACTTGAGTAGCTGCTCTTCATTTTCAGATTTTCTCCAAGTATTCACTCGAGTAGTTATCTTCTGTTCACTCAAGTAGTTACATATAGTACTCGAGTAGTTGCTTCTTCATTCGAGTATATCAGCTTCACATTTTTTGCTGAAATTTCGTTAAGTCCAGATTGACAGATTTCTTATTGAACCTTGATGTGATTGGTCTACGTGTACCTTATTAAGATCTAATTATGACTGTTATCGCAGATCGTATATAAGGTCTTGTCAAACTGACAAACCCTAAAAATCAGAAGTTTTGCAGCCGATTATTTTCTAAGTTCTCTGAATCTCTTTCTCTCTCCAAGAAGCGAAAGCCGCCGCCGCCGATCACCATCGTTCTCATCCAGCTAGGGTTTTCGATTTTAGAGGATTCAGATCAAGAAGGCTTACAAATCGATATTGCCACTCATTTCATCATCTTCTATCCGATCGTGTGAAGCCAAGAAAGTCCAGATCTGCTTTGCCGTGATTTTCTTCACCTCTCTGATAAAGCCGCAAAGTCTACAAGAGGAAGATCAAGGCTAATTGTTTGCAGATCTGAAAAGGATTCACTGTTTGTAATTTTTACATTCGTTCTATTTCATTCTTGTAGGAAAATTTTCTCCGAGTGTAGGAGCTTCTGTCTCTGAGATTGTAGGAAGTTTTACCTTCCGAGTGTAGATCCGTTTTGTGGATCGAGATTGTAGGAACTTTATTCCGAGGCGTAGAATTGGGTTTCAATCCGAGATAGTGGAGTAGCCTAGTCTAGTTTATTGCTAGATCGATGAGGGAAAGTGGATGTACCCAAAGTTGGGGAACCACTATAAATCTTGCTTCGTCTGTGATTGATTGGTAGATAGTTCTGTGCATAGTTCTTAAAATTTTATTCTGTAAAAGACGCACATCTCACATATTCACCCCCTCTAGGTAATTTAGGTAGGCAACTAAACACTTTCAGGACGGTTTCAAGTATAAGGATGACGTTTCTAAATTCATCGGAAGCACTGGCAAAGCCTATACGAATCAGTTCTCCCCCTACTTGGAGATTTCCTGCACCTCTGCATGCCATTTTTGAGAAATCAAAGACAAATGATGGAGATTTATATGAAATAGGAGAAGAATTGACGGAACCGAGAGGGATTTTTGCAAGTCGACAGGAGATGAATCGACAGAGAAGACTCAATGGAAATAACTCAGGTCTCATGAAATGTGCATGAGATGTAGTGAATGCCCCTAAAGCCCTTATATAATAATTGTTGGGTTTCTCTGTGGGGTTGGCACAACGCTTGTGCACGCAGCGGAAAGAAAAACATCAAGAAAACCCAAAGAGATGCGGATCGAGCCATGAACAGTTGAATCAAGAAGTTAGCAAAACTAGGCAAAAATTACCTCGGTGGCGTTGAGTCACAACTCAACGGAGAAGCTCCAAACTTTGTCTGCTTGCTAGTGGCGAGTTCTACGTGGATAGTCCACGTTTCTGCAGAAGTCCACACGAGTGGGAGAACGCCGAGCTTTCCGTCGCACGGAAGATCGGGAAGGAGAAGACCGCACCTCGGCTATTCCACGGACTGCTAGGTCCGTGCCAGGAAGAGCAGCACCAGCGACAGTCGCCGGAGGAGAGGTGGCAGCGGAGCGAACGCGGCGGCGGAACAGTTTCCGGCGGCGGGATCGGGATCGGAATCGGCGAAGCGAAATGCGGAACTCCTTCCGTCGGGTTCGATTCGCACAGAAGAGACAGATCGCCTATCTTCCCGAAACCCTAAGTGTTATATTTATACTTAAAGTATAAAATAAACTCAGGAAAATCGCTATCCGCAGACCACCCAGAACTAGGGTTCAGAATCGGCGAGAATGAATCGGTGAGAATCGGCGACAATCGGCGAGAATCACTGAGCAGGTTAGGTGAGAATCATTCGGCGAGTATCACATTGGATCGGCGAGAATCAGAGTACAATACTCGACGATTCTCGCCGATCGTCGAGCCACGCTCGACGACACATAATGATACTCGACGATCGTCGAGCCGCGGTCGACGACAATTGTCAAGGTAGTCGATCGTCGAGAATCAACAATTGATTCTCGACGATTCTCGTCGATCGGCGAGAATCAGCAAGGTGATTCTCGTCGATCGGCGGGAATCAGAAGACCATTCTCGACTAATGTCTTTGACCCTCGGACGACGAACCTAACCAGCCCTTCAAGGCAACCTTTGCCCAACCCGATGATCCTATAAGGCAACACTTTGCCCATAACCCTATTCAGGTCGGTGATTGGTAACCTTTACCAACACAGTCAGTCATCCAACTTCTCTACATCTCTTATGTGCGACCCTGCAGGCTCATATTGCGTTGGCAGTGAGATTAGATGTTTGACCACTTCCAGATCATCATGGTAACTCCAACAATAATAATGTTTTGAAAGAAATGAAAAGGCAAGTACCTTTTTAGGAGAATTCAATTTTATTGTAGCATGGTGACCGGGCGGTCTGGCGGTTTGTCTGGCGGTCTGACGGCTTCTCCCAGCAGCTTGGTTGCCGGGCTATTGATGATTGGTGTCTGGCGGTCTGGCGGCTTCTCCCAGCGGCTTGGTAGCCGGGCTATTGATGATTGGTGTCTGGCGGTCTCGCGGCTTCTCCTAGTAGCTTGTTATGGCGACTTGAAGATATTGTTGGGTTATCTTATGCACATTGTAGTTGCCGGGCGGTTAGTCTAACTGCGCGGCTTATGTAGCTTGTATAAATGCTTGTTCCTGTAATTATTAGTTCCACATTGCTTATTTGTAATCTCTCTTCACTCCTCCATTCTATAAAAGGGAGGTCATACCTTTGTAATAGATACCTTTTTGGATAATAAAAATTTTGCTACTCCAAATTTTCGGTCTACTTGTTTTCTATTCGCACATGTTATCATAGGACTCAATCTTTTCCTCTTGATTCTGTGAGCTCTCTTTGTCCGCATGACCTGTCCGCACGGCTTGATCCTTCTTCTTGCGACCTGTCTTTGCGACTTGTTTCTTCCACCGATTTGCGCCCTGTTTGCGCGGCTTCTTTCTATCCTTGCTGTTGCTCTTTTGTGTGCGCGACCTCTCTGATTCCCCTTTCTTCTAGCCGCGACCTATTCTTAAGTCGCCGCGACCTGTGCTTAGTCGCCTCGCACTCCTTTTCTAGACACTTTTGTTCTTAAGTCGCCTCGACCTGTTCTTATGTCGTCGTGACCTATTCTTAAGTCACCGCGACCTGTTCTTGTTGCCGCGACCTGTGCTTAGTCACCGTGCCCTCCTTTTCTAGCCGCGAATTATTCTTCTTGCTGCTCTCTGCTCTCTTCTATGACAACCTCTGATATCTCTACCACAACTACTCCTGTTGCCGCTCCTCCTCCTACTCCTCCTACTCCTTCGGGCAACCTTGCCAGCGTTTCCAAACTCATCAGTCCCAACTACTCGGACTGGAGTGTCTCCTTCAACTTCCTTCTCCGCTCTCAACGCACGCCATCATCTTACCGATGATCCTCCTCCGCAAGACTCCCCTCTCTTTGATGATTGGGATGCTAGCGACGCTCTTGTCCGCATATGGCTGGCTAACAGTCTTTCTGATGAATGCCTACCCGTCATCCGTCATGATGAAATGGTCAAGGCTGTTTGGCTTCATCTTGCTGCTCTCTACTACAAGGGGGCTCAGACATCTTGCATCTATACTTTATATGCAGAGCTCTTTGACCATCCCTCCATGTCTCTCCTGCTACTGCTTACCAACAAATTCAGGCTCTCGGAGCTGAAATTCTCAAGAATCATCCCTTCTCTGCGGATCTAGCTGAGCAACACAAACAATTTCAGGAGCTTTTGGTTATGTGTTACCTTCTATGACTTCCTGAGTCATATGACATGATCTGTCAACAGATCCTTAGCTAGGCAGAGTATCCGACCCTGGATGCCACTGCTGCCCGCATAGCCGTGGTTACCTCTCTCCCGTAATGTCCGCTGTTATCCTCCCCTGCTCAATCAGACAACTACGCTCACCAGACTCAGTGAAGTGGCTCTAGTGGCCGCAACCACCAATCTGGCAAATGTGGTGCTTCCCATTTTCTCTGCTCTCATTGTGGCCTCACTAGCCATACGGTTGACTGCTGCTGGAAGAAGCATCCTCATCTTCGACCAACTGGGGACACTTCCACCTCCTCTTCGAAGCTGCCCTCCTCAGTGGTCACGTCTTCAGGTAGTTCCCACGTCGCTACTCAAGGTAAATGGCTGATCGAATCTGGTGCTACCAATCATATGACCGACAATCCGCAGTGTTTTTCTCTCCTAGAACAGCATAATCGGTTGCCCCCGGTCTTCATTGCGGACGGCTCTCCCTCACCGGTCAATGGAACAGGACTGTTTCAAGTCACTCCATCTCTTCGCTTGGCAAACACCCTCTACGTGCCCAAGTTCCCTTGCAATTTGTTATCTATTACTTCTATTTGCAAGCAACTATAGTGCTCCGTCATATTCACTTCTACTTCTTGTTCTTTTCAAGATCCGGGCTCCAAACGGACGATTGCTACTGGGACTGAGAGCGGCGGCCTCTACTTCCTCGATAATGTTTCTGCGCTGTCCACCTTGTCCTCCTCTTCTAGTGATCTTCTCTAGTGGTACCTTCATCTTGGTCAAGCTCCTCCCCGAATTCTTCATTGGCTTCTTCCCCACCTTCCTCAGTAGAGTCCTCCTCTCAACTGTGATGCATGTTAGCTTGGAAAGCATCACCGCTCCTCGTTCCCATTAAAGCAAGGTCGTGGATCTTCCCGACCATTTGATATAGTTCACTCCGATATCTGGGTTCCTGCTCCTACCCTCACCGTAGGTCGGGGTAGTTCATATTTTGTAACTTTTATTGATGATTTCACCCGCTGTACTTGGATGTATCTCCTAAAAGATCGCTCTGAATTATTCAATGTATGGACATCTTTTTATTTTATGATTAAGAATCAATTTGATGTCTCTATTAAAATCTTTCACTCTGATAATGAAAAAGAATATCTGTATCATGATTTTTCCTCTTTCTGTATGACATATGGTATTGTTCATCAAACTAGCTGTGTATATACCTCACAGCAAAATGGCATGGCAGAATGCAAAAACCGTCACCTACTTGATGTCGCATGCACTCTGCTGACTCAAATGGAGGTTCCTCACTCATATTGGGGATTTGGTGTTCTCATCTCCTGCTATCTTATCAATCGTATTCCCTCCACCATTCTCCACGGCAAAATCCCCTTCTCCATTCTCTATCAAGGCAAGGATCCGTTTCTTCTCCCTATGCGTGTCTTTGGGTGCACAACCTTTGTGCACTCTCCCTCAGCCACAAGTGACAAACTCTCACCACGAGCCACCAAATGTGTGTTTCTGGGGTACTCTACCACTCGGAAAGGTTATTATTGCTTTGACCTGGTTTCCCGCAAGCAGTTCGTCTCTGCGGACGTCACCTTCTTTGAAAATGCATCCTACTTCTCTCATGACTCCTCTTCTCCTCCGGATGTTCCTACTTCTCATACCACCCCTTCCATCCCCTCTACACCTGATGAGATTCCTCCACCTCCACCGTCTCCACCATCTACTTTACCGTGTCCACCTCCAGAGCTATCTCCCTGCTCTCCGCAGCCGTCTCTCTACTCCCATGCCAGCTCTCTCCGCCATGGATGCTCCAAAAATTGAGGAACATGCCGACCTGGATATTCCCATTGCTCTTCGCAAAGGGGTGCGGACATGTACCCAACACCGCTAGCTGCTGTTGTTTTATATGATCGCCTACCTCCTTCTCGTAGGGCATTGGCCTTGGCTATCTCTGCCACTGCCACTCCACGCACCTACCAGGAAGATCTTACTATTCCTCATTGGAAGACTACCATGGACGAGGAAATTGCTACTCTCACTGAAAGGGGTACATGGATCCTTGTTCCTTCCCCATTGGGCACTGATGTGTTTGGATGCCGCTAGGTCTTTGTTGTGAAGTTCCGTCCGGACGGCAACATGGATCAATACAAGGCCCGCCTGGTGGCCAAAGGCTTTACTCAGACTTATGGTGTTGATTACTTTGACACCTTCTCTCCTGTTGCTCGTCTCAGCACCATTCGGGTTCTTATCTCTATAGCTGTCAACAAGGATTGACCCATTTCCCAGCTGGATGTCATGAATGCCTTTCTTTATGGTGATTTTCAGAAGGATGTTTACATGGAGCAACCTCTTGGGTATGTTGCTCAGGGGGAGACACGAGTATGTCGGCTGAAGAAGGCCATCTATGGACTAAAGCAAAGCCCTCGGGCTTGGTTTCACAAGAAGTTCAGCCGATCACTCCTTATTCATCTGCAAAACCTCCTTTGGTATGGTGGTTCTTGCTGTATATGTGGATGGTATTCTTCTAACTGGTGATGAACAGGCTAGGGTAGCTTTGACAAAGAAACACCTACATCAACACCTGGTCACGAAGGATATATGCTCCATCAAGTACTTTTTAGGGATTGAAATCTCTCGGAAGCCCAAATCTTTGGTCCTCTCCCAACGGAAGTATGTTCCTGATTTACTAAAAGAGGCAGGGTTGACTAGTGCTAAACCTGCCCGATGTCCCATGGCTATTGGAGAAGAAAAAACTTGGACAAATGACTCGCCTCCTTTATCTGATATTACGAGGTACCAGCGTCTGGAGGGCAAACTCATTTATCTCATGGTGACCAGACCCGACATCTCCTATGATGTAGGCAAGGTTATCCAATTCATGCAAGCTCCTAGGGAGTGTCATCTACAGTCTGCCCTAAGGATATTGGAGTATGTCAAAGCAGCACTAGAGAAAGGATTGCTTTTTCAGAAGAATGGTCACTTGAGGGTTAAAGCATACTCAGATTCGAGCTATGATGATGATAAAAGAGACCACAAGTCAACATTGGGCTTTTGCACATTTGTTGGAGGAAATCTTGTGAGCTGGAAGAGCAAGAAATAGTTTGTTGTCTACAGGTCTAGTGCAGAAGCTGAATATCGTAGTATGACATCGATCATATGTGAGTTAAAGTAGTTACGGGCTCTCATGCTTGACTTAGGAGAGGTCTACAACTATCCTCTTCCTATGTTCTGCGACAACAAGGCCACAATATATATCTACAAAAATCCGGTCTTTCATGAGAGAACAAAACACATAGAAGTTTACTGTCATTTTATTAGAGAAGAGATTTTGAAGAAACAGATTTATACTCCATTCGTCACTTCTGACAACGAGTTGGCAGATATCTTCACCAAGTCGGTGTCTGCTTCCTTGTTTCACATTTGTGATAAGCTGGGAATGATTGATATCTATGCTCCAGATTGAGGGGGATTGTTGTAGTATGGAGACCGGACGGTCTGGCGGTTTGTCTGGCGGTCTGGCAGCTTCTCCTAGCGGCTTGTTTGCCGGGCTATTGATGATTGGTGTCTGGCAGTCTGGCGGCTTCTCCCAGCGGCGGAGTAGCCGGGCTATTGATGATTGGTGTTTGGCGGTCTGGCGGCTTATCCTAGCGGCTTGTTATGGCGACTTGAAGATATTTTCGGGTTGTCTTATGCACATTGTAGTTGTCGGGCGGTTAGTCTAACCCCGCGACTTATGCATCTTATATAAATGCTTGTTCCTGTAATTATTAGTCTCACATTGCTTATTTGTAATCTCTCTTCTCTCCTCCATTCTATAAAAGGGAGGTCATACCTTTGTAATAAATACCTTTTTGGATAATAAAAATTTTATTACTCCAAAATTTTGGTCTACTTGTTTTCTGTTTGCACATATTTAAGTCTTCGGATCCAATAATTAGAAAAGAAATAAATTCTACACAAGAACAATTCGTTGAATGCTCACGTGATAACTTGTAAATTCATTGAGATGGTTTGAGTAGACTCGATGAATTCGTCAGGAACACTTGGGAAATTTGACCGATTCATCGAAATGTTACATGATCACATGTATAATTCATCGGGATGAATCATATATACTCGACAAATTCAACGAAAACACTTATGAAATTTGTCTAAAACACTTTTGAAATTCGTCGTAAACACTTGTGAAATTCGATTGATTCGTCGAATTAACTTGAGATCTCTCGTTTAATTTCATGAGTGCTTGCGTGAAAACTTAAGAATTTTGAGCTTCTTCACTTGGGCAGATGTCTTTAGGTTCCTTGACCACTTCAAGATTCCTTGTTGAGCATTCCAAGTTCAGTTTTGAAAAAGGTGAATTTGGCTTCATCAAGCGACTTTGTGAAAATATCTGCAACTTGCTCATCCATTGAAACATAACAAAGGTTGATGTCTTTGTTCTCCACATGCTCCCGAATGAAATGATAATGTATCTCGATATGCTTTGTCCGACTGTGAGAAAATGGATTATTAGCTATGACTATTGCGCTTGATGAATCACAAAACATCGGAATCTCCTTTATGTTCAGGTTATAGTCTTCTAGTTGATTCCTTATACACAGAAGTTGAGTGCAAAAATTGCCCAAAGAGATATACTTTGACTCAACAATTGAAATTGCCACACAATTTTGCTCTTTACTGCTCCAAGAAATAAGCCTTCTTCCAAGGAATTGGCATGTCCCGGAAGTGCTTCTCCCGTCATTCCTACTTCCAGCAAAATTAGCATCTGAAAGACCAGTTATCTCGCAGTAATTACTTATTGGGTACAATAAGAAAAGATTTAGTGTGCCATTAAGATATCCCAAAATCATTTTTTCAGTGGTTTAATGAGATTTCTTAGAGTTCACCAGAAATCTAGAACAGACAAACGTTTAAAACATTAAAGCTGATCTACTGGTAGTGAGGTAGAGCAAAGATCCAATTATGCTTCTGTACTTGGTTTCATCAAAAAGTTTCCCTTCTCATCCTTGTCTAGAGACATAGTTGAACCCATTGGAGTCCTCATAGAGGTTGCATTATCCATTCTAAATTTCTTAAGTAACTCTTTTGTGAACTTCATTTGAGAGATGAAAATTCCATCTTCAGATTGCTTCAACTGAAGCCCTAAGAAATACTTCAGCTCACCCATACTGCTCCTCTCAAATTTATCTTGCATCAAGTTGGAGAACTTTTTGCAAAGGTGATCATCCATAGATCCAAAAATAATATCATCGACGTATATTTGTACTAGTAAGATCTTGCATTTTACTTCCTTAATAAATAATCTCTTATCTATCTTTCCTCTTGAAAACTTGTTTTCAAGAAAAAGCTAGATAACGTCTCATACCATGCTCTGGGCACTTGTTTCAATCTATATAATGCTTTATATAGAAAATAAACATAATTAGGTATAGATGAATCGACAAAACCTGGGGGTTGTTCCATGTGTACTTCTTTCTTTAAATTACCATTACGGAAGGCTAACTTCACATACATTTGATAGACTGAAACATTTGTGAGCAGCATACGCTATGAACAATATGATCGCTTCGAGTTTGGCCACCAGAGCCAAAGTTTAATCGAAGTCAATCCCTTCTTCTTGTTGATAACCTTGATCTACAAGTCTGGCTTTGTTCTTTATGATAACTCCATTCTCGTTTAGCTTGTTTTTGAAGAGCCATTTTGTCCCTATAATATTTTGACCTTTGGGTCTCAGTACCCACTCCCACACCTTTCACCTTTTAAACTAATGGAGCTCCTCTTGCACTACAATAATCCATGAAACATCCTTATTTGCTTCTTCAAATTTCTTCGGCTCAATTTGGGAAAGAAAACTTAAATGTAAGGCTTCGTTATCTTTACCTCTTCTTGTTCTAATTCCATCATTAGGATCTCTAATGATTAGATTAGTAGGGTAATCTCTTGAGTGTCTTATCACTAGGTTCCTTACAGCTCCACTAGGAGTTTCTACTTCTTTTGGTGCACGTTCTTCATCCTAATACTCTCCTTCAACCAAAATTGGAGAATCTACTTTGATGGAACTTGAGACATCTTCTTTAACTACTTCTTCTAAACGTAGCTCTTTTAGCTGCGAACCTGCATCTTCAACAAAACTACTAGAAGAGATACTATTAAGCATACTCGTCTCATCAAATACAACATTAATATATTCTTCTACAATCAGGGTTTTCTTATTGAAAATTCTATACGCCTTACTATGGCTACTATATCCTACAAAAATACCTTCAAAATATTTTCATTAAACTTAGTTTTGTAATACTTCCCATTATTAAGTACGAAGCATTTACTTCCAAAGATTCTAAAGTAGGACACAGTCAGTTTCCTACCCTTCAGAAGTTCATAAGGTGTCTTATGATGATTCTTGTTGATTAAGGCTCTATTTTGCACGTGACAAGCTGTATTGACTGCTTCAGCCCAGAAGTACTTTGGTAATGAAGAGTCATTCAACATTATTCTACTTGTGCTAATGAGTGTTCTATTCTTTCTCTCAACAATTCCATTTTGCTATGGGGTACGAGGAGGAGAGAACTCATGAAAGATACCTTGGCTAGCACAAAACTCTGCCATGACACCAGATTCAAATTTTGTTCCATGGTCACTTCTAATTTTAACCATAGGCAGTGAATTTCATTTTGTATCTGCCTGACAAAGCTAGTGAAAGAGTCAAAGGTGTACGATTTGTGTTTTAGAAAGAACACCCATACAAAACGTGATTAATCATCAACAATAACAAAGGTGTAAGTTTTACCTCCTAAACAACGATCCGGCAGGGGACCGAATAAGTCCATATGAAGCAGATATAAACATCTGGAAGAATCTTTAGCGACGATGCTTTTAAAGGTAGCTCTTGTCTGCTTACCCATCTAGCATGCATGATAAGGTCTCTCTTTAACACACTTAACATCAGGTGCATCACACACTAAATTGTGAGAAAATAACATATTTATAGCTTTGAAATTAATATGTGCTAGTCTCTTGTTCCATTGATCACAAAGAGATGCACTATCCTTTACCAAAAAGCATACTAGTGTAGAAGATTCCAAACAAAGAAAATTAAGACATAAAATATTTCTACTCCGAGTGCCTGTTAAAATAGTTTCTGATTTATCAGACATTTTTATCAGACACTTGTCCATGTAGAACTCAACCATATACCCTTTGTGACATAATTGACTTATGCTTATGATATTATGCTGTAATCCTTTAACATAAGTTACGTCTGTGAAAGAGACTATAATATTGGTAATCATATAGTAGCCTTTTGTAATTCCTCTATCAGAACCAAAAAATAACTTTTGGGTCATCTTTGACTGAGGTATAATTTTGTAGAAGGCTTCCTGTCCCGGTCATGTGTTTGGAACATCCACTGTCTAAATACCAGATAGGATTTTTGTCGGTCTTTGGACATACCTGCATTCATAGACTAAATACCCTTAGGAACCCAAATAGATTTGGGTCCTTTGTTTCTTGTTTGATGAACACCACTTAGAATGTTAACATTGCGAGGGGTTATTCTAGCATTGTTAACTCGGGGTGTCTTATATTCAAATGAATTATACCAACAATCTATGGCAAAATGACCAATTTTGCCATAACACCAATAATGAAATTTATTGTGCCTTCTTTTCTTCTCATGCTTCACCATTTGAACGGGGGGCTAGTATGAGGTACTGATCTAGAAGTAGAAGCCTAATGAGAACAACAAGTTGTAGGCTTTATTATCTCATATGGTTGTTTAGCAACTTGTTTGCCTTTTAGTGCTTTCTTCTCCTTCAATCCAGGAATGAATGGACCATAATGCTTCAGAATGATCTCTTCATAAGGTGGATTGAGAGCACTTGTTCTGAGATTTCTGCGACGACTCCATCTTTGGTTATTCTTGTTAGAGGCAACATGCGTTGGTCTAGCAAAATGACCATAGTATGTTTCAAAGTCAAACTGGTTTGTCAGAAAGATTATTTTCTTGAATTAAGATTGACTTTGAGAAGCCCTCCTTCTATTTCTAGGAGTCTTATATCCAACACCACTTGTCTTAGAGGCTGAAAATCCATCAATGAGAGGAAGAATAGTCTTTGGTTTCGAGAAGCTTTCTACAAGCTTCCTTTAAATCAATAACTCCTCTTCCAATTCATTTATGGCCGTTTCTTTTATTCTTACTAACTCAGTAGAGAATTCCAGTTGCTCTTTCAAGGATTAGATTTCATCTCTGAAGGAAGTCAATCTCTCAATTTCATTCTTCAGTTCAGATTCCAATGCATTGAGAGATACAAACTCTTTGGCCTGAGATTTGAATACCTTACGATATTTGTCAAATCCTTCCAGTAATACTCAAGATTGCATCATTAAGTCTGACACATCCTCAGAGAGGTGATCTTCATGACTGTCAGAGTCTGCATTGGAATCTGACAGAGGAGTGTGTGAATTTACCTTCCCATTATATTGAGAGTCGCAATTATCCTGGTATGTATGTTCCATAAGCCCAAAGTAGCCTTCTTCATTTAAGCTTTACTCACTTGAGTCGCTATCGCTAAAAGTCTTTGACTTCTTCGCGATGAAGCACTTTTCTTATTTATTCTTCCCTTTTAAGGATCTCTTTTCTTCTTTCTTCGATCCTTCCTTTTCTTGTGAGGACAATCGATGATCATACATCCTGGCTTATTGCAACAATAGCAAGGAATGCCAGAAGAAACATATTTGTTTTGTTTAGATTTATACCTATCATTATTGTTGGAGCTCTTCTTGTGATGATCACCATGACGACAAGATTTTCCATAATCAGATGAGGAGGGATGATTTTTCATTTCCTTCTTTTGCTGAGCATCCTCTTAAGCTGTCTAGAGAGTAAATAAAACTCTCAATTTGTCATTTCAGAACTGGAGCTGCTTGCCTCTAAGTCTTCATGTTCATTTGATGCATGTGTCATTGCTGGTGACATAGCTCTACCCTTCCTTTACCCTTCGGCCTTTAGTGCCACAGACTTCTCTCCGACTGAAGTCCTGCTTCCCTCTTCTTCTACCTTTCTAGTATTGTGTTGCAGCTCATGAGAAAGCAACTTCCTGAACAAGTTGTCTGGCTATATCTTAGCCAGATTGCCAAACTACCTTATAACATAAACCTTAATATCCCATTCTTTGGTCAGGGATCTCAAAAATTTGTCATTAAGTTCACCGTTGGTAAACACATGACCATAATTTCTTAGGCCGTTGATGATCTTGAAGAACATTTCATATCAGTCAGAAATAATGTCCCTCTTATCTTGCTTGAAGGCCTCATACTCCTGATTTAGGAGGGATTTCCTATCATCCCTGACTTAATTCGTTCCTTCTATAAGAACAATTAGAGATTGCCACATATCCTTAGTAGACTTACAATGGATTAAATTTTACAGCATTGAATCGTCCACCGCACTGGCAATGATGTTCTTCGCCTTCTTATCCAGAGCGATGAGAGAAATCTTATCTTTGTTCAAGTCAATAATCCTTTTGGGAACTATCAAATTTGGATCAATTATTGGCGTATTCATAGGAACATGTAGACCTTCAATACTTATAAAGATTCTGGGAACATAAGCTTCCATGAACAATTTAACTCTTTCCTTCCACATAGAGAAATTTTATTTGGAGAACACTAGCAACTTCATCGAGGATAAATCCTTGTTGTTTTCAATTCCAGATATGCTTATCTCTTCTGACAAGTAGATCAGGATCTATTCAAGGTGTTAACCTTTAAACAGACACCTAGCTTTGATACAAATTGAAAGTATCTAGTGGTCAACCAAATTAACCTTGGGGGGGGGGGGGGTTAATTGATGAATCTTGCAACATATAACGGAATAAAAAAATCTAATAAAAATTAAGCAAATAGAACAAGAGAGCAAACACAGTATAAACACAGGATTTAGAGTCGTTCCGCACAATGGGTACATCCACTCTCCGACCTCGCATATCTAGCACTTCGGGCTAGACTCGGCTACTTCATAAAAACTCAGATTAATAATAATCTTATAACTCGGAGTCTCCCACTCCTACACACTTGGAGAGCAATGTCTCCTACACTCGATCCTCTCAGCTAGGATCTACAAAAACTCGAAAGCAAACAACTTCCTACGAGGTATATAAAGATTTTACAATTTCTTCAGATCTAAAATTTCCTCCTTAAGTAAAAGCTTTAACTTGAATCTTGAAGGTGAAGGATCAGCATGCTTGAAGAATAAGAAATCATTCATAGCTTTTCTTGTAGGAGGAATCGCTGATCGGGAAAGTTATCGACGTCGTGTTCTTTGTGAGAGCGTATTCTTAATTTTCAAACATTAGAGCAATAACAAAAAGGGTTTTTGGAAAATAACCCTTGAATATATATATATATATATATATATATATATATATATATATATATATATATATATATATATATATATATATATATATATATATATAACTCACAGAAAAGTTCTACATGTATTATACATGTCACTAGGTATAATTCTGGAAAGCTACCCGGATCGAAAATGAAAACTGTTAAGTCCATTCGCCGAGACCATACAAGACTTCTCGCGATGTTACGATGAATTAAACGAATTCATTAAACGAATATGACTTGTTGAACTTCATGAATACTTGAATTAGAATACATGAGACCTATCGAGATCACTCGACGAATTAGTCGAACACTTTCAAGTATCACTACACCATATCATGCATATGGTAGCGCTCAAAAACCGCTACTATATTTGAAAAAACCGCTACTATAGGGCTACGATAGCGGTTGCGTGTGTGTTGCATCCGCTGCCATGGTCATAGTGTATGGTAGCGGTTACCCAATGTATTGCAGCGTTTTTGAAATCGCTACTAAGGTAGCGTTTGGCTGGGCTTTTTGCCTATGGTGCGTTTGAACTGCACCTCAATTTTACGCATAAGCGGCGTTTGGCGTAGCTGATCATGCAAACCGTGGTTTGTAAAAACCACGATTTTGCCCTATATGATCATTGCGCGATATTTGTGCTTTCCGCCGCACAAAACCTGCTGATCGAAATCCCGATACAGCGTCTTCTTCCCCGACGCTTCCCCGACGACAACGTTCTTCGCCGGCGCAACCCTGCTTCGCCCGCTCCTCTTCCCCGACGACACATCCGACGCCTCTCCTAGATTGACCGGCAAGCAGCTCTCCCGAGCATCGACGACGAGGGACTCTAGAATTCGGGAGTCGACGTTTTTAGCATCATCGACGACGACGACTCCAGCTATCGCGGTGGCCTTCTTCCCCGACGACGACGCCCGGCTCGTGGCCGCACGACTCCAGTAATTTCTCCTCCGACCCGAGCAGGTATACCCCTTCTCCTCCTTTTCAATTTTAGGGCTTTTCATTTTTTTCCAGATCCTGATTTTCAGTTTTCCTCCATGTGTGTGCTTGTTGTGTTGTGATGTGTTTGTGTTTGTGCTCTTTGTGTGTGTGTGTTGCAGATTTTGATTGTTTCCAGATTTTGGGTTGTATGTGTCTGTGTGTGTTTGTGTATGTGTATGTGTGTGTGTGTGTGTGTGTTTGTGTTGTGTTGTATGTGTGTGTGTGTGTGTGTGTTGTATGTGTGATGTGTTTGTTTGTTTTGTGTGTTTGCTATATATGTGTGTGTGTGTGTGTGTTGTTTGGGTGTGTGTGTGTTTGTTTGGAATAAATATATTTGTGTGTTATGTGTGTGTGTGTGTATGCTTGTGTGTGTTGTATGTGTGTGTGTTGTAGTATGTGTCTGTGTGTATGTGTTTGTGTTAAATGTTTTGTGTGTTTGATATATATATGTGTGTGTGTGTGTTGTATATATATTTGTGTGTGTGTGTGTGTTGTATGTGTGATTTTTTGTTTTGTGTGTTTGTTACATGTGTGTGTGTGTGTGTGTTTGTTATATATTTGTGTGTGAGTATGTTATATATTTGTGTGTGTGTGTGGAATAAATATATTTGTGGGTGTGGTGTGTGTGTGTGTTGTTATATATTTGTTTGTGTGTGTGTGTTTGTTATATATGTGTGTGTGTTTTGTGTGTGTGTGTGTGTTGTATATATATTGGTGTGTGAGTATGTTCTATGTATGTGTGTGTGTATGTGTGTGTTGTTATGTGTGTGTGTATGTTATATGTGTGTGTGTGTGTGTGTGTGTGTGTGTGTGTGTGTGTTTGTTATATATATGTGTGTGTGTGTTGTTATGTGTGTGTTTGTTATATATATGTGTGTGTGTTGTATATATATTTGTGTGTGAGTATGTTATATGTTGTGTGGTATGTGTGTGTTGTTTTGTGTGTTTGTTATATGTGTGTGTGTGTGTGTGTGTGTGTGTGTGTGTGTGTGAGTATGTTATATGTTGTGAGTATGTTGTGAGTGTATATATTTGTTGTATATTATATGTTGTGAGTGTGTTATATGTTGTGAGTATGTGTTGTTATTTGTGTGTGTGTGTGTGTGTGTGTGTGTGTGTGTGTTGTATATATATTTGTGTGTGAGTATGTTATATGTTGTGTGGTATGTGTGTGTTGTTTTGTGTGTGTGTGTGTGTGTGTGTGTTATATATATATATATGTGTGTATATATTTGTGTGTGAGTATGTTATATGTTGTGAGTATGTTATATGTTGTGAGTATGTTGTGAGTATATATATTTGTTGTATGTTATATGTTGTGAGTATCTTATATGTTGTGAGTATGTGTTGTTATTTGTGTGTGTGTGTGTTGTATATATATTTGTGTGTGAGTATGTTATATGTTGTGTGGTATGTGTGTGTTGTTATGTGTGTGTGTGTGTGTGTGTGTTGTTCTATGTATGCGTGTGTTTTCATTAAAATTTAACTTATTTTATTTTCTAAAGATGGGAAAATCAAAAGATGGTGGTGTGGCCGCATTTTGGGACAATACAACTATCATGCTTTTCTGTGACATATGTATTAAGGAGATAGAACTTGGGAATCGACCAACCACACATTTTAATAAAGAAGGTTGGAACAACGTTATGAAGAATTTTGAGGAGCTTACTACAAAATACTACGACAAAGTCCAATTGAAAAATAAATGGTATCATTTGAAGAAGGAGTGGAAATTATGGACGGAGTTAAAACGTGGTGACACCGGTTTGGGTTGGAATGCTTCAAGGAAAACTATAGAAGCTTCGGACGAGTGGTGGGACGAAAGATTGAAAGTACTCATTTTCCATAACTTTTTTGTTTAACATTTTTTTTAAAGAAACACCAGGCAATAGAAAAATTGGCTACGTACCAGGAAGTGCAGTCTGATGAAGAGTTCCATGATTTTGCAATCACGTATTTCATGGACAAAATTAATAGGGAGACCTTTTTGTGCTTACCAGAAGGGATGAACGTAAAGTGGCTACATAATCGCTTCCTCCGTGGGGGGTAGTGGAGACCTTTGTGTTCTCTTCTGATATATTTCCCGCCATCAGATTCTGTTTTGTTTTTTATGTTGCAGTGGAGACTATTATGTGGTGGACAATATTAAGTTTATGATGTGTGTTTTTTTTGATTAATGATTTTGACACTATTATGCTTATGATGTTGTGATGTTTGTGATGTTTTATTATTTTTCTTTCAATATAATAAGTGTTGATAATTTATTTCTCATACAGAATATGTCCAGCGATGAATCTGAAAATTCGACTGAAGAGCAGGAGATTACAAGAAGAAATTATGTGCTTTCCCATCATCAAAATGTGGTTGCAGCTGTATCTTTGGTGACCAAGTATACTTCCATGATGCTTTGTACGGTACCACACATGACTTCAAAGCAAACAGGCGATATATGGGTGGTAGAGCTACTATGCAGGTCACGGGTGAGGTTTCATGACTCTTTCATGATGAGTCAAGAAAGTTTTATGGACTTATTGCATGCTAGCCGTATTTTCAATTTTGCGATAAGTGATCCACGTTACACCTTCCCGCATCCACCTCTAGGTAACTATGTAAAATTTTGTAATATTATTTATAAAATAATTGCCCCTAAATATTATTAAATAATTTTCAGGAAAATATTACTTGGTAGATTCTGGTTATCCTCTACAAAGAGGATACCTGAAACCGTATCAAGATACGTGCTATCATCTACAAGACTTTGCTCGTGGTGGTCGTCGAGCCAAAGGAGACCGAGAGATTTTCAATCACGCACACTCATCACTAAGAAGTGTGATAGAACGATCTTTTGGTGTTTGGAAAAAGAAATGGGCCATACTACGGGACATGCCAAGCTATCGTTTCGACAAGCAAGTAGCTATTGTGATTGCCACTATGTGTTTACATAATTTCATTCGTCGGCATCCATCGCGTGTGGACATTGATTTTAGTGAGTCTGAACAAAGGGTTCAAGACCATGGGATCTCCTCACAAGGTCCACAAGAGACATGTACTGACACTGCAGGTGGTGTAGAGGAGATGATTGCGCTACGTAATAGTATTGCGAATCAGCTGTATGAATCAAGAGCGTAAAGTGTAAAACATTGTATCAATGAACCTTAATTTTGTGTTGTGAATGAATCTTTGTTTAGTATTGTGTTATGTCACTTTCATATTTGAAATTTTTTTTTGGTAAAAACTCCGTTTTGAATCCAAACAACTTTTCGGAAACTCCGTTTTGTAAACTCTGTTTCACCCAAACAGTTTTTTAACAAAACTCTATTTTCCAGAATCAGTACTTTTTCAATCAGCAACAGCTCATCAGCAGCTTTCCATCAGCAACAGCCCAACCAAACAGAGCCTAAGGATGCATCTATTATAGCGGTTATGGTTTTCAATGGTAGCGATTATTTCATTTTACCAGAATGGTTACGATACTCTATGGTAGCGTTTATGCTTGCCTTTGGCAACATTTTTGTTTTTCTATGGTAGCGGTTATCCTCATATATAGCAACGGTTTTTATTGTCAATGCCAACGATTAAGATGATTAATAGTACCGGTTTTCAGTGGTAGTGAATATTATGCCTAATTATATATGGCCAGTCACGATTAATATTCATCCATAAAATGTATCCATGCATGCATTCAGATTCAATATCCATCATATCCATACTGATCCTGCACATCATATCCATGCATTCAGATTCAATATCCATATATACAGAAATGGTTGAACATCTGCATCATCATTAGCCTTATCCCAACAATCTGTAATTTACTACTGAGTAATTAACATTACAAAAAATATACAGTGGCTTACTGGTCATCTAACTCACAGTAAAATGTTAAATAATACATCAAATACATTTCATCTTCAAGCTTATTACAAAATCGAGACAATTCAAAATTTTAAAAAATAATCTCCACAACACATCAATATAGAATGATCCAGCACCAAAATCTGCACTATCAACCTCCTATTCCGATTCACTTGACAAACAAAACAATGCATATTTTGTTCTTTGAAAGTACCTACTACTGAACCTAGCAACATAAATCGCCAAACTTGTGCAATCCAGTAGAATGACATCATAACTCCATTGGATTCCTCGTAGCTCACATTTTTGATCGATAAAATCATTCATCGAATTATAACAAAAATCTATATTCATGCTGTGATTGCATCACAGACGAATGATAAGAAATAGTAAATCCAGCACAATACAACAAAAAAGCCATGAACACTCTAACAATCTTCAACTGCTTCCTTTATCATTAGCAGTTTTGCTAACAATGCCCTTACTGAAATAGTCAGCAATCATAGAGAAGTGGGAAACATGAAGATTATATAAAGAAGTGGTAATTAACATGCATTCAACATTACTTACAAGGCGAAAAAGACATAAGTGCTGATATTAAAACATAGACAAGATGACGATCATCAATGAAAACATAAATGAATCCATTACCATTGCCAAGATTGAGCAGAGCTTCAGAATCAACTGCTTTCATGCATTGAGTTGGATGGAAATCTTATACCAAAATACTCATCCTCACACTGAAGGACATCATGTGGAGCAGCATCATAGTAACCTTCAACAACACTAATCAAATCTGACTATGATGCATTTTTATGCAGTCAATCATAAAACCAAGACGAAAATCTAACTGGTCTCAAAAAAACAAGGTTCAACAATGGAACTACACAAGGTTCAACAACTGGCTGAGCCAAAAAAAATCAATCTCAAGCTTCATTGCGCTTGTTGATAATTGGTAAGAGCGAAGCATCAAAACTTAGCAACGTGATTAATTTTATCAGGACGCGACAAAAAATAGCGGTAGATTAACTAACATTTTAAGATTCCTGAAAGTTAAAGCTATTAAAACATATTAATTATGCATCCTACAAACAAAACATCTTAATTTTGCATAATGCAAACAAAACATTACTCAAAAGGAACATAAGATGAGCTGCTTGCATTCTTATCCCATGTCTACTAACGGCATCTCCTGGAGATATGATCCCTGCCGCGAATCCAGCCAGAATAGATTCCGAATCTAGATTAGGAATGACACGTTGGAGGTTGATTAAGACTATTGAAAGAATCTCCTGCGTCAATTCATCTTTAACCCTTGCTGTGATAGACTGCACAAGGTCTACCGGAACTTTTACATTGATGCCATCAACCAATGTAGCAGTACTTGATGATGATGCCTTCAAATCAGATTTAGTGACACCCTTTCCCATTAGCCTAACATGACCAGTATGTTCCTTCGACATCACAACATTGAACGGATAATTTGTGCTACAATTCTCGCTCTGTTGCGCTTGAATTTGCTCCATTTCAGCCTGTATTACAACTTACACGTTTTAGTATTTAATAAAACAACTCTTTTGCACTGTTGTGGAAAGATAACAATCATAATTACAATTTTTATTTGGGTATATTCAAACGATTTCTTGTACTCTCGGGTAACAACTCTTTTGCGGGTCTCGGTAAACATCTGCACTATCGTGCGAGGTTCTTTGTTTGCATTAGCCTTTTGCTGTAAATGATAATAAATTTAATTATAAGCTACAAATTAAATAGTAAGTTTTGAATTCCTGAATCACAAAATCACATACCAGCTCATTTCTTACGCATGCAAAACTTGTTCGACCGGTTGTGTGCATATTTTTTTGCTTTTTCCGGCATCGCTTATTTCTCCTGGCTAATTTCTACACGTTATAAAAATGTATCAACTTTCAAATAGAAGGAAAAAAGGAAAGTTCAAACCAAAATAATTTTATATACTCAAAATAACATACCTTATATTGCTTGGACCCTACCATCTCGATATATCCTTTGAATTGTTCTTCAGGAATACCTTTTGGTCGATTTAAGAGTCTCTCCTTGTCATTGTCATATGGCTTATAAAACTTCTGTTTGATTATTGTTGAAACTGAAATTCGGTCTCCCGTGGAGTTCACCCTCGGGGAAGGGGTGATAGCGCACCTACTTCACTCCTGCAAGCAAAACAACAAAAGAAACAAGGGAGAACTGACCCAAGGGCTCGGCGGGGAGGACCCACCACACACTCGGATGATCTGAGAGCGCTTCCCCTCCTTAGCCAAAGGCCGAGCTAAGGTACCCTCAAAAAGCACTTGAAAGCTGGAGCAAGAGAGTACAGGAAGCATGCCTTCTGTGGTACCCCTTGGGTCCTATTTATAGATTTCAGAATTTGAACTACCAATAACCAAACTGAACTGTCCTGAAGTTACCAAAATACCCTTGGTTGGGTCTGCCAACAGCCAAACTCCGCTGTTTTGATGGGCTATGGGCAGACCGGCAGGGGCAATACAGTAAAAAGTACCTCATAGATCTGGGCGAGCTGGGGAGCCTGGCCACCTCGGCAGATCCAGCTCGCTTGCTGTTGCCGAGCTCCTTTGCACGAGCACGTGTTGGGATGGCGAGCTCGCCCATTGGTCAGCCTTCATTAGTCGACCTCAACACGACGAATCTTGGATTACTCAACCTCCCCAGTCAATACAACCTTGATCGTAAAATCCTATACTACTTCTGATACGATACACTTGCCATTGTCTGTCGTAGTTTAGCGAATCAGTAAGTCCATAATGCTTTGTAGTAGGGGTTGTGTTACTTGTAACCACAAACCCTTCCTAGTCTCTATAAGGTGGGTTGTTATATCCCAAGTAACTATGTCTCCTTTCCTAACATTAGCAACCAGTCGGCCCGACCGACCATCCACAGTAGTCGAAGTCCTGAAGACTCCAGGCAGACAAATTGGGTGTCTGCCCCTACCCCTCTCTCTTTAACTAGTGGCGACCTATGCATATACAATATGTTGTAACCACACAATTTCCCCTTCTAACTTGCCCTCCTAGATTCTCCTATTCCTCAGAAAACTAACATTTAATGTAGCGTTTAATGTGGCTCTAGGTGCTTCCAACCATCTGGGTAGTCCTCCCTTTTGTATAAATAGAGCTTCTTGGGTGTTTGGAGGGGACACAAAACTTGAGCTATAATCAACCTTATAAGATGCGTGGTTACCAATTCTTAGTCACCATCAGTTGTAGTTAGTTCACCCCTTTTGTGCTTTAAAATAGTTTGTAATTGCTCTTTAGAGAAATAAAAGTGTCGACAATGAGTGACATTTGTCATTGTTGGTAAATCTAGATTTTGTCGCCTGATTGTGACAAGCTTTTTCTATGCTATTTTCGTCAACCCTCAAGGGTTAGAAATTGATTGCTTGCATTCCTTGATTACCCCATCACTTGCTAGTCCTGTCACTAAGTGTGTGGAGGTTGGTGACATTTTTGCCATCAACAAAATGAACATGCAACCTTCATATTCTACAAATTAGTGAAACCACCAAATGGTCAAAGGATTACTGTTGCAATAGCCCCACAGTTTCAGCCACTCAGTGGATGGAGCAGTTACTCAAGAGGTATTCAAATCCTTCTTAGTATTGGTTACCTGCTTGGTAGACATGGGGTATCCTCACCAAGACATCGTGCACAAACATGAGCTTGTAACTCCCAAACAGAGTCTGCAATAGTCGGAGGAGGCTCCCCCAACCCAGCCACACAATGAGTTCGCACAAGATTGACAAATCATGGAGAGTTTTTCCAAATAAACCACTTCTTAGAGACTGTCATTGAGGAAAACACTCGTGGCATCCATTTAATATACTTTGATCCTTTTATAGGCAGCCTAGGTAAGGAATAGCCTATTTGGCTCCAGTCTAGCAACTAGTACAAAGGTCTGGTTGTGTTCTATTGCTTTTTCTTTCATATATACTTGAGCTACCATTCTAGAATTATTCCTAACTGTCTCTATTGGAATCCAACTTATTTATATATTCCCATTTTATTACAATAACTGGGTAATTTTTAGGCTTGTTAACTGAATTCCAGACCTTATTTCTTTCAAACATAGCAAGGTCTTCTTGCATAGCAATACTCCAGTGGGGATCATTGTTTGCTTCCTTATACTTCTTAGGTTTATATTGGGAAAGGAAGCACTGCAACATAGCCTCAATTGAAAATTGGTTTCTAGTTCTATCTCCAAGAGTAATGCCTCATATCACTCGAGAATTGGAGTGATCCTTGAGATTTGTTCTCTCAGGATTTGTTCTAGTTACATTAAATATAACATTGATCTCTTTAAGAGCTTCTTCTTTAATAATAATCTGCACTTGGATTTGAAGATGTCCTTGTGTTGTGTTGTTAATAGTTTCAGTTGAGTCTTCATTATGTGAATTAATATCAACATTATCTAGCTGATTTATGTACTCTTTAGATGAGCCTTCTTCCGCATCCTTAATGCTTAGTTGCACTATCTCAGTAACTAGAGGATCTTCTAACTACAAAATATTATTGGTGGAAGTTTTCTTCCCTTTAGAAAATGTGTTAACATCATTAAATACTACATATATTGACTCTTCCATTTTAAGAGTCTTTTTATTATAACACCTATAAGCCTTACTTGATGATGAATATCCTAAGAAGATACCATTATCAGCCTTCTTGTCAAATTTGTCAAGATGGCTGTTCCTGTTATTTAATTTAAAGCATGGGCAGCCAAAAATCCTAAAGTATAAAACTATAAGTGCATTTCCCTTCAAGAGCACATAAGGAGTCTTTAACTTAGTATTATGGATACGACTTCTATTCATTAGTAGTGTTAACTGCTTCAACCCAAAAGTACTTAGACAAGTTTGACTTGGCCAGTAATGTCCTTCATGATTCGATGATGGTTCTATTTTTTTCTTTCAGCTATACCATTTTGTTGAGGAGTTCTAAAAGCTGAAAAACTTTTCCTTATCCCTTCATCTTCATAAAATGTACAGATTAACTGAGTTTCAAACTCTGTGTCATGATTACTTCTAATTATAACAACTTGAGTGTTGAATTCAGATTGAAGTTGTCTAATGAATCTTGACATGACCATTAAAGGTTCAGGGTTAACTCTCAGAAAGAACACTCAACTAAATATAGAAAAATCATCCACCATAACTAAAGTAAAAGTCTTTCGTCTTAATCTCTGACTGGGGCTTGGACCAAAAAGCTCCATTTCCAATAGGTAAAGCCTTCTAGGTGAATCATTCTTACAAATTGATTTGAATGATGACTTAGTTTGTTTACCTATTTGGAAAGCTCTGCATAAGTTTCTTTTTATACTTATATTTTGACAAGCCTCTAACTAGATTATTTTTAACTAGCTTGGATTTTGAAAGATTATGGAGAGTCTAAATCACCTAGAGGGGGGAGGGGGGGGGGGTGAATAGGTGCTTTTGCTAATTTTGATCTCTTTTGTTTTTATGCTAGATTAACACGAAACATAAATCACAGAATATAGCACACATAATTTATAGTAGTTCCCCAGATTATGAGTACATCCACATTCCCTCACCACCTATCTAGTAGTGCGCTAGACTCAGTAACCACCTCTAAAACTTCTCAGTTCCAAGAACTTACAACACAGATTCCCCAGAATCTCACCTCAGGTCTTCACATAAACCCTACCTTGGGCTGTCTACTGCCCAACCTTAGAGTTCACAAACTCCTATAGCTCAGAGACCCATCTGGTCTCCTACCTTAGATCTTCACTAATATCCTCCTTAGACTCTCTTAAAGTCCTACCTTAGGCTTACCCCTAAGCCCTACCTCAGCTCTATAAAAGTTCCTAAAAAGAACTATTTTTAAATGATGTTATAACAATAAACTCAATAAAAGATGAACCTTGAATTTCTGAGTCTTAGCGTTTCAGAGAAAGCTTTCTTCTTAAAGAAACACCTGAACAGAGAGTGTCATTTCTTTTAGAGTAGATCCAGTGCTGTTCAAGCTTGCATGAAGAAACAAACAAATTTATTCTTCTTCTTCTTCATCAGGAAGAAGATCTTTCTTTTAGGTGTATGGATTGAACAC
This sequence comes from Platanthera guangdongensis, assembly GCA_039583875.1. Classification (NCBI taxonomy): domain Eukaryota; kingdom Viridiplantae; phylum Streptophyta; class Magnoliopsida; order Asparagales; family Orchidaceae; genus Platanthera; species Platanthera guangdongensis. The sequence continues at coordinate 177,224,068 of CM077152.1, read as the reverse complement.
TTCTTACTCCCTGAGATTATCTTTAGAGAGAGCTAGATTTAGTAGTGGCAATTTACAACCTCTTCTCAATTTTCTCAATACCAAAAATCTCTAAAAGTTCATATTTGACTACCCTAGCTTATCCTATTATATTGTTGTCTTTTTTAACAGTCACCAGATCAGAAAAGTCCCATAAAAGTATGGACGAGAAGGGAAAGAACTGATAACATTTTTTGCACTTCCGTCAATTTGAAGTCCTGCCAACCTAGACACTCAATGATAATAAATCCTTAAGAATAGAAAGCACTTCTTTTGCGGCCATAAAATGGTACCATCTAGATACAACCAACTTATACAACGATATCATCGAGTTCTCTTTACTTTTCAAAATGATACGTCTTGAACTTCAACTACTCTTCGCTTAGACTAATTTAGAAACATAAGTGAGTTTACTTATGGTCGTAACTAATCTCAAGACCTATTGAGATTGACTATCAACATGAGAAAGTTGACATGTATAGATTCAAATAGATTTTACATCAAAGACAATATGTACTTATCATTTTAAGAGGTACTTCTTCAAATCCTGGAATATTAAGAGCAATATTTCCAACAATCTCCCCATATTTGAAGAAGTCAGAACTCTTGACCAATGATAAGATGCATTAAACAAGAAAACCAGATCAACATACATATAATTAGTTAAGTATATAAATGGACACAAAAACTGCCAGCATTAACTAAACTTTGATATATAAATATATATATATATATATATATATATATATATATATATATATATATATATATATATATATATATATATATATATATATATATATATATATATATATATATATATATGGCCAGAGTGTTTAATTTTGTTAAAACATAAAACTTACTCTTATAAAGATCACATTCAATCTCATTAGTTATCAATAAATCTTAATGTTGCCCTTTGCCTTTCAAGATATATGATTCTTGTCAATCGATTGATTGATATCATCTTCAAAATCTATGCCCTTTTTTGTGGCCAAGTGCTTGAAATGCTTCAAAAGTTTCAGCAATCCTCTTTCAAGCTCTTTTAATTTGGCCTCCTATCTTCCAAAGTACTTGTGAGGTTTTGGGATGTATCTGGAAAGCACCCTAATAGGATTTTGCCTGCCGAAATTCTATTTTATGGTATTCTCTATTAGGGCCTTCCTTTATAAGTGCTTTATCTATTCTTCAGAGGGATAAATACTATCAATTTCATGCCCTAGTTGTCCATGGATTGTCCAGACATTCATTATGATGGACTTGGAGTCATCACTCCAATACTCAAAGACAAGATCCTTAGAAATCCTCTTCCTCTGCTTTGTCATGAATTCCTCTGGATGAATTGCCCCATCTCTTTCTCTTTTATTTGCCCTTTGCACATCTTGAGGGTCATGTCTTCCCTTTTCCTTAATGAATTCAGCATAAGGTTTATTCACATCCAGTAGAGGAAGGTTTATGGCCATCCTTATTCCTTGAAGATTCCATAGGGATTGGTCAGCTCCTACACACTTCCCCTTTCTAGCTTCTTCAAATATTCTGTTGTCTAGGTGAATGGAATTTGCTTCAATCCTACTAGATAAAGTTTGAAAGATATTCTTATTGTCTTCAAGAATGACATCTCTAACTTCTTCCAGCAGCTTCATGGCTTGAATTTGAGGGGAATATACATATTGCTCTGTGTGATCCACTCCTTGTCTAATGTTTTCATCAAATTAGCTTACATATTGTTTGAGACTTGTGATGTCCTGTGTGTTAAGCCTCAAACTTTCATCCATGGACCTTAAGATTTTTACATTCTGATGAAATGTGCTAGTTGTTTTGCCAAACCATCTTGTAATGTCAGCATTAATATGAGCAATTAAAAATCTTTGTTTTCAAGGATAGCTAAATCACCTAGAGGGGGGGGGGGGGAGTGAATAGGTTTCTTAGTCTCTTTTGGCTATCTTTATTTTTCTTTCTTTAGGTGGTGTGTGAGTGAGTAATTTACTGCTTTCAAGATACACATAACCTGTAACAAAGAAACAACAAAGGTGCACACACAAAATATATAGTGGTTTCCTAGATTATGAGTACGTCCAATTTCCCTCCCACCTTTCTAACTTATAGTTAGACAAGGCACTTATACAATCTCAGCTCCTAAGAGCTTACAACACGATCCCGCAGGACCACTTGGTCTCCTCCAAGACCTACAACTCAAGCACAAAACCCTACAACTCAGTGATCCAAAGATCACCTACCTCAGGACTAAAGGCCCTACAACTCAGGCTGGGAGGACAACCCTACCTTAGATCTACAAAGGATCTTACCTCAGAGAGAATGACTCTCCTACAATCTCAAGCACAAAGGCCCTACCTCAGATCCATACCTGGATCCTACCTCAAACCCAAAGGTCCTACACTCAGAGAGAATGACCCTCCTACCTCAGGCTCAAAATCCCTACCTCAGATCCAAACTGGATCCTATAACTCAGATTCAAACTTGGATCCTACACTCAGATCTGCACCCAGATCCTACACGTAGGCTCAACAGCCCTACCACTCAGATCTATACTTGGATCCTACACTCAGCCTTTATATATCCAGGCTTACATTTCAGATCTGAAAAGATCTTACAAGGTGAAGAGTGGGTTGTTGGGTTAGTTGAACATAATAGAAATTTCTCTGTGCCAACCCTCTTGGACTGAGATAAACTCAATCTAACTTTGACTTCAGGAATATATTTCCTGAGTCTACTTCTACCTGAATTGAGAAATACGCAGCCCTATCTTCTTCTCAATAACAGGAGTAGATTTGGCTTGAGCTGAGAAGTATCTTGCAGATCTGCTGCTCTACTTCTTCTTGAACTCTACTACAAGACAGCAGCTCTGCTCCTTCTTGACTGAATAGACTCAGCAAAACTTTGACTCCTCTGAATCTGCTTTCATGTCACAGCTTCTTTAAGCTTTCTTAGACTGAGAGGATTCAACCCTATCTCCTTCTTCACAGCTTCCAAAAAATATGATTTTTATAATGGATCGGCTGAAACTGTGGAGAATCCTACAATATGGGTCAACCCTAGCTGCTTCTTCTTTCTTAGAGATTTTCTCTGAACTTGCTGGTGCATGTGAGAATTACACCAGATATCTTGATTTAGATCTTAGATCCTGCAACTATGTTTAGACCTTGGCTGCTACCTTTTTCTCAGAGAGGATGTCTCTGATCTTGCTGTTGAAGATGACAAAATCAACAGCTAACTTCACGATCTTTTAGATCTGTCAATTGGACCTTCTCTGTCAAACTCAGCACCAATGGAGAGGAAGAATAAGATGTTCCGCCGCTTTGCAAAATGACAAACCATAAGAGTTTTTCGTCTTGGTCGATCTCTGCCTTTTATCCTTTCCCGATTAATAGCTCTATTGAGCAGTGGGCCCCACCATTTTTGGCTGTCTTTAATTTCACCATTTACCAACTTCCTTTTATATAAAAGGACAAACAAATGGCCGCCAGCATCATTAAAGGTGTACAACAGCATTCCCCAACATTTTGAATTTTGTTGAATTATTGACTTTGCTAACATCACCATCTATGAACTTAGCCAAAATCAGGCAACTTTAGTATAGGAGTTGAGTGTGTAAGCATCACTCAACACCAAAACACTTGACATAATTTTTGTCACTAGGCTTTAAGTAAGCAACCTTCAATCAATGCCAAAACACTTAGAAAAGTTTTTCTGTCATTAGGTGTTGAGTTAGTAAGCTTCACTCAATGCCAAAACACTTAGAAAATCTTTCTGTCTCTAGACATTGAGAGCGTTGAGTCCACTAAATGCTTTTTGCCTTAGAAAATATTCCTGCTTCTCTAGCTTTGAGAGCGTTGAGTGTGTCTTCATCACTCAACGCTTTTTTCCTTGGCCACTTTCTAATACCAGGCATTGAGTGCGCCTTCATCACTCAAAGACATATTACTTAGACAGATTTTGTCACTTGGCGTTTAGTGAGTAAGCTTCACTCAACTCCAAACTACTTAACAAATATTCTTTTGTTATCTGCCGTTGAGTGAGCAGCCTTCACTCAATGCATTTGGACTTAGCCAAATTTCTGTGAAATCACAGTCTTTGACTGACTAAGGTTCAGTTAATGCTTTTTATCACATGATGTTGAGTGAGTAAACTTCACTCAATGCCTGTGGACTTAGTCAAATATCTACACAGATTTTTTTGGCATTAACTGTCTGAACTATACTTAATGATTTATGGAGTATGGAGTTGAGTGAGTAGACTTCACTCAACGCCTGTGGACTTGGTCACTTTCTTGCTGTTTCTTCTTAGGATTAGCCTATCTCACAACTTTTAGCTGTATGGCATTGAGTGAGTAGACTTCACTCAACACCTATAGACTTAGCCATATTCTTGCTGTTTCTTCTTAGGCTTAGCCTGTCTCACAACTTTTAGCTATATGGCATTGAGTGAGTAGACTTCACTCAACACCTCTGGACTTAGCCATATTTTTAGCTTGCCAATTGTTAGGCTTTGACTGTACAGGCTGTACTCAGTACTTTTAGTCATTTGGCATTGAGTGAGTAGACTTCACTCAATGCCTGTGGACTTAACTGAATTTCTTGCTAGCCAACATCCTTCCTTACTTCTGGATTTGAGTGAGCTTGCTCCACTAAACACCTGCGGACTTGGCTGCTTTTCAAACTTTATCAACTACTCCTTGACATCTGGCGTTGAGTGAGCTTGCTTCACTCAACGCCTGTGGACTTAGGCAAATTCCTGCCTTTCCAGCCAGCTTCTTTATGTCCACCTTTCTTCCTTGTGACCAGCTATGACAAACTTGGATTACCTATCCTATCGATGTGATAAGGAAAATATACATGCATGAACTTAAACATACATCAAATACAACTTTGTGTATGTTATTGATATGATTGGCTTCTTCAAATCTAGAATATTGTGGGCAATGGACCCAACATTGTCTCCCTATTTGAAGAATTCAAAACCCTCAATCAAATGAGTCAATGACATACACTAACTTATGTAACAATAATATATCAACTTGAAAACATATAATAAGAGAAGTTATAGTTACCATACTTTCTTGCCTGTAGGGCACACATGCTCTTGCTCCCCCTTAATTGCTGCTACCACTTACATCTTTCTTACATCTTTCTCTTTCTCCTTCCCCATTTTGACTTCTATAAATAGTTAGGGAGGTTCAGATTATCTGCTCCCCTTTTTGAGTACAGATAAGCCACTCTAGCAGCAGTTGAACCACTTGAATCTGCCTTTACAAGTGTTGGACTTGCTCCCCCTCAACTGAAACATCCTTTCCATAACTTAATACCAATTAAGGTATACCACTTGAAAAGTCTTCATTATACTGAAGGTATTTTCCACCACTTATGGCATCATACATATGTATTATGGAAGATGCTGGCATTACCTCTTGACCTGGAGCAGTATGTCTTTATAATAGCAGTAGTGACATCACAACAACAGTTATTCACTAGGGTTGATCTATCCCTCAGATTGTACATAGTCATGAGAACCTATTGAACTGTTGTGTTGATCTTTGATCCACTGCAGCACCTAGCTACTACTTAATAGGAAGTTGAACTTGTTCCTGCACCTTCTGGATTTGCTCCCCCTCACCAGGAGCAATTGTTGACTTCTCTCTACTGGACACTTGAGTCATATTAGTCTTGAAGCCATTTGGTATCACTTGAGAGGCTTGATATCAAGTGGCAGACTTGACAGTCTTGATACCATATCTGAGACTTATCTTCCTGCAAGGAGGGTGAGTTCTGCAACAGAAGATTCACATGGAGCAACTGAAGCTATACCAATTTCAACATACCTACTCAACCTTGAGGGTATTGAACTTGACTTCATCTAGTGGCTTAGAAAAGATAAGAGCCACTAGCATGCCTGTGGGGACAAACTCAATACTAAGTTCTGTTGAAATTTGTGAAGTGAAAGTGGGTGATGGAGTAGGCCGGGCAGTCTGAGCAGCCTGAGCGGTCTGAGTCCGCGGCCTGGGCGGACTAATGGTTGCGACCTGGGTGACCTGGCCTGGTTGGACTTGGTGGCTTGGCTGTTCTTGTGGAGCATCCTGTGGTTGCGGCCTGGGTGACTGATGAGTCCGATTTATATAGGGTTTTTCGGACTCATCTGGGCTAGTTTTCACGCATTTGTACTTCACTTTTAGTTCTATATCTTTCATATTTCATCTTGTCTTTATTTCCATAGGAAGTGCACACTGAAGCCCGTGGTTGTGTATTTTTGTACTTTTAATGTTTATACTCTCTTTTTGTGGTTGCCGGAAATGTCTGCACATATCAGTGCTGGGTTTAGGGGTTGTGTGCATGTTCTGGGGACATTTGGAAGCAGGAATACTGCGCACGCTCATCAGATATAGTGCGCACAACCACTGGTCGTGCGCCACTGCTCGTGCACAATGTTCCCTGATTTCCAGAATCTGCCTGGGGTATGCGCACTATCACTGGACACAGTGCGCACGACCACTGGTCATGCGCCACTGATCGTGTGCATTGATTCCATTTTCTTCCAAATTCTGGCTGGGGAAAACGCACTACCACTGGCCATAGTGCGCACGACCACTGGTCGTGCGCCACTGGTCGTGTGCATTATAATTTCTGCAATCTATAAATTCGCAGGTTCCGCCCTAATTCGGGATCACTCGACTTTTCTCCGCCATTTTCGTCTCCTAGGAAAGGTTCCACCATTCCCCTTCATCTTCCACCCTAGGGAGGTGCTCCGGGCAAGCTTTCACCGCCAAATCCAAGCCGGAGCTTCCTCTCGGCCTCCTCCTTCATCCTTGAGCTACAAGAAGAGCTTGACCTATCTTTCTCCACCAAGCTAGGAGAAGTTGTGCCATCCTCCACCGGATTGTGACACGAAGAAGACAGGCCATTGGAAGGTGGTGACAACCCTTCTCTACCCCGGACGCAGTTGCGGACCGAGCTTGGACGCGGATTGACAACCCGACGACTCCAACCGTGAATCCTCAGCAAGGCTTCGTATTCGGTCGATTTCGCACACTCTTTTCTTGATTGGTTGTTGAATGTGTAGTTGAACTCTTGTATTTGATGAAGTTATTCTTAGTGTAATATACGTTTATGTGTAATCATGTTTATGTGATTGTATGTTTTCGTCATTTACTTGAGGTGCGCCTATTTGTCCATTCACCATCCATCCGCCCTTGCCGCACTAGCAATTGCTAGTGGCGTGCGTAGCGAAGAGGTGCATATGACCCTCATTCCGCCGTTCTAACCACCTCATCCGCAAGCCTACTCGCCCATCCACCTAGTGATTCGGTGCATAGCGGCCCGACTAGTCTTCCATCCCGCCTGGCGAAGCATCGCATAGCGGCGTTGCATAGGAGTAGTTGATAGTGTTTTATTTTCTTTGTCCGCAATATCAAAGCCCCCATCGTTACTGCCGACCTTGAGGACTTCAATCTCAAGTCCTCCTCGAAATTAACTCCACCTTACTGTGTTCCTTGTGAGATCGATACTTGGGAAAACTCGCCCACTTTATATTACTTGTGCGACCGGTTCACTGCCGTGATCTTAAGCATCAAGTTTTTGGTGCCGTTGCCTGGGAACACAGTCGTGTGAGTTTTTGGAGAGGGAGACGTGAGATTGCTTTCCTTTTCCTTTGTAAATCGCTTTTGTTTTGTTCTATTTCTGTTTTGTCTGCCTTTTTCCCTTTTCTTTAGGCCATTGTAGTAACTTATTGTTGGATTTAGTAATTTGCACAATTTATTTTGAATCTGCTGTTTCTACACCATGTGGGGATATTCGTATACCCAATGTCGTTGGTGTGGGAAGCCTTCCCACGCTAGTCATGAATGCCCTACGAGAGATATTGAGCATAAGCCTCAGCGCACAATGCATGAGATGATGTATTCGTACAGCCTTTCAAACACTGTGCCCCGAGCTTATGGTCAATCATCCTCGCCACATACATCGTTCTCCTATTCCTCTCCGGCCCCACTAGGACCGCAACGTAATGGGAGAAAGTGTTTGTATTGTCGTAAAACAGATCATGTCCTGAAGGATTGTGCCGAGTACCTCCGTGTTATGGAAGAGGATGATGAGCCGGACATCCGGATCATCCCGACTCCTACCCTTGGTGGCACACCTTCATCATCTGGTTATGTGTCCCTGTCACCTTCATTTGTTGAAGGGAATGATATGGACACAACACCAGATGTGTGACTGATCTAGGCTTCGACATGGCTGAGCCCATCTCTCCTGTGTATACATCTCCAAGCGTGGAGCCGATTCTTTGTGAGGAACCTGCGCTTGACTTTTATTCAAGCACAGTTCTTCCCCCTTTTGTGCATTCTACTTCAGTCGTCTCTGGCGACATTTTCGATGATGCAAAACAAGTTGAGGCTTGTGATACATGGGTTGTTTCCACTCCCATGGAGAAGGACAACCTTCCTGGTGTCGAGGATTCTCCCTTGATACCAAAGGAGGAAGTCCAAGTCTTGGTTGAGGACTCTATGGATCCAGCCGAGCCTTGTAGCATTGTCGAGATTACTGACGATATTTTTCTACCTCAGCCTTTGGGGAGTGAAACCGGGATCACGCCCCCGATTATTTCTTTATGTTCTTCGTCTCCTTTATTTCTTGATCCCTCTTCTTTATCCGAGCCTATGCAGGTTGAATCTCCACAGGTAAGTTGGGTTGACGTTGAGCCTTGCGCTCAGGCTATCGACGAGTGCATCCTCTTGTGTGAGGAGGTTCCTACCTCCTTCACAGTGGAAGCCCCTGCCATCACCTTCGCCCCCAGCGAACTTGTGGTAGACGATAGCTTGCTAGGCAAGGATTTGTTTTGTGGTGAGATGAGTGAGGACCAGGCCTCCTCCTCATCCTATTTCTTATTTCCTCTACATGTGTTGGGCAGGTATTACTATTTAGGTAGAGGGGTAACTGCTCTATCACCGTATCGGTACCCGTTACCGAAACGGATATTGGAACAGTTACCTGTGCATTTTTCTTTTCATAGGCCCATTAGCTAGAACCTTTTCGTAGTCGAATAAGTCATGCTGGGATGACAATAACCCCAGTACTTATCTTTTATTTTCTGCATTTTATTTTTCATGTCTATTTTAGTTTTAACATTTCTTTTTGTATATTTTTTCTTGTGTTTTTGCGGAGCTCACCCCTGCAGGTATTCTTGCCAAATTGCATTGGCAGGGTTCTGATTCTTCGTATGGCGGGCCTGCTTTAGATTTCCATGCGTCTTCTGGTATGCTCACTAGCTGAGCATTGGGTAACCTATTCCCTTGGCTCTTTATGATTTTAATTTCTCCATCATATGCTGTGTAGTTTAGTTTAAGCCTGGGGGAGAGCTAGTTTTGTTACCTTTTGCACGCGCACATTTCATGTGCATACTAGAAGCTTTTATTGATTTATTATGATTAGTTCATTGCACTACACACCACTGCACCCACTTGAGCGCGTGCTTAGCAGTTTGTGTGCCGCGAGTTAAACTCATTTCTTCGTTAGATTTGGGAAAATTATGGTGCTGGATTAGGATTGTGAGACGGAGTAAAATGTTGGCCTTATTGTGTTCCTAGTCAACTGCTCTCGTCTCGTGTAGAAATTCGAGTAGATTTAATTTTTCTGTATGCTTTTAGTTTTATAATTTTCTAATTGCGTAAATACTTTTTATTCTACTCAAAAGTTGGTGAATCCGGTGTGAATCCGATGGTAGCTTAGGGATGTGTGTAGACGGCCATTAGGTTCATATTGCTCGAGTAGGGAGGATGGATAGTCTTTCTCGTTGGCTAAGAACTTGCCCCTAGCTACTCTCTAAGCATGGGTACATGGTTAGTGAAGTGCGTGCGTGATGTGGGCCATCACTTTGTCTCGTTTGAGCCTTGTACCATTCCTGACATCTAACTGTTGCTATCCCCGTTGAGCCTGTCCCTTCCTTTGAAATCCCTTCACCTCGCTACCATAGCCATATAGTCTTTCCTACTCGCACATCTGAATGTGATCGCTCGGTTAGTTTGTTTTGTTGTAGTTTATATCCGTTTTGTGTGGGCAGTTTTGTTGGTGTTTGTGCAGCTTGTGGTGTTGTCGTGTTTTCCTATTTTGTTTTGGCTATTTGGATAAAAGAAAAAAATAAAAAAGGGGAAAAGAAAAAAAATATGATAGTAAATAAAAAGAAAATTCCCAATGGGGAATACAAAAAAAAAAGAAATGTATTTGTATATCTATTATTGCTGAGTTTTTCACCGTCAAAGTCCAGGTCTGGTGATGCGTCACACGTGTTTGTCCATTGAGTTTAGCTGTGTACGTTTTCGGGCGATCTTATTTTGGGTGTGCGTGTCCGTCTTGTTTACCTTTATATACCCCGCCTTCACCTAAGCCTATATTATACTCCAAGTCCTACAGATTCGTGCTTGAGTCTAACTAGTGCCGTGGAGAGAGTGTGAAAGGGCAAGCATATGGTCACCGGCATTGGTGGATTCCTTTGGAGGTTATCCGGAGCCCCGATCTTTGGCAATGCTCACCTAGCGATTAGTCTACTTTCTCCCTACGCATGACCGGATGATTCATCGTGATTCTATTTTTGAGTAGTAATAAAATTTTGATACACATTGTGAAAAATATAAACTATTCTGCATACTTAGAAATTTTCTCTATTGTATTTTTACGCACGCGAGCATGCGACTTGGCATGGTACTTTGTTTTTCAATTTCTTTGTTAGCTAAATCATTTTCCCTATCTGCTTAGATTTTTTTTGCTCGGGATGCGCAAACAGTTAAGTCTGGGGGTGTGATGAGTCCGATTTATATAGGGTTTTTCGGACTCATCTGGGCTAGTTTTCACGCATTTGCACTTCACTTTTAGTTCTATATCTTTCATATTTCATCTTGTCTTTATTTCCATAGGAAGTGCACACTGAAGCCCGTGGTTGTGTATTTTTGTACTTTTAATGATTATACTCTCTTTTTGTGGTTGCCTGGAATGTCTGCACATATCAATGCTGGGTTTAGGGGTTATGTGCATGTTCTGGGGACATTTGGAAGCAGGAATACTGCGCACGCTCATCAGATATAGTGCGCACGACCACTGGTCGTGCGCCACTGCTCGTGCGCAATGTTCCCTGATTTCCATAATCTGCCTTGGGTATGCGCACTATCACTGGACACAGTGCGCACGACCACTGGTCGTGCGCCACTGATCGTGTGCATTGATTCCATTTTATTCCAAATTCTGGCTGGGGAAAACGCACTACCACTGGCCATAGTGCGCACGACCACTGGTCGTGCGCCACTGGTCGTGTGCATTATAATTTCTGCAATCTATAAATTCGGAGGTTCCACCCTAATTCGGGATCGCTCGACTTTTCTCCGCCATTTTCATCTCCGAGGAAGGGTTCCGCCATTCCCCTTCGTCTTCCACCCTAGGGAGGTGCTCCGGGCAAGCTTTCACCGCCAAATCCAAGCCGGAGCTTCCTCTCGGCCTCCTCCTTCATCCTTGAGCTACAAGAAGAGCTTGACCTAGCTTTCTCCACCAAGCTAGGAGAAGTTGTGCCATCCTCCACCAGATTGTGACACGAAGAAGACGGGCCATTGGAAGGTGGTGACAGCCCTTCTCTACCCCGGACGTAGTTGCGGACCGAGCTTGGACGCGGATTGACAACCCGACGACTCCAACCGTGAATCCTCAGCAAGGCTTCGTATTCGGTCGATTTCGCACACTGTTTTCTTGATTGGTTGTTGAATGTGTAGTTGAACTCTTGTATTTGATGAAGTTATTCTTAGTGTAATATACATTTATGTGTAATCATGTTTATGTGATTGTATGTTTTCGTCATTTACTTGAGGTGCGCCTATTTGTCCATTCACCATCCATCCGCCCTTGCCGCACTAGCAATTGCTAGTGGCGTGCGTAGCGAAGAGGTGCATATGACCCACATTCCGCCGTTCTAACCACCTCATCCACAAGCCTACTCGACCATCCACCTAGTGATTCGGTGCATAGCGGCCCGACTAGTCTTCCATCCCGCCTGGCGAAGCATCGCATAGCGGCGTTGCATAGGAGTAGTTGATAGTGTTTTATTTTCTTTGTCCGCAATATCAAAGCCCCCATCGTTACTGCCGACCTTGAGGACTTCAATCTCAAGTCCTCCTCGAAATTAACTCCACCTTACTGTGTTCCTTGTGAGATCGATACTTGGGAAAACTCGCCCACTTTATATTACTTGTGCGACCGGTTCACTGCCGTGATCTTAAGCATCAGTGACCTGGCCCGGTTGGTCTTGGTGGCTTGGCTGTTCTTGTGGAGCGGCCTGTGCTGCCTGGTGTGCGGCCTGGATGGTCTATGGCCAAGGGAGTTTTAGCGGCTTGGAAATCTAGTGAAGTAGCCTGAGGGGATTGTGTTTGGCAGTCTGTTGGTGGTACTCAGCTTGGTATGCGGTCTTGCAGTTTGCAAGTTCTTGGGGGAACCAGGCGGATTTGAAATTGTATCCGCGGTGTTATGCCGGACTTGCTTTGCGTCCGTGGAGTCCGCTTTTATGAACTGGCTTTTGGAGATGGGCTTTGGTTCTTGCCGTGCTCTCCATGATGCAATGGATGTTTCACATCCTGTGGCGGACTGTCCTGCTGATTGGCGGTCTGGGTCTTCTGTGTCTGCCGTACTCACGTTAGTTGCTTGGGCAGCTGGACTTGGTCACACACTATGACAAGTCCATGGTGTTCGTAGTGTCCGCAGAGTCCGCTATTGATCGGGCGGACTGCCTGTTGGTAGTGGACTCGTGGCAGACTGTGGCGTTGCTATCGAGCTATGCGGACTGCCGCTTCATCCACGTAAAGTGTGCGGACTGTTGCAGCATAAGTTATGGCTATGTCCGCGTGCTATGTTGAGTGGCGGACTGGCTCTGTGCTTGCGTTGGGTGGACTGGTGCTGTGCTTGTGTTGTGCGGGCTGGCATTATGTTCGCATGGTGGCGGACTGGCTTTGACCTGGCGCCTGGCGGGTTTGATGTCTGGCCAAGTTTTTGCGGACTAGGTGGTGTTAGCGCGCGGGCTAGGGCGATGATTCTATTCACTAGGGTAGTGGCCACACTCCTCACCTCGCCTATAAATAGACCCCCCCGACACATCTACAGTAACCGAGTGAACAGTAAGTTGAGTCTTGGTTGAGTGTTGCGGTCTGGATTTTCCTGTCTGTGTAGGTTGAAGAGAACTGTTTGATGTTTGCAGGTTGCGTGGATAACACTGAGGATCCAGGAGTTTGGTTCTGACTGCGGTCAGCATTAGTGAAGTTTGCGGTTTTAATCGGCGGTCTCAGCAGGTCGCTTCTGCGGCTTGTCAGTTTCTCTGCTTCAGCTTCTCTAAGTTCAATAACCTATCCGCCGAACTCGGCAGTCTAGGCAGTCTGTTCTTCAGTTCGGCAGCAACTTGTAACAGTCAGCGAATAACGGTGTGTCCTCGCGACCTCGCGGTCTCGGCGGATTCCGTGTTCTATTCGTCTTCTAGCAGTAGCAACAGTTCGGGTGACCTCAGCGACTTTGGCGGACTGGGCGGTATCGGCGGTCTCGCTTGCTTTCCTGGTTGCCGCATGATCAAGGTGTGATCCTGATAGTTCTGAGGGTATTAATTTGGCATTAGACTATCTTGTTAACCACTTTGAGAAAATTCAACATGGTATCAGAGCGAGGTTCAGTTGCTTGAGCGGTGATCAACTTGTGTTGTTGCTCTGTGCTTCTGGAAGCTTAACCAAGGTTGCTGCAATGGAAGGGAACTATGAAAGAGGTCTGGGTATGGATCTATTGACCACGACTAACTTTAAGAAGTGGAAGTCGTGCATGAAGAGTTTTCTTCTTGGCGAGGAGCTATGGGAGGTCGTTGGTGGTGACGACAGATAGGAAGTTACTGCTACATTTGGGACTGCTGAGCAGGTGAGAATCTGGAGGAAAACAAATGCAAAGGCTGAGTTTATCCTCAAGAGGGATATTTCACCGGAGCTGTTTGATCACATCATTGGATGTGAGTCGGCTGCTGATATTTGGACAACTATTGATGGGTTGTTCAACAGGAAGAATGTGGCGAGGCTACAGTTCCTGGAGAATGAGTTGGCCAGGACAACTCAAGGAGACCTGACCATCTCGAAGTTCTTTCTGAAGATGAAGAACCGGTGTGCTGAGATATCAGCGCTTGATCCTGATGAGCCTATCTCTGAGGCCAAGTTGAAAAGGCACATTATCCTCGGCTAGCGGAAGGAGTATGTTGCCTTTGTAACCTCTTTTCAAGTCTAGGCTACTCATCCATCTCTGCTAGAGCTTGAGAACCTTCTTGCTTCGCAGGAAAGTTTGGCCAGACAGATGGCACGAGTGACAATCTCTGAAGGAGGTAGTGAAGCACTATTCATAGGCAAGAAGAAGAAAAGATGGAAAGGTAAGAAGAAGAACACTGCTACTAAAAATGAGCCTTCAACTTCTAATCAGTCAGAGAGGAGCACTGCTCCTAAGAAGGATTGGAAGAAGAACTTGAAGTGCTACAGGTGTCATCAGCGGGGACACTTTAAGCGTGACTGCAAGGTCAAACTGCAGCCTGGGCATACTGCAGACAAGGAGGAAGCTTGCTTGAGTACTGAAGAAGCTGGATGGGGAGGAGCTTTCATGATGGGCACTTATGTCCGTGCTTTGTCTGCTGTCGACTTCAACGACGAGTGGATCGTGGATTCCAGGTGTCGTCATCACCTCACCAGAGACAAGTCGAAGTTCTCTTCACTGCAAGCTTACTCAGGTAATGAAGCTATCATAACTGCTGATAATACTGTTTATGCAGTAGAGAAGGAGGGGGTCGTGTCCTTGGGTAGTGATAAGGGGACACTCATGTTAAGGAGTGTGTATCATGTGCTAGGCATGAAGAAGAACCTATTCTCTGTGACTAATGCGGTAGACGCAGGTTATCACATTCTGTTTGGGCCAACAGAAGTGAAGTTCCTTCACAACGTATCGACGGTAAAGGTTGATGTTGCTCATATTGGGAGGAGAGTTAAGAACTTGTTTATTCTTGCAACAAACTCTTACATTGATCGGATGAGGGCAAACGATAGCGCTGCTATATGGCACGAGAGGCTGGGGCATGTAGGAATGGATAAATTGAAAGCTATGGCAAACAAGAGCCTTGTGAGAGGCTTGGCTAAGCTATCTTCCTTTGGTGACGGTCACGTTTGCGCGGGATGTCAGTACGGTAAGGCTCATTGCCTTCCGTTTGATAAGTCATAAACAAGGAGCAAGATACCATTGGAGTGTATCCATGGTGACTTGATGGGACCAACCGTCACTACTAGCCTTGGTGGGAGCAGATACATGCTTGTGTTGATTGATGACTACTCAAGATATACTTGGGTTTATTTCTTGAAGGAGAAGTCATAAGCTTTCCAGGTGTTTGTGGAGTTCAAGGAGCTAGTGGAGGGCCAGCTTGGCTTACAGATCAAGAAGTTTAGATCAGACAACGGTGGTGAGTTTGTCTCCTCTGTATTTTCTAACTTCTGTAGGAAGCACGGGATCCAAAGAGAGCTTACTTGTGATCATACTCCGCAACAAAATGAAGTAGCGGTGCGGAAGATCCATCATCTGATGGAAACCTGCAAGTGCTGGCGTCATACGAAAGACATTCCTAGGGCCTTCTGGGCAGAGGGGATGTCTTGTGCTTCTTACGTCATCAATGGGATGCCGCTCAGTCCGATCAGCATGAAGTCCCCTTTTGAGATGTTGCTGAAGGAGAAGCCAAGCGTGGAACACCTTCGGGTGTTTAGATCAACTTGCTATATGCATGTCCCGGATGCTTCAAGTACAAAGCTTGATGCAAAGGCAAGGAAGCTTGTCTTTGTTGGCTATGATGAACAGAAGAAGGGATGGAAATGCATGGATCCTGCGACGAAGAAGTTTGTTGTATCAAGAGATATGGTCTTTGATGAACTGACATCATATGGAGGTGGGTTGGTTGATCTACCAGAGAGCAAGGTTGATGAAGAGCAGAAGGTGGCAACTGAAGTTCTAGAAGAGGAGCTTGCTGTTTCACCAGTAGCTCCTGTTGCTTTAAGCTCTGAGGTAGAGGCTTCTTGTTCAGTAAGCAGGGGGAGCTTTGCTCAAAGTCTGCCCAGGAAAGGAGCTGATCCTGAAGAAGCAATGGAGGTGGTGAGCAAGGAGCAGACCCTTCGGAGATCAAAGAGGGTTGTTAAGCCACCAGCTCGATGCTGTGATGGGAATGCAGTGAGTTTTGTCTCCTACTTCTTTGCATGTCCTCTGGATGAGCGAGAGCCTGCAAACTTCAATGAGTCCACTGGAGTCAAGGAGTGGGAAGGTGCCATGAAGGAGGAGATCACTGCTCTCAAGAAGAATGAAACCCGGGATCTTATGCCCAAGGTTGATAGCATTACTCCAGTGACTTGCAAGTGGGTGTACACGTTGAAAAAGAAGGCTGATGGGAGAATTAATAGATACAAGGCTCGCCTTGTTGCTCGAGGATTCTCAAAACAGTATGGAGAAGACTATGAGGAGACATTTGGTCTAGTTGTAAAGATGACTTAGGTTTAGGTGGTGATCGCCTTGGCTGCTTGCAAGGGATGGAGAATGTGGCAGTTTGATGTGATGAATGCTTTTATTTATGGAGAAATTAATAAGGACATCTTCATGGATCAACCACTTGGTTTTGTTTCTGAAGTTCATCCGGACTATTTCTGCAAGCTCAGGAAGGCTCTCTACGGGTTGAAGCAGGCTCCAAGAGCTTGGTATGGGAAGATAACAGAATACCTTCAATTCTGCGGATATCTTTCTTCCAACTCTAATTCAAGATTGTTCATCAAGAAGAAGGGGGAGCTTCAAGTCTTGGTCCTGCTGTATGTTGATGATATGATCATCACAGGGAATTCAGAGGAGGAAGTAGCTAGGATCAGGGCTGAGCTA
Source organism: Platanthera guangdongensis (assembly GCA_039583875.1). Lineage (NCBI taxonomy): Eukaryota > Viridiplantae > Streptophyta > Magnoliopsida > Asparagales > Orchidaceae > Platanthera > Platanthera guangdongensis. The sequence goes on along the minus strand of CM077152.1, from coordinate 177,207,107 downwards.
GCTATTCGCTTTGAGATGAAAGACTTGGGAGAGCTTCATCACTTTCTTGGTCTTGAATTGATTCGGTATGGGCAAAGGAAAGAGTTGTTCTACTCCTCTGGATCTTGGTCTGAAGCTTCAATGAGATGAAGGAAGGAATCTTCCTGATCCCTTGGTGTTCAGAGCTCTAGTGGGGAGCTTGATCTACTTAACGATTACAAGGCCAGACATTGCTTACACTGTTGGCCGAGTAAGTCGGTTTATGGATGAACCAAGGAAGTCTCATCTGGTAGCGGCAAAGAACATCTTGAATTATGTCAAGGCGACTTATGATATGGGACTCCTCTATAGAAGGGACACGGTGTTTTCTTTGCTTGGATACACGGATGCTGATTATGGTGGTGACTTGGATGATCGAAGATCAACTTCGGGTTATGTTTTCACTTGTGGATCAGCTTGCATTTCGTGGTGTAGCAAGAAGTAGGACTCAGTGTCCGTGTCTACTACGAAAACAGAGTACAAGGCTTCGGCCTTGGCTGCTCGAGAAGCCATCTGGTTGAGGAGGCTTGTAGAGGATGTTCATGAGGAAGTGCAAGGTCCTACTTTACTCCGAGGTGATAATGAGAGTGCTCTCAACTGGTGAACAATCCACTGTGTCATGCAAGGACCAAGAATTTTGAGATCGAGCACCACTTCATAAAGGAGAAGGTGTTGGAGGGATCTCTTCTAGTCGGGCATGTTCGAAGTGAAGATAATCTTACTGACATCTTCACGAAGCCGCTGTCGAAGGGGCCATTTCAATGGTTACGAGGCTTGCTGGGCTTGATCACCACTTTTCACTTTAAGGGGGAGTGTTGAAATTTGTGAAGTGAAAGTGGGTGATGGAGCAGGCCGGGCAGTCTGAGCGGACTAAGCGGTCTGAGTCCGTGGCCTGGGCGGACTAATGGTTGCGGCCTGTGTGTTCTGGCCTGGTTGGAATTGGTGGCTTGGCTGTTCTTGTGGAGCGGCCTATGGTTGCGGCCTGGGTGACCTGGCCTGGTTGGTCTTGGTGGCTTGGCTATTCTTGTGGAGCGGCCTGTGCGGCCTAGTGTACGGCCTAGATGGTCTATGGCCAAGGGAGTCTTAGCGACTTGGACATCTAGTGAAGCGGCCTGAGCGGACTGTGTTTGGTAGTCTATTGGTGGTGGTCAGCTTGGTCTGCAGTCTTGCATTTAGCAAGTTCTTGGGGTAACCGGGCAGATTGGAAGTTGTATCCACGGTGTTGTGGCGGACTTGCTTTGCGTCCGCGGAGCCCGCTTTTGCGGACTGGCTTTGGAGATGGGCTTTGGTTCTTGTCGAGCTCTCCATGATGCGATGGATGTTTCACATCCTTGTGGCAGACTGTCCTGCTGATTGGCAGTCTGGGTGTTCTATGTCTGTCGTGCTCGCGTCAGTCGCTTGGGTTGCTGGACTTGGTCACACACTGTGACAAGTCCATGGTGTTCGCAGTGTCCGCAGAGTCCGCTGTTGACCGGGCAGACTGCCTTTTGGTTGTGGACTCATGGCAGACTGTGGCGTTGCTGTCGAGCTATGTGGACTGCCGCTTCATCCGCATAAAGTGTGCGGACTGACGCAACATGAGTTGTGGCTGTATCCGCGTGCTATGTTGAGTGGCGGACTGGCGCTGTGCTTGCGTTGGGCAGACTGGCATTATGCTTGTGTTGTGCGGGCTGGCATTGTGTCCGCATGGTGGCAGACTGGCGTTGGCCTGGCAACTGGTGGGTTTGATGTCTGGCCAAGTGTTTGCGGACTGGGTGGTGTTAGTGCGCAGACTGGGGCGGTGATTCTATTCACTAGGGTAGTGACCACACTCCTCACCTCACCTATAAATAGACCACCCCGACACATCTACAGTAACTGAGTGAACAATAAGTTGAGTCTTGGTTAAGTGTTGCAGTCTGGATTTTCCTATCCGCGCGGGTTGAAGATCCAGGAGTTTGGCTTTGAATGCGGTCAGCATCAATGAAGTTTGTGGTTTAAATCGATGGTCTCAGCAGGTCGCTTCTGCGGCTTGTCAGTTTCTCTGCTTCAACTTTTCCAAGTTCAATAACCTGTCTGCCGAACTCGGCGGTCTAGGCGGTCTCGGCGGTCTCCAGTTCTGTCCGCTTGAATTGTTTTACTTGTATTTTTTTCTGTGTACTGGCGAAATCATGTGTCGCCAGGTATACCTCTCTTTGTAAAGAAGAAATAAAGAAATATATGATCTGCTTGCCCCTGTGATTGCATTTGGTTGTTGAGCTTGCTTTCCTGGTTGCCGCATGATCAAGGTGTGATCCTGATAGTTCTGAGGATATTAATTTGGCGTTAGACTATCTTGTTCACCACTTTGAGAAAATTCAACAAGTTCTTCCTTTTCCACACGCTCCCTCTAACTGATATATAATCTTAATATGCATAGTCCTGCTTTTAGAGACATGATTCATAGCAATTTTAGATTACACTAGTAGAATGTAAATATAATGGGGTTCTACTTATTTGGAGGTGATGGTCCTGATACCATGACGCTGATGCTGTAATCACGGTAACTGTGCACATCAACTCCCTTCCACTTTGCCAAGTTCCTTCTTGCTGAGCTAGATGTTTTCTTTTTCTTTGAGAACTGACTTGCCTCTGGCATCAGCCTTCTGATCAACAACACGAGTGTTCATCCCACTGAGCACCATCATGATCATCACATTGATCTGCCCTCTTGATAACCACACTGGTTACCATATAGTCCTTCTTGTGTTGATACCAATACAATAGCGATCACACCACTTGACTAGAGATCATATCTATAGGGTAGATATCACTGACACAATTCTCCTATGCCACTTGATACCTCTTGATCTTTTAATGATCTTCCCTTGAACCATCCTTTCATTCTGATACCAGGACTTTCTTTATATTCCTGTTCCCATAGGAATATGCTGACTTGTATCAACAATAGCTTGAGCAATCTAGCTATTGCTGTAAAATGATTGGCTTGCCATATTTCAGCAGGTGCCATCATCTGTGTAGTTTCCTTCTCATGCTCAGCAATATCCATAGGGACAAGCTGATCCTCAGCAGTATTGCTGACCTATTCTGTGTTGGAGGAACTTTGGGTAAGATTCAAGCTTGTCCAGCAACCTTGACTGAATATTCTCCCCATCAGCAGGAGTATCTTAGCTTGACAGCCCCCCTCAACATTTGCACAGATTCTGTCCTTATGACTATCAGTCATCATTTCAGCTGATGATACCACTTGACTTGAAAGTCTCTAATGTATATCACTTGATAGTTTGTCTCTTCTATATAGTGAGTCTTTTCAGCTGAGCACAATGTGCCTCTTCCTTGGTGCTCATAGAGGAGCTACTTCTAGTGCTTTCCTCAATGATGAGTACTGCCTACTTGTTCTTCTCCTAGCTTGCTGGTATGACAGCAAAGCTTTGTCCAACTAGACAGTCCTGTTGGCTAGATCCTGCTATCCTTTGCCCAAGACTTATGCACTTTATCCTTCTTTAGGAATGCACATAATATCCTTATGCTTGGAGTATGTTCCATAAGATAACTTCCTTGTTCCAGTCTAATTTCCGGAGCAAACTCTGTCCAAATACCACATGGGGGTATGAGCACTTGGACTATCCCGCAAAACAGAGTTTACCTTACCTACCCCAAAATGAATTGGGTCCTAGGTCCTGGTAGCATAAAAGTGCATATGTCTACCTACAGGAGTCTTGTCAGGAATACTCACTCTTGCCCTTGGCACACTAGGGTTGTTCCAACAATTTATGGCAAAGTGGCCCACTTTGCCACATCACCAACACTCATGGATGTTATACCTTCTCTTCTGAGTAGGTCTGGGAGCATGATTAACTGCAGACTGAACAAAAGGAAGAGCAGCGTCCTTGTTCTTATTTTTCCCAGCCAGAATCTGACTGAGGGTAGGTCTGGCAGCAAAAGAGCTTGGTTTTTCATGAGGTCTACAAGCAACAACCTTCTTTGTAGAAGTCACACTGTTTATGGCCTTAGAAATACCCAAGCCTAACTTGCTGGCAGACTTGCCATGGGTCAGAGTGTGTGCAGGGAGATCTTGAGAAAAGGCCATTGCCTTACTCATGAGCGAGGGGGGGGGGGGGGGGGTAGGAGCATTAAATACAAACGGTCCAAAATGGGCCTTTTGGACTTCTTCATCGGGAGCCCTCTGAGCATTCAATCCCATTACATTTCTTCCTCCATTATAAGTTACATTTGTATTCTTACAAGGAAGATTCCCAATCCTCGAGTGACCATACTTGGAGTCCTGACCATAGCTGTTGGATGGGAGAATTACCTTGTGAAAGATTGGCTGTGACACAACAAGAGCTTTGCCTTTCCCTTTGGAAAGGTCAACTCTTGTGCTTCCCTTGACTGCCAACTCCTTTTTACCCTTTTGAGAGGAGAAAGAATCTATCAATGGCAACACAGTATTTGGCTTAGAAAAACTAGTTGCTATCCTTTTCTCCTTAAGGAGCTCCTCTTCAAGATCCAAGATGATCTTGTCCTTTTGGCTTATGGTCTCAAGTTGGATGACTGAGATGGCCTTTAGTTAGCATACTTACCATATCTTATGATCCTGCAAGGATGTTATCTTAGCTTGCCGGGAAGTAGCTAACTGAAGGGAGGTAATCTCCTCAGCCTTCCTCTTGACTAACTTCCTGCTTCTCATCAAAGCATCTAGAAGTTTAACATACTTGTCAATCAATTGATTGACATATACTTCAGATTCTGAACCATCATTCTCACTTGAGAAAGTGGATGCTTCAGAGAATGAGCTAGACTCATATGTAGAAGATGAACTAGGGATGTATTGTACCTTACTTGGACCAGGCAGATCCTGGAAGGATTCTTCTTCTGTCATGTCCCTCAGCCTACAACAGTCACTGATATCTTCATCCACCTTAGTATCACTTTCTGAGTGCGATAGAGGGGCACTGATCTTTATCCTAGCATCTAGATAGTCTTCATCATCTTCTTCAATGGTAATGAGACCTATATAGGCCTCCTCTTCATCTAAATCAGAGAACTCAAGGTCACTGCCTGATAAAATGACTTTGTTGTCATCTCTTTCCTCTTCTGCCCCTTCCATGTAGGCAATAAGTGAGTCATATTTCTTTAGCTGTCTGGCAGTGAACTAATCTCATGAAGGTTGTGTAAGACCCCTCCCCCTTACCAAGGAGGCTCCCGGTCTTATGCCTAGAACCGCTGCCTTACGGTGACACTAACTCACGGGTTAGTTGACACCGCAACACGCCGATCATGTCGGCTAGTACGATCATAAAACCTGTTCGGCTAATTGAGAGATAGAAGTAAAAACAAGCAGTATATAATAACAGCTAGTCCACATGTCACAGCACAATCAAATAAAAGTGAAAGTACACGAGTCCAGAATGAGTACATCAAAAGAGAAAAAGGGCCTATGCCCTATACATAACATCAAATCTCTCTCTCACAAATGTCAACAAGTGGAAGCTATACTATCATCAGAAAACTCGTCCCACCTGACGACGACCTGTAGTAGTAGTAGGTAGTGGTGGTATCAGCTCCTCACATCCTGCCACCTCATCCTACTAGTACTCCATCTCCTCTAGCTCCTAAAATGATTGGTCACACCGACCGTTAGTCACAAAGACTAAGTCATTTCTTCCACACCTCGCCCCAGCAAATCCTAGGCACCAGGCAGGAGGACGAAGCAGAGGACAACAAGGGGTATAGCAAAGGAAACATGTGACAGTGGAACTATACTAACAAGTATATATATGTCAATTATTTCTACTCTAGCAGTTCTATATATATGGTAAATGAAAGGTAAGAAGAACTGAATAGAAACAAGTAAAGTGTTGTAAGTAAGCAAGTACTGAAAGTAAGCCGAGTAAAGACAGCAAGTAAAATAAGCTACTACTAATCTACCATCACAGAAGTATCTTAACTTATATGAATGCCCATACAAACATATAAGTTAAGGTTTCCAAAAATATAACTTATCATATAAAAGAGACCATAGTAATTTATATGATAAGGATCTATGGTGCGTATGACCTAGTTATGAATGTATGATATGCATGCGTTTTATGGTTCATGCAAGTGCAACTCACACACACGACTCTGTGATCACAGACCTTTAGTTCCCACTTTTCAGAGCTAGCATCACTCTCTGGTACCACCGTTGTGGCTAAGGCAGCAGTGGAGCGGGCGTCTCCACTACTAGGCGGGTATACACACTATTAAGCCTAGACCTCCCATACGCCTCTATACATGTCCTAGGTGCACTCTAGAGTCTTTGCGTATTATTTGATGGCTACCCACCAGTCTTTTTGGTCGAGTGTGCATTCTTGGGGATCGTCATCCAGACAGCAGTGTAAAAATCTCCACTGGACCCTCAAACCATCACACCTCGCCAAAGTCACCGTACTGCTATCGGTGTGACGATTGGCCCAGTACCGCATGACCCGCCATAAGTTTATGACCATACAAGATATTCCAATCCGAGCCTCCAACACCCTGGACCAAACCTGTCCTGATATCAAACTCCCGAGCCTCTAGCTCGCAGGACCAACCCATCCTGAATCCCTCCAACCCATCACGGGTGAGATTACACATTAGTGCCTTTATTCTGAATCCCTCCAGCCCATCACGGGTGAGATTGCACATTAGTGCCTTTATTCTGAATCCCTACAACCCATCACGGGTAAGAATAAACATCAATGCCTTAGCCTATTAGACTACTCTTGTCTAGTGTTTGTTATACCTAGCATTTTAGGGTTAATCCCATGACTGCCCAGGGCATGCCCGATGAAGGGCTCTCGAGGGCACTAGGAGCTACGATAGGTTGAAACCCAATGAAAGAAACAATACCTAATCACCTTGAGGGGGGGGGGTGAATAGGTGAACTTAATCTTTTTAAAATTACAGACAGAAACACTGAATTATAAGACCTGTATTTTCAATTCTCTACAGCAATTCAGCACAGATAATACAACAATCACAAAATTAATCACACACAGAGTACACACAGATTTTTATAGTGGTTCCCCAAGGTCTGGGTACATCCACTTTCCCCCTTCGCCTATCTAGTAGTGTACTAGATTCGGCCTAACTTCTCCACTTCTCCTCAGATCCTCAGATCTTACAACTCAGAACCCCAAACAGGTTCCTACAACTCAGAGTGATCCCATTCCTACAACTCAGGCACAAAGCCCTACCACTCAGTCTTCAACAAGACCAACACTCAGGCTAAAACAGCCCTACCTCAGCCTTCAACAAGGCCTACACTCAGATAAATGATTCTCCTACACTCGGGCTCAAAATCCCTACCACTCAGCCTTTATAGATTTAGGATTACAACTCAGATCCTTACAAGATCCTACAGAAATTTGATAATACAAAGTATTTAACCACAACTCTGAAAGAGAGAGATGAGTTGACTGGCTTCTTGATGAGTTCTTGGAAGAACTTGGCAGAGTTCAACCTCCCTTGGCTTTCTTCAAAGCTTCTTGAATTAGAACACAGTAGGGTTGAATCTCCTGAAGATGATCTTCAATCAACTTCTGTCTTGAGATTCAGATCTCAATCTGAATCTTACTTTGCATCCTGGTTCAGCAGCTGCTCTTCTTAGAAGGAGCTCTCTCTCTCCAAATTCTTAGATCTTCTGACTTGATCTTTTTTTTTAATCTTCTGATTAATTGTGATCAATCTCTTTCTGTTGAAGGAGAAAGGTCTTTATATAGAATTTCTCCAAGGTAACCAGCTGATCCGGTTTCTAACAACCTTCTGACGGCTCTGACAGCAGCAGTTGACCGGTTGAAATGGCAGTTGTCAAATCATACAGTCACTTCTTGAAATCTCTGTCACTGTTTGAAAGTGTCGAGACAGATAGTCATTATGTGTCGACACAAATAGACTAAGTGTCGACACAAGTAGACTAAGTGTCGACACTAGCCTTGATGGTGTCGACACAACTCCTTGTGTTGTTGTAACAGCTTCTCGGCACCACTTCTTCAGAATGTGTCGACACTGATTCTTTGTGTCGACACAAGCCGTCTGTTGAATGCGTCGACACTGGTTGAGTGTGTCGACATAAGTACTTCTTCTTTATCACTTAGTTGAATCTGCTGTGTGTCGACACATCTCCTTTGTATCGACACATCTTCTTTTGTTGTTGATACTTGCTGAGTGTCGACACATCTCCTTTGTGTCGACACATCTCCTTCATGTGTTGAAACTTGCTGAGTGTCGACACATCTCCTTTGTGTCGACACAAGTACTTCTTCTTTGTTGACGCTTGCCGAGTGTCGACACAGCCTCCTGGTGTCGACATATTTGATGTCGACAAGCTTCTCTGGGTGTCGACACTTCCTCTAAGTGTCAACACTGATTTTGTTGATAATATTTCACAGTGTGTCGACACTGCCTGTATGTGTCGACACTTTGCTTCTGGTGTCGACTCTGCCTTTCCTGGTGTCGACACAATTACTCCAAGTGTCGACACAACTTCTCTAGGTGTCGACACAAGTCTTCATAAGTGTCGACACTTCACCACTAGGTGTCGACACATGGACATAGAAAATTTTCCTGCAATCCTACAGTTACTTAACCTGCATAAATAAACTCAAAGCACATCAAATACACCTGATGTATATCATTGAGTAGGGTGAGGCTTCTTCAAATCTTGTACACATTTTCCAATGTACCCAACAATCTCCCCCTATTTGGAGAAGTCATAACCCTTTGTCAATGATATACACCATACATAACAAATACTCAATATGATGTATAACAGTATTAAATGACAGGGTAAATACTAAACATGTATAAACAAAACATGTATACACAATTATCTCAGAACAACAATGTAATAGATTGAACAAGAACTATTGTTTGTTACAACTTCCAAAAGTTTCATTAATCAAAAGTTTACATAGAGTTTTAATTCAAATGATTACAAAGTGTAAACTTAAGAAATTTCTATCATATGGCTGCTCTGGCTCCTTGATAACAATGCGCTTTCCAGATTGGATCTTTGCTTGCACTGGAGCATCATTGTTATCATCAACAGCAGGCTTCTTTCCCTTAAGATCTTTCTTTTTCTGTTCTTCAGCCCTTATCTTCTGTCTCTCAAAGTAATGATAAGGCTTAGGGAAGTACTTGCTAGGCTCCTGTGCATTAGGAGGTAGCTTCCCTAATTTAGCCTTCCTTCTGTATTGTACAATGGCCTCTTGCCTAGCTTCATGTTTCCTCCATTCCTGGTCAGAGTACCATTTACCCCTCCCTAGGAAATTATCCTTGGCAGCCTTCCAAGCAGTTAATATGATATTCCTAGAGGTTGGGCTCCATTTCTCAAAGTCTGGCCTTAATTTAGCTTGCTCTCTGAACCTCTTATTAGATAATTGGGCTTCTTGTTCTTTCAGTAATACCTCTTGCTCTTTTAATATAGCCTCTGGCACATGCTGTACTACCTTTTCCAGAATAATATTCTAATTACCCTCAGGAGGACTATATATAGACTGTACCTCCTGATGTATCATGTCAAAATCTGCAGGAGGATAGATCACTTGAGTTACTTCAGCTTGCTCTCCTCCAAAATATGCAGGATTTATTCCAGACTCTGCAACATTATCATCATCACATAAAGGTGGATATCCAAGGGTGGCTCTGATGTTGTTTGAAATCCATTTGGCATGATCAGAGCCTGCTTTGACTAGTACCCTCTCCCCCTCTATGACTTCTCTTACTATATGATCTCTAAGATCACCCTTTTGAAACCTGAGCTAAGCATTCAGATAGTTAACTCCATCTTTAAAAAAGGTTTTAACCTTTGGAGCTTGTCAGTGATAGCCTTTTGTGAATCTTCAATTGCAGTTTTAACAGCAGTGAGGCTTTCTTGTAATTGCTTATCAAAGGCTTCTTGGCAGTAGCACTTACAGGAGTCTGAGCAGTAGCTATATTTTTCATTGCTGTGACAATGACATTATGAGAAGCAGTCAGATTATCATTCATCCTAATCTGATTTTCCAGGACATATCCTTGTTTCACTGCCATGTCATCAACTTGTTTCTTTATATTCTCTTGATGTGTAGCCAGATATACCACTTCATTGCCTCCTTTATGGAAACAATCAGTCATTTCCTTCCTGTTTTGATTCACTTCAAATCTGATAGATTTTATGTCTTGTGCTAGATCAAATTGAAGTGATTTATGTCCTTCATCTATATATTTTTCTATAGCTTGTCTTTGCTCATCCAGCTTGATCTGCAAAGCCACCATCAAAGAACTATAATCAGTAGTTGAAGCTTGTTGTGGAACAATAGTTTGCAGTGCTTTCTTGTAGGTCTGGATTCTTCTTTTAAAGACCTGGAACTTCCTTTTATTGGCTCTAGCAGCCTCTTCATCCTCTGAAGCAGAAGTACTGTCAATATCTACTCTATCCTGCGGAGTAGGTGGCAAGTCCTTTTCTGCTCTTGGTAGCTCCTTAGCAGTCCTTTGCTCCTTAGTTTCTTTTCTAGCAGTCTCCTCCTGAAACTTAACATGCTCCCCCTGAAGATCTACCTGCTCCCCCTCAACAGCTGCTTTCTCTCCCTCAAAGTCAGTCTGTAAAAGATCAGGGAACAGCTCTTCTAGTGTAAATTCCTCATGAGTATGAACTGGAGAATCTCTTATCTCAGGAGCATCAGATACCACTTTATCAACAACTGATGTGTCCTCCATGAAAACATCTTGTGGTTGACTATGTAACTGAGTTTGCTGATCAACATCAAGTAATGATTCAGTCACAACTTCATCCTCAATGTTAAAATTTAATTGATTAACTTCAGTGATTACCTCTAGAATGGTTTGGGTAGCCCTTTCACTATCTAATGGAGTTAGCTCATCCACATGTAGAGGCTCCCCCTGGAGTGGATCCAGGTGAATATGGCTAGCTGATGGTAGCTCCCCCTACCTTTGGGCATTTTCTTGTCTTGCTGATGACTGTCCAGCATTGCCATCCTCTCCATCATCAGGACTAAAAACTACTTGTTCTTCTGAGCTACTTGAGGATTCAGAAGCCACAATGGCTTTCTTCTTCTTCTTCTTCTGAGGTGTTTCCTTCACAGGAGTTGTCATTTCCTTTGTCAACACCCTATCCCACCATGAGATTATTCTGACATCCATTCTTCTCATATGGTTTATCTTAGAACCAGCAGCTTGGTTCATCACTTCAGGGATACTTCCAGCTAGATATAAACTCAGAATCCTACCCAGATTGAGTTTCTTCAAACTTTCCTTTATCTTGTCAAACATCACTGCTGACCAATCAGTTTCAAGTTTGAAAATTATCCTTATCATCAAACTGAACATGTGAGCTGATATCCTATCATGCCCACCAGGCTTGCTCAGTATCACCTTCCCAACTATTTCAGACAAGAACTTGCCCTGCATGTTCATGCCCTTCCTGTTGAAAACTGTTCCAATCTTCAGACTTGAATCAAGTACACACCATTCCAGTGCCTCCCTTGTCTTTGAGGCAGGTACATCTTCCTCTTCTTTAGTTCTAGGGAGATGTAGAACCTTTCTCAGACTTTTCTGGGTGATCTTGACTTTTGCCCCATGAACCTTGGACTAAATTTTGAGTCCAGATTCATCAAGAGTAGCTGCACTCAAGAATTCAAGGACCTCCTTCTTCCAGATCTTGATTGGTTCTGAAACAAGATACTCTAACCCAGTCTCTGCAACTAGGGTTACCACACCTTAGATTTCGGGTTCCGTATCATCAAAGGCGTGTCGCACGAGCTCATAACCTTCGTTAATGTTCTCTTCTAGCTTAGGCGCCATTAGGGTTTGAAGAAATTTCGAATTTAGAGAAGAGAGATGTCGACACACAAGTTTGGTCTCGAAACTTTGGTGAGCGTGTCGAGAAACAATGGTGAAGACCTATTTATACCTTTCTAGAATCGAAGGCGAAAAGGCGCGTCAAAATACTTGAAATGTGTCGACACTGTTGAAAAGTGTCGACACTTACTTCTAATGTCTCGACAACTATGCGTCGACACAAATATAGTCGACAGAATATATCTGTCGACACTTATATATCTAAGCTCGACGATTAGTCGAGACTTTACTCGACGAATTCTGTGAAAATCCTAAGTGTCGACAACACTCTGGATGTGTCGACAACACTCTGGATGTGTCGACACCTACTCTGCATGTGTCGACACTAATTCTCTGAAGTGTCGACACAGACTGTCTAGATGTGTCGACACCATTTCTCTAAAATGTCGACACCTACTATATGTGTCGACACAGACAACTCTGTGTGTCGATACAATTTTACTTAGCCAATATTTTTCATCTGAAACTATTCTAAGTTGATCATTCCTAATTCAATTTTAAACTTATTGAATTTGGTTTCATCTAGGGGCTTAATAAACATATCAGCTAACTGATTATCTGTCTTTACATACTCTAGTGAAATGTCTCCTTTTTCAACATGTTCTCTTAGAAAATGGTATTTAATTTCTATGTGCTTAGTCCTACTATGGGAGACATGATTATTTGCAATAGAAATGGCACTTGTAGAATCACAAAATAAAGGTGTTCTACTTACTTGAATACCATAATCTTCTAGCTGGTGTTGAATTCATAATAACTGTGCACAGCAGATTCCTGCAGCCACATACTCTGACTCAGCTGTGGAGATAGCCACACTGGTCTACTTCGTACTGCTCCATGACACCAGTCTTCCACCTAGAAATTGACAGGTTCCTTTGGTACTCTTCCTATCTTCCTTGCAGCCTGCAAAATCTGCATCTGAATAACCTGTCAGTACAAAATCTCCATTCCTAGGGTACCAAAGGCCTAGATATGGTGTGCCCTTAAGATATCTCAAAATCCTTTTGACTGCAGTCAAATGAGATTCTTTAGGGCATGCTTGGTACCTAGCACAGACACATGTAACATACATGATATCTGGTCTACTAGTAGTCAAATACAGTAGGGAGCCAACTATCCCTCTATACAAAGTCTCATCTACAGGTTTCCCTGCATCATCTTTGCTTAGAGACATGCTTGACCCCATAGGAGTTTTCATGGTAGTGGATGATTCCATACCATACTTCTTTATTAACTCTAGGGTGAACATAGACTAGCATATGGATAATCCATCTACAGTCTGTCTAACTTGGAGACCCAAGAAGAACTTTAGTTCCCCCATACTGCTCATTTCAAATTGTCCTTGCATAAGTTTTGCAAACTTTCTGCAAAGACTACTTTCTGTAGACCCAAATATTATGTCATCTACATATATTTGGACTAAGATAATCTTGCCTCTGGATTCCCTAAGGAATAGAGTCTTCTCTATTTTCCCCCTTGAGAATTTGTTCTCAATGAGAAAACTAGACAGGGTTTCATACCAAGCCCTAGGGGCTTGTTTTAACCCATACAAAGCCTTTCTAAGTCTATATACATAGTCAGGTTTAAGAGAATCTACAAAACCTGATGGCTGCTCTACATAGACTTCTTCCTTCATATTTCCATTTAGAAAAGCTGACTTAACATCCATTTGATATACCTTAAACCCTTGAAATGTTGCATAGGCAAGGAACATTCTGATTGCCTCCAGTCTTGCTACTGGAGCAAAGGTTTGATCAAAATCAATACCTTCCTCCTACCTATATCGCTTTGCAATAAGTCTAGCTTTATTCTTTATGATAATTCCATTCTCATCCAACTTGTTCCTAAAGATCCACTTAGTTCCAATAATGTTGTGGTCCTTGGGTTTAGGAACTAGCTCCCAGACCTTGCATCTTTTGAATTGATTCAGCTCCTCTTGCATGGCCTCAATCCAATGAGGGTCTAGGATTACTTCTTCAAATTTCTTTGGCTCTACTTGGGATAGAAAACTTGAGTAAAGTACTGTACTCAGATTCCTGCTCCTTGTTTGCACTCCTTGTCTGGGATCTCCAATTATTTGATTGGCTGGATGATCCTTTAGGTGTCTATTTGCTGGAGGCAGCCTATCTTCAGGTTGTATACTTTCAGTCTCTTCATTTAGCTGCACCTCTTGGTCTTCTTCAGCATCAGGAGTATCTTGTACTCCCCCTGGACAGCAACCACCATCTTCCACTTGCTGACTTGTAGTAGATCCTTCTGCAATGGTAAGCTTGTCCATATTTTCAGTTACACCTGTAGAGCTGCAAACACTACTTGACAATTCATTGTTAATGAGCCTTTCTTCATCAAAAACTACATGTACTGACTCTTCTACAACTTGAGTAATCAAGTTGTAGACCCTATAAGCCTTACTGTTGTTGTAATACCCAACAAAGATTCCCTCTTGGGATTTGGCAGCAAACTTGGTTAGATAAGACTTACCATTGTTAAGGATATAGCACTTGCAACCAAAGATCCTGAAATAGGATAAATTTAGTTTTCTGCCCTTCACAATCTCATAGGGGGTCTTCTTGTGGCTCTTGGTGATAGTAGCCCTATTGATTACATGACATGCAGTATTAACTGCTTAGCCCAGAAATATTCTGGGAGAGAAGTGTCACTCAATAGGGTTCTACCAGCTTCTATCAAGGTTCTATTTTTCCTTTCAGCAATACCATTTTGCTGAGGTGTTCTTGGTGAGGAAAATTCCTAAAAAATTCCAAACTCTTCACACAGTTTTGTCATACTTTCAGACTGAAATTCAGTACCATGGTCACTTCTAATTTTGACCACTGTACTGTCCAATTCATTCTGAATTTGTTTAACAAAACTATACAAGATACTTGGAGTTTCAGATTTTTGCCTTAGGAAGAACACCCAGGAATACCTTGAGTAGTCATCAACTACCACAAATGTGTAGACCTTCCTACCTAGGCTGTGAACTGGCATAGGACCAAAAAGATCCATATGTAAGAGGTATAAACACCTCACAGAATCCTTGTTATCAAGACTATAAAAGGTGGATTTGGTCTGCTTGCCCTTTTGACAAGCCGAGCATATCCCATCCTTTATACACTTAACTTGAGGACCATTCCTCACTAACTCTTTGCTAAAGAGTTGACCAATTGTCTTATAGTTAAGATGAGCCAGCCTTTTGTGCCACTTAACACAATGAGAGACTCTCTCATCATCTACAAGACAAATAGGAGAACTATTGTTCTCCCACACAATGTCAAGACAATAGACATTCCTCTTCCTATATCCTGTCAAAATGATCTTTTGATCACTTGACCTTTTGATATGACAACCATCCTTGACAAATGAGATGTCATATCCTAAATCACTCATCTGACTTATGCTAATGAGGTTATGTTTTAAACCCTTTACATAAGCCACTTGAGTGATTGTAATTTGGTTACTAGAAATGTTACCAAAGCCTTTGATGATTCCTTTTTCTGAACCACCAAAGGTAACCTTAGACCCATCTTTGATATATGTATAATCCTTCAACAATCCCCTAGTTCCAGTCATTTGCCTGGAACATCCACTGTCCAAGTACCATATAAGGGCATGGCCACTTGGACTCACCTGCAAAACAGATTACTTAACCTTAGAACCCAAATAACTCTTGGGTCCTTGGTGCAGGTTAGTCTGACTTTTAACAAAACTACATGTAGCTCTTCTAGCAGGCAGTTTGCTACTCTCCTTGACACTTGAATTGTGCCAACAGTCTATGGCAAAGTGGCCTATCTTGCCACAACACCAGCACTCAAACCTGTTGTACCTTTGTTTAGGTACAACCCTGGCTGAAGTATCTACAGCAGGCTTTTTGTTTAGTGCTGGGGCTTTGCCCTTAGAGTTGGACCTAACTATCCTGGCAGGTTTTGTAAACCCCAATCCAGTCTTACCCTTTTGTGGTATAAACTCATCTATCAAAGGTAAAACTGACTTTGGTTTAGAAAAACTTGCTACAATCTCTCTCTCCTTCTGAAGTCTAGCCTCTAGATTTTTAATTTGATCATTTTTAAATGTGATTGTGCCCAATTGAATGACAGTAATGTTTTTCAACTTGGCAATCTCATTCAGTTTTTGATCTAATACTTTATCTAAATCAGCAGCTGCCAACTTAAGATTAGCAATTTCCTTAGTCAGTGTTTGACCAGATTTTGCTCTTCTTAAGTGCCTGCAATACATCTCTATATTCATCCATCAAATGATGAATATCACCCTCAGATTCAGACCCACCCACATCACTTGATGCAGATGTATCTGATTCTGAATCAGTACTATAATCTGAAAGACATTGTACCTTACTTGGTCCAGGCTGATCCTGGATCTTGTCTCCTTCTGTTAAGGCCATCAGTCCATTGCACTGATTGTCCTCATGCTCATAAATTGAGTTCATTAGCTGCAAGAACTCATCTTCATCCTCTTCAGCATATAATCCAATATAGGCTTCAGCTTCTGATTCAGTTTCTGAAGATGACTGATCAGTCAGACTTTTGTCTTTCTTAGCAACAAAAGACTTTTCCTTTTTGCCCTTAACCGAGTCTTATTTTTGTCAGTTGACTCCTTCCTCTTTTCTGTACAGTCAGCTACTATATGTCCCTGTCTATTGCAGCAATAGCACACAATCTTTGAGGATGTAACTTTGCTTGGCTTGTACCTTCTTCTGTCATTCCTTGATGACTTCCTTTTCTGATAGTAATCATCTTTAGACTGTGAAGTGGAAGGCTTAGACCTCCACTGCTTATTTTTCAGAAACTTTTGAAACTGCCTTGTAAATGCAGCAAAATCCTCATCACTTTCACTGCTGTCTGAGTTCTGGTTCTCTGAATTTTCTGAAGCAGTATCAGCAACTGTTTGTGGTGGAGTTAGAGACTTGCTTCTAAACTTCCTAGTGTCTTCAGTCTTGAAGGCCACAGATCTTTCCTTGTGCTCCACTCTAGTAGTCTTCTCTTCCTCTTTTCTAGCCATTAACTGCATCTCATAAGATAAAAGTTTTCCAAACAATGTTGGAGGAGGTATATCAGCTAATTTGGCCACTTCCCTAATGACACAAATCTTGGTATCCCAGTCCTTAGTCAGGGATCTTAAAAACTTGTCATTCAGCTCATAGTTGCTGAATTCTCTTCCATAGGACATCAATTCATTTACTATCCTATAGAACTTCTTGTGGCATTCAGTAATGCTATCAGACTTTCCTTGTCTGAAGCTTTCATATTCCTGATTTAACAAGGACTTCCTATCCTGTCTTACTTCTTCAGACCCTTCCATATAGACTATCAAAGTATCCCACATTTCTTTTGAAGTCTTGCAATGAATAAAATTCTGAAATGTTGCATCATCAATTGCACTAACAATAATATTCTGGGCCCTCTTATCCATAGTTGCCAAGATTATTTCATCCTTGCTCATTTCTGAATAATCCTTGGAGTTTACTGATTTGCATCCAGAATAGATACCTTCATTGGCACATATGGCCCTTCTTTGACTGTAATGTATATTCTTGGGTCAGAAGCTTCCATAAAGAGTCTAACCCTCTCTTTCCATATGCCAAAAATCTCCTTTCTACAGATTGACAATTTCATGGACCCCAATTCTTTGTGATTCTCACTAGAACTCATTTTCTTGATTCTTGTTTATTCTGATTCTGCCTACAGGATCTTACTCAGACTGTTATGTCCTTTTTGAGTAACCTCTCTTTGATACCACTTGAAAGAAACAGTACCTAATCACCTAGAGGGGGGGGGGGGGGGTGAATAGGTGAACTTAATCTTTTAAAATTACAGACAAACACTGAATTATAAGACCTGTATTTGCAATTCTCTACAGCAATTCAGCACAGATAATACAACAATTACAGAATTAATCACACACAGAGTACACACAGATTTTTATAGTGGTTCCCCAAGGTCTGGGTACATCCACTTTCCCCTTCGCCTATCTAGTAGTGTACTAGATTCGGCCTAACTTCTCCACTTCTCCTCAGATCCTCAGATCTTACAACTCAGAACCCCAAACAGGTTCCTACAACTCAGATTGATCCCACTCCTACAACTCAGGCACAAAGCCCTACCACTCAGTCTTCAACAAGACCTACACTTAGGCTAAAACAGCCCTACCTCAGCCTTCAACAAGGCCTACACTCAGAGAAATGATTCTCCTACACTCGGGCTCAAAATCCCTACCACTCAGCCTTTATAGATTTAGGATTACAACTCAGATCTTTACAAGATCCTACAGAAATTTGATAATACAAAGTATTTAACCACAACTCTAAAAGAGAGAGATGAGTTGACTGGCTTCTTGATGAGTTCTTGGAATAACTTGGCAGAGTTCAACCTCCCTTGGCTTTCTTCAAAGCTTCTTGAATTAGAAGACAGTAGGGTTGAATCTCCTGAAGATGATCTTCAATCAACTTCTGTCTTGAGATTCAGATCTCAATCTGAATCTTACTTTGCAGCCTGGTTCAGCAGCTGCTCTTCTTAGAAGGAACACTCTCTCTCCAACTTCTTAGATCTTCTGACTTGATCTTCTTTTGTTTTAATCTTCTGATTAATTGTGATCAATCTCTTTCTGTTGAAGGATAAAGGTCTTTATATAGACTTTCTCCAAGGTAACTACTGGCTGATCCGGTTTCTAACAACCTTCTGACGGCTCTGACAGTAGCTGTTGACCGGTTGAAATGGCAGCTGTCAAATCATCCAGTCACTTCTTGAAATCTCTGTCACTGTCTGAAAGTGTCGAGACAGATAGTCATTATGTGTCGACACAAATAGACTAAGTGTAGACACAAGTAGACTAAGTGTCAACATTAGCCTTGATGGTGTCGACACAACTCCTTGTGTTATTATAACAGCTTCTCGACACTGCTTCTTCTCAGAATGTGTCGACACTGATTCTTTGTGTCGACACAAGCCTTCTGTTGAATGTGTCGACACTGGTTGAGTGTGTTGACACATGTACTTCTTATTTATCACTTAGTTGAATCTGCATGTGTCGACACATCTCCTTTGTGTCGACACATCTTCTTTTGTTGTTGATACTTGCTGAGTGTCGACACATCTCCTTTGTGTCTACACATCTCCTTCATGTGTTGAAACTTGCTGAGTGTCGACACATCTCCTTGTGTCGACACAAGTACTTCTTCTTTGTTGATTCTTGCTGAGTGTCGACACAGCCTCCTGGTGTCGACATATTTGATGTCGACAAGCTTCTCTGGGTGTCGACACTTCCTCTAAGTGTCAACACTGATTTTGTTGATAATACTTCACAGTGTGTCGACACTGCCTGTATGTGTCGACACTTTGCTTCTGGTGTCGACTCTGCCTTTCCTGGTGTCGACACAATTACTCCAAGTGTCGACACAGCTTATCTAGGTGTCGACACAAGTCTTCATAAGTGTCGACACTTCACCACTAGGTGTCGACACATGGACATAGAAACTTTCCTGCAGTCCTGCAGTTACTTAACCTGCACAAATAAAATCAAAGCACATCAAATACACCTTGATGTATATCATTGAGTAGGGTGAGGCTTCTTCAAATCTGGTACACATTTTCCATGTACCCAACACCCAAAGCTCCCTTTCGCAAGGATATTTATTTTTATTAATGTCTACCCATGATCCATACACAGCTCTCATTGTTACTCTGGAACGAACCTAATGAATTAAGTTATTATTGGGGAATCGGCGGTCTTCCGCCGTGTCCGTTCTAGCTACTATCCTTGGGTCTTGCACTCTATCGCTCGATACTATGGAGTGACCTACTAGACACCAATCAGGGTTTGTTTTCCCAATGTAGTTACCAACTCAACCTTCTATCGAATCCCCTATGGGTCCCACAGACATGTGCTATATTTTGCTAGCGCACCCATGACCTAATGTTGACCCGTATGACGTATCATCCAAACTCTTGGGTCAAATGCCCCTAATTATTTATCATAGTTGTTATGATGTGTGATAATGATCGAACTAGGTTTCATTATTTTTCCAAGGGATTAAGGGCCTAAATTAATTCTTTTAATTGTGTGACCGGGTCACCTTGAACATAAAGTACTACATATAATGGTTCAACCTACCTAAGGAGTTTGCTAGGTGTTCCATAAGGTTAAATATTACTACCTTTCAGGTTTCATAATATTTTCATGCAAATTTCTATTTATTTCCCATTTAATATTAAAATTCCAATTCACACCACTTTCCAAATAAAGTACCTCACCTACTCAACCAAACATTCTGACAAAATTAGTGGGTGTTCATGATGAATACTAAGGCTAAGTGCATAATTTTCCAATCTTAAACAATGATATGACCTAGCTTATATCCATATAAACAATATTACCAAAATTCCATTATTAGGGTTTTTAACATATACAGACATCCAATAATTCTCAAATAATTTATCAGGAATCAAAACACAATAATAAACCACTGTAAATTTTTCATAATTTTAAAACACTTATTTCCCTTATTTTAATTAATTTCCATAAGGGGCAAAAATGGTAAAATCTACTTTAAAAAATCCAAGTAAACATCATTTAACTGTCCCATAAATTTTACAGAGATGAACAATGACCTACTAGTACTTGTGACAAAAGTTTAGAATTTAATGAACTCATTTGCCCTAATTTCCAATTTATTTCCCAACAAAGCATATTTTCCAATAATTCCAAATAATGGGAGTTTTGATCCCAAAAAATCTCAAATTTCCCTTGGGAGGTATATTCCATTCCTATGAGCCCCTGTCCAGAGTTTCATGGACAAGCAATGATCCATTTGGGCAAAATTTACATTTCTCTATTTTTACTATTGGCACCCCAAATTTGAATGTGCCAATCTCATGTATGTGGGATTTCCTAAACATGTAGAGGTCAAAATGACTTGAAATCTCTATCATGGTTTTATCTTGACCTAATGAACATCCCACCCAAATTTGGGGGCATTTGAGGTCATATGTCTCCAAAAATAAACTTAATTTAATTTTTAGTATTTCATCAAATAATATAGAAAAATTCTGACCAAAAATTCTCATTTTTGGTCAGAGACTAGTTTTACCCCTAACATAAGTCTGGCCAAAATTTAAGTCATGGTGACTTATGGTTTGTCTCGGGCATTTAATTTAATATTTGCCCTAGCGTAGGACCAGTCTTGGTAGAATGGACCTACAGGGAGCCCTATTGCTCCAAACTTAATGTTTAGGGTTTCAAAACAAAGTTAAGACATAGATATACAATTGTTATGTGGGTGACCAATTCTAAAATTGCCTCTAAGGGACCTATATTTAACATGCAAAGTTCTGTATAAAGTGTGATAGAAATTAAATGAAATTATTATAACCACTATAGTTTATTTTGATTAAAATGGACGACATCCCATCATCGTCCCCCCTCAGCCAACGGTTGAGATTGAACCGTCCTGGGCAAATTGGTTGACTTATTCCGGCCACCTGGGCTGGCGCCACTGCCGGCGATTATCGCCACCACCTCCATTGAGGTAGTGGCTAGCGTTTCCCGGCAGTGAGGCGGCTCCTCCAGCGATCCCGAGCTCGAAGAAAAGCTTGGGAAATTCCCTCAGCTCTCGATGACGCCAGTAGCTCTCATGGTATCGAGCTCAATTGAGCCTGTCTCGCCTAATTGAGCTAGAAAGCTAACACGGGTAGGTGAGGTGAAAGACCTGTAGCCGGCTTGGCGTCGTGTGCGGTGGCGGTGCTCCATCGCCGAGCTTGCTCCGGCGAACTAGCCCGATTCTCTGTTTCGACAGCAAAAGCTTTGCTCCAGTAGTTGAACTCCATTCGTTTCCACCTCCTGAAGTTGATGGTGGGCTTAGATTTGGCTGGGAGTGGCTGTAGGAGAAGTTTGAAATATGGGGGTGGTCGGCCATGGCTTTGGAATCTCCAACTGGCCACCAGGTGTCCACCAACCCCTCCACCTTGCTGGAATGATCCTTGAAAGTTCAGCCAACAGCTTGGGCAGAGGGAAGGAGGGCCACATGGCCTCCATCCCCTCTCTCCCTCTCTCTCTCTCCTCCTTTTCTCTAAAATGCCTAAATTACCCCCATACATGCATTCTCTCTCCTGATTTTGGGGGTTAGAGGTTGACATTAACCTCTTGGGCCGGTCTTGGGCCTTGACTCATGGGATTAGTCCATGAGGGGTGGGCTTGGTTCCTTCTTTTCTCTTTTAGGCCACTTTGTTGACTTTTAGGTTGACTTGGTCAACATGGTGAGTGGGCTGACCTCACTTGAGGGTCATGGACCCTATGGCACCACCCAACTTGGGTTGGGTCAAGGTGATGCCCTACTTGGGCTAATTGGGCCTTTAAGTATGGGTTTGACCAAATTAGGGTTTAGGGTTGACTTGGGTCAATATGGGTCAATAGGTGACCCAAAGATGTGACTTATGGTTCACTTAAGTTGTTATTAGGGTTAGGGGTGTGCAGTGTGTGGTCCCATGTGCTACACCCTAACTCCATGGGTTCAAACCTGGCCTAAACTCATGCCCCCACCACATGTCCTAACCCAACCTAAGTAGAGGGGTCTAATTGGAAATGAGATGTTATAAACCCCAATAAACAAAAGAAATAATTTTGTCCCCGAAATTTAAGTTCGGGTCTACGGGGTTTTTAAACATAAAAATTTAAGTACTTTAGACAAAAATTAAAGCATTACCTGAGGTAAAAAGCTCCGGGTGCTGCTTTAGCATCAGATCCCTCGGCTCCCAGGTGTGCTCCTCTCGTCCATGGTTGGACCACAACACCTTCACCAGGGGAACCTTCTTCTTCTGCAGCACTCGGACCGTAGTATCATTGATCCAGAGCGGCTCTAAACGAACTGATCTGTTAGATGCTAATGGGCCTGCTGTAGTGGTGATATGCTGATCCGGCAGAAGAGAGCTCTCCGTAGTGAAGAGATGTAGAAGACGTCGTGAAAGGTCCCTAACTTTAGCGGCAGCTCCAGCCTGTAGGCCAAGGGGCCGATCCGCTTCAGGATCAAAAATGGCCCCATATATCGAGGGCAGAGCTTCTTGTGCCTCCGCACCCGAGAAACACCATGCACCAGACGTATCTTCAAGAACACTCTGTCCCCCACCTGGAACTCCACCTTTTGATATCGTGCATCGTAGTACTTAACCTGCCTACTCTGAGCCTCCAGCATCCGGTCCCGGATCAGTCGTATCTGAGTAACCGTATCCTCGATGTATTCCGATCCAAGTGCCCTGGGGTCCTCATCCTGAACCCAAGATAGCGGTGTCCGACACTTCCTCCCGTAAAGAGCCTCATAAGGTGCCATCCCAATGCTCGCCTGGTGATTGTTGTTGTAGGAGAACTCAACTAGTAGCAACCGTCTCTCCCAGGGACTTACCTTATCCAGTATACACAGTCATAGAAGATCCTCCATAGTCCTGATGGTCTGCTCTGTCTGACCATCGGTTTGTGGATGGAAAGCGGTGCTAAAAGCAAGCTGAGAGCCCAAGTACGCCTGCACCACTCTCAACTCCCTATAAGTGAATCGACCGTCACGGTCCGAGACAATCGTTCTGGGGTCCCCGTGGTACCTGACGAACAACTCCACAAACAACCTCACCAAAGAAGCAACTGAGCTGTCCTTCCTGATCGGTATAGACCGGGCCACCTTGGTTAATCTATCGACAATGACCCAAATAGAATCGTGCCCTGAGTCAGAGCGAGGCAATTCATGCATGAAGTCCATGGCAATATCTTTGAACTTCCACTCAGGTACCGGTAGTGACTGTAGTAACCCTCCTGGGCTCTTGCAATCTGCCTTTACTCGCTGGCATATCTCGCAGTATGTCACATAGAAGATGATCTCCCTCTTCATTATCGGCTAATACATGCTCCTCCGCAGATCCGCTGTCATCTTGGTGATACCGGGGTGCACTGATTATTGAGAACAGTGTGCCTCTCGGAGTATATCCTGCCGGATACCACCTCCTGCGGGTATATAAACATGACCACGGAAATGAACGAGGTCATCAAGCAAAGAATAATCTCATTTCCTGCCCCCTTCCAGGGCCCTGAATACCGGCTCCAAAGCTACATCTAACCTCTGTTGTACCCTGATACGCTCTCGTATATCACACTCAAGGACCAGAGAGTTCAAGTACTCCCGATAAATCTCCGGCTTAGACTCAGAAACGACAGAAATGTGCATATCCTCTAGCATCTGCAGTAGCTCCATAGACATCACCCGAGGCTCTGGTCCTGAGGTACTGGCTCTCCTACTCAAGGCATCTGCCACGGTGTTCGCCTTCCCCGGATGATAATGCATGGTGTAATCATAGTCGCACAAGAATTCAAGCCACCTTCTCTGGCGCAGGTTCAGGTCTTTTTGCGTGTCAACATACTTGAGGTTCTTGTGATCCGAGAAGATGTCACAATGAACCCCGTATAGGTAATGTCTCCAGATATTTAACGCAAATACCACCGCCCCGAACTCTAAATCATGTACGGGGTAATTCTATTCATGCTTCTTCAACTGCCTCGAAGCATAAGCGATGACATGCCCGTGCTGCATCAGGACCGCACCCATCCCCTAATATGAGGCATCAATATAAATGTGAAATCCTTCCTTCCCATATGGAAGTGCAAGGATGGGGGAACAAGTGAGCCTGTCCTTTAGCTCCTGAAATCCCGCCTCGCACTTCTCCGTCCAAATGAAAGCTGCCTCCTTCTTTGTAAAGGACGTGAGGGGGAGTGCTATCCTCGAAAACCCCTCCACGAACTTGCGAAAATATCCTGCGAGTCCCAGAAAACTGCGTATGTCCGATGTTGACTTTGGCCGCGACAAATCTCTAACTGCCTGTACCTTGGCTGGGTCCATGGCCAACCCTGCCCCACTGATAGTATGCCCCAGGAATGCCACCTTTTGTAGTCAGAACTGGCACTTGGAGAACTTAGCATACATCTGGTGCTCTCTCAGCTTCCCCAAAACCAACACCAAATACTGAGTTTGGTCCTCCTGTGTCCGGGAGTAGATCAGTATATCATCGATGAAGACTATGACAAATCTGTCCAGGTAAGGCTCGAAGACGTGGTTATTCAAGCTCATGAATGCAGTAGGTGCATTCGTGAGCCCGAAAGGCATCACCGTGAACTCGTACAATACATAGCGGGAACTAAAGGCCGTCTTCGGAATGTCCTCCTCCTGGATCCGCAGCTGATAGTACCCGGATCTCAAATCCAACTTGGAGAACCAGAAGGCTCCCTAAAGCTGATTAAAAAGCTCGTCGATTCGGGGCAACGGGTATGTGTTCCGGACCATCAACCGGTTCAACTCCCGGTAGTCGATGCAGAGACACAGTGAGCCATCCTTCTTCTTGAAAAATAACACCGGTGCTTCCCATGGTGATGAGCTCGGTGGGACAAATCCTGACTCCACCAGCTCCTGTAGCTGTGTCCTGAATTCTACTAGCTCCTTTGCGGCCATCCTGTACGGTGCCCAAGATACAGGCCTTGCTTTTGACACAACTGAATGCGGAAGTCCATGTCCATGACCGGTGGCAATCCAGACAATTTCTCCAGAAATACGTCGGGGAAATCCCGAACCATCGGGATGTCAACAATAGAAGCCTCTGCTCCCGATAGCTCGAAGCAGATAATGTATACCTCCTCTCCTTGCTTGTGGTCTTTGACAGCCTGTACAGATGATAATAAAAGGTGGGAGACAAGTCTAATACCTTCGACGATGATGTAGGAGTCCTCATGCCTCAATGTGATCCTCCTCGATGGGCAATCAATCTGGGCATGGTTCCAATACAACCATGTCATGCCCAGGATCAGGTCGAAGTCTGGCATCCTTAGGATCGTTGCAGGCGCTTCAAATGTCTTTCCGCCGATTTCTGCCTCCATGTTGCACTTGGAAGATGATAATAGTACCGATCCATCAGGTAGCCTCACCCTCATCGTCGAGCCCGTGAATCGTTCCACGCCATCCAGTCCTTCCATAAAGGCTTCTGATACGAACGAGTGCGAAGCACCCGTATTGAACAGTGTATGAGCGGGCTTGCCGCTGATAAAGACTATGCCTGAGGTTGATTTGAGTTTAAAATAGGTAGTTATACTTCAGGGTCAAGTACTATATATAAAAAATGCCTTAATTTCATAATACAATTTATGTACCTGTGATGACGTCCTCAGGGTTCCTCTGCTCGGCGAGGTCTAATGCGTACATCTGCTCTTATCCTCTGCCTCGGCCAAAAGGTCGTCAGCCACGACCTCGACCTCGACCACATCCTCGGCCTTGGTCCTGCTGTACTGGAGGGGCCACTGGAGGTGGAGGAGGTGGAGGAGGTGGAGGAGGAAATGGACGAAACTGATGCGGACACTCAGATCTAATGTGGCCCGGCTGATGGCACCCGAAACAAACTACTAGTCACTGGCCACGATCATCCTGCCTCATCTGGCCATGTGTATGTAGTGGTAGAGGAGTTGGTGCTGCAGGGGGTCTCTGCTCCTTCCTGTAGTTGGGATGATAACATCCCCAACCTCTCTTATGCCTCATAACTCTGCCTCTCTGTGAGCCCCGGCTATTCTCCCCGAAGAACGACCCATCCAGCGGTCTCTTTCCCCTACTCTTTACCATCAGCTGGTCTGCCTCCAGCTTCTTGGTCATCTCTATGATCTGAGCTGAAGTGCCATGAGAGATGAATAGTATGGCCTATCTCAAATCATCTCTAAGGCCCCAGTAGAATCTCTTTGCGTACCTCCTGTCATCCAAATCATGTATCCCTGCAAACCTGGCTAGATGGGAAAACTCCCTCTGGTACTCGATCACTGACCTGGTCCCCTGTTTGAGGTTCAAAAACCTCTCCTCTAGCTCATCCCAGTCCGTGGTGGACTCGAAATGCTCCAAGAATGTCTCGCCGAACTCCTCACAAGATATTTGATAGAGCCCTATCTGCATAGGTGGAGTCCAGCATGGACTTCCACCGCCTCTTTACATGGGCATCCAGTGCAGAAGTTGCCAAACTCTTGAATGCACTCAGCCAGTTTGATCCTAGATTTGGCAGTTGTGCCCGAACCTGCTGGGCTCTGAAGGCCTCAAGAATGGTCGTCAGGGTCTGACCCATCTCTGTATGTAGAAAAAGAGTGGCATCCAGAGGGGGAGGGACCATTTTATGTGGTACGGTGACCTGTGGAGGCTGTATAAAGGTAAGGTTTATATTAGAATTGTCCTGACTCATTGCTTAGGTGGACTGTTTTATGTGACTTTTTACACATGGGCACACCATTGCATCCGCTGCATAGTTTGTCCGCAAACTAATGCTCAATCGGGGTGACCCAGTGCTGTGGACTTCTTCTCTTATGATCGTTTGTTCAAGCGATACCGGTTTGTAAGACCCCTCCCCCTTATCAAGGAGGCTCCCGGTCTTATGCACAGAACTGCCGCCTTACGGTGGCACTAACTCACGGGTTACTCGACATCGCAACATTGCGATCCTGCCGGCTAGTACGATCATAAAACTTGTTCGACCAATTGAGAGATAGAAGTAAAAAACAATCAGTATATAATAATAGCTAGTCCACATGTCACAACACAATCAAATAAAAGTGAAAGTACACGAGTCCAGAATGAGTACATCAAAAGAAAAAAAAGGGTTTATCCCTTGTACATAATATCAAATCTCTCTCTCACAAATTTCAACAAGTAGAAGCTATACTATCATCAGAAAACTCATCCCACCTGACGACGGGCTGTAGTAGTAGTAGTAGTAGTAGTAGGTAGTGGTGGTATCAGCTTCTCACGTCCTGCCTCCTCATCCTACTGGTACTCCATCTCCTTTAGCTCCTAAAATGATTGGTCACACCGACCGTTAGTCACAAAGACTAAGTCGTTTCCTCCACACCTCGCCCCCGCAACTACTCCTAGGCACCGGGCGGGAGGACGAAGCGGAGGACAACAAAGGGTATATCAAATGAAATAGGTGACAGTAGAACTATACTAACACGCATATATATGTCAATTATTTCTACTCTAGCAGTTCTATATATATGGTAAATGAAAGGTAAGAAGAACCAAACAGAAACAAGTAAAGTGTTGTAAGTAAGGAAGTGCTGAAAGTAAGCAGAGTAAAGACAACAGGTAAAATAAGCTACTACTAATCTACCATCCCAAAAGTATCTTAACTTATATGAATGCCCATACAAACTTATAAGTTAAGCTTTCCAGAAATATAACTTATCATATAAAAGAGCCCATACTAATTTATATGATAAGGATCTATGGTGCGTATAATCTAGTTATGAATGTATGATATGCATGCGTTTTATGGTTCATGCAAGTGCAACTCACACACACGACTCTGTGATCACAGACCTTTAGTTCCCACTTTTTGGAGCTAGCATAACTCTCTGGTACCATTGTTGTGGCTACGACAACAGTGGAGCGGGCATCTCCACTCCTAGGTGGGTATACACACTACCAGGCCTAGACATCCCATACGCCTCTATACAAGTCCTAGGTGCACTCTAGAGTCTTTGCGTACTATTTGATGTCTACCCACCAGTCTTTTTGGTCGAGTGTGCGTTCTTGGGGTTCATCCTCCGGACCGCAGTGTAAAAACCCCCAATGTCCCCTCAAACCATCACACCTCGCCAAAGTCACCGTACTGTCATCGGTGTGACGATTGGCCCAGTACCGCATGACCCACCACAAGTTTATGCACATGCAAGATATTCTAACCCGAGCCTCCAGCTCGCTGGACCAAACCTATCCTGATATCAAACTCCCGAGCCTCCATCTCGCAGGACCAAGCCGTCCTAAATCCCTCCAACCCATCACGGGTGAGATTGCACATTAGTGCCTTTATTTTGAATCCCTCCAACCCATCATGGGTGAGATTGCACATTAGTGCCTTTATTCTGAATGCCTCCAACCCATCATGGGTGAGAATGAACATCAATGCCTTAGCCTATTAGACTACTCTTGTATAGTGTTTGTTATACCTAGCATTTTAGGGTTAATCCCAAGACTGCCCAGGGCATGCTCGGTGAAGGGCACTCGAGGATACTAGGAGCTATGATGGGTTGAAACCCAAAGCTCCCTTTCACAAGGATATTTATTTTTATTAATGTCTACCCATGATCCACACCCAGCTCTTGTTGTTACTCTGGAACGAACCTAATGAATTAAGTTATTATTGGGGAATCGGCGGTCTTCCGCCGGTCTCCGTTCTAGCTACTATCCTTGGGTCTTGCACTCAATCGCTCGATACTATGGAGTGACCTACTAGACACCAATTAGGATTTGTCTTCCCAATGTAGTTACTAACTCAACCTTCTATCGAATCCCTTATGGGTCCCAGAGATATGTGCTATATTTTGCTAAGCGCACTCATGACCTAATGTTGACCCGTATGATGTGTCATCCAAACTCTTGGGTCAAATGCCCCAAATTATTTATCATGGTTGTTATGACATGTGATAATAATCAAACTAGGTTTCATTATTTTTCCAAGGGATTAAGGGCCTAAATTAATTTTTTTAATTGTGTGACCGGGGTCACCTTGAACATGAAGTACTACATATAATGGTTCAACCTACCTAAGGAGTTTGCTAGGTGTTCCATAAGGTTAAATATTTCTGCCTTTCAGGTTTCATAATATTTCCACGCAAATTTCTATTTATTTCTCATTTAATATTAAAATTCCAATTCAACCCCTTTTCAAATAAAGTACCTCACCTACTCAACCAAAAATTCTGTGAAAATTAGTGGGTGTTCATGATAATATATTAAGGCTAAGTACAGAATTTCCCAATCTTAAACAATGATCTGACCTAGCTTATATCCATATAAACAATATTACTAAAATTCCATTATTAGTGTTTTAACGCATACAGACATCCAATAATTCTCAAATAATTTATCAGGAATCAAAACACAATAATAAACCACTGTAAAATTTTTAATAATTTTAAAACACTAATTTCCCTTATTTTTAATTAATTTCCATAAGGGAAAAATGGTAAAATCTACTTAAAATCCAAGTAAACATCATTTAACTGTCCCATAAATTTTACAGAGATGAACAATGCCCTAGTAGTACTTGTGACAAAATTTTAGAATTTAATGAACTCATTCGCCCTAATTTCCAAATTTATTTCCTAACTAAGCATATTTTCCAATAATTCCAAATATTTGGATTTTTGATCCCTAGAATCCCAAATTTCACTTGGGAGGTATATTCCATTCCTATGAGCCCCAGTCCAGAGTTTCATGGACAAGCAATGATCCATTTGGGCAAAATTTTCATTTCTCTATTTTTACTATTGGCACCCCAAATTTGAAAGTGTCAATCTCATGCATGTGGGATTTCATAAACATGAAGAGGTCAAAATGACTTGAAATCTCTACCATGGTTTTATCTTGACCTAATGAACATCATACCCGAATTTGGGGGCATTTGGAGTCATATGTCTCCAAAAATACACTTAATTTAATTTTTAGTATTTCATCAAATACTATAGAAAAATTCTGACAAAAAATTCTCATTTTTGGTCAGAGACTAGTTTTACCCTAACATAAGTCTAGCCAAAATTTTAGGTCATGGTGACTTATGGTTTGACTTGGGCATTTAATTTAAAATTTGCCCTAGCCTAGGACCAGTTTTGGTAGAATGGACCTACAGGGAGCCCTACTGCTCCAAACTTCATGTTTAGGGTGTCAAAACAAAGTTAAGACATAGATATACAATTGTTATGTTGGTGATGAGTTCTGAAATTACCTCTAAGGGACTTATATGTAACATGCAAAGTTCTGTATAAAGTGTGACAAAAATTAAATGAAATTATTATAACCACTATAGTTTATTTTGATTAAAATGGATGACATCAAATCATCGTCCCCCCTCCACCAATGGTTGAGATTGATCTGTACTGGGCAAATTGGGTGACTTATTCCGGCCACCTGTGCCGGCGCCACCGCCGGCGATTATCGCCACCACCTCCGTTGAGGTGGTGGCTAGCATTTCCCGGCGGTGAGGCTGCCGGAGGCGGCTCCTCCGGCGATCCCGAGCTGGAAGAAAATCTTGGGAAAATTCCCCCTGGCTCTCATGGTATCGGGCTCAATTAAGCCCGATGTCTCGCCTAATTGAGCTAGAAAGCCAGCACGGGGTGAGGTGAGGCGAAATGGACCTGTAGCCGGGCTTAGGGGCGTGTGCGGTGGCAGTGCTCCATAGCTGAAGCTTGCTCCGGAAGAACTAGCCCGATTCTCCATTTCTCCAGCAAAAGCTTTGCTCCAGCAGTTGAACTCCACTCATTTCCACCTCCTGAAGCTGACTGTGGGCTTAGATTTGG
Organism: Platanthera guangdongensis; assembly: GCA_039583875.1. Classification (NCBI taxonomy): domain Eukaryota; kingdom Viridiplantae; phylum Streptophyta; class Magnoliopsida; order Asparagales; family Orchidaceae; genus Platanthera; species Platanthera guangdongensis. Next base: position 177,175,868 of record CM077152.1, on the reverse strand, counting down.
CTGGGAGTGGCTGTGGGAGAAGTTTGAATTATGGGGGTGGTCGGCCATGGCTTTGGAATCTCCTCCTAGCCACCAGGTGTCCACCTACCCCTCCACCTTGTTGGAATGATCCTTGGAAGCTCAGCCAACAACTTGGGCAGAGGGAAGGAGGGCCACATGGACTCCATCCCCTCTCTCCCTCTCTTTTCTCTCCTCCTTTTCTCCAAACTATCTAAAATACCCCCATGCATGCATTCTCTCTCCTGATTTTGGGGGTTTGAGGCTGACATTAACCTCTTGGGCCGGTCATGGGCCTTGACTCATGGGCTTAGCCCATGATGGGTGGGCTTGGTTCCTTCTTTTCTCTTTTAGACCACTTTGTTGACTTGTTGAATTTTAGGTTGACATGGTCAACATGGTGAGTGGGCTGACCTCACTTGAGGGTCATGGACCCTATGGCACCACCCAACTTGGGTTGGGTCAAGGTGATGTCCTACTTGGGCTAATTGGGCCTTTAAGTGTGGGTTTGACCAAATTAGGGTTTATGGTTGACTTGGGTCAACATGGGTCAATAGGTGACCCAACAATGTGGCTTATGGTTCACTTAGGTTGTTATTAGGGTTAGGGGTGCAGTGGTGGGACCAATGTGTGGCTAAGACCCCAATTTGGGCTAGTTTGACTTGGGTTAACTTGGGCCCCATAGTGGGTCCCATGTGACTACACCCTAACTCCATGGTTCAAACCTAGCCTAAACCCATGCCCCCACCACATGTCCTAACCCAACCTAAGTAGAGGGGTCTAATTGGAAATGAGATGTTACAGGTTGAGTCATCCATGGAACTAACCATGATATGTTTTGCTCTCTTGTCCATAGCTACCAGGATGACTTCATCCTCAGTCATTTCAGCATGGCTCTTTGGAGTCTAGATACTTGCAAAGACCTTCATGGGAATGAAGGGTACTTCTTGAATTATTTCTAAGTTCCTAGGATCAGAGGCTTCAATTACCATTCTGATCCTCTCTTTCCAGGTCCCAAAGTTCTTCTTACTGCAGACTGGAAGCTCCATTGAGCTCCACTCCTTATGGGTCACTCCTGAACCCATAAGTTCAAACCTTTTAGCTATCCTATGAGGTCTACTCAGACCCTTGAGTCCTATTTGAGTAACCTCCCTCTGATACCACTTGAAAGTCTTTATTTTCAAGGATAGCTAAATCACCTAGAGGGGGGGGGGTGAATAAGTTTCTTAGTCTCTTTAGACTATCTTTGATTTTCTTTCTTTAGGTGCTGTATAAGTGAGAAATTTACTGCTTTCAAGATACACACAACCTGCAATAAAGAAACAACACAGAAAGCACACACAGAATATATAGTGGTTTCCTAGATTATGAGTACGTCCAATTTCCCTCCCATCTTTCTAACTTATAGTTAGATAAGACACTTCTATAATCTCGTCTCCTAAGAGCTTAAAACACGATCCCACAGGACCACTCGGTCTCCTCCAAGACCTACAACTCTGGCACAAAACTCTACAACTCAGTGATCCAAAGATCACTAACCTCAAGACCAAAGGCCCTACAACTCAGGCTGGGAGGACAGCCCTACCTTAGATCCACAAAGGATCCTACCTCAGAGAGAATGACTCTCCTACAATATCAAGCATAAAGTCCTTACCTCAGATCCAAACTGGATCCTACCTCAGAACCAAAGGTCCTACACTTAGAGAAAATGACTCTCCTACCTCAAGCTCAAAAGCCATACTTCAGATCCTAACTAGATCCTATAACTCAGATTCAAACTTGAATCCTACACTCAGATCCACACCCAGATCCTACCACAGGCTCAACAGCCCTACCACTCAGATCCACACTTGGATCCTACACTCAGCCTTTATATATTCAGGCTTACAACTCAGATTTGAAAAGATCTTACAAGGTGAAGAGTGGGTTGTTGGGTTAGTTGGACATAAGAGAAATTTCTCTGTGCCAACCCTCTTGGACTAAGATAAACTCAGCCCAACTTTGACTTCAGGAATATATTTCCTAAGTCTACTTCTACCTGAAATGAGAAATACTCAGCCCTATCTTCTTCACAACAACATGAGTAGATATTGGCTTGAGCTGAGAAGTATCTTGCAGATCTGCTGCTCTGCTTCTTCCTAAAATCTACTACAAGACAACATCCTTGCTCCTTCTTGACTGAATAGACTCAGCCAAACCTTGACTCCTCTGAGATTGCTTTCATATCACAGCTTCTTCAAGCTTTCTTGGACTGAGAGGATTCAGACCTATCTCCTTCTTCACAGCTTCCAGAAAATAAGATTTGTATAATGGATCGGCTAGAACTGTGGAGAATCCTGCAGCAAGTGTTGGCCCTAGCTGCTTCTTCTTTCTCAGAGATTTCCTTTGAGCTTGCTGGTGCAGGTGAGAATGGCCCCAGCTACCTTAATTTAGATCTTAGATCCTGTAACTAGGTTTAGACCTTGGCTGCTACCGTTTTCTCAGAGAGATGTCTCTGATCTTGTTGTTGAAGATGACGAAATCAACAGTTAACTTCACGATCTTTTAGATCTGTCAATTGGACCTTCTCTGTCGAACTCAACACCAATGGTGAGGAAGACTAAGATGTTCCGCCGCTTCGTGAAATGACAAACCCTAAGAGTTTTTCGTCTTGGTCGATCTCTTCCTTTTATACTTTCCCAATTAATGGCTCTATAGAGCAGTGGGCCCCACCATTTATGACTGGCTTTAATTTCGCCATTTACCAACTTCCTTTTACATAAAAGGACAAACAGTTGGCCGCCGGCGCCATTAAAGGTGTACAACAACATTTCCACAACATTTTGAATTTTGTTGAATTGTTGACTTTGCTAACGTCACCATCTATGGACTTAGCCAAAATCAAGCAACTTTAGTATATGCGTTGAATGAGTAAGCATCACTCAATGCCAAAACACTTGACATAATTTCTGTCACTAGGAACTGAGTGAACAACCTTCACTCAACACTAAAACAATTAGAAAGGTTTTTCTGTCATTAAGCATTGAGTGAGTAAGCTTCACTCAATGCCAAAACACTTAGAAAATCTTTCTGTCTCTAGACGTTGAGAGCGTTGAGTCCACTCAACGCTTTTGCCTTAGAAAATATTCCTGCTTCTCTAGCATTGAGAGTGTTGAGTGTGTCTTCATCAGCCAACGCCTTTTGCCTTGGACACTTTCTGTTACTAGGCATTGAGTGAGCCTTTATCACTCAACGCCATATTACTTAGACAAATTTTGTCACTTGGCATTTAGTGAGTAACTTTAACTCAACGCCAAACTACTTAACAAATATTTTTCTGTTATCTGGCACTGAGTGAGTAGTATTCACTCAACGTATTTGGACTTAGCCAAATTTCTATGAAATCACAGTCTCTGACTGACTAAGGTTTAGTCAATGCTTTTTACCACATAACGTTGAGTGAGTAAGCTTCACGCAATGCCTGTGGACTTAGTTAAATATCTATACAGATTTTTTGTGGCATTAACTGTCTGAATTATATTCAATGATTTATGGAGTATGCCGTTGAGTGAGTAGACTTGACTCAACGCCTGTGGACTTGGGTATTTTCTTATTGTTTCTTCTTATGATTAGCCTATCTCACAACTTTTAGTTGTATGTCGTTGAGTGAGTAGACTTCACTAAATGCTTGTAGACTTAGCCACATTCTTTCTGTTTCTTCTTAGGCTTAGCCTGTCTCAGAGCTTTTAGCTGTATGACATTGAGTGAGTAGACTTTAGTCAACGCCTATGGACTTAGCCATATTGTTAGCTTGCCAATTGTTAGGCTTTGACTGTACAGGTTGTACTCAGTGCTTTTAGTCATTTGGCATTGAGTGAGTAGACTTCACTCAATAACTGTGGACTTAGCCGAATTTCTTGCTAGCCAACATCCTTCCTTACCTATGGCATTGAGTGAGCTTGCTCCACTGAACGCCCGTGAACTAGGCTGCTTTTCAAACTTTGTCAACTGCTCCTTGACATCTGGCGTTGAGTGAGCTTGGTTAACTCAACGCTTGTGGACTTAGGCATATTCCTGCCTTTCCAGCCAGCTTCTTTGTGTCCACCTTTCTGCCTTGTGACCACCTATCTCAAACTTGGATTACTTGTCCTATCAATGTCATAAGGACAACCTACATGCATGAACTTAAACATACATCAAATACAACTTTGTGTATGTCATTGATATGCTTTACTTCTTCAAATCTAGGACATTGTGGGCAATGGACACAACAATGTCTCCCTATCTGAAGAATTCAAAACTCTCAATCAAATGAGTCAATGGCATACACTAACTTATGCAGCAATAATATATCAACTTGGAAAATATATAATAAGAGAAGTTATAGTTACCGTACTTTCTTTCCCGTTGGGCACACCTGCTCTTGCTCCCCCTTAATTTCTGCTACCACTTACATCTTTCTCCTTCCTCCTTTTGACTTCTGTAAATAGTTAGGGAGGTTCAGATTATCTGCACCCCGTTTTGAGTACAGATAAGCCACGCTAGCAGCAGTTGAACCAATTGAATCTGCCTTTGCAAGTGTCGGACTTGCTCCCCCTCAGCTGAAACATCCTTTGCACAACTTAATACCAATTAAGGTATACCACTTGAAAAGTCTTCATTATACTGAAGGTATTTTCCACCACTTATGGCATCATACATATGTAGTAAGGAAGATGTTGGCTTTCTCTCTTGACATGCCGCAGTATATATCTATAATAGAACAGTGACATCACAACAACAGTTATTCACTATGGTTGATCTCTCCCTCAGACTATGTATAGTCCTGAGAACCTGCTGAACTGCTGTGTTGATCTTTGATCCACTCCAGTAGCTGACTGCTACTTAACAGGAAGTTGAACTTGTTCCTTCATCTTCTGGATTTTCTCCCCCTCACTAGGAGCAACTATTGTCTTCTCTCTACTGGACACTTGAGTCCATCTTAGTCTTGAAGCCATTTGATATCACTTGAGAGGCTTGATATCAAGTGGCAGACTTGACAGTCTTGATACCATATCTGAGACTTATCTTCCTGCAAGAAGGGGGAGTTCCGCAACAGAAGATTCACATGGAGCAACTGAAGCTATACCAAGTTCAACATACCTACTAAAAATTGAGGGTATTGAACTTGACTTCATCTAGTGGCTTAGAAAAGATATGAGCCACTAGCATGCCTATGGGGACAAACTCAAGACTAAGTTCTTCCTTTTCCACACGCACTCTCTAGCTAATATGTAATCTTAATATGCATAGTCCTGCTATTAGAGACAATATTCATAGTAATTTTAGATTACACTAGTAGAATGTAAATATATAGGGGTTCTACTTATTTGGAGGTGATGGTCCTGATACCATGAAGCAGATGCTAGAATCACAGTAACTGTGCACATCAACTCCCTTCCACCTTGCCAAGTTCCTTCTTGCTGAGCTCGATCTTTTCTTTTTCTTTGGCAACTGACTTGCCTCTGGAATCAACTTTTTGATCAACAACACAAGAGTGTTCAGCCCACTGAGCACCATCATGATCATCACATTGATATGCCCTCTTGATCACCACTCTGGCTACCATATAGTCCTTGTGTTGATACCACTCCAATAGCGATCACAACACTTAACTAGAGATCATATCTATAAGGTAGATATCACTGACACAATTCTCTTATGCCACTTGATACCTCTTGATCTTTGAATTATCTTCCCTTGAACCATTCTTTCATTCTGATACCAAGTATTTCTTTATATTGCTCTTCCCATAGGAATATGTTGACTTGTATCAATAATAGCTTGAGCAATCTAGCTGTTCTTGTAAACTGATTGTCTTGCCATATTTCAGCAGGTGCCATCATCTAGGTAGTTTCCCTCTCAGCCTCAGCAATATCCATAGGGACAAGCTGATCCTCAGCAGTATTGCTGACCTATTCTGTACTTGAGGAAATTTGGATAAGATTTAAGCTTGTCTAGCAACCTTGACTGAATATTCTCCCCATCAATTGGAGTATCTTAGCTTGATAGTCCCCCCCTCAACATTTGCACAAATTCTATCCTTATTACTATCAGACATCATTTCAGCTGATGATACCACTTGAATTGAAAGTCTCTAATGTATATCACTTGATAGTTTGTCTCTTCTGTATAGTGAGTCTTTTCAGCTGAGCACAGTGTGCCACTTACTTGCTGCTCATAGAGGAGCTACTTCTAGTTCTTTCCTTAGTGATGTGTACAACCTACTTGTTCTTCTCCTAGTTTGCTGGTGTGGCAGCAAAGCTTTGTCCAACCAGACAATCCTGCTGGTTGGATCCTGCTATCCTTTGCCCAAGGCTTGTGCACTTTATCCTTCTTTAGGAATGCACACAATATCCTTATCCTTGGAGTATGTTCCATAAGATAACTTCCTTGTTCCATTCTAATTTCTGGAGCAAACTCTGTCCAAATACCACATGGGGGTATGAGCACTTGGACTATCCTACAAAATAGAGTTTACCTTACCTTAGGACCCCAAAATGAATTGGGTCCTAGGCCCTGTTAGCATAAAAGTGCATATGTCTATCTACAGGAGTCCTGTCAGGAATACTCACTCTTGCACTTAGCACACTTGGGTTGTGCCTACAATCTATGGCAAAGTGGCCCACTTTGCCACATCACCAACACTCATGTGTGTTATACCTTCTCTTCTGAGCAGGTCTGGTAGCATGATTGACTGCAGAGTAGACATAAGGAAGAGCAACTTCCTTGTTCTTATTTTTCCCAGCCACAATCTGACTGAGGGTATGTATGACAGTAAATGAGCTTGGTTTTTCATGAGGTCTACAAGCAGCAGTCTTCTTTATAGAAATCACACTGTTGATGGCCTTAGAAATACCCAAGCCTAGCTTGCTGGTAGACTTGCCCTTGGTCAAAGTGTGTGTAGGGAGATCTTGAGAAAATGCAACTGCCTTACTCATTAGTGAGGGCGCTGGAGCACTAAATACAAAAGGTCCAAGATTTGCCTTTTGGACTTCTTCATGGGGAGCCCTCTGAGCATTCAATCCCATTCTGTTTCTTCCTCCATTATAAGGTACATTTGTATTCTTATAAGGAAGATTTCCAATCCTCCAGTGACCATACTTGGAGTCCTGGCCATACCTGTTGGATGAGAGAATTAACTTGTGAAAGATTGACTGTGACACTACAGGAGCTTTGCCTTTCTCTTTGGAAAGGTCAACTCTTGTGCTTCCCTTGACTGCCAATTCCTTCTTACCCTTTTCAGAGGAGAAGGAATCTATCAAGAGCAACATAATACTTGGCTTAGAAAAACTAGCCGCTATCCTTTTATCATTAAGGAGCTCCTCTTCAAGATCCAAGATGATCTTGTCCTTTTGGCTTATAGTATGAAGTTGGATGACTGAGATGGCCTTTAGTTAGCACACTTCCCCTGTCTTCTGATCCAGCAAGGATGTTATCTTAGCTAGATGTGAAGCAGCTAACTGAAGGGAGGTAATCTCCTCAACCTGCCTTTTGACTAACTTCCTGCTTCTCCTCAAAGCGTCTAGAAGTTTAACATACTTGTCAATCAATTGATTGACATCTACTTCAGATTCTGAACCATCATTCCCACTTGAGGAAGTGGATGCTTCAGATATTGAGCTAGACTCATATGTAGAAGATGAGCTAGGGATGGATTGTACCTTACTTAGACCAGGTAGATCCTGGCAGGATTCTTCTTCTGTTATGGCCCTCAGCCTACATCAGTCACTGATATCATCATCCACCTTAGTATCACTTTCTGAGTGAGATAGAGGGGCCCTGATCTTTATCCTAACATCTAGATAGTCTTCATCTTCTTCTTCAATGGTCATGAGACCCATGTAGGCCTCCTCTTCATCTGAATCAGAGGACTCAGAGTCATTGCCTGATAGAATGACTTTTTTGTCATCTCTTTCCTCCTCTGCCCCTTCCATGTAGGCAATCAGTGAGTCTCATATTTCATTAGCTATCTGGCAGTTAACTAATCTCATGATGGTTGCGTCATCCATGGCACTAACCATGATATATTTTGCTCTCTTGTCCATAGCTACTAGGATGACTTCATCCTCAGTCATTTCAGCATGGCTCTTTGGAGTTTGGATACTTGCAGAGACTTTTATGGGAATGAAGGGTCCTTCTTGAATTATTTCTATGATCCTAGGATCAGAGGCTTCCATTACCATTCTGATCCTCTCTTTCCATCTCCCAAAGTTCTTCTTACTGTAAACTGGAAGCTCCATTGAGCTCCACTCCTTATGGGTCACTCCTGAACCCATAAGTTCAAATCTTTTAGCTATCCTTTGAGGTCTACTCAGACCTTTGAGTCCTATTTGAGTAACCTCCCTCTAATACCACTTAAAAGCCTTTATTTTGAATGATAGATAAATCACCTAGAGGGGGGGGGGGGTTAATAGGTTTCTTAGCCTCTTTTGACTATCTTTGCTTTTCTTTCTTTAAGTGCTGTGTGAGTGAGTAATTTACTGCTTTCAAGATACACACAACCTGCAATAAAGAAACAACACAAAAGCGCACACAAATTATATAGTGGTTCCCCAGATTATGGGTGCGTCCACTTTCCCTCCCACCTTTCTAACTTATAGTTAGACAAGACACTTATCCAATCTCGGCTCCTAAGAGCTTACAACATGATCCCATAGGACCACTCGGTCTCCTCCAAGACATACAACTCAGGCATAAGACCCTACAACTCAGTGATCCAAAGATCACATACCTCAGTCCCAAAGGCCCTATAACTAAGGCTGGGAGGACAACCCTACCTTACATCCACAAAAGGATCCTACCTCAGAGAGAATGACTCTCCTACAATCTTAGGCATAAATGCCCTACCTCAGATCCAAACCTGGATCCTACCTCAGACCCAAAGGTCCTACACTTAGAGAGAATGACTCTCCTACCTCAGGCTCAAAAGCCCTACCTCAGATCTAAACTAGATCCTACAGCTCAGATTCAAACTTGAATCCTACACTCAGATCTGCACCCAGATCCTACACACAGGCTCAACAGCCCTACCACTCAGATCCACACTAGGATGATAAACTCAACCTTTATAAATTCAGGCTTACAACTCACATCTGAAAAGATCTTACAAGGTGAAGAGTGGGTTGTTGGGTTGGTTGAACACAAGAGAAATTTCTCTATGCCAACCCTCCTGTACTGAGATAAACTCAGCCCAACTTTGACTTCAGGAATATATTTCCTGAGTCTACTTCTACATGAATTGAGAAATACTCAGCCCTATCTTCTTCACAACAATATGAGTAGATCTTGGCCTGAGCTGAGAAGTATCTTACAGATCTACTACTTTGCTTCTTCCTGAACTTTATTGTAGGACAACAACTCTGCTCCTTCTTGACTGAATAGACTCAGCCAAACTTTGAATCTTCTGAGTCTACTTTCAGATCATAGTTTCTTCAAGTTTTCTTGGACTGAGAGGATTCAACCTTATCTCCTTCTTCACAGCTTCCAGAAAATAAGATCTGCAGAATGGATCGGCTGGAACTGTGGAGATTCCTGTAGCAAGGGCCGGCCCTAGCTGCTTATCCTTTCTCAGATATTTGCTCAAAACTTGCTGGTGCATGAGAGAATGACACCAACTATATTGATTTAGATCTCAGATCCTACAACTAGGTTTAGACCTTAGCTACTACCTTTTTCTCAGATAAGATGTCTCTAATCTTGCTGTTGAAGATGAAGAAATCAACAACTAACTTCACGATCTTTTAGATCTATCAATTGGACCTTCTCTGTTGAGCTTAGTACCAATGATGAGTAATACAAAGATGTTCCGCCGCTTTGCGAAATGACAAACCCTAAGCATTTTTTTGTCTTGGCCGATCTCTGCCTATTTTCCTTTCCCGATCAACGCCTCTATTGAGCAGTGGGCCCCACCATTTATGGCTGGTTTTAATTTCGTGATTTACCAACTTACTTTTACATAAAAGGACAAATAGCTGGCCGCCAGCGCCATTAAAAGTGAACAACAACATTCCTGCAACATTTTTAATTTTATTATTTTGTTGACTTTGCTGATGTCACCATCCGTGGACTTAGCCAAAATCAAGCAACTTTAGTATAGGAGTTGAGTGAGTAAGCATCACTCAAAGCCAAAACACTTGACAGAATTTCTGTCACTATGTGTTGAGTGAGCAACCTTCACTCAATGCCAAAATACTTAGAAATGTTTTTCTGTCATTAGGCATTGAGTGAGTAAACTTCACTCAACATAAAAATACTTAGAAAATCTTTCTGTCTCTAGGTGTTGAGAGCGTTCAGTCCACTCAATGCTTTTTGCCTTGAAAAATATTCCTACTTTTCTGGCATTGAGAGCGTTGAGTATGTCTTCATCACTCAATGCTTTTTGCCTTGGCCACTTTCTTTTACTAGGCGTTGAGTGAGTCTTCATCACTCAACGCCATATTACTTAGATTTTGTCACTTGCCGTCGAGTGAGTAAGCTTCACTCAATGCCAAACTACATAACAAATATTCTTCTATTATCTGGCATTGAGTGAGTAACATTCACTCAATGCATTTGGACTTTGCCAAATTTCTGTGAAAATTACAGTCTCTAACTGACTAAGGTTCAGTCAACACTTTTTTATCATGGCATTGAGTGAGTAAGTGTGGTACATTGGTCAAATGTACCTGATTTGAAGAAGCCTCACCCAACTAATGATATACATCATAATGTATTTGATGTATGTTGAGTTTACTTGTGCAGGTTAAGTAATCACTGGACTGAAGCAAAAAGTTTCTAAGTTCATGTGTCGACACCAGAGGGAAAGTGTCGACACTCAAGAAAGCTTGTGTCGACACCCAGACAAGCAGTGTCGACACTTGGAGTCATTGTGTCGACACCCAGACAGAAAGTGTCGACACAAGGAGCTGTGTCGACACTCAGTGAAGAAAAGTGCAGACAGAAAGTGTCGACACAAGGAGCTGTGTCGACACTCAGTGAAGCTGTGTCTACACCAGAAAGTGTCGACACTTGGAGCTGTGTCGACACTCAGCAAAAGTCTGCAGAGACTAAGTTAAAGTGTCGACACTCAGAGCAATGTGTCGACACTCACAAGAAGAGTCAGCACTTGAAGAATGTGTCGACACCCAGCACAATGTGTCGACACACAACCAGAAGAGTCAACACATGAAGTAAGTGTTGACACCCAGCACAATGTGTCGACACTCAGCTAAAGACTCTACACTTGAAGAAAGTGTCGACACAAGGAGCTGTGTCGACACTTAGCAAAGATCAGAAAGTTCAACAAAAATATTCTAAGTACAAGTGTCGACACTAAGGGAATGTGTCGACACTAGCTGAAGTCTTAACAAGAAGAAGGTGTGTCGACACAAGGAGCTGTGTCGACACTCAGCAAGTACGACATGAAGACTATGTGTCGACATCAAGAAGCAGTGTCGACACTTGACAGATTCAACACAAGAAGTTGTGTCGACACAAAGGAGATGTGTCGATACTTAGAAGAATTCAGCAAAAGCTAGAAGAACAAGTACTTGTGTCGACACTCAATTTCAGTGTCGACACATGCAGAAGAATCTGTGTCGAGACATACAAGGAAATGTGTCGACACCTTGTAGACTTGTGTTGACACTTACACAACATGTGTCGACACTTGGACTATAAGTGTCGACACTTAAAGACAGAAAGTCTCGACACTTACAGACAGTTAGAGATTTTCAAGAAATGACTGGATGACTTGACAGCTGCCGTTCCAGCCAGTCTACAGCACCTGTCAGAGATATCAGAAGTCAGTTATGGACCGGACCAGCCGGTTACCATGAAGAAGGCCTATAAATAGGCATCTACAGTTTACAGAAATTGGAGATCAGATTATTGTCAAAAGTTCAGTTGTGAAAAACAAATTATTGAAGTGGTACAAGAGTATCAAACAAGAAGATCTTGCAGTCCAAGTGCAGATCTAAGAAGTTGGAGAGAGAGGGCTCCATCCAAGAAATCAGCCTCTGGAACTAGGCTGAGAAGAAGGATTCAGATTCAATTCTGGATCTTAAGTAGCAGAGGTCAAGGAACAACTGCAGGAGGATTCAGTCTTATTCAGTTCTACTCAAGAAGCTTTGAAGAAAGCTAAGTCAGAGTGAATCCAGCTGAGTTCTTCCAAGAACTCATCAAGAAACTCTCAACTCCCCTCTTTTTTTCTGAGTTGTAGAGTTATTATTTGTAATACATTTTAACTTGTAGGATCCTTTGGATCTGAGTGATTTGTAAGCCTGTATTTATAAAGGCTGAGGGTAGGGCTTGTGAGCCTGAGTGTAGGAGATTGAGATCTCTGAGTGTAGGCCTTGTTGGCTGAGTGTAGGCCTTGATTGGCTGAGTGTAGGCCTTGATTGGCTGAGTGTAGGCTTTGGGATAAAGCTGAGTTGTAAGGCTTTGGGCCTGAGGTGTAGGAACCAATTTGGGTTCTGAGACAGTGGAGGAGTTTGGCCGAATCTAGTACACTGCTAGATAGGCGAAGGGGGAAAGTGGATGTACCCATATCTTGGGGAACCACTATAAACCACTGTGTTGTGCTGTGATTGTGCTGTGTATGCTGTGATACTTGTGATTGCTGTGCAAAGTTAAAATCTGTGATATAACTGTTTGCTGCCAGTAAAGTTAGAAAAGGATTAGGTCACCTATTCACCCCCCCTCTAGGTGTTTAGGTACCATATCTTTCAAGTGGTATCAGAGCCAGGTTCCTCAAAAAGGACTAACAGTCTGAGGAGATCCTATTTGGCAGATTCAGTGTAAGATAAAACACAGTTTCAAGAAATTCAAGAAAATCAAGAAACATGGGTTCTTCTGAGAATCACAAGGAATTGGGTTCCATGAAATTACCCATATGCAGGAAAGAGATCTTTGGGATCTGGAAAGAAAGGGTAAGGCTATTTATGGAAGCCTCTGACCCTAGAATCTACATCACAGTAAAGGAAGGGCCTTATGTGCCAATGAAGATTTCAGTTTTGGATGCAAATCAGAGAACTCAAAGGATTTCTCTGAGATGACTAAGGATGAGATTGTCCTAGCTACAATGGACAAGAGGGCACAAAACATTATTGTAAGTGCCATAGATGATGCAACATTTCAGAATCTTATACACTGTAAGACAGCTAAAGAGATGTGGGACACTCTTATAGTGTATATGGAAGGATCTGAAGAAGTCAGGCAAGACAGATAGAAAATCCTTGCTAAATCAGGAGTATGAGAGCTTTAGACAAGGTAAAGGTGATAGCATAACTGAGTGCTACAAGAAGTTCTACAGAATAGTTAATGAACTCATGTCTTATGGAAGAGAGTTCAGTAACTATGAACTAAATGATAAGTTCTTAAGGTCCCTAACCAAAGATTGGGACACAAAGATCTGTGCCATAAGAGAAATGGCTAAGTTGGGGGAAATTCCTCCTCCTACACTGTTTGGCAAGTTATTGTCATATGAGATGCAATTGACAGTGAGGAAAGAGGAGGAGAAATCAACAAGGACTGAACACAAGGAAAGATCAGTTGCTTTCAAGACAGAAGTTCCCAAAAAGTGCAGGAATAAGTCATCAACTCCACCTCCAGAGGTAGTTGATTCAGAGTCTGATGAGTCAGTCAGCACAAAGAGTGAGAGCAGTGAAAGTGATGAAGACTTTGCTGCCTTCACTAGACACTTTCAAAATTCTTGAAGAAGAAACAGTGGAGGTCAAGACCTTCTTCTTCAAAGGGAAAGGAAGTCTTTTATCAGGAGAAAAAGCCTTCAAAGAAAGACAGGAAGAGGACAAAGTCAAGCAAGGCAACTGGATCTAAGATAGTGTGCTATTGCTGCAATAGACAGGGCCATGTTATTGCAGATTGTCCAGAGAAGAGAAAGGAATCTGGTGACAGGAAAAAGACTCACTTCAAAGGAAGAAAGAGAAGTCTTTTGTTGCCAAGAAGGAGAAGACTCTATCAGATATCTCTTCTTCAGAAACTGAGTCTGAGGCTGAAGCCTACATAGGGCTGTTTGCTGAGAAGAAGAGGAAGAATTCATGCAGATCATGGAGTCTATTTATGAACAAGAAGACAGTCAATGCCAAGGGCTAATGGCTTTGACAGAGAGTGCCAAAATCCTGGAGCAGCCAGGACCCAGTCAGGTACAAAGTTCAAGTTTAAATTCAGTTTCTTGTTCTAGTTCAGAATCAGATTCATCTTCATCAAGTGATGAAAGTGTATCTGAGTCTGAGGATGATATTCATCACTTATAGATGAATATAAGGTGCTGTTGCAAGCTTACAAGAAAAGCAAGTCCTTAGCCAAAAGTCAGGCAAAGGAAATTGCTGATCTTAAAGCTGCTGCAACAGATTTTGAGAAGCAATTTGATCAAAAGCTGAATGAGATAGCTAGGCTGAAACACATAACAGTGATTCAGATGGGTACTATATCATTTAAGAATGATCAAATTAAGAGTCTGGAGATCAATCTTCAGAAGGAGAAGGACTTAGTTGCTAGGTTTTCTAAACCTAAGTCAGTGTTACCTTTAATTGATGATTTTGTTCATCATAAAGGCAAGGCTGGACTGGGCTTTATTAGACCTGCAAGGACTGAGCAGTCCAAGTCTAAGTCCAAGGGCAAAGCCCCAACATTCAACAAGACTGCTGTAGATAATACAGCAAAGGCTGTACCTAAGCAAAGGTACAACAAGTTTGAATGTTGGTGCTGTGGCAAAATTGGCCACTTTGCAGTGGACTGTTGGCACAATGCCAGTGCCAAGGTGAGTAGCAAGCTACCTGTTGGAAAGCCTGCAGGGAGCTTTGTCAAATTGCAGACTAACAAATACCAAGGACCCAAGAATTCTTTGGGTTCTAAGGTCATTAATCTGTTTTGCAGGTAAGTCCAAGTGGCCATACCCCAACATGGTACTTGGACAGTGGATGTTCCAGACATATGACTGGAACAAGAAGATTACTAAAGGACTACATTCCAGTAAAAGATGGTCCAAAAGTAACCTTTGGTGGTTCTGAAAAAGGAATCATCAAAGGATTTGGTAACATTTCTACAAACTTAGTTACCATTACTCAAGTGGCTTATGTTAAAGGGTTGAAACACAACCTAATAAGTATAAGTCAATTAAGTGATGTAGGGTATGACATCTCATTTGCTAAAAATGGTTGTCATATCAAGAGATCTGTCAAGTGATCAAGAGATCATTTTGACAGGATATAGGAAGAGGAATGTCTACTGCCTAGACATTATGGTTGAGAACAATGGTTCTCCAGTTTGTCTTGTAGCTGATGAGACAGTCTCTCATTGTGTCAAATGGCACAAGAGGCTTGCCCATCTTAACTACAAGACTATTAGCAAACTCTTTAGCAAAGAGTTAGTGAGGAATGGTCCTCAAGTTAAGTGTGTTAAAGATGGCATTTGCTCAGCTTGTCAAAAGGGCAAGCAGACTAAATCCACCTTTAGAAGCATAGAGAACAAAGATGCTGTGAGGTGTTTATACCTCTTGCATTGGATCTTTTGGTCCAATGCCAGTTCACAGCTTAGGTAGGAAGGTCTATACCTTTGTAGTTGTAGATGACTACTCAAGGTTTTCCTGGGTGTTCTTCTTAAGACAGAAATCTGAAACACCTAGTGTCTTCTATAGCTTTGTCAAGCAAATTCAGAATGAACTAAATAGTACAGTGGTCAAAATTAGAAGTGACCATGGTACTGAATTTCAGTCTGATAGCATGACAAAACTGTGTGAAGACTTTGGGATATTTCAAGAATTCTCTTCACCTAGAACACCTCAGCAAAATGGCATTGCTGAGAGGAAGAATAGAACCTTGATAGAGGCTGGTAGAACCCTATTGAGTGATACATCACTGCCAGAGTATTTCTGGGCTGAAGCAGTTAACACTGCATGCCATGTTATAAATAGGGCTACCATCACTAAAGGCTTAACAAGACCCCCTATGAAGTTGTGAAAGGCAGGAAACCAAACCTATCCTATTTTAGGATCTTTGGTTGCAAATGCTTCATACTTAACAATGGGAAGTCTTACTTAACTAAGTTTGCTGCCAAGTCCCAAGAGGGAATTTTTGTTGGGTACAGCAATAATAGTAAGGCTTATAGAGTCTACAACTTGACTACACAAGTTGTAGAAGAATCAGTGCATGTAGTTTTTGATGAGACTAAACTTATTAATAATGAGTTGTCTAGCAATGTATGCAGCCCCACAGGTTTGACAAAGAAAATGGACAAGCTTACTATAGAAGAGTGCCTGCTGCAAGACAGCAAATAGAGGACAGTAGCTGTTGTCCAGGGGGAGAACTACATGTGCCAATTGCTGAAGAAATACAAGGAGTACAGCATGATGCAGATGCTGAAGTGGTTCAACCAGAAGTAGGATGCCTCCAGCCAACAGGCATCTAAGAGATCATCCAGTAGAGCTGATTATTGGAGATCCAAGACAAGGAGTTCAAACCAGGAGCAGAAATCAGAATGCTGCAATCTATTCCAGCTTTCTGTCACAAGTTGAACCTAAGAAGTTTGAAGAAGCAATACAAGATCCACAATGGACTGAAGCAATGCAAGAAGAGCTTAATCAGTTCAAGAGGTGCAAGGTCTGGGAATTGTTCCTAAACCTAAAGACCACAATGTAATAGGAACTAAGTGGATCTACAGGAATAAGATGGATGAACAAGGGGTCATCATTAAGAATAAGGCTAGACTGGTTGCTAAAGGATATAGGCAAGAAGAAGGTATTGACTTTTGATCAAACCTTTGCTCCAGTAGCCAGACTGGAAGCCATAAGAATGTTCTTGGCCTATGCAACCTATCAAGGATTCAAGGTATACCAAATGGATGTCAAGTCAGCATTCCTAAATGGTAATTTGAAAGAAGAAGTCTATGTGGAGCAGCCTTCAGGTTTTGTTGATCCAACTCTACCTCATCATGTCTATAGACTTAGGAAAGCTTTATATGGGTTAAAGCAAGCCCCTAGGGCTTGGTATGAAACCCTATCTAGTTTTCTCATTGAGAACAAGTTCTCAAGGGGGAAAATAGATAAGACTCTATTCCTTAGGGAATCTAGAGGCAAAGTCATACTAGTCCAAATATATGTAGATGACATTATATTTGGGTCTACTGAAAGCAGCCTTTGCAAAAAGTTTGCAAAACTTATGCAAGGTCAGTTTGAGATGAGTAGTATGGGAGAGCTGAAGTTTTTCTTGGGTCTCCAAGTTAAACAGACTGAAAATGGTTTATCCATATGTCAGTCCAAGTTCACCCTAGAACTCATAAGGAAGTATGGTATGGTATGGATCATCCAGTACCATGAAGACTCCTATGGGGTCAAGTATGTCTCTTAGCAAGGATGATGCAGGGAAACCTGTAGATGAAACCTTGTATAGAGGGATAGTTGGCTCCCTATTATACTTGACTGCTAGTAGACCTGACATCATGTATGCTACATGTGTTTGTGCCAGGTATCAAGCCTGCCCTAAAGAGTCTCATTTGACTGCAGTCAAAAGAATATTGAGATATCTAAAGGGCACTCCCTATCTAGGCCTCTGGTACCCTAGGAATGGAGATTTTGATCTAACAGGTTATTCAGATGCAGACTTTGCAGGATGCAAAGAGGATAGAAAGAGCACTACTGGAACCTGTCAATTCCTAGGTGGGAGACTAATTTCATGGAGTAGCAAGAAGCAAACCAGTGTGGCTATCTCCACAGCAGAGTCAGAGTATGTGGCTGCAGGAAGTTGCTGTGCTCAACTTCTGTGGATTCAACATCAGCTAGAGGACTATGGATTTCAGGTAAGTAGAACTCCACTTTTCTGTGATTCTACAAGTGCTATTTCAATAGCTAATAACCATGTATCCCATAGTAGGACAAAACATATTGAGATTAAATATCATTTTCTTAGGGAGCATGTAGAAAGAGAAGATATTTTATTAGAATATGTTAAAACAGATGAACAAGTAGCTGATATGTTTACTAAGCCACTAGAAGAAGCTAAGTTCAATAGATTCAAAATTGAACTAGGAATGATAAACTTAGAGTAAGTTTACAGATTTGAAAATGACTAAGTAAAAAGGTGTCGACACATAGACAAGTCTATGTCGACACAGAATAGTGGTGTCGACACTTCAGGAAAAAGGTGTCGACACATCTAGGAATGTGGTGTCGACACTTCAGAATGTTAGTGTCGACACATGTCAAGTAGGTGTCGACACATCCAATATGGTGTCGACACTTAAGTTTTACTCAGAATTTTTTCTAAGTAAAGTCTCAACAATGTGTCGAGTTATGTTGTGTCGACACATAACCAAGTGTCGACACATAAAATCTGTTGACTAAACTTATGTCGACACATATGTGTCGAGACATTATAAGTCAGTGTCGACACTTGTTGCCAGTGTCGACACATTTTAAGTTAGCTGTCCCGCCTGTTCATCTTCAAAATCAGAAAGGTATAAATAGGGTTCTGTCTTTATTTGTCGACACGCTTTCAAAGTTTCGAGACCAAAACTACTGTGTCGACACCTCTCTTTTCTAAAGACAAATTCTATAAACCCTAATGGCACCTAAGCTTGAGGAGAACGTTAACGAAGGCTATGAGCTTGTGCGCGGCGCGTTCGATGATGCTGATCAAGAAATCAGGCCGTAGTAACCCTAGTCGCCGATTCAGGGTTAGAGTACTTAGTTTCTGAACCAACTAAGATATGGAAGAAGGAGTGCTTGAATTTCTGAATGGAGCTGCAGTAGATGAATCTGGATACAAAATCAAATCCAGAGTTCATGGAGAAAAGGTTAAGGTAACCCCAAAAAGTCTGAGGAAGATTCTTCAGCTATGCCAAGAACTCAAGATGAAGAAGAGGTGACTGCTTCAAAGACCAGGGAAGCTCTTACCTGGTGTGGACTTGATCCAAAGATGAAGATAGGATCTGTTTTCAACAGAAAAGGCATGAATAATCAAGGGAAGTTCATGTCTGAGATAGTGGAAAAGTCTTGCTCAGCAAACCTGGAGGGCATGACAGTGCGCGTGTCTGCCTATATGTTTGGAATCATGACAAGGATCATATTCACTCTGAAAACAGACTGGTCAATAGTGGTTTTTGACAAGATCAAGGAGAGCTTGAAGAAGCCCAATCTGGGCAGAATCATCAGTCTCTACCTAGCTGGTACCATACCAGAGGTAATGAATACTGCTGCAGGCAGCAAGATAAATCACATGAGGAAGATGGATCTAAGGATCTTTTCAAGATGGGACAGGGTGTTGTCCAAGGAAATGCCAACCCCAGAGAAGACAGTTACTGAGAAAGTCACTCCTCCTAAGAAGAAAAGGAAGATAGCTCCTGTGGCACAAGAGTCCTCCAGCAGTTCTGGGAGTGAAGAACAGGCTGTTTTCACTCCTGATGATCATGAGGAAGTGCCAGCAGTGAAGTCTCCTGCTCCTCCAGCTGATGCTGAGATCCAGGGGGAGCTGCCTCCAGCTAGCCCCATCCACAGGGATCAAAGCCAGGGGAGCATCCAGTTGTAGATGCAGCATCTACACTGGACAGTGAGCAAGCCACAACCATCATAAAGAGGTACTCACTGATCTAAAAACTTTAGAATATCTTATAGAAATGCTGATTTGTCTGATGTTCCTCAGCAAACACAGCTGCCTAGTCAAGTTCCAGATGTTGTTAGAGAGGACACATCTGCTGTACAAGAAGAGATTCCTGCTCCAGTAGTTGAAGAACAAAGAATGTCTCCAGCTTCTTCACCCCTGAATACACGATGGAAGACTGTTCCTAAATTTAGATCAAGCAGATTTTGACAAGGAAATTGATGCTGCTGAAGGAGAGAATGCTGCTGCTGAGGGGGAGCAAATGCAAGTTCTGGAGGAGCCTATAAGGCAAGAAACTGAGAAGGCACAAGATGTGCAAGCTGACAAGCCTCCAAGCCCTAAGGAGAGGGTTGATATTGCCAGCACTTCTGCCTCTGAAGATGAGGAGATTGCAAGGGCAAGGAAAAAGAAACTCTATGTATTCAAGAGAAGAGCCAGAGTTACAAGAAGGCTCTGCAAACTGTAGCCCCACAGCCTATAGTTCAACAAGCTCCAACTGTTGATTATAGTGCTTTACTGATTGCACTGCAGATTAAAATGGATGAACAAAGAAAAGCCATAGAGGCTTATGTTGATGCAGGGCACAGATCATTACAGTTTGATCTTGCCCAAGATATAAAATCTATAAGGTTTGAGATGAATCTCAACAAGAAGGAGATGACAGACTGCTTCCACAAGGGTGGAAATGCAGTGGTGTATTTGGCAACACACCAAGAGAAGATCAAGGCACAGGTGGATGATATAGCATTGAAACAAGGATATGTTCTTGAGAATCAATTAAGAATGAATGACAATTTGACTGAATCCCACAATGCTATTGTCACTGAATTAAAGAATAAGGCTGCTGAACCTCTACATCTACTGATGCTGCTAAAGCTAAATTTGATAAAGTCTTTCAAGAGGAAATTACTGCTGTAAAGACTGCTATCCAAGCCTCCTAGAAGGTCATATCTGAACAACTTCAAAAGCTAAAACCTTACTTTAAAGATGGATCAGGTACTTGGACAGTCAGATCAGATTTCAAAAGGATGATGTCAGAGATCACATGCTAGAGAAGTCATAAAGGGGGAGAGAGTGTTAGTCAAGGCAAGTTCTGAGCATGCAAAATGGATATCAAATTCAATCAGGGCTACACTTGGATACCCTCCTCTGTGTGATGACCAAGATGTTGCTGAATCAGGCATTAACCCTGCTTATTTTGGAGGTGAGCAACCAGAAGTAGCTCAGGTCATTTATCCACCTCCAGACTTTGAAATGATTCAAGTAGATGTGAGCACAATGTATAGCCCACTTGAGGGCAAGGACAATGTCCACATTGAAAAGGTTGTTCAACCTATATCTGAAGCCATGCAAGAGGCATTACAGAAAGAAGAAGAGACAAGGTTGTCAAAGAAGAGGTTTAGGGAACAAGCAGAACAAAGGCCAGATTTTGAACAGTGGAGCCCTACCTCTAGGAATATCATTTTAACTGCCTGGAAAGCTGCCAAGGACAATACACATGACAGGAACAAATGGTTCTCTGAAGCTGAATGGAGAAAACATGAAATAAGACAAGAGGCCATTGTTCAATTCAGAAGGAAGGCTAAGATGGGAAAGCTACCTTCTACTGCAGTGGAGCCTAGCAAGTACTTCCCCAAGCCATATCACTACTTTGAGAGGCAGAAGATCAAGGCAGAAGAACTCAAACAGAAAGATCTAAAAGGCAAGAAGCCTGCTGTTGCTGAAATTGCTGAAGCCACTGTCAAAGCTCAAGTCCAACCTGGCAAAGGCATAGTTATCAAAGAACCAGACCAGAAATAGATTAAGAAATTACTTGAAGATTATTTTGTAATCTTTTAATGTAAAACATTTTTGTAAACCATTGAAGCTGTATTAGAAAAATGTTAGAACAATATATGATAAATATATTTCATGATTGTTCTGTGAATGTGTCTATTTCTTGTTCTGAAATGATGAATGTGTATACATGTGTGAATTATTACATGTTTATGTTTACCCTGCTGTAAATAATCTCTGCTTTACATCATTTTGTAATCTTTAATTATGAATGGTGTATATCATTGACTAAGGGTTATGACTTCTCCAAATAGGGGGAGATTGTTGGGTACATTGGTCAAATGTACCTGATTTGAAGAAGCCTCACCCAACTCAATGATATACATCATAATGTATTTGATGTATGTTGAGTTTACTTGTGCAGGTTAAGTAATCACTGGACTGAAGCAAAAAGTTTCTAAGTCCATGTGTCGACACCCAGAGGGAAAGTGTCGACACTCAAGAAAGCTTGTGTCGACACCCAGACAAGCAGTGTCGACACTTGGAGTCATTGTGTCGACACCTGGGATGCAGAGTCGACACCAGACAGAAAGTGTCGACACAAGGAGCTGTGTCGACACTCAGTGAAGAAAAGTGCAGACAGAAAGTGTCGACACAAGGAGCTGTGTCGACACTCACAGTGAAATGCTGTGTCTACACCAGAAAGTGTCGACACTTGGAGCTGTGTCGACACTCAGCAAAAGTCTGCAGAGACTAAGTTAAAGTGTCGACACTCAGAACAATGTGTCGACACTCAACAGAAGAGTCAGCACTTGAAGAATGTTGTCGACACCCAGCACAATGTGTCGACACACAACCAGAAGAGTCAACACATGAAGTAAGTGTCGACACCCAGCACAATGTGTCGACACTCAGCTAAAGACTCTACACTTGAAGAAAGTGTCGACACAAGGAGCTGTGTCGACACTTAGCAAAGATCAGAAAGTTCAACAAAAATATTCTAAGTACAAGTGTCGACACTAAGGGAATGTGTCGACACTTAGCTGAAGTCTCAACAAGAAGAAGGTGTGTCGACACAAGGAGCTGTGTCGACACTCAGCAAGTATCAACATTGAAGACTATGTGTCGACACTCAAGAAGCAGTGTCGACACTTGACAGATTCAACACAAGAAGTTGTGTCGACACAAAGGAGATGTGTCGACACTTAGAAGAATTCAGCAAAAGCTAGAAGAACAAGTACTTGTGTC
Organism: Platanthera guangdongensis; assembly: GCA_039583875.1. Lineage (NCBI taxonomy): Eukaryota > Viridiplantae > Streptophyta > Magnoliopsida > Asparagales > Orchidaceae > Platanthera > Platanthera guangdongensis. Next base: position 177,153,237 of record CM077152.1, on the reverse strand, counting down.
GACACTCAATTTCAGTGTCGACACATGCAGAAGAATCTGTGTCGAGACATACAAGGAAATGTGTCGACACCTTGTAGACTTGTGTCGACACTTACACAACATGTGTCGACACTTGGACTATAAGTGTCGACACTTAAAGACAGAAAGTCTCGACACTTACAAACAGTTAGAGATTTTCAAGAAATGACTGGATGACTTGACAGCTGCCGTTCCAGCCAGTCTACAGCACCTGTCAGAGATATCAGAAGTCAGTTATGGACCGGACCAGCCGGTTACCATGAAGAAGGCCTATAAATAGGCATCTACAGTTTACAGAAATTGGAGACCAGATTATTGTTCAAAAGTTCAGTTTGTTGAAAAACAAATTATTGAAGTGGTACCAAGAGTATCAACACAAGAAGATCTTGCAGTCCAAGTGCAGATCTAAGAAGTTGGAGAGAGAGGGCTCCTTCCAAGAAATCAGCCTCTGGAACTAGGCTGAGAAGAAGGATTCAGATTCAATTCTGGATCTTAAGTAGCAGAGGTCAAGGAACTACTGCAGGAGGATTCAATCTTATTCAGTTCTACTCAAGAAGCTTTGAAGAAAGCTAAGTCAGAGTGAATCCAGCTGAGTTCTTCCAAGAACTCATCAAGAAACTCTCAACTCCCCTCTTTTATTTCTGAGTTGTAGAGTTATTATTGTAATACATTTTAACTTGTAGGATCCTTTGGATCTGAGTGATTGTAAGCCTGTATTTATAAAGGCTGAGGGTAGGGCTTGTGAGCCTGAGTGTAGGAGATTGAGATCTCTGAGTGTAGGCCTTGGTTGGCTGAGTGTAGGCCTTGATTGGCTGAGTGTAGGCCTTGATTGGCTGAGTGTAGGCTTTGGGATAAAGCTGAGTTGTAAGGCTTTGGGCCTGAGGTGTAGGAACCAATTTGGGTTCTGAGACAGTGGAGGAGTTTGGCCGAATCTAGTACACTGCTAGATAGGCGAAGGGGGAAAGTGGATGTACCCATATCTTGGGGAACCACTATAAACCACTGTGTTGTGCTGTGATTGTGCTGTGTATGCTGTGAATACTTTGTGATTGCTGTGCAAAAGTTAAAAATCTGTGATAATAAACTGTTTGCTGCCAGTAAAGTTAGAAAAGGATTAGGTCACCTATTCACCCCCCCCCCCTCTAGGTGTTTAGGTACCATATCTTTCAGTAAGCTTCACTCAATGCCTGTGGACTTAGTCAAATATCTACACAGATTTTCTGTGGCTTTGACTGTCTGAGCTATACTCAACGATTTATGTAGTATGGCATTGAGTGAGTAGGCTTCACTCAATGCCTGTGTATTTGGCCACTTTCTTGTGTTTATTCATAGGCTTAGCTTGTCTCACAACTTTTAGCTGTATGGCATTGAGTGAGTAGACTTCACTCAACGCCTTTGGGCCTAGCCACATTCTTGATATTTCTTCTTAGGCTTAGCGCGTCTCTTAGATTTTAGCCATATGACATTGAGTGAGTAGACTTCACTCAATGCATGTGGACTTAGCCATATTTTCAGCTTGCCAATTATTAGGCTTTGACTGTATAGGCTGTACTCAATGCTTTTAGTCATTTGGCATTGAGTGAGTAGACTTCACTCAACGCCTGTAGATTTAGTCAAATTTCTTGCTAGCCAACATCCTTTCTTATCTCTGGCATTGAGTGAGCTTGATCCACCCAACTTCTGTGGACTTGGCTGCTTTTCAAACTTTCTCAACTACTCCTTGACATCTGGCATTGAGTGAGCTTGCTTCACTCAACGCCTGTGGACTTAGGCAAATTACTGGCTTTCCAACCAGCTTCTTTGTGTCCACCTTTCTGCCTTATGACCACCTGTCACAAACTTGGATTACCTATCCTATCAATGTTATAAGGACAACCTGCATGCATGAAGTTAAGCATACATCAAATACAACTCTGTATATGTCATTGATATGATTGACTTCTTCAAATCTAGGACATTATGGGCAATAGACCAAACAAAAATGTCACCTCATAGAACATTTAGTTCTTTCATTACTTTGGCCCTAACTTTTTGCACTTCTTTCATAATATCTGCTTTTACTCCTTTGACAGACTCCTCAATGTAGCTTTTCAGAGAAGATGTCATCTCATCCAACATTGCTTTAATAGTATTGATGTGACACCCCTGATTTTATGATGTTTATCTAAATTCCTTTAGTGGTGTATTTATGACATCAGGGCATTACGTTGACACATAATTAACGGGTGCTGTTATTGGAGCGTGGTTTTGCTCAATAGGTTTTTCAGTGTGCTTGGTCTTTAGCACGATTGTGTAATTTCCCTCGCGAGTCGGGTCTGTTTTGGTGACGCGATGGAGCATTTATAGGGATGTGGACGTTTTGTCTTCGGGGTATTTTTACCCGAGTTGGTGTCGTTTGTTTCGACTTCGATTTTGATTTCGACTTCGCCGTTGGATTCGTAGCATTATTATTTAGCTATAGTGCGATTTTCGTAGAATTTCAAGTTGGTTTGAGTTTCGGGTCGTTTGGACGTTTACTTAGTAATTAATATTATATATATATAAGTATAAATAGAAAGCTATGTGACAGAAAACCCCATTCATCTTTTTCCCTGTCGTGTGTCTATTTCACGATAGAGAAGGAACGACGGTGTCGCCGCATGCTTTCGGCCGGCGGTTGAGCTAGATCTGGTGGTCTGTTTTGTCGGAGGAGTAGAGATTCGGAAAGCTCTCGCTAAGATCTACATGTACGTGGTAAGTATTTCACGTTTCTTTGATTTTTGGACGTTAGGGTTTGCGGTTTTGACCCTCTTTTGTTCGAAGAGTTTCAGGATTCATTGCTTAGGACTTCTTGCGCCGATCCTTGTCGTGGTGATTCCTCCCCTTGTTATGTTTATTTCTTTCCATTTCTTCCCCTCTTTAGAATGTAGGTATAGTGTAGGGAGCAGTTTTGGAGAATCCCTAGGGTAGATAGAAATTTCGGCCAGGAACCCGTCGAGTACGAAAGTATAGCTAAGGAGAATTCGTCGAGTATAGGTATATTAGTCTATCGCAGATTTGTCGAGTATGAATATTAACTTAGGAAAATTTGTAGAGTAAGAGTATTTTGGTTGAGTCAAATTCGTCGAGTGGTTGGCGCCGAGTTCGTCGAAAATCCTTGGATATAACGTCGAGTTAAGGCAGATTCATCGAGTATCGATGGTTATGGGGTTGAGTTAAGGCTAATTCGTTGAGTATTTCGACGAATTCGTCGATTATGCCTTAGGCTTAGGAGCATTGAGTGAGCTGGCGACCAAGTCCTTTTCGTCAAGTGTATACGCAAAATCAAGCCCAATTCAGCGAGTATTGCCGAGTGTAGTTATGTCGCCAGGTATTTTTTGAAACACCCCAAAAAGGAATAAGGGGTAACAGGCTAAACCGTCGACCAGAGCTCGATGAAAAATGTCGAGTGGAGCTCGATAAAAAGTGTCAAGTGGAGCTCGACGAAAATCATCGAGCGGAGCTCGACAAAATCGTCGAGCGGAGCTCTACGAAAACGTCGAGCAGGGTTCGACGAAAATGGCTGTTAGGTGTTATGACCGATTCGACAAACTGAAGCCCGTTCGACGAACTCTCTTCCGTTTGACGAATTTCGTTCTAAACAAATCAACCTCGTACGACAAGTTGTTGAAAAAAGAAGATATGGCTGTGTGGCGAGTCGTGTCAGTGGCTGGTGTGCGGCCACTGAGTGTGATTGACCTTTTCAGCTTCAACCCGAGCCGTTGTTTGGTTTTGATGAGTTTATTGTATGGCTGGGATGTAACCCGAGGACACTTATGCAGCAGGATAGGAAGGAGGAAATCATTATTTCCTTTTATATTCTCTCTCTTTCCAGTTCTGGAGCGGAAAACTCTCGGCTGGAGCTAGGGTTTGGGGTGGATCTTGCTGAAGTTACTGGAGTAGATTTTGTGGTTAAAAAACGATCTGAAGCTAGATTCACGAAAGGGAAAGTGAGGCGCTCATTTCCATCCACGTATAAAAGCTTTGTCATGGCTCCGAAGAGAAGTCAAGGGTAACGATCTTCCTCCTTTGACATGTGAAGTCCTTAATTTGGCATAAACATGGATTTCCCCCAACAAAAGGTGAAATCTTGAGGGATTTCCCTATGGTTGATTCTTTAAATCCCCAATATGGTTTGCATATCGATCCAAAAATGTGTCGTACAAAATAAGCATGTTGTGTGAAGCCCATTTGGACAGCTTGGTCTAGATTGGTGATATTTTATTTTGCACACCGGAGAAGACTCCGCGGATAAACGAGTATTTTGTGGAGTCGGTGGGTTGTGCCTGTGAAGTGGAGTAGCATGAAGTACTGGAGTGGAATTCTAGGAAAATAACATCGAAGTGCATGTGTTGTACGCTATGAGAATCAAGTGATTCTTGCACTATAGTTGGCTGTAGGGATTTCTGGATAGTTGGTCCAGTTATGGTTCGGGCTAGGTACAGAAAGAGAGTTCTGTCGATAACGCTAGGAGATAGTGGTTATCGCTGGCGATAGCTCATAGCTAACTTGTGATTGTGAAAGCCAGTCCTCCGGGGACAGTGTGGCTATTGTTAGATATACGCTCTTAAAGGATAGTGAGTCGAACGGACAAGGGGATGCCGACCCACGTTAGTTTAGACATTGAACTGGATATTTGAGCAATGGCCAGGGGCTGAACTATATTTGCGTTATGGTTGTCTGAAAGTAAGGGTTAGATCTGAAATACTCTAGAGGGAGGGGGTGAATAGAGTATTTAGGGTTTATAAAAATTTTGCTAATTAACAAATCAGTCCTAAGATAATTCAATCTATCACAGGTACTGCAGGAATTAAATTGAATACCACAAACACAGCAAGCCTAAGCCACACAACCACAACAAGAACAAAAGAAAAAGTGCAACCAGACAACACAAAAATTTTATAGTGGTTCCCTAACTCGGGTACATCCACTCTTCTACCACCCTGGTAGGAATCCACTCAGGTTTTTGATCAGGTGACTGCCACCAATGAGCTTTTGATCTGGTGCTCAAAAACCAATCCTCAAGTCTTTTGATCAGGTGACTTGCAACCAGAATAACTTTCGAAGGGAGTTAAGAACCCTTTATACAGTGGGGGATGAGAGAGTGATTATGTCTTCTCTTTCTCAAATACAACGGAGAAGACTTTAGTGGATCTTGATTTTAACAAAGCTCCCCTTGAGATATAGATTTATTCAAGAAGGATGGAGCTTTGCTTCGGGGTGAGTAGGCCTTCAGTGTTTCATCCTTTTGATCAGCAGGTATCCAGGTGCTTCTTGACTGATATAGTAATTGTTGTCCTTTGAAGAATCCTGGGTTGAAGACAGAAGAAGACTCTTGATTTAAATGGTTGTTCTTCTTCTTCTTCAGCTTGCTGTTCTTTCTCTGGTCTAGGGCTTCTGATTTTGCTGTGTTATTGCCCTGTGTCTTTTGTTCTGTGTTCAGACGAGAAGGAAGAAGAAAAGCCTATTCACTGTGTTGTTGTCTGTTCTGCTGAAGGAAGAAAAAGAAAAATCCTTTTTATATTTCTGTGTAATCTTCCTTCTGAATTTGAATTTCTTCCTTCATTTAATGCTGACGGCCTGGACAATATTTGAATTGATTGATTTCCCCAACTGTCCCATTGAAAAACGGCAAGTAATATTACTGATGAAGAATGTAATCAATGCTTGCTTCTAACGGTAATATTCAGAGAATATTTAAGCATTGATTACTCAGGAATTATTGCAATAGAAAAGGGACAGAGGGAGGGAAATTTCCAAGTCTGGAACTGCACATAAGTCGTCGAACAGATAACAGAATTCGTCGAGCTGAGTCCAGAGTTCTTCGAGCTGAGAAGTCAAGTTCGTCGACCAGATAATAGTTATTCGTCGAGCTGAGATCCAAGATTGTCGACCTAAGAATAGATAAATGCTTTCTCTAGACCCTTGCTAATTCTGTGCATCAAGATCGTCGAGCTGAGAGTATAACTTCGTCGACTGGAGTTCAGAATTCCATGTTTCTTGGACTTAAGAATGTGGATGTAACGTGTCTAGAAATCATCGACCTTAGAACTGGGTTCGTCGACCTGAGAACTAGTTTCGTCGAGCTGAGATCTTATAACTGCTACTTGATAAATCTTGCCAAGACTGTGGTCTAAGTTTGTCGAGCTGAGAATATGAGTTTGTCAACTGGAGTATGATACTGGACTTCAAATACTTAGATGTTTCTGGAATAAGATGTTGAAGTAGAATACCCAGAGATTGTCGACCTAAGATCTAAGTTCGTCGAGCTGATATTCTAACTTCATCGATTGGAATTTAGTGAGAAGAATTCTGGACTTGGAATGTTGAAGTATAATGTACATAGATCGTCGACCCTGAGAACCAAGTTCGTCGAGCCCAGCTCAGAGAATTGTCTCTGATTTCGTCGAGCTGAGCATGACTTCATCAACCTGAGTTCGACGAACGTCAAGCTCATTTTCTGAGTGATATTTCTCTAAGTCTTGGGTCTTTTGTAGTCTGTTGATGGTTGGTCCAAGCAGTGTTGACTCTAAGAACATGGCCTAGACTCTAGGACTCATACATGACCCTAGCTATACATGTTGGGTCAAACAACCTAGTTTAGTGAACCTAGCCAAAATCCAACTAGGGATCCAACCATCTCCCCCTACTTGGGTAAGGTCACTAATTACAGACATACAAAATATACAAAGCAATAAAACATATATCTGGCATGAAAAATTTAAATGTGTAGCAGATATATATATATAGTAAGCTTTGTATCATAAACAGACAATTTTACAAACAATAGAGAGATTAGACATAGTTCAAAATGTTCATTTCTTCTTCCTGGGCTCCTTTGGCTTATCCTCCTTAGCTTTGTCATATGGCTGAGTAAATTTGATTTCCTTGTTAGGATCAGCTGCTTGAGCTTTCATCATTGTCATGTCAGCAAATCCAATGATATTCAGGGCAGTATCCCTTGTCACTACAGCTTCAGGATGTAACTTCATATAATCATCAACATTGAAAAATTTGTTAGCCTTATCAAACCTGTTAAGTTCTTCCTTTCTGTACTTGGACATTGTAGTATATTCAGATGGATCCTTTCCTTCAGCTCTTGCTTTGTTGATCATGGATAGGCCAACCAATTCCTTGAATCTGGCCATCCTAGCAGTTGTAGCTATCTCAGGATCTTCAAATGGTACAGGAGGGGAAGCAGGTCTCTTGGGGCTTTCAACCTTTTGATGTTCTATGAATTATTGATGTTGATGTTGTTGATGCTGTTGCTTGCCAGAAGAATAATGCCTTTGCTGGCTGCTTCCTGAAGAGGAGGACCTACCCTGATGTCTTTGATAGGTTTGAAATTGGGTAGTCCTCTGAGTTGAAGAACTGGAAGCACCAGCAGCAGGTGGAGGAGAAGGAGGAGGATGATCCTTTCCGTATCTTTGAGGAGGTGGGGAATATCTTCTGCTTTTCTTCCTTTATTTATATTGATTTTTGGACAGCCACATGCCTGCTGGCATGCCCTTATAGGGTGTGATCTTCTGGAGTATATAGTATGGAGTGTCATTTGCTGGATTTGGTTTTAGGGCAGGAGGTGGAGGAGCTTTTCACTTCTTAGATACTTTCTTTTTCTTAGGCTCATCATCTGTGTCCTCTTCTTCATCATCAGAATCTTGAGGATTATCATATAGTGCATTAATTTCTTTTAGAGCCTCAACGGATATCAAGGGTTTCTCTAGATGGGAGGAAACTGGAGGAGGAGCTGGGGGAGGAGCTGAAACTGGAATAGGAGGGCTATACAGAACATTGCTTTCAGCCATTGTTTTATTTTCTTCTTCTATATTAGCCATGATCAATGCATCAAGATCAAGCATGGGTGAATCATCCATAACAAAAACTGGAGCAAAAATATCTTTTGGAGGGAATGAAATAATGGGGGGAAACAGTATGGGAGGAGATGGAATAGCTGGAACCTCTATAGCTGGAACCTCTGTTGTAAGAAAACTAGCCTTTAGTTGCTTAGCAACCTTGGGGCTTATGGGAGAGGTGTATGGGACTATAGCCAAAGATGACTTGATGCTGTACTGTGGATGGTTATTAAAATAAGCTGTATCAAAACTGCTCAATAAATTTAAAAGATCAACTGTGGGAATTATAATAAAATCACCAGCAGTTGTTATTTCCTCTAATACCTGCTAATCTATTTTCATATCAGATTCAATAAAATGAATTAAATCAAATAACTCTTGATCAGCATCAACATCTACTTCTGCTGCTGCTTTTCTGCTGTGTCTGCTGCATCTACTGCTACTACAGTTGCTGCTTCTATTCTGCTACTTGTTACTGCTGCTGCTGCTGTACTTCTACTGCTATTTCTGCTGGCTTCTTCATTGAGTATCTCCCCCTTCCTGGTTTCAGAGTACACTGGAGCCAGGCCCCTAACTAAAGAGGGAGGAGCAGAAAGAGCAGATATCTTATCAACAAGAGAAGATATGGAGGTAGCAAGAGGTGAAATAGCCTCTGCTATAATATTTTGAGAGGGGAGTAAGAAGTGCAATGAGATATGGAATAATGGAGGGGTCCAATGGCAGAGAGGCAGAGGTGTTTTAGTAGAAACAAAAGGAGGGATGGAAGATGCTAGTGGAGGAGGAGGTAGAGAATCTATCATTGGAACATCTGGGATAAAAGAAGTATGAGGAGGGGAGTAAGCAGATTAAAGGAAGGGAGGGAGGAGATATTGGAGGGGAGAATGACAGCCAAATGGGGTGGGATTGGAGATGAGGGTGGTGATAGAAGTGGTGTATCATGTTGGAAGGGTGCTGAGTTAGGAAGGTGAGTGGGGGATAGATGTACTGGGGATGAGGGAGGTGTAGGAGTGTGAATGGTGGTTTGAACTGTGGAGGGGAGTTGTGTACCATCTGAGGTGGAGGTGGGATGGCTAGAGGTGAGGGAGGTAGAGAGGGAGATCTTCAGCAGGGTGGAAGTGGCTGGAGCAGCCCTAGTACTCTTAGAAGGCCAGTGGAGGAGGAGGAAGCCTTGGAGGGCTTGGTGATGCTCCTCTCCCCCTACCAAATAGGGCACATGTGAGCCTCTTGGAGGCATTGATGAATATGGTCGGGGAGACCAGTGATTTAGCAGCCTTCTCTCCTTCAGGAAGATTCCCAGAATTCTTCCAAAATAGACCTCTTTTTATTGTTTTTTTTCTTAATCAGCTCAAACAGAATCTGAGCCCAGTTCACCTTCTTCTTGTTTACCACAAGCACACATTACCAGGAATTGATGCCTGGTTATGCAATCATGTGCAGTGTGTTTGCCCAACAACACTTTCCCCACAATGTCTGCTAGAAATTTGAACTCGACAAACAGGTGTTTCTTCAGTAATTTATTTGGGGTTTCTCCAGTATACCCCATCATACTCAGCATCACATCAAATTCCTCAGTATCAATTTCTAACTCTTCTTCACCGTTAATTAATCCAAAAATTTCTGTTAGAACGGCGGGAGTAAGTGGAACAACATTACCAGAGATTGTGCCAGTCATAGAGTTCTCATCTATGGTGGAAGAAGTATAGACCCACTCTCTGATCTCAGCGCCAGATATCTTGATCCTGGTGGATAGCAGATTCTTCAACTACTGTTCTTCAAGGAGTTGTGGGATGTCCAGGAAGATTGGTTCTGAATGTTGGAAGGAATCAAAATCAACATCAAACCCTGTATCGAATTTCATTTTCACAAGGCTTCCCGCTGGAATCGCCATTAGTTCACCTACAAGAGAAAAACGAAGATCAAGTGCAAGGGAACTGAAAGCGCGGGACGGAGGTTAAAGAAAACCTAGATATAAGGTTTTCCGGAATATGAATCGACAAACTCCGTTCCACGAAAAATAAATAATTCTTCGATCTGAGATCGACGAAATAATTTGTAGTTAAATAATTCGTCGAGCTCAATCTGAAGATTTGAAGACATTTCGTCGAGCTCCGTTCGACGAAAGTTTTCTGAAGTAGATTCATCGATCTCCATTCGACGAAAATAACTTCACTCACAGAGAATTCGTCGATCTCCGTTCGACGAATATCTCTAGAACTTTTCCCAGTTCGTCGAACTCCGTTCGACGAACTTTGAAGAATTCATCGAGTGCAGACAGAAGTTAAATCAAAGCTTCTCCATTGATCATGCCCAGCTGATTTATAAAGAATAAGTGATTCCTTTCATCCAAGGGTTTGGTGAAAATATCAGCTCTTTGTAAATCAGTGTAGATATAGACAAGTTTGATTTTTTTTGTCTACACACTCTCTAATGAAATGATGCCTAATGTCTATATGCGTAGTCCTACTGTGATGGACTGTATTCTATGCTATGGATATAACACATGTGTTATCACATAGTAGAGTTGAATTATTTAAGTTGAACCCATAGTACAGGATGGTTTTGAATCCACAACATCTGGGAACAACAACTGCCAGCTGCTATGTATTCTGCTTCAGCAGTTGATGTAGACACAGATGATTGTTTCTTACAAACAAGACACTAGTCTCATACCTAGGAACTGGCAAGTTCCTGAGGTACTTTCCTGTCAACCATGCATCCAGCAAAGTCAGCATCTAAATATCCAATTAAATCAAATTCTGACTCAGTAGGATACCAAAGGCCTAGACTAGGACAACTCTTTATATATCTCAAAATTCTTTTTTAGAAAAACTCGGTGAGATTCTTTAGGGTTCACTTGGAACCTAGCACAAAGGCATGTGCCAAATATTATACCAGGTCTGCTAGCTGTAAGATATAATAGGGGCCCAACAATGCCCCTATATAGTTTCTGATCAACCATTTCCCATGATCATCAGTGTCTATTACAACATAGTACCATAGGTGTTTTCTTAGCTAGGCATCATGCATCCCAAAATTTTTAAGAAGCTCTTTAGCATATTTAGCCTGGGAGATGAAGATGCCATCAGGTAGCTGCTTCACTTGGAGACCAAGGAAGTAGGAGAGCTCATCCATGCTACTCATCTCAAACTTAGAATGCAGTGTTCAGAAACCTCTTGTATAGTTTAGAGTCAGTAGACCCAAATATGATGTCATTCACATAAATTTGTACTAACAAACGATTTTATCCTTATGGTGCCTAGTGAATAATGTTTTATCTACTATGCCTCTAGTGAATTCATGCTCTATCAATCAGAAAGCTAGCTAAGGTCTCATACCAAGCTCTTGGAGCTTGCTTTATACCATAGAGGGCTTTATGCAATCTAAATACTTAAGAAGGATGGGTTGGAGAGATAAAACCTGAGGTTGTTCAACATAAACTCTTCTTTTAGTACTCCATTTAGAAAGACACTTTTTACATCCATCTGGTAGACTTTAAACTTCTTGCAGGCAGCATAGGCTAGGAAGATTCTGATTGCTTCTAACCTTGCAACTGGTGCAAAGGTTTGATCATAGTGTATGCCTTCTTCTTGCCTATATCCTTAAGCAACAAGCCTAGACTTGTTCCTCACAATTGCACCTTGGGCTTCTAGTTTGTTTCTATATACCCATTTGGTTCCAATGACTGGGTAGTCTTTGGGTCTTGGAACCAAATCCCAAACTCTACATCTCTCAAACTGGTTGAGTTCCTCTTGCATTGCAATGATCCAGTGTGTGTCTTGCTCAACATCTTTTATGGATTGAGGTTCAACTTGAGAGAGAAAACAAGCATGCATCACATCTTGGTTGAGTTGATGCCTTGTCTCTACACCTACTGTTATGTCTCCAATCACCTGGGATCTGGGGTGATCCCTTAGTGTGACAAGATCAGTGGGTGGAGTTTGTTCAGCAACAACATTTGGATTTAATTCCTCTTGTGGAATTATGTTTGCTGTTGAATGAGGTTCAGCCTCTTCCAAGGATTCATCATCACTGTCTTCAACAACTTGTGGAGGAGATGGTATTGTAGCTTCTTATGGAAGGTTTAATTCACCCATTTTGTCACACAAGTGAGGTACCTGCAAAGTGTTACTGGTAGAAATCTCTTTCTCCTTATAAGACATGTTAGTTTCATCAAAAGTAACATGTATAGATTCCTCAATTTTTAAAGATGATTTATTAAACACCCTATAAGCTTTGCTTACTTGGGAATATCCTAGAAAAATTCCCTCTTCAGCCTTACCTTCAAACTTTCTAATATATTTCTTGTTATTATTATGTATATAACATACACATCCAAATAATTTAAAATAAGTGATTTTATGTTTCTTCCCTTTAAGTAATTCATAGGGAGTCCTATTCTTTAGTTTATGTATCAGGCTCCTGTTCAGTATATAATTTGCTGTGCTTACATCCTCTGCCCAAAAGGATAGTGGCATATATGCATCTGCAAGTAATGTGCCTGCAGCTTCAATCATGATTCTATTCTTCCTTTCAGCTACCCTATTTATTGGGAGTTCTAGGAGATAAGAAGCAGTGCTTGATACATTCCTTCTCACAGAACTCATGCATAAGAAGAGACTCAAACTTTGTACCATGATCACTTTTGATCAATACAACATGAGTAGAGTACTCAATCTGTATGGTCCTGAGAAAATCTGTAAGAACTTTAAAGGTATCTGACTTAGATCTCAGAAAGAACACTCAAGTGAATCTTGAGAAGTCATCTACAATGACTAAAGTATAGGATTTCCCTCCTAGGATTTGTACAACAATAGGTCCAAATAGGTCCATGTGTAGCAAGTACAAAATCCTAGGTGAATCACTTTTATTAATTGATTTAAAACTAGATTTAGTTTGCTTGCCTAGTTGACAAGCCCTGCAAAGGCCTTCCTTCTTGTAGGGACCAAAAGGTAAGCCTCTTACAAGACTGTCTTTAGATAGCCTAGCAATATTTTTCATGTTTAGATGTCCTAGTCTTTTATGCCATAATTCGTTTTGAGTGCAAATAATATTAAGCAGACAAATATCTGAATTGGCAGAAAGAAAATCAACTAAGTATATGTTTCCTTGTCTATTCCAATTAAAACGTTTTGTTTTTTTCTTTATAGAAATAATACAGGATGTAGAGTTAAAGTATACCTGATAACCTTCATCACATAATTGGCTGATAGAGATGAGGTTATGTTTGAGTCCTTTTACATAAGTCACCTCCTTGAATGTGACTGCTCCAATCCTTACTTCTTCATAGCCTTCAGACTGGCCACACTTTGAATCACCAAAGATGACCTTTGGTCCCAGCTTGGACTTGTAATTGTATAAGTTGTCCTTGCTGCCATTCATGTTCTTGGAGCATCCACTATCCAGATACCATAGTTGATTTACAACTGGACAACTCTTCACCTGCAGAAAAAAAATAATTATTTATTCTTGACCCAGGTTACCTTGGGTCCTTTGTTTTGCTGATAAGAAAAGCTGGATATCATAGAGAATTCAGGTTGTGATTTATATCCTAATGGGTGATATCTTCTAGGTGAAATTATCCAATCAGCAAGTGGGTTAAAGGGTTTCCTAGTTTGATTAGGGTTGCTGTTATAGTTATAATTTTTATTAAGTCTGACTGGGTTCGACAAAATGTTGTGAGTTCGTCGACCAGAGTTCGATGAAATGAGATGAGATTGTCGATCTCTGCTTAGAGAATGAACATAGTCATTTTCTGTGCCCCAAGTTCGTCGATTCTGCTCGACGAACCATACAGAGTTCGTCGATCGCAGTAAGACGAATGATTATTATATAGATTTACGTTAAGCGTTTGTCTATTTGAGTTCGACGAACTTTCCACATTCGTCGATCTGAGTTTGACGAAATCGGCTGAACTTTGTTTTTGTCTAAGGTTTTCTGATTTTGATTTTTCTTATTTTTATATGTGATTTCAGTTTGATTGTTGTTCATTACTTCTTTATTCTTAGATGACACAAATTTGATGGGGGTTGATAATATGTTCTTCTTGAGAATGAGGGGTAAACTTGATGATGTACCCAAGCCCAATTTTCCATTTAGTCTGACATTAACTGTGCTTATGATGTCCATCAGCTTAAGGCTTCTCCCATTGAGATATTTCTCAAGTTGTTTGGCCTCACATAGCTCTGTTTTTAAAGCAATGATTTGTTCATTAGCTAGAGTGATTTCATCTTTCAGCTTAGTGTTTTCAGAAATTATATTTTCTTGATTAGCTAGTCTTTCCCTAAGTGTTTTGATTTTATTTTTAGAGTTTATTAAATCAATACACATGGTTTTAAATTCAAATTTAAAAGCATCAGAATTATAGTCAAAAGATAAAAGTACCTGATCAGCTTCTGTTTCTGAAGCTTCTTCATTTTCAGATTCTTCTTCATCTGATTGACTTCTTGAGGCATCTATGGCCATGAGGCATACTTCCTTGGCCCTTGCCTCTTCTTCATCTTCACTGGAGCTGGAAGATGTGGATTCATCCTCAGTTTCACTCCAGGATTCAGCTACAAAGCCTTTTTTCTTCTTCTTGTATTTACTAGAGGAAGGTCTTGAACTTTGTCGTCTTCTTGAATCCTTCTCTCTTCTTTTCTCTTTCTTCTAGTTCTCTGGACACTCTGAGATGAAGTGTCCAGGTTTCCCGCAGCCAAAATAAACTATCTCTTTAGTAGGGGTTTTGTCATACCTTGGCTGGTCATCCTGCCTCGATGACCTCTTCCTGAAGTCTTTCCTTGCCATTTTATAAAATCTTTTGGCAAGCAGACTCATTAACTCTTCATTCACTGTTGAAGTTTCTGTCTCTTCAGCAGCCTTGAATGCCAGGTTGTGGTCTTTCCTGACTGGTGGAGGTGTCCTTTGCTTTGCTGCTTCTCTGGATTTAATGAGCTGCTCATAGGACTTGAGCTTTCCTAAAAGAGATTCAGTGGAAATCTCATTTAAGCTTCTGGCCTCCTTGATTGGCCAGATACTTGAATCCCATGAGCTTGGGAAGCACATGAGGATTTTGTCATTCACCTCAGTGAGTGTGATGTCCTTGTCCAAGATTTTCAGCTCATTGATGATTGAGCTCAGCCTGTTGTACATATCTGCAATAGATTCAGCTTCATCTTTCTTGAAGTTCTCATATTAGGATATGAGATTAGATCTTCTATCTTTCCTCTCATCAGCTGATCCAGCCACCATTTGGTTTAGAGAGTCCCAAATGGCCTTAGCTGATGTGTATTCTGCCACTTTTTGGAAAATATCATCAGACATTGTTTGGGCCAGAATGTTCATGGCCTTGGCATCAACAACCTTTGCTTTCTTTTGGGCTTCTGTCCACTCAGGTGGTGGAACTGCATTAGTGCTTGAACCTACTGTAGATGTACATGTAGTAGCTTGAGGAGGACCTGTCAAGATGGAATTGTAGATATCCTCATCAATAGAATTCATATATAACTTTATTCTTGCCTTCCAGATGGCAAACTTGTTTAAGTTGCATACTAGAGGTCTGGTGCTTGCATAATCTTTGTTCTGTGCCATGCTGTTAATATATATCTAGTAGAAATAAAACTCAGATCTAACTCAGGATCTTTTGGTTCAAGGGTTAGCTTGTACAACCAAAGGAACCTTACTCTGATACCGATTGAAAGTAAGGGTTAGATCTGAAATACTCTAGAGGGGGAGGGGTGAATAGAGTATTTAGGGTTTATAAAAACTTTGGCTAATTAACAAATTAGTCCTAAGATAATTCAATCTATCACAGGTGCTGCAGGAATTAAATTGAATACCACAAACACAACAAGCCTAAGCCACATAGCCATATCAAGAATAAAAGAAAAAGTGCAACCAGACAACACAAGAATTTTATAGTGATTCCCCAACCTGGGTACATCCACTCTTCTACCACCCTGGTAGGAATCCACTCAGGTTTTTGATCAGGTGACTGCCACCAATGAGCTTTTGATCAGGTGCTCAAAAACCAATCCTCAAGTCTTTTGATCAGGTGACTTGCAACCAGGAATAACTTTTGAAGGGTGTTAAGAACCCTTTATACAGTGGGGGGATGAGAGAGTGATTATATCTTCTCTTTCTCAAATACAACTGAGAAGACTTTAGTGGATCTTGATTTTAACAAAGCTCCACCTGAGATATAGATTTGTTCAGGAAGGATGGAGCTTTGCTTCAGGGTGAGTAGGACTTCAGTGTTTCAGCCTTTTGATCAGCAGGTATCCAGGTGCTTCTTGACTGATATAGTAATTGTTGTTCTTTGAAGAATCCTGGGATGAAGACAGAAGAAGACTCTTGATTTAAATGGTTGTTCTTCTTCTTCTTCAGCTTTCTGTTCTTTCTCTGGTATAGGGCTTCTGATTTTGCTGTGTTATTGCCCTATGTCTTTTGTTCTGTGTTCAGATTAGAAGGAAGAAGAAAAGCCTATTTACTGTGTTGTTGTCTGTTCTGCTGAAGGAAGAAAAAGAAAAATCCTTTTTATATTTCTGTGTAATCTTCATTCTGAATTTGAATTTCTTCCTTCATTTAATGCTGACGGCCTGGAGAATATTTGCATTGATTGATTTCCCCAACTGTCCCATTGAAAAGCGACAAGTAATAATCCTGATGAAGACCGTAATAAATGCTTACTTCTAACGGTAATATTCAGAGAATATTTAAGCATTGATTACTTAGGAATTATTGCAATAGAAAAGGGACAGAGGGAGGGAAATTTCCAAGTCTAGAACTGTAAATAAGTCGTCGAACAGATAACAGAATTCGTCGAGCTGAGTCCAGAGTTCGTCGAGCTGAGAATTCAAGTTCGTCGACCAGATAATAGTTATTCGTCGAGCTGAGATCCAAGATCGTCGACCTAAGAACAGATAACTACTTTCTCTAGACCCTTGCCAATTCTGTGCATCAAGATCGTCGAGTTGAAAGTATAACTTCGTCGACTGGAGTTCAGAATTCCATGTTTCTTGGACTTAAGAATGTTGAAGTAATGTGTCCAGAAATTGTCGACCTTAGAACTGGGTTCGTCGACCTGAGAACTAGTTTCGTCGAGCTGAGAGCTTCTAACTACTACTTGATAAATCTTGCCAAGACTGTGGTCTAAGTTCGTCGAGCTGAGAAGGTGAGTTCGTTGACTGGAGTGTGATACTGGACTTCGAATACTTAGATGTTTCTGGAATAAGATGTTGAAGTAGAATACCCAGAGATCGTCGACCTAAGATCCAATTTCGTCGAGCTGATATTCTAACTTCGTCGACTGGAGTTTAGTGAGAAGAATTCTGGACTTGGAATGTTAAAGTATAGTGTCCATAGATCGTCGACCTGAGAACCAGGTTCGTCGAGCCCAGCTCAGAGAATTATATATGATTTCGTCAAGCTCAGAACGACTTTTGTCGACCTGAGTTCGACGAACGTCGAACTCATTTTCTGTGTGATATTTATCTAAGTCTTGAGTCTTTTGCAGTCTGTTGATGGCTGGTCCAAGCAGTGTTGACTCAAAGGACATGGCCTAGACTTTAGGACTCATACATGACTCTAGCTATACATGTTGGGTCAAACATCCTAGTTTAGTGAACCTAGCCCAAATCCATCTAGGGATCCAACATAACAGCAGCAGCAACAATAGTAGCAGTAAATGCAGCAGCAGACACAACAGAAAAAGCAGCAGTAGAAGCAGATGCTGATGCTGATCGAGCGTTATGGTTGTCTAACTTGAGTGTCTGAAAGTGCAAGTTAGATCTGATATACTCTAGAGGGGGGGGGGGGTGAATAGAGTATGGTGCTTGCTAAAAACGTTTTACAACAGTTGTTGTATTCCTATGTGAACAGAGAAGCAAATGAAATAAAGTAAACACAACAACTATCTAAACAAAAAGCAATCACAAACCACAGCCAGAAAACAAAAGAAAGGCAAGCAACCAGAAGACACAAGGAGCTATAGTGGTTCCCCAATCAATCTGGGTACATCCACTCTTTTACCACCCTAGGTAGGAATCCACTGAAGGATGAGTTGATCAGGTGTCTTGGGCACCAATGAGCTTTTGATAAGGTGCTCAAAAACCAAACCAGATTTTTTGATCAGGTGTCTTGCCACCACTGAGTTTTGACAAGGTCTCAGAAACCAGCACAAACTTTTGAAGGGAGTTTTAGAAACCCTTTACAGCAGAGAGAGAGAGAGAGAGAGAGAGAGAGAGAGAGAGAGAGAGAGAGAAAGATGATCTTCTCTGTCAACAATCAGAGAGAAGATAGTGGATGTTGTCAAATCTCCCCCTGAGATCTTGAATTGTTCAGGAAGTGAAGCTTTGCAGTAGGGTGATAGGCGTTCAGAAAATTTGATCTCCAGCAAAAGATGATTTCAGCAACAACTGAAATGTGTGGTGTCTGGAGTCTTGAATGATGATGGCCTTTGAACACTGGAATCAAAAGGGATCTGAAAATTTCAGTATGTTGATCTCCTTTTGAGATGGTGTTCTTGTATGAATTCTAAGACTGAGAATGTCTACAACTCTTTCTCTTCTGTTGTGTAATTGTTGTTGTTGCAGAATATGTGTCTCACTCTGAGAGAGAATGAAAAACTGATCTTTTTATTCCTTAGATCTGAATAGAATATTTCTTTGTCCAAGATAGTCGTTAGACTGTCAATAAATGACTTCCTTAATTGCATTTTGGCTTCTGGAGGAAAGTCCAATAAAAACATTCCTTTGAAAATCCCTTGAAACTTGCTCCAGATTAATTGAAAACGGCTACAAGATCTTTGACATAAATACTGAGAATAATTCTACAACTGTCTGAATTTGAATCTTGAAAAACGTCGATCTCACTAGAAAAACGTCGAACTGAGCTCCACTATCGTTGAACTGAGCTCAGAGACTGAACTTGGACTGAAACAGAGATCGTCGATCTGAGCTCAACTATCGTCGAACTGAGCTCAGAGATAGAGAAACAAACTGGAGACAGGAGCGTCGATCTGAGCTCGAAGAGTGTCGATCTGAGCTCGTAGATCATCGAGTGGAGTTCGACGACTTGTTGAAGTTGAGCTCAGAGATCGTCAAATGGAGTTCGACGATTCGTCGAAGTGAGCTCAGCGATCGTCGAATGGAGTTCGACGATTCGTCGTACTGAGCTCGACGAAATGACTTAGTCTCCTGAACTGAAATCTCTAGTCTTGAGGGCAGCTTTCAAACCTAACTACTAACCCTTAGACTCAATTCTAATTGACCTTTAGATCTATACAAGGAGGTCAAAACAGATTTCCTAAAGATATAGTGATCCTTGCCCAAATCAGTAATAGGGTGTTCCAACAATCTCCCCCTATTTGGGTTAGGATTACTATTTATAGATATTGGAAAATTAAAAACATACAAAGCAGAGATATAACAAACAAGACATAGCAGAAACACAGTCATTATCTCAGATAGTTCAGAAAACAAAATATACTGTCACCTTACAGAATCATTCTTTTTCCTTGCTCTTTATAAGTACTATTTCTCTATTGGGATTGAGAGCTTCTTTCTTAGATCTTCTATCATCAGCTGCACCTAGAGAGGTTTGTTGCTTTGGCCTGGGCACTACAGCTTCTAGATGCAGCTTCATGTAGCTTTCTGAATCAAAGAATTTACTGGATGAGTATCTTTCAAGTTCCTTCTTCCTTTGATCTGATAAAGTAGTGATATTAGATGTGTCTTTTCCTTGTTCTCTGGATTTCTTGATCTGGTCCAAAGCAACCAATTCTTTCATCCTAGCAGTCCATGAGGTGGGGTTATTTTCTGGATCCTCAAATGGAACTGGAGGCTCATATCTATTTGAAGGATTGTCTGGAGGAGCTCTAGAGGAGACTAGTTCTTTCAGCTTATAAGGAAAGGGACCAGAAGTTGTGTCAGATGGACCTTATCCTTCCCTTGAATAAGGATGTTGCCTGGAATATCCTTTAGAGTACACTTGGAATTCTCTTTGATTTCCTCTGTAATGTTCTCTTCTGGACTGGTAACCTCTAGATTGACTACCTCTGTACTGGGATCTACCTTGAGGTTGATATGAGCTTTGGCTTCTGGCAGAGGATTGGAAAGCTGAACTACCACCTGCACCTGCATCAGGTAAGGGAGGAGGAGGAGGAGGATTGAAGTGTGAAGATCCTTTCTCATACTTTCTCTTCTTTTTCATAGCCTTCAGTTAATTTTTGGAGTATTGCATCCAATGTTCTGTGATAGGGCAACCATGCAGTATGTAGTAAGGAATGTCATTTGTATCTTTTACTTTTTCTGGAGGAACTCTCTTCATAGCCTTGCTTCTAACTTTCCTTTTCCTTGCAATTGTAGCAGAGGAATCATCTGAGTCAGTCCTGAACTAATCACTGTCTGAGCTTAGAGGATTATCATACACTGCATCAATGCTTTTGAGATAATCTTTTTGTTGTTGAGACTGAGCAGGAGAGACAGCAGAAACAACAATAGTAGCAGTAGCAACAGCAGGAAGAGGGGTGGAAGCAATACTGGTAGAAGAAATTACATCAAGAGCTTCAGATACAAAACTTTCAGCAACAGGAGCAACATCAGCAGTAACAACAGGCTCAAAATCAAATGCCTCTGTCATACACATATCTTCAGATACTAAAATAGCAGTAACAGAACTAACAGAGATATCAACATTAGCAGCAGGAGCAGCAGTAAGAGCAACAGAAACAGAAGGAGCACCAGTATAGAGGGAGTTTATAAAAGAGCTTATTAAGCTGGTATCACAGCTGGAAATAGGCACAATGGCCTTAGAGAGATCTTCAGATTGCTAGTCTTCAGTGTGCTGGACTGGAAGACAGTTGAAATAAACAGAATCAAAAACTGATAACAGTGACCTGAGGTCCACTGTGATAACTGCAACTAGAGGTACTGGATCTTGAGCTTGGACTGAAGTAACAGCTGCAGCAGGCAATCTTTCAACTTCATGAGGCATCTCCCCATGCCTAGATTCAGTGGCAACTGGATCAAGACACCCATAAGAAGGGATTGCCTGAGAAGGAAGAATGGAAGAAAGCCTGTCAGATAGGTCCTGAACTATTTTGAGAAGGGGAGCCAAAGAGTTCTCCAGCAAGATGGATAGCCTTGGAGCTATCAGCTCATATAACCTGTCTGTAAGGGCTGGAAGATCTACTTGCTCAAGAGGGACTTGAGCAGAGGTAGGAGTTGAAGTTGGAGCTACAGGAGATGTTGGTGGAGAACTTGTGGATGGTGGAAATGATGGTTGAGAGATGGGAATTGTGGAAATGGAAGATAATGGAATGGAAATAGATGGTGTGAAGGATGGTTGTGCAATGATGTCCTGAAGTAGTTGTTGATATGAGGTGGATGAAGATGGCGGCTCAGTAGGGGATGAAGGAGAATCATCCATAAAGGAATCATCTATAAGATTGAAAGATGCAATGTGAGAGGATGAATCAATATCTAGGTGTGGGTATTGATGTAGAGGATGGAAGAGTTCTTCAGTGAGTGGTGGAGTTGGAGATGGAATTGAAGTTGGAGATGGGATGGAAATTATGATGGTGGATGTGACTGTGGTAGATGAAACAAGAGGTGGAGGAGGAGGAGAAGAAGCAGGCAAGTCTTCTGCAGGGGCAGAAACCTGAGGGGAAGTGACTGAAGCAGTCCTTGTGCCTGAAGTAGAAATTGCAGAGGGCCTACTGGGCTTCACAATCTGCCTGTCCCATTTTCCAAATAGGGCACAGGTGAGCCTCTTGGAGGCATTGATGTGCATCCCACTGGAAACTAGCAGAGCAGGGCATCTGTTCTGAAGAAACAGCCCTAATATCCTTCCAAAATTAACAAAATTCTTATTAATCTTCTTCTTAATCAAATCAAAGAAAACTTCTTCCCAGTTCAGTTGTTTCTTGTCCGCTAGGGCACCCAACACGCAGAGCTGATACCTAGATATGGTATCATGGGCTGAGTGTTTGGCCAACAATACCTTGCCAACAACATCAGCTAGAAATCTGTACTCAACAGACAGATTTTTCTTCAGCAATTTGCTAGGGTTTGCTTCTGAGTGACCCATCCTTTCAAGCATTGCAGAAAATTCCGCTCCAAAAAGTTCAACAGAATCTTCTCCAGACTTTAATTGAAAAACCTCTGTCAGGGGAGCAGGTGTTAGAGATACCTGGGGTTCCTGAGATTGTTCCAACCACTGTATTCTGATCCAGGTTATGGGCAGTATACACCCACTCCTTTATCTCATCTGCAGCTAATTTGATCCGGGTAGTCATGATGGTAACTAGCTGTTGTTCTTTGAAAAGTTCCAGAATGTCCTGGAAGATTTGATCACTGTTGTTGAACGAATCCATGTCGATGTCAAATCCAGCATCAAATTTCATTGCGGCCAAGATGGCGACTAAAACGGCCATTGATTCCTGCAAAAAAATGAACAAACAAACGACCAAGTGCAGAGAGGTTTGGAGGGAAAGATAAAATTTGCAGAAAGTATGAAAGCGCAAAGGAGAACGACGGTCGAAAAATGAGTTTTATATTAGGGTTCGACGCAGAAAAGGAAAGATCGTGGAACTCTGTTCGATGATCTGGGCTTCTAAAGGAAACTGAAAGGTCATAAATATCGTCGATCTCCGTTCGACGGTATTGGAGAGCGTCGAGCTCTGTTTGACGATAGTTCAGAAAACAAAATCGTCGATCTCCGCACGACGATCGCTGACCTGAAGAAAGATAGTTTAGCACTATCTGAGAAGCGCTGAACTCTGGTCGACGATTTCGGAAGTCGTCGATCTCCGTTCGATGATCGGGGGGAAAATCGTTGAGCGCAGTTCAGAGACCAGAAACCTCTATACACTAGAAAAATCAAGATATTTGCCTAGTCTCGGTCACTTTTATAGTTTTAAAATCTTGAAACTTATTTTAGACTTACTTCATCTAACATTCCTAACTGATTCAGGAAGAAAGTATGTTTTTTTTCATCCAAGGGTTTGGTGAAAATATCTCCCCTTTGCAAATCAGTTGGGATATATTGAAGTTCAATTTTATTTTTCTCAACATTAGTCCTTAGAAAGTGATGCCTAATTTCTATGTGTTTTGTCCTACTATGGAGGACTGGATTTTGTGCTATAGAAATAACACTGGTATTATCACAAAATATTTTTGACTTCTCTAAGTTGTAGCCATAGTCTAGGAGTTGGTTTTGAATCCACAATATTTGTGAACAACAACTACCTACAGCCATATACTCAGCTTCAGCAGTTGAAGTTGACACAGATGTTTGTTTCTTGCAAAACCATGAGACAAGTCTGTCACCAAGAAACTGACAAGTTCCACTGGTGCTTTTCACGTCTATTCTACATCCAGCATAATCAGCATCTGAAAATCCAGTTAAGTCAAATGCTGAATCTTTTGGATACCAGAGACCCAGATTTGGACAAATTTTTACATACCTAAGAATCCTTTTTACAAAGGTTAGGTGTGACTCACTAGGGCTCACTTGGAATCTAACACATATGCATGTAGTAAACATTATATCAGGTCTACTAGCTGTAAGGTACAATAAAGAGCCAATCATTGCTCTATATGTTGTCTGATCAACAGGTTTCCCATGTTCATCAGCATCTAATACAACATTGGTAAGCATAGGTGTTTTCATACATGATGCTTCAGACATACCAAATTTCATAACCAATTCTTTTGCATACTTGGTTTGAGAAATAAATATGTCTTCAGCATGTTGTTTGATTTGCAATCCTAGAAAGAAGGATAGCTCACCCATGATACTCATTTCAAATTTAGAATGTATTAGGTTGGAAAACCTTCTACACAAATTTGAATCAGTAGAAGCAAAGATAATATCATCTACATAGATTTGTACTAGTAGGGTATGGGACTTATGGGTTCTAATAAAAAGAGTTTGGTCTACTCTACCCTTTATAAACTCATTTTTCAGAAGAAAGCATGCTAGGGTCTCATACCATACTCTAGGAGCTTGCTTTAGACCATATAATGCTATATGCAATTTGAAAACATAATCAGGATGAGTTGAAGAGATAAAACCTGGGGGTTGTCTGACATAGACTTCTTCTTTGATATCTCTATTGAGAAAGGCACTCTTTACATCCATCTGGTATACTTTGAATCATTTGTGTGCTGCATATGCTAAGAAGATTCTTATGGCCTCTATCCTTACAACTGGTGCAAAGGTCTGGTCATAATCTATCCCTTCTTCTTGAGAGTACCCTTGAGCAACTAGCCTTGTCTTGTTCCTTACAATGACTCCTTGATCATCCAACTTGTTTCTGAACACCCACTTTGTTCCAACAATGGAGTGATCCTTTGTCCTTGGTACTAGTTCCTAAACTTTGTTCCTTTCAAATTGATGCAACTCTTCTTGCATTGCAATGATCCAATGTGGATATTGCTCTGCATCTTGAATGGATTGAGGTTCAATTTGAGAAAGAAAGCAAGTGTGCATCAGGTTTTGGTTGACCTAATTTCTGGTTTGCACACCAGCTGAGATGTCTCCAATCACTTGGGATATTGGATGGTCTCTTGATGTTACTAAATCAACATGAGATGTTGATTGTTCACCGACCTGTGTTGTTGTTTCCTGTTGTGGTACAACAACTGGCTCTTCAAGAAGTTTCTCTTCAAGATGTTGAATGTCTTCTTCATCTTCACTGCTTTCCTCTTTTTGAATAATTTGTAACCTGTCCAAGTCTTCAGCAAGAGAGTATACCTGCAAAGGTTCTATGGTAGAAGTATTCTTCTCCTTGAAAGACATGTTAGATTCATCAAAAGATATATGAACAGATTCTTCAATTTTGAGAGTTGATTTATTATATACCCTATAAGCCTTACTGATCATGGAGTATCCCAAAAACACTCCTTCATCAGCTTTAGCTTGAAATTTTTCTAAGTATTTCTTGTCATTATTGTGAATGTAACAGATACAACCAAAAATTCTAAAATAGTCTACTTTAGGTTTCTTCCCTTTGAGTAATTCATAGAGAGTCTTGCCCTTCAGTTTATGTATTAAACTTCTGTTCAACACATAGTTGGAGGTGTTCACCGCCTCTGCCAAAAAAGATAGAGGAAGATGAGCATCTGACAACAATGTAGTGGCAGATTCAATAAGGGTTCTATTTTTCCTTTCAGCTACCCCATTTTGTTGAGGAGTTCGACGAGTTGAGAAAGTGTGCCTGATCCCTTCACTCTGACAGAACTCTTGCATAAGAAGAGAATCAAACTCTGTCCCATGATCACTTCTGATCAGGGCAATGTGAGTATTGAACTCACTCTGTAAGCATTTGAGAAACTCTGTCAAACACTTAAAGTTATCAGACTTCTTCCTTAGAAAGAACACCCATGTGAATCTAGAGAAGTCATCTATAACCACTAAGGTATAAGATTTCCCTCCTAAGCTTTGTATTGTAATGGGTCCAAAAAGATCCATGTGTAACAGATACAAAATCCTAGGTGAATCACTCTTATTAAGTGACTTGAAAATATTTTTGGTTTGCTTGCCTAAATGACAAGCCCTGCAGAGTCCTTCCTTCTTGTAGGGGCCAGAAGGTAGTCCTCTAACAAGGTTGTCCTTGGATAACCTAGCAATAGTTCTAAGGTTTATATGTCCTAGTCTCTTATGCCACAGTTCATTTGGTCTACTAATAGAGTTAAACAGGCAAATATCCACTTCTGTTGAAAGAAAGTCTACTAAATAGATGCTACCTTTCCATTCACCTATCAACACAGTTTTGTTGTCCTCTGATTTGATCTTGCATAAGGATTTGCTGAAAGTCACTTGGTAGCCTTCATCACATAGCTGACTGATACTGATCAAGCTGTGCTTCAGTCCTTCCACATAGGCTACTTTCTTGAATGTGACTGTGTCAATTTTGACTGCACCATATCCTTTTGTTAGTCCAAAGTTTGAATCACCAAATATGACTTTGGGTCCAAGCTTGGCTTTGAAGGATGTGAAATTGTCCTTGTTTCCTGTCATGTGCTTTGAGCACCCACTATCCAGATACCATTGCTGGTTTGATGTTGGATAGGTCTTCACCTGCACATAAAACAATTTACTTGTTTTTGACCCAGTTTACCTTGGGCCTAGGTTGATCACCTTTGAATTCAGAAATAAAAGACATCCCTGGTTGACTCTTATAACCTTCAGGATGATATCTCCTTGGAGGTATTATCCATTCAGTATAAGGGTTAAATCTTTGGGATGAAGGACCCCTAGGTTTGGAATTTGATTTACCTTTGAAAAAGTTTTCAAAGCTCTGATCTCTGCTCGACGATCGTGGAGCTGAGTTCGACGATCTTGGGTCAGATCGTCGAGCTCCGTTCGAAGATCGACTGTAGCAGAGTTTAGGGTTTATAGATCATCGACCTGAGTTCGACGATTTAGCTTGAGATCATTGATTTGCATTCGACGATTGTCTAGCTCCGTTCGATGATTTCTGTTGAACTCTTGTTTTCTTGGGTAAGTCACAATTCTTCCTAGCTACCTCTACAACTCCCTTACCTTTATCAGAGATATATTTAATTGGGGTTGTTAGTACTATAGGTTGGCTGGATGAAGCACCCAAGCCCAGTGTACTATTGAATCTTGAGTTCACTGTGCTTGTGATGTCCATTGGCTTGATACTTCTCCTATTAAGGGATTCTTCAAGCTTTTTGGCCTCTAAAAGCTCACTTTTCAGTGAAGCTATCTGCTCCCTACAACACTCCAACTCCTCAGAGAGTTTGAGGTTTTCTGATTTTAAGGTACTGTGTTCAGATAATTGATTTTTGAGAGAAATGATTTCCTTCTCAGATTTTAATAAGTCTAAACATAGTGCTTTAAACTCATACTTGAAGTCCTCAGAATTAAAATCAAAAGAACTTATTACTTGGTCCTCTTCAATTTGAGTCTCTGATTCAGATTCTGACTCTTCTGCATCAGAATTCTTTTGTGAGGCATTGATAGCCAACATGCAGAATTCTTTTTCTTCAGCATCATGCTCATCATCACTTGAGCTGGATAAAGCTTCTGATTCTTCTTCTATCTCACTCCAAGTTTCAGCAACAAATCCCTTCCATGTATGTTTGTTCTTGCTGGAGGAGGGTTTGCTATTGCTGCTCTTCTTGAAGTCCTTTTCTTTTCTTCTTTCTTTCTTGTCCTTTTTGTCCTTGTTTTTATTTTCTGGACTGTCAGGCACAATGTGGCCTGATTTCCTGCAACCAAAACAGATAATCTCTTTGTTATTTGATTTATCATACCTTGGCTTGTCATGCTCTCTATGTGATCTTTTCCTGAAGTCCTTTCTGGCCATTTTGTAAAATCTTTTGGCCAGTAGGCTTAGCAGCTCTTCATTGCCTGTGACTTTGTCTTCAGGCTGATCTTCAATGGCTTTGAAAGCTATTGACTTCTCTTTTTTTGTAGCTGGTGAGGCAGCCTTCTGCTCTTCTTCTCTATTTTTGATGAGCAGCTCATAAGACTTGAGCTTGCCCAAGAGAGCTTCAGTTGTGATCTCATTGAGACTTCTGGCATCCTTGATTGGCCAGATCCTTGAGTCTCAAGTGCTTGGGAAGCACATTATGATTTTATCATTTAGCTCAGTCAATGAGATCTCTTTATCCAAAGTTTTCAGCTCATTGACTATGAGTCTGAGTCTATTATACATGTCTGCTACTGACTCAGCTTCTCCTTTCTTGAAATTCTCATATTGGGTTATTAGGTGAGATCTTCTGTCTTTTCTCTCATCAGCAGATCCTGAGACTATCTCAGATAACTTGTCCCAGATGTCCTTTGCTGAGTTGCTTTCAGCTACCTTTTGGAAAATTTCATCAGACATAGTATGGGCTAGAATGTTCATAGTCTTTGCATCAGCCAATTTCCATTTCTTTATTTTTGCATCTGTTCCTGAAGGAGGTGGAACAACACTTGTGCTTGTATTCTCTAGAGGTCTTGGACACACTGTCAAAATAGAATTAAAAATGTCCTCATCAATAGAGTTCAGGTATAGTCTAATCCTTGCCTTCCAAAGTGCAAACTTAGATAGATTGCACACTGGAGGTCTGGTGCTAGCATAATCTTTGTTTTGTGCCATGTTTTATGAAGAAATAATTCTAATAACAAAATCAAAACAAGCAGATCTAACTAGAGGGATCTTTGGGTTCAGGTGTTAGCCTGTATAACCACTGAGATGTGGTATGTTTAACCAACCTCCCTATGATACCAATTGAAAGTGCAAGTTAGATCTGATATACTCTAGAGGGGGGGTGAATAGAGTATGGTGCTTGCTAAAAACGTTTTACAATAGTTGTTGTATTCCTATGTGAACAGGGAAGCAAATGAAATAAAGTAAACACATCAACTATCTAAACAAAAAGCAATCACAAACCACAGCCAGAAAACAAAAGAAAGACAAGCAACCAGAAGACACAAGGAGCTATAGTGGTTCCCCAATCAATCTGGGTACATCCACTCTGAAAGTGCAAGCTAGATCTGATATACTCTAGAGGGGGGTGAATAGAGTATGGTGCTTAAAAACGTTTTACAACAGTTGTTGTAATCTGAGTGAACAGGGAAGCAAATAGTAAATCTAACCACAGAAAAATCACAGTCTACAAAAGAAACTAATCACAAGCCACAGTGAAAGATATGGTACCTAAACACCTAGAGGGGGGGGGGGGTGAATAGGTGACCTAATCCTTTTCTATCTTTGTTGGCAGCCAAACAGTTATATCACAGATTTCTAACTAGTTTATTACAGCAATCAGCAATAATCAAACATACACAGCTAATCCACAGCACATTCACAGCACAGCACACAGTGATTTATAGTGGTTCCCCAAGATATGGGTACATCCACTTTCCCCCTTTGCCTATCTAGCAGTGTACTAGATTCGGCCAAACTCCTGCACTGTCTCAGAACCTAAATTGGTTCCTACCTCAGGCCCAAAGCCTTACAACTCAGCTTTATCCCAAAGCCTACACTCAGCCAATCACGGCCTACACTCAGCCAATCCAAGGCCTACACTCAGAGATCTCAATCTCCTACACTCAGGCAAACAAGCCCTACCCTCAGCCTTTATAAATATAGGCTTACAATCACTCAGATCCAAAGGATCCTACAAGTTAAAAAGATATTACAAAATATAACTCTACAACTCAGAATAATAAGAGAGGAGTTGAGAGATTCTTGATGAGTTCTTGGAAGAACTCAGCTGGATTCACCCTGACTTAGCTTTCTTCAAAGCTTCTTGAGTAGAACTGAACAAGGCTGAATCCTCTGCAGTTGTTCCTTGACCCCTGCCACTTAAGAATCAGAATTGAATCTGAATCCTTCTTCTCAGCCTAGTTCCAGAGACTGATTTCTTGGATGGAGCCCTCTCTCTCCAACTTCTTAGATCTGCAGTTGGACTGCAGGATCTTCTTGTGTTGATACTCTGTGTACTACTTTTCTGATTACTTGAATAATCTGTACTACTTGTTAATCACTTGATCAACTCTTTCAACAACTTCAACAACAACAGTTTCTGTAAACTGTGGATGCCTATTTATAGACCTTCTTCATGGTAACCGACTGGTCCGGTTCATAAATGACTTCTGACATCTCTGACAGTTGTTGTAGACCGGCTGGATCGGCAGCTATCATGTCAACCAGTCACTTCTTGAAAATCTCTAACAGTCAGTAAGTGTCGAGACTTTCTGTCTTTAAGTGTCGACACTTATAGACCAAGTGTCGACACATGCTTTGTAAGTGTCGACACAAGTCTACAAGGTGTCGACACATATCCTTATATGTCTCGACACAGATTCTTCTTCATGTGTCGACACTGAAATTGAGTGTCGACACAAGTACTTGTTCTTCTAGCTTTTGCTGAATTCTTCTATGTGTTGACACATCCCCTTTGTGTCGACACATCTTCTTGTGTTGAATCTGTCAAGTGTCGACACTGCTTCTTGGTGTCGACACATAGTCTTCTATGTTGAAACATGCTGAGTGTCGACACAGCTCCTTGTGTCGACACACCTTCTTGTTGTTGAGACTTCAGCTAAGTGTCGACACATTCCCATAGTGTCGTCACTTGTACTTAGAATAATTTGTTGTTCTTTCTGTTCTTTGCTAAGTGTCGACACAGCTCCATGTGTCGACACTTTCTTCAAGTGTTGAGTCTTTAGCTGTGTGTCGACACATTGTTCTGGGTGTCGACACATACTTCAAATGTTGAATCTTCTGCATAGTGTCGACACATTGTGTTGAGTGTCGACACTTACACTTAGACTCTGCAGACTTTTGCTGAGTGTCGACACAGCTCCAAGTGTCGACACTTTCTGGTGTAGACACAGCTTCACTGGGTGTCGACACAGCTCCTTGTGTCGACACTTTCTGTCTGCACTTTTCTTCACTGAGTGTCGACACAGCTCCAAGTGTCGACACTTTCTGTCTGGTGTCGACTCTGCATCCCAGGTGTCGACACAATGACTCCAAGTGTCGACACATCTTGTCTGGGTGTCGACACAAGTCTTCTTAAGTGTCGACACTTTCCCTCTGGGTGTCAACACATGGACTTAGAAACTTTTTGCTTCAATCCAGTTCTTTCTTAACCTGCACAAGTAACTCAAACATACATCAAATACATTATGATGTATATCATTGAGTTGGGTGAGGCTTCTTCAAATCAGGTACATTTGACCAATGTACCCAACAATCTCCCCCTATTTGGAGAAGTCATAACCCTTAGTCAATGATATACACCATCCATAATTAAAATTACAAAATGATGTACAGCAGATTATAAACAGCAGGGTAAACATAAACATGTAATAAATTCACACATGTATACACATTCAGCATTGCAGAACAAATAAGAAATAGATACTGCTCAGAACAACCATGAAATATATTTATCATATATTGTTCTAATATTTTAATACACCTTTAATGGTTTACAAAAATGTTTTACATTCAACAGATTTCAACAAGCTTCAAGTTTAATTCCTAATCTATTTCTGATCAGGTTCTTTGATAACTATTCCCTTTCCAGCTTGGACTTGAGCTTTGGCAGGGGCTTCAACAGTTGCAGCATCAGCAGACTTCTTTCCTTTTGAGTCCTTCTTCTTCAGCTCTTCTGCTTTGATTTTCTGTCTCTCAAAATAGTGGTATGGCTTGGGGAAGTACTTGCTAGGCTCCACAGCAGTAGGAGGTAGCTTTCCCATCTTAGACTTCCTTCTGAATTGTACTATAGCCTCCTGCCTGATCTCATGCTTTCTCCATTCTGCCTCAGAGAACCATTTGTTCCTATCATTCATGTTGTCCTTAGCAGCTTTCCAGGCAGTTAGAATTATATTTCTAGAGGTAGGGCTCCATTGTTCAAAATCTGGCTTTTGTTCTGCTTGTTCCCTAAACCTCTTTTTAGACAACCTTGTCTCTTCTTCTTTGTTCAGAGCCTCTTGCAGAGCTTCAGAAATAGGTTGAACAACCTTCTCAATATGAACATTGGCCATGCCCTCAGTTGGGCTATACATTGTGCTGACATCTGCTTGAACCATGTCAAAATCTGGAGGTGGATATATCACTTGAGCTACTTCTTGTTGCTCACCTCCAAGATATGCAGTTTGTATTCCTGATTCAGCCACATTATCATCATCACAAAGTGGAGGATAGCCCAGTTTAGTTCTGATGGAGTTAGATATCCATTTGGCATGGTCAGAGCTAGCTTTGACTAATACTCTCTCCCCCTTTATGACTTCTCTGGCCATATGGTCTCTGACATCATCCTTTTGAAACCTTATCTGACTGTCCAAGTATCTGATGCCCTCTTTAAAGTAAGGTCTGAGCTTAGTAAGCTGGTCAGAGATGGCCTTCTGGGAATCTTGAATTGCAGTCTTGACAGCAGAAATCTCAGCTTGAAAGACCTTATCAAAGTCAGCCTTAGCAGCAGCAGTAGATGTTGAAGGTTCAGCAGTCTTATTCTTCAACTCAGTGACTATAGCATTATGGGAGGCAGTCAAATTATCATTCATTCTTAACTGATTCTCCAGCACATATCCTTGCTTTACTGCTATATCATCTACCTGAGCCTTGATCTTCTCCTGGTGAGTTGCCAAATAGACCACTTCATTCCCACCCTTGTGGAAGCAGTCAGTCATTTCCTTCTTGTTCAGATTCATCTCAAATCTGATAGATTTGATATCTTGTGCAAGATCAAATTGTAGGGACTTGTGCCCTTCATCCACATAAGCCTCTATTGCCTTCCTTTGCTCATCCAACTTGATCTGCATGGCAATCATCAAAGCACTATAGTCAACTATTGGAGCTTGTTGAACTATAGGCTGTGGGGCAATGGATTGCAAGGCTTTCTTGTAACTCTGACTTCGTCTTTTAAAAACATAAAGTTTCTTCTTCTTGGCCCTAGCACTCTCCTCATCCTCAGAGGCAGAAGTGCTGGCAATATCAACCCTATCCTTAGGGCTTTGAGGTTTGTTAGCTGGCACAGCAGTTGCCTTTTCAGTTTCCAGCCTAATAGGCTCGTCCAGAACTTCCATGTGCTCCCCCTCAGCACTCTTATCTTCAGCATCAATTTCTTTGTCAAAATCTGCCTGATCCAGATTTAGAAACAAATCTTCCATTGTATATTCATGAGGGGATGGATCTGGAGATAGTCTTTGCTCTTCAACCACTGACTCAGGTACCACTTCTTGTTCAGCAGATTTGTCTTCTAAAACAACATCTGGAACTTGACTGTTTAGCTGAGTTTGCTGATGGACATCAGACAAATCAGAATCTACTATAGAAAAATCTAAAGTGTTTAGTTCAGAGAGTACCTCTTGTATAATGGAGGTGGCTTGTTCACTCTCCAGTGTAGAGGGTTCTGCTACACCTGGAAGCTCCCCCTGACTGTGATCCCTATGGATGGGGCTAGCTGGAGGCAGCTCCCCCTGGATCTCAGCAGTCTCTTGAGGAGCAGGAGTCTTTACTATTGTCTCTTCCTCTTGCTCATCAGGTGTGAACACCACCTGTTCTTCACTATCAGAACTGCTTGAGGACTCTTGTGCCACAACAGCAGTTTTCCTTTTCTTCCTGGGAGGAGTGACTTTCTCTGAAACTGGCTTCTCAGGGGTAGGCATGTCCTTTGACAACACCCTTTCCCATCTAGAAAAGATCCTTTGATCCATCTTCCTCATGTGATTGATCTTACTTCCAGCAGCAGAACTCATTACCTCTGGTATGGTACCAGCTAGGTAGAGACTGATAATCCTGCCCAGGTTGGGCTTTTTCAGACTTTCCTTTATTTTCTCATAAACTATCATAGACCAATCTGTTCTTAGGGTGAATATTATTCTGGTCATGACATTGAACATGGAGGCTGATGATGATTTTTCTTGCTAACAAGTAATAATTCAATGTGATTTCATTCTACATTCTAATACAATTATGTAGATGGACTTAACTAGATTGAATTAGCATTCAGGCAAGCGCACCTATCAATTGTAATATATGAGAAATCTACATCTCGTGTCGTATTCCACAGGGTCGTTTCAACTATTCGTACTCACCCTCCCTTTATTTTCATACCTCTAAACAAAAGTGATATTTAAACTACATTATCCTAACTATGACCAATTGGATAATTCAATATTGGAGAAATAAAAACGATAGAACATGAAGCTTTTAAATAATTACATGAACAATTTCATTTACTAGTTCAATTCTAAGCAATCATGATATGAAAATACTGTTAAATTTGTGCAATGTAAAGGTTGATTTTTCATCAAAATTCTCTCTCGAGCAATTCCAAATCTAAACCTAAGATAGTAAATTTTCTCTCGAACAATTCACAACACTCAAGTTCGCATTAATCAGAATACCTTTATTACTACATAAATTCATGAATATTATCGCTAAATTAACATGAATTCTTTTATCCGTGTTCTAATTTTCCAAACAGAATATCTCTCGATCATAGAGTTTGAAATACAAAGTGAATTATCATCACAATATGAACATACTAAATTCATTGCAAATAACCAATTTCTCAATCTAGCCAATTGCAAATCTTGTAAAATAAATAAGTAATTCAAAGGGATGATTAAGCTCTCAGTTTGATTGCATAAACACAAATAAAATGCTACAAATATAACATGAACAAGGTGATACATGATTACTAAAATGTTCAAAGCAAAATTCATGCAAATTAAAACATAAATTGAAGATGGAATCATCAAGAGAAAGGAAGGATTTAAGGGATTAATGATTGAATAAAAAATACATAAGAATACCCTTCAATCCTCCTTGTCTTGGATGCTCCTCCTCGGCCTCCAGCAGTTCTCCAATGCAGAAATGATCCAAAAGTTTCAAATAAATTTTTCTACAGGAATTTTATAGTTCCCTTGCAAACAGGTCGGACACGGGGTCGCACACGGCCGTGTGCCAGGCCGTGTGGACGGTTCCTAGGTGGTTCCTGGACGGTTCCCCACGAAAAGGCGTGTCTGGTAGTGGGCCGTGTCAGATGACACGGGTATAGACACGGCCGTGTGTGCGGCCGTGTCCCTCAGACACGGGTTGATCAGCAGTCGTGTGCAAAGATGACACGGGTATGCACACGCCCGTGTGCCATACCCGTGTGAGGCTCCTCTGTCTGCGCCCAAATTCTTCAGTTCCAGGTACCTAGGACACGGGTAGGCACACGGCCGTGTGCCTGGCCGTGTGCACCAAATTTCTGTCCTGTCATCGGCCATGTGGACTCCGTGAACTCCTCTGTTTGCTCCGAAACTTTTAGGTCCATTGGTTGGCATTACCTGCAATAGAAAAATAATAGACTCAGTAAATGGTTTAAAGCAAGAACTGACAAGGACATCTAAATACGCTCTTCTATCTATGATACGACAATTTCTTTGATATTATCATGAAATCAACATCAAAAGGGGCAGGAAATGGTAGATATGATTACAATTATGATAGTAAAAAGCCTATCATAATCGTACTCATCAAATACCCCCAGACTTAGATGTTTGCTTGTCCCTAAGCAAACTAATTCAAACACCTGGGTTACCATTAAATAATTTTGCCTCCGCACATTGGTTGCTATGAATTTAATAGAACTTTGATGATGTAATTGCATAGGAAATAATTTAGCAGACTTTTCTAAATATATATTTATCTTAAAATTCCTCTAGTATATCATTTTAACTATCTTTCACTCGCTTTTAGAAATAAAGGTATAGTCATCTTTAACAAATATGAGGAGAAAATAACAATCTCTATAAAATACGTATTAGCATTTCAAAACTTATAAGTACTCTTACTGATAATCATGAGCTTACCCTTTTTACACCCTCATCACAGCATAATTTAGAATTAGTAAGGTTGGATCCTTAGGACTTGAATTTTGGTGTAGCCTTTTTGGCTTAGGATAGAAGATTAAAGGTGAGGTAATCAAGGAAAATTTTGATAAAGTTTCACACCTAAATCTTGATTGAGCCTTATGTTGGAAAATACCTTAACATATTTCAATTTTATGTAAACACCCCCAGACTTTGCAATTTGTATATTTCCCACATTTTGAAGGGCACTCTATTTTTTATATACATTTTTCTTTTTAACCAAGGGACCATAGTAGGGATCATTCCAAGTGGGTGCAAGTATACACGCACTCAGGCCACATATCACTATGTCTTTTTTTAGGTTCAAAGTAGGGATCATTCCAAGTGGGTGCAAGGATACACGCACTCAGGCCACATATCACAATGAACAAATCATTCTAAGCAGGCATCAATGATAGGTGTGCTAATAGGTAGGGATTTGGCCTTGGTGGATTTTAATAGTAGAGCATCAAAAGGATGGGGATTAGGTTCAAATGGGGTGTGCAAGGGTATCATGTTAAAGGTGTTGGGATAACAAGGCTCAAGCTATCCAATAGGAGGCCTAAGTCATTTCCGCCTTTACTAATTAACTTATGTAATGTTTTGAGGAATGCTAGAGGGTGAGTCCTAGACATCAATAGGGAGTAATTTTTAATTTTAAAATTCTAATACCAAATTATAAAAAATGTTACACTCATCGACTCACTTAATTATAGATAAATATAATTTCTAAAATAGAGTGTTGGATAGTTACTAATATAGAGGAGTAATCTTAAAATTAAATTATATAGAGAAAATTAAGCTAAAAAAATTTCTATGCTTAATTACGAAATCAACAAAGTTGAATACTCTATGAGTCTACATCAATTCATTTTAATCAGTGTGCGAAGGTAAATTAAATATTTATAATCCCACATGAATGAATAATGAGAGCTTAAAAGGTCAAACAAAAATTTTTAAAGGGTGGTATAATAACTTGAGTATTATGATAAGCAGGTTAGAATTAATTGTAACCACATGAACAACCATTCTACCCCCAGACTTAAGATTTGCAATGTCCTCAGTGCAATGTAAAAAGCGGACATAGAGTGATTTCATGATGATATATAAAAAGGAACTGCTATCATAATAAGTAGAAGAGCACAGTAAAGAAACATGAGCTGTAATGAAATGCACTGATATATAATAGGTGATTCAACTGAATACACTGATAAAAAAAAACAATACAAGATACGATATATAAAGATAGAACTACATCGATACAAATCAGAAGTACTCATGGTGGCCTGTCGAATCATCCGGGAAGGAAGGCGGTGCTGGAGCTGGTGGCTGGCGAGGGGCGATCCCAAGGTGGTCTCTAATCTGATGAAGGAGATCCTTAATTTCCTGATGTTCCTCCTTAATTTCCTGAAAGCGTGGCGAGAGCTCGGTGTCGAAAAACTGCCGGAACTCACGCGAGTATCGTGACTGAGGTGGAGGAGGTGCAGTAGACGACTCGCCATGAGCGTAGGTGGAACGGGGTGGAGGCACCAACGGCTCGTCGAGGTCAGGATCTATCTCATCATCACTGTCGGCCTGTACATGCGGTCCACATCGAGCAATAGAATATATGACCCCTCCCCGGCCCTGACGGGCGGTGACGAGGCGGAGGGCGCGAAGACTAGCCATCGTGATAGGCACGGTCTTTGCGACCACTGTCATCTGGGGGAGGGCTATAAAGATGCCCATATTCTTCACGAGGCGAGTAATATAGGGGGCTACGCAAATAGACCCTATACGAGTGGTGTCAGCCTGATGAAGAATAAACTGGGCTAGAAGATAACCGAGATGTAGAGGATATCGTGATGTCATGCTGTAGAGGTATAACAGATCCTGCCTACTAACAACTCCGGAGCTTTCGCCCCGACCGCTCAACGTGTGGCTGAGTAGATGGTGGATGTAATGGAGGGCGGGAGAAATCAATTTGGATGCCTTAGATCTCTTGGCCTCGTAGGCGCCAGTGTCGAAAGAAATCTGACGCCATATACCACCGGCCATATCGCGGTTGGGGAGCTCAAAGTGGAGTTCGGGGTAGGCGGCACTAAAAAGGAACGACTCCTCATACACCCCTAAATATTGGGTGAATTGGAGCATGGTGAGTGTGTAAAATGTGCCACCCACTCGAAATGAAACTATCCCCTCGGGCGCGTGCGGTGCGTCGATGAAATTTGGCCTAAAGCTGGAATAAAATGACGATAGGAACTCTAAGGTGAGTTCCCTAAAGCCTAATTCTTCTATGGCAAAAAATTGACTCCACCCTGTTACGGAAATCAGCCCCCTGACATCTCCAGCTAAGTTTATCTCCTCAAGTACGCTCCAATCTATCATGCGTATGTCCTGAAATGTTTTGGATTGCAGGCGATTGTAGCGGGCGGTGTGCGATGCATCAGTGAAAATTAGCGGGGTAGCAGCATCCCGCCTCTCCGTGGAGACTTGCAATTCCGGTCGGCGACGGCGACTACCACTTCTTCCGGAAGACATGACGTAGATGGGGAGAATACGAGTGAAGGGGGGCTAGAATTGGAAAAGGTGGTGCCTTGAGGATCAGGCCACGGGATGACTGGTGGTGGGGGAAGGTTTGGAGTGAGCAGGAAAGAAAACCACACGGCCCCTATTTATACATGATGAACACGGGTTCGCACACGGGCGTGTGCGAGCCCGTGTTAGGGAATCTTTAACCTCGTGGAACACGGGGTGCGTCGGTCCGTGTAAAATAATGGAACACGGGTGCGCACACG
The DNA here is from genome assembly GCA_039583875.1 of Platanthera guangdongensis. NCBI lineage: Eukaryota > Viridiplantae > Streptophyta > Magnoliopsida > Asparagales > Orchidaceae > Platanthera > Platanthera guangdongensis. Next base: position 177,115,217 of record CM077152.1, on the reverse strand, counting down.
GCCGTGTGTGCACCCGTGGTAGGGGATCCAATGCCTCGTGGAACACGGGCCTGCCTCGGTCCGTGTGGTCAAATCGGCTGGGGTCAGTGCGTCAGGTGGACACGGGCGACAACACGGCCGTGTGTCGCCCCGTGTCGAAGCTGGCACGGTACATGAACACGGGTAGGTAGGAGACACGGGCGCGTGTAATCAGACACGCCCGTGTTCGATGTCTCGACACATCGGTCTCGACGATTGTCGAGACCGATGCACACGGCTATGAACACGGGTTGGTGCCAACCCGTGTTGTGCTCGGGATGAAAACGCCCTTATGCCGAATTAATTCCACACGGCTGGGCCTGAGCCTGTGTTATGTACACGGCCACGCACACGGCCGTGTGTGTAGCCGTGTGCCACTCCAGAAAACAATTTTTTCAGAAAACTTTTTTTTTTCCTTTTTCTCATTCAAATTTGATGGAAAATTTTTTCATTAACATTTTTTTTTTCTTTAATTTTTCATTAAAACTAATTAGACTTAACTAAAGCAAGAATATTTAGAAACAACTACTATACTTAAAATTAAATTAGTCAAGACGGAGGCAGGTTTCTAGACGAGGGAAGTCCATAGGGATTTCACCATAATAGGGTTTAAGTCGGTGACCATTAACCTTAAAATCTCCCTTCTCGGGGTGAGTTAACTCGACGGTACCGTAGGGAAAGACTTCTTTAACTTTAAAGGGTCCGGACCACTTAGACCTTAATTTCCCTTGGAATAATCGTAATCTGGAGTTATAAAGGAGGACTTGGTCACCTTTTTGGAATACCTTGGGTTTACGAAGGTGACGGTCATGAAATAGTTTAGTTTTCTCCTTATAAATCCGGGAGTTCTCATAGGCCATAGTTCTCCACTCATCTAATTCGTTAAGTTGAAGTTTACGCTTTTCTCCTATAGAATTAGTGTCAAAATTTAAGGAGCGTATTGCCCAATATGATTTGTGTTCTAATTCTATAGGTAGGTGACAAGATTTACCGTAGACTAATCTAAAGGGGGTGGTCCCTATAGGTGTTTTGTAGGCGGTCCTATAAGCCCATAAACAGTCGTTAAGTTTCCTAGACCACTGCTTCCTATTCCCTTCTATAGATTTTTCTAAGATTCTCTTAAGCTCTCTATTGGAAACTTCAACTTGTCCACTAGTTTGAGGATGATACGGAGTGGCTATCCTATGTGTAACTCCATATTTTTCTAATACTTTGTCTAGTTGTAGATTACAAAAATGTGAACCCCTATCGCTAATAAGTGCACGTGGTGTGCCAAATCGTGCGAATAAGGATTTCAAAAATCTAATTACAACCCTACTATCATTAGTAGGCAAAGCTTGCGCTTCAACCCACCTTGATACATAATCTACAGCTACCAAAATATATTTATTCCCAAAAGAAACTGGGAATGGTCCCATAAAATCTATACCCCACACATCGAATACTTCACATTCAAGGATAAATTTTTGAGGCATTTCATGTAATTTAGAAATATTACCTGCTTTTTGGCAAGAATCACATGAAAGCACATACCTTTGGGCATCCCTGAATAGAAGGGGCCAATAAAAACCGGAATCAAGAACCTTTTTAGCGGAGCGATTCGCTCCATAGTGACCACCAGCAGGACCTGAATGACACTGCTCCAAAATCTTCCAACCTTCCTCCGCTGATACACACCTTCTTATAACAGAATCTGCACATATCCGAAAAAGAAAAGGGTCCTCCCAAAAGTAATATTTCAAGTCAGAGAAAAATTTCTTTTTCTGCTGATATGAAAAGTCTTTTGGAAGGACCTTAGCCACAAGATAGTTTGCATAATCTGCAAACCATGGATAATCTAGTTGTATATTGGTAGATATGGCAAATAATGATTCCTCAGGAAATGTATCAGAAATTTCAGACTCATCTAACATTGATCGTAGTGGGTTTTCTAAACGTGAAAGATGATCTGCCGCTAAGTTTTCCGCTCCTCGTTTATCCCTAATTTCTAGATCAAATTCTTGTAGAAGAAGAACCCATCGGATTAAACGAGGCTTTGCTTCCGCTTTGGCTAGCAAATATCTAAGTGCAGAGTGATCCGTATAAACTACCACTTTGGATAATGTTAAATATGATCTAAATTTATCAAAGGCAAATACCACTGCTAGGAGTTCTTTTTCAGTAGTTGTATAATTCTCCTGTGCATTATTAAGTGTTTTACTAGCATAATATATTGGGTGAAAATGTTTGTTTCGGCGTTGTCCTAAAACAGCCCCTACCGCAAAACTACTAGCGTCACACATGATCTCAAATGGTTGACTAAAGTCAGGTGCGATCATAATAGGAGAATTAATTAATTTTTCTTTTAAGAACTCAAAGGCGTGTAGACACTCTTGTTCAAAAATAAAAGGTGTGTCTTTTTCTAAAAGCCTTGTAAGTGGTTTAGCTATTTTAGAGAAATCTTTAATAAAACGGCGGTAAAATCCCGCGTGCCCTAAGAAACTTCTCACTGCCTTTACGGAGGTTGGTGGTGGCAATTTTTCTATGGTCTCTATTTTTGCTTTATCTACTTGAATTCCTTGGCTTGAAATTTTATGGCCAAGTACTAACCCTTCTTGTACCATGAAATGGCACTTCTCCCAACTAAGCGCTAGGTTCGTCTCCTCACACCTCCTAAGAACTTTCTCTAAATTATTCAAACACAACTCAAAGGAGTCGCCAAAAACCGAAAAATCATCCATGAACACTTCCATGATATCTTCAACATACTCGTTAAAGATGGCTAGCATGCACCTTTGAAATGTGGCGGGCGCATTACATAACCCGAAAGGCATACGTCTATAGGCAAAGGTACCAAATGGGCAAGTAAATGTTGTTTTCTCTTGGTCTTCTGGTGCTATAGGAATTTGAAAGTATCCAGAAAGTCCATCTAGAAAACAATAGTAAGAGTGTCCTGATAAGCGTTCTAATATCTGGTCGATGAAGGGAAGAGGGAAATGGTCTTTCCTAGTGGCATCGTTTAATTTCCTATAGTCTATACAGACACGCCAACCTGTTACTGTTCGCGTTGGAATTAATTCATTTTTATCATTTGCCACTACAGTCAGGCCACCCTTCTTAGGAACTACTTGGACAGGACTAACCCATGAACTATCCGAAATAGGATATATAATACCAGCATCTAATAACTTTACAATTTCAGCCTTTACTACCTCTTTCATATTAGGATTTAGCCTACGTTGCGGTTGAATAGACGACTTATAGTTTTCTTCCAAAAGAATTTTATGGGTGCAAAAACTAGGATTAATACCCTTTATATCAGATATTTGCCACGCTATTGCACCTTTACATTTCTTCAATACGGTTATCAATTTTTCTTTTTCAAGTTTGGAAAGATTTGAAGATATGATAACTGGGTACGAAGAATTTGTTCCTAAGAATGCATACTCAAGATGATCCGGTAATTTTTTTAATTCTACTATTGGTGGATCCTTAGCATTATTCTTAAGAATTTCATGATCTCCTTCAGTAATTAAACTATATTCCGTTGTTCTATTCATCGCAACACAATTTTCTAGAAAAAATAAATGTTCAATAATGTCATCATTTTTATCATCTTCTAGATAATTGTTAGTTATGCAAATTTCTAAAGGATCTTTGAAATAAAAATTAGAATTTATAGAAGACATAAAATCATCAATACCATGAGAAAAATAGCAATAATCATCGTTTTCTAAAGATTGTTTCATAGTTTTGCCAATTTGAAAAGTGACTTCATCTTCTCCTACTCGCAATACTAATTTACCATCAAAAACATCAATAAGTGCTCTAGATGTAGCTAGAAATGGACGACCTAGTATGAGTGGTACTTCGATATTTTCATCCATGTCTAAAATAACAAAATCAGCAGGAAATATAAATTTATCTACCTTAACTAATACATCTTCTACTATTCCTCTAGGATACTTAACCGATCGATCTGCTAATTGAATACTCATTCTTGTTGGGCTAAGTTCTCCTAGGCCTAGTTTCAGATATAAATTATAAGGCATTAAATTTATACTTGCTCCTAGATCTGCTAAAGCCTTATTTACTTGTAAATCACCGATTAAACATGGAATTGAAAATGAACCGGGATCCTTAAGTTTTTGTGGCAATTTATTTTGCAAAATAGCAGAACATTCTTCACTTAATGTTACTAATGATAATTCTTCTATTTTCTTTTTATTAGAAATCAAATCCTTAAGAAATTTTGCATATTTAGGCATTTGAATAATTTCAGAAAAAGGTAAATTAACATGTAATTGCTTAAACATAGATAAAAATTTACCATACTGCGCATCCATGCGCTCCTTGCTATGCTTTGCTGGGTATGGTAATGCTGGTTGGTACTCCATCGGTTGTACATTCATCTCGCTTGGTCCTTCGCCGCTAGACTCCATTTTGGGTGCTTCTTTTGCAGGCCTTGGGTCTTGTAACTCCTTTCCGCTCCTCAATTGAACGGCTTTTGCATGCTCCCTTGGATTTATCTCTGTATTCCCTGGAAGTGCTCCTTGCTGCCTTTCAGAAACCATCCTTGCAAGCTGACCAATTTGATTTTCCAAGTTCCGAATTGAACCCTCTTGATTTCGGAAGGCTACATCGGTAGTTTGCATAAATTTGGTAAGCACATCTTCCAATGTAGGCTTCCTTGGTTCCAACTGTGGTTGTTGTCCAAACATGGGCTGCTTCCCTTGATTTCCTTGTCCTCCCCAAGAGAAATTGGGGTGGTTTCGCCATCCAGGATTATATGTAGAGCTATATGGGTTATTGGCTTGATTGAAAGGTGGCCTAATATTGTTACCCATATAGTCAACATGCTCTTGAACTTGCGGTTCACAACTAGGCATTCCAGTGCATGAAGGGTCCCATTGTTGAGGTGCCATGGAAGGTGATGCTAAGGCAAGGTTGTCCATCTTTTGGTGAAGTTTCTCCACTTGAATTGCTAAGGCGGTGACGGCATCTACTTCATAAATTCCTGCGGGCTTGCTAGGCTTTTGTCTTACGGTAGTCCATTGGTAATTGTTCATTGCCATGTCCTCTATCAACTGCTGAGCCGCTTCAGGTGTCTTGTTGTTCAAAGTTCCTCCACTAGCCGCATCAATCATTTGTTTGGTGGCTGGATTTAGACCATTATAGAAGGTCTGAATCTGAAGCCATGAAGGTAGAGCATGGTGGGGGCATCTCCTTAACAACTCCTTGAATCGTTCCCATGTGTCGTACAACGATTCAGACTCCAATTGAATGTATGTAGAGATGTCATTCCTTAACTTCGCAGTCTTTGCAGGTGGAAAATACTTCATCAGAAACTTCTCAACCATCATGTCCCAAGTAGTGATCGACCCTCTAGGTAAGGAATTCAACCACTGCTTCGCCTTATGCCTTAAAGAAAATGGAAACAATCTCAATCGAATGGCGTCGTTGGAAACACCATTGATCTTAAATGTGTCACATATCTCTAAGAATCCGGCTAAGTGAGTGTTAGGATCCTCATCTTGCAAGCCATCATACTGAACATACTGTTGAACCATCTGTATTACACTAGGCTTCAATTCAAAATTGTTGGTAGCTATCGGTGGTCGAACGATGCTTGACCCGGTTCCTTGGAGATTAGGCCTAGCAAAGTCAGACATGGTTTGCTCATTTTGGTTGGCCATAGTATCTAAGTTTTCAAGATGATTCTCTCCTTGGTTTACTGTCTCCTCTTCTAATAGTCCGTTTGAAATATCTGTGGTATTAATTCCCACGTCCCTTAAGTTAGTGTTATGGAGAATTCGTTCTGGGTCAGGATGAAATGGTGCTAGCCCAGAATTTTTGCCCCTGGTCATAGACTAACAGACTACAAAAAAAAATATTACACAAAATAATTATTCAAATTCTAATTTACAACTATATAAAAAAAAAATTGGTAGATCAATAAAGATTAGGATTTCAAAATATTGAAAACGATCCCCGGCAACGGCGCCAAAAACTTGATGATTTTTCTTGCTAACAAGTAATAATTCAATGTGATTTCATTCTACATTCTAATACAATTATGTAGATGGACTTAACTAGATTGAATTAGCATTCAGGCAAGCGCACCTATCAATTGTAATATATGAGAAATCTACATCTCGTGTCGTATTCCACAGGGTCGTTTCAACTATTCGTACTCACCCTCCCTTTATTTTCATACCTCTAAACAAAAGTGATATTTAAACTACATTATCCTAACTATGACCAATTGGATAATTCAATATTGGAGAAATAAAAACGATAGAACATGAAGCTTTTAAATAATTACATGAACAATTTCATTTACTAGTTCAATTCTAAGCAATCATGATATGAAAATACTGTTAAATTTGTGCAATGTAAAGGTTGAATTTTTCATCAAAATTCTCTCTCGAGCAATTCCAAATCTAAACCTAAGATAGTAAATTTTCTCTCGAACAATTCACAACACTCAAGTTCGCATTAATCAGAATACCTTTATTACTACATAAATTCATGAATATTATCGCTAAATTAACATGAATTCTTTTATCCGTGTTCTAATTTTCCAAACAGAATATCTCTCGATCATAGAGTTTGAAATACAAAGTGAATTATCATCACAATATGAACATACTAAATTCATTGCAAATAACCAATTTCTCAATCTAGCCAATTGCAAATCTTGTAAAATAAATAAGTAATTCAAAGGGATGATTAAGCTCTCAGTTTGATTGCATAAACACAAATAAAATGCTACAAATATAACATGAACAAGGTGATACATGATTACTAAAATGTTCAAAGCAAAATTCATGCAAATTAAAACATAAATTGAAGATGGAATCATCAAGAGAAAGGAAGGATTTAAGGGATTAATGATTGAATAAAAAATACATAAGAATACCCTTCAATCCTCCTTGTCTTGGATGCTCCTCCTCGGCCTCCAGCAGTTCTCCAATGCAGAAATGATCCAAAAGTTTCAAATAAATTTTTCTACAGGAATTTTATAGTTCCCTTGCAAACAGGTCGGACACGGGGTCGCACACGGCCGTGTGCCAGGCCGTGTGGACGGTTCCTAGGTGGTTCCTGGACGGTTCCCCACGAAAAGGCGTGTCTGGTAGTGGGCCGTGTCAGATGACACGGGTATAGACACGGCCATGTGTGTGCGGCCGTGTCCCTCAGACACGGGTTGATCAGCAGTCGTGTGCAAAGATGACACGGGTATGCACACGCCCGTGTGCCATACCCGTGTGAGGCTCCTCTGTCTGCGCCCAAATTCTTCAGTTCCAGGTACCTAGGACACGGGTAGGCACACGGCCGTGTGCCTGGCCGTGTGCACCAAATTTCTGTCCTGTCATCGGCCATGTGGACTCCGTGAACTCCTCTGTTTGCTCCGAAACTTTTAGGTCCATTGGTTGGCATTACCTGCAATAGAAAAATAATAGACTCAGTAAATGGTTTAAAGCAAGAACTGACAAGGACATCTAAATACGCTCTTCTATCTATGATACGACAATTTCTTTGATATTATCATGAAATCAACATCAAAAGGGGCAGGAAATGGTAGATATGATTACAATTATGATAGTAAAAAGCCTATCATAATCGTACTCATCAGCTGACACCCTGTCATGCCCTCCTGGCTTACTGAGGATAACCTTTCCCACAATCTCTGACATGAACTTTCCTTGGTTGTTCATGCCTTTCCTATTAAACACAGAACCTATCTTCATTTTGGGATCAAGTCCACACCAAACTAAAGCTTCCCTAATCTTGGAGGCAGTTACTTCTTCTTCATCTTGAGTCTTAGGTAGCTGGAGTACCTTCCTCAGACTTTTTGGTGAAATCTTGACCTTGGATCCATGAACTCTGGATTTGATTCTGTATCCAGATTCATCAACTGCAGCTCCAGTAAGGAATTCGAGCACTTCCTTCTTCCAAATCTTTGTTGGTTCTGAAAACAAGTATTCTAGTCCAGAATTTGCGACTAGGGTTATCACCGATTTGAGTTCTTGATTTGCGTCGTCGAACGCGCCGCGCACTAGCTCATAGCCCTCGTTCACGTTCTCCTCAAGCTTAGGAGCCATTAAGGTTTGGAGAATTAGTCTTGAGAAAAGAGAGGTGTCGACACAGAGTTATGGTCTCGAAACTTTGAAAGCGTGTCGACAAACAAGACAGAACCCTATTTATACCTTTCTGATTTTGAAGATGAACAGGCGGGACAGCTAGCTAAACATGTGTCGACACTGGCAATAAGTGTCGACACTGACTTATAATGTCTCGACACACATATGTCGACACAAGTTTAGTCAACAGATATTATGTGTCGACACTTGGTTATGTGTCGAACACAACATAACTCGACACATCGTCGAGACTTTACTTAGAAAATTCTGAGTAAAACATAAGTGTCGACACCATATTGGATGTGTCGACACCTACTTGACATGTGTCGACACTAACATTCTGAAGTGTCGACACCACATTTCTAGATGTGTCGACACGTTTTTTCTGAAGTGTCGACACCACTATTCTGTGTCGACATAGACTTGTCTATGTGTCGACACCTTTTTACTTAGCCAAATTTCTATTCTGTAAACTTAGTCTAAGTTTATCATACCTAGTTCAATTTTGAATCTATTGAACTTAGCTTCTTCTAGTGGCTTAGTAAACATATCAGCTACTTGTTCATCTATTTTAACATATTCAAGTGAATATCTTCTCTTTCTGCATGTTCTCTAAGAAAGTGATATTTAATCTCAATATGTTTTGTTCTACTATGAGATACAAGGTTATTAGCTATTGAAATAGCACTTGTAGAATCACAGTAAAGTGGAGTTCTACTTACCTGAAATCCATAGTCCTCTAGCTGATGTTGAATCCACAGAAGTTGAGCACAGCAACTTCCTGCAGCCACATATTCTGACTCAGCTGTGGAGATGGCCACACTAGTCTGCTTTTTGCTGCTCCATGAAATTAGTCTTCCACCTAGGAATTGACAGGTTCCAGTAGTGCTCTTTCTATCCTCTTTGCATCCTGCAAAGTCTGCATCTGAATAACCTGTTAGATCAAAGTCTCCATTCCTAGGGTACCAGAGGCCTAGATAGGGAGTGCCCTTTAGATATCTCAAAATTCTCTTGACTGCAGTCAAGTGAGACTCTTTAGGGCAGGCTTGATACCTTGCACAAACACATGTAGCATACATGATGTCTGGTCTACTAGTAGTCAAGTATAATAGGGAGCCAACTATCCCTCTATACAAGGTTTCATCTACAGGTTTCCCTGCATCATCCTTGCTAAGAGACATACTTGACCCCATAGGAGTCTTCATGGTACTGGATGAATCCATACCATACTTCCTTATGAGTTCTAGGGTGAACTTTGACTGACAAATGGACAAACCACTCTCAGTCTGTTTAACTTGGAGACCCAAGAAAAACTTCAGCTCTCCCATACTACTCATTTCAAACTGACCTTGCATAAGTTTTGCAAACTTTTTGCAAAGGCTACTTTCAGTAGACCCAAATATAATGTCATCTACATATATCTGGACTAGTATGACATTGCCTCTAGATTCCCTAAGGAATAGAGTCTTATCTATTTTCCCCCTTGAGAACTTGTTCTCAATGAGGAAACTAGATAGGGTTTCATACCAAGCCCTAGGGGCTTGCTTTAACCCATATAAAGATTTTCTAAGTCTATAGACATAATGAGGTAGAGTTGGATCAACAAAACCTGAAGGCTGCTCCACATAGACTTCTTCTTTCAAATTACCATTTAGGAATGCTGACTTGACATCCATTTGGTATACCTTGAATCCTTGATAGGTTGCATAGGCTAAGAACATTCTTATGGCTTCCAGTCTGGCTACTGGAGCAAAGGTTTGATCAAAATCAATACCTTCTTCTTGCCTATATCTTTTAGCAACCAGTCTAGCTTTATTCTTAATGATGACACCTTGTTCATCCATCTTATTCCTGTAGATCCACTTAACTCCTATTACATTGTGGTCTTTAGGTTTAGGAACAAGTTCCCAAATCTTGCACCTCTTGAACTGATTAAGCTCTTCTTGCATTGCTTCAGTCCATTGTGGATCCATTATTGCTTCTTCAAATCTTTTAGGTTCAATTTGAGACAAAAAGCTGGAATAGATTGCAGCATTCATGTTTCTACTCCTGGTTTGTACTACTTGTCTTGGATCTCCAATAATCAGCTCGACTGGATGATCTCTAAGATGCCTGTGGGCTGGAGGCATCCTCACTTCAGGTTGAACCACTTCAGCATATGCATCATGCTGTATTCCTTGGATTTCTTCAGCAATTGGCACATGTAGTTCTCCCCCTGGACAGCAGCTACTCTCCTCTCCTTGCTGTCTTGCAGCAGGCACTTCTTCTATATTGAGCTTGTCCATTGTCTTTGTCAAACCTGTGGGGCTGCATACATTGCTAGACAACTCATTATTAATAAGTTTAATCTCATCAAAAACTACATGCACTGATTCTTCTACAACTTGTGTAGTCAAGTTGTAGACTCTATAAGCCTTACTATTATTGCTGTACCCAACAAAAATTCCCTCTTGGGACTTGGCAGCAAACTTAGTTATGTAAGACTTCCCATTGTTAAGTATGAAGCATTTGCAACCAAAGATCCTGAAGTAGGATAGATTTGGTTTCCTGCCTTTCACAACTTCATAGGGGGTCTTGTTTAGCCCTTTAGTGATGGTAGCCCTATTTTTTTCATGGCATGCAGTGTTAACTGCTTCAGCTCAGAAATACTCAGGCAGTGATGTATCACTTAGTAGGGTTCTACCAGCTTCTATCAAGGTCCTATTTTTCCTCTCAGCAATGCCATTTTGCTGAGGTGTTCTAGGTGAAGAGAATTCTTGAAATATCCCAAAGTCTTCACATAGTTTTGTCATGCTTTCAGATGAAACTCAGTATCATGGTCACTTCTAATTTTGACCACAGTACTATTAAGTTCATTCTGAATTTGCTTGACAAAGCTGTAGAAGACACTAGGTGTTTCAGATTTCTGTCTTAAGAAGAACACCCAGGAAAACCTTGAGTAGTCATCTACAACTACAACGGTATAGACCTTCCTACCTAAGCTGTGAACTGGCATTGGACCAAAGAGATCCAAATGCAAGAGGTACAAACACCTCACAGCATCTTTGTTATCTATGCTTCTAAAAGTGGATTTAGTCTGCTTGCCTTTTGACAAGCTGAGCAAATACCATCTTTAACACACTTAACTTGAGGACCATTCCTCACTAACTCTTTACTAAAGAGTTTGCTAATTGTCTTGTAGTTAAGATGGGCCAGCTCTTGTGCCATTTGACACAATGAGAGACTGTCTCATCAGCTACAAGACAAAACTGGAGAACCATTGTTCTCAATCATAATGTCTAGGCAGTAGACATTTCTCTTCCTATAACCTGTCAAGATGATCTCTTGATCACTTGACCTCTTGATATGACAACCATTTTTAACAAATGAGATGTCATACCCTACATCACTTAATTGACTTATACTTATTAGGTTGTGTTTCAACCCTTTAACATAAGCCACTTGAGTAATGGTAACTAAGTTTGAAGAAATATTACCAAACCCTTTGATGATTCCTTTTTCAGAACCACAAAGGTCACTTTAGGACCATTTTTGATTGGAATGTAGTCCTTCAGTAGTCCCCTAGTTCCAGTCATATGTCTGGAACATCCACTGTCCAAGTACCATGTAGGGGTATGGCCACTTGGACTCACCTGCAAAACAGATTAATGGACCTTAGAACCCAAAGCAATCTTGGGTCCTTGGTACTTGTTAGTCTGTAACTTGACAAAGCTACCTACTGGCTTTCCAACAGGTAGCTTGCTACTCACCTTGACACTGGCATTGTACCAACAGTCCATTGCAAAATGGCCAATCTTGCCACAGCACCAGCATTCAAACTTGTTGTACCTTTGCTTAGGTACTGCCTTGGCTGTCTTGACTACAGCAGGTTTGTTGAATGTTGGGGCTTTGCCCTTGGACTTAGACTTGGACTGCTCAGTCCCTGCAGGTCTAACAAAACCCAGTCCAGCCTTGCCTTTTGATGAACAAATTCATCAATTAAAGGTAGCACTGATTTAGGTTTTGAAAACCTAGCAACAAGCTCTCTTTCTTTCTGAAGATTGATCTCCAGTCTCTTAATTTGATCATTCTTATAGGTGATAGTTCCCATCTGAATCACAGTAATGTGTTTCAGCCTGGCTACCTCATTTAATTTTTGATCAAATTGTTTCTCAAAATCTGTTGCAACAGCCTTGAGATCAGCAATCTCCTTTGCCTGACTTTTGGCTAGGGTCTTGCATTTCTTGTAGGCTTGCAACAGCACCTTATATTCATCTATAAGCTGATGAATATCTTCCTCATACTTAGATACATTCTCATCACTTGATGAAGAAGAATCTGATTCTGAACTAGAATAAGAATCTGAATTTAAACTTGAACTTTGTACCTGACTGGGTCTTGGCTGCTCCAGGATTTTGGCACTGTCTGTCAAAGCCATTAGCCCTTGGCAATGACTGTCTTCTTGTTCATAAATTGACTCCAAGATCTCCATGAATTCTTCCTCTTCTTCTTCTGCATACAGCCCTATGTAGGCTTCAGCCTCAGACTCAGTTTCTGAAGAAGATATATCTGATAGAGTCTTTTCCTTCTTAGCAACAAAAGACTTTTCTTTCTTCCTTTGAAGTAAGTCTTTTTCCTGTCACCAGATTCCTTTCTCTTCTCTGGACAATCTGCAATAACATGGCCTGTCTATTGCAGCAATTGCAAACAATCTTTGAACCAGTTGCCTTGCTTGATTTTCTCCTTCTCTTGTCATTCTTTGAAGATCTCTTTTTCTGATAAGAGTCTTCCTTCCTTGTGATCCAGAAGGCCTTGACTTCCACTGTTTCTTTTTCAAAAACTTCTGAAAGTGTCTGGTGAAAGCAGCAAAGTCTTCATCACTTTCACTGCTCTTAGATTTTGTGCTGACAGACTCATCAGATTCTGATTCAACTACCTCTGGTGGTGGAGTAAAGACTTATTCCTGCACTTTCTGGGAACTTCTGTTTTGAAAGCAACAGTTCTTTCCTTATGCTCAGTCCTTGTTGATTTTCCTCCTCTTTTCTCACTGTTAACTGCATCTCATATGACAATAGCTTGCCAAACAGTGTGGGAGGAGGAATTTCCCCCAACTTAGCCATTTCTCTTATGGCACAGATCTTGGTGTCCCAATCTTTGGTTAGGGACCTTAAGAACTTGTCATTTAGTTCATAGTTAGTGAACTCTCTTCCATAAGACATGAGTTCATTAACTATTCTGTAAAATTTCTTATAGCACTCAGTGATGCTATCACTCTTTCCTTGCCTAAAGCTCTCATACTCCTGATTTAGCAAGGACTTCCTATCTTGCCTAACTTCTTCAGAACCTTCCATATAGACAATGAGAGTATCCCACATATCTTTTGCTGTCTTACAGTGAATAAGTTCTGAAAAGTGGCATCATCAATGACACTCACTATTATGTTTTGTGCCCTCTTGTCCATGGTGGCCAGGACAATTTCATCCTTAGTCATCTCAGAGAAATCCTTTGGAGTCCTCTGGTTTGCATCCAATACTGAAATCTTCATTGGCACATAAGGCCCTTCCTTAACTGTAATGTAGATTCTAGGGTCAGAGGCTTCCATAAATAGCCTACCCTCCTTTCCAGATCCCAAAGATCTCTTCCTGCATATGGGTAATTTCATGGAACCCAATTCCTTGTGATTCTCATAAGAACCCATGTTTCTTGATGTTATTGATTTTCTTGAAACTGTGTAATACCTTACTCTGAATCTGCCAAACAGGATTTCCTCAGGCTGTTAGTCCTTGTTTTGAGGAACCTGGCTCTGATACCACTTGAAAGATATGGTACCTAAACACCTAGAGGGGGGGGTGAATAGGTGACCTAATCCTTTTCTATCTTTGTTGGCAGCCAAACAGTTATATCACAGATTTCTAACTAGTTTATTACAGCAATCAGCAATAATCAAACATACACAGCTAATCCACAGCACATTCACAGCACAGCACACAGTGATTTATAGTGGTTCCCCAAGATATGGGTACATCCACTTTCCCCTTCGCCTATCTAGCAGTGTACTAGATTCGGCCAAACTCCTGCACTGTCTCAGAACCCAAATTGGTTCCTACGTCAGGCCCAAAGCCTTACAACTCAGCTTTATCCCAAAGCCTACACTCAGCCAATCAAGGCCTGCACTCAGCCAATCCAAGGCCTACACTCAGAGATCTCAATATCCTACACTCAGGCAAACAAGCCCTACCCTCAGCCTTTATAAATTATAGGCTTACAATCACTCAGATCCAAAGGATCCTACAAGTTAAAAAGATATTACAAAATATAACTCTACAACTCAGAATAATAAGAGAGGAGTTGAGAGATTCTTGATGAGTTCTTGGAAGAACTCAACTGGATTCACCCTGACTTAGCTTTCTTCAAAGCTTCTTGAGTAGAACTGAATAAGGCTGAATCCTCTGCAGTTGTTCCTTGACCCCTGCCACTTAAGAATCAGAATTGAATCTGAATCCTTCTTCTCAGCCTAGTTCCAGAGACTGATTTCTTGGATGGAGCCCTCTCTCTCCAACTTCTTAGATCTGCAGTTGGACTGCAAGATCTTCTTGTGTTGATACTCTGTGTACTACTTTTCTGATTACTTGAATAATCTGTACTACTTGTTAATCACTTGATCAACTCTTTCAACAACTTCAACAACAACAGTTTCTGTAAACTGTGGATGCCTATTTATAGGCCTTCTTCATGGTAACCGGCTGGTCCGGTTCATAACTGACTTCTGACATCTCTGACAGTTGTTGTAGACCGGCTGGATCGGCAGCTGTCATGTCAACCAGTCACTTCTTGAAAATCTCTAACAGTCAGTAAGTGTCGAGACTTTCTGTCTTTAAGTGTCGACACATGCTTTGTAAGTGTCGACACAAGTCTACAAGGTGTCGACACATATCCTTATATGTCTCGACACAGATTCTTCTTCATGTATCGACACTGAAATTGAGTGTCGACACAAGTACTTGTTCTTCTAGCTTTTGCTGAATTCTTCTATGTGTTGACACATCCCCTTTGTGTCGACACATCTTCTTGTGTTGAATCTGTCAAGTGTCGACACTGCTTCTTGGTGTCGACACATAGTCTTCTATGTTGAAACATGCTGAGTGTCGACACAGCTCCTTGTGTCGACACACCTTCTTGTTGTTGAGACTTCAGCTGAGTGTCGACACATTCCCATAGTGTCATCACTTGTACTTAGAATATTTGTTGTTCTTTCTGTTCTTTGCTAAGTGTCGACACAGCTCCATGTGTCGACACTTTCTTCAAGTGTTGAGTCTTTAGCTATGTGTCGACACATTGTTCTGGGTGTCGACACATACTTCAAATGTTGACTCTTCTGCATAGTGTCGACACATTGTGTTGAGTGTCGACACTTACACTTAGACTCTGCAGACTTTTGCTGAGTGTCGACACAGCTCCAAGTGTCGACACTTTCTGGTGTAGACACAGCTTCACTGGGTGTCGACACAGCTCCTTGTGTTGACACTTTCTGTCTGCACTTTTCTTCACTGAGTGTCGACACAGCTCCAAGTGTCGACACTTTCTGTCTGGTGTCGACTCTGCATCCCAGGTGTCGACACAATGACTCCAAGTGTCGACACATCTTGTCTGGGTGTCGACACAAGTCTTCTTAAGTGTCGACACTTTCCCTCTGGGTGTCGACACATGGACTTAGAAAATTTTTGCTTCAGTCCAGTTCTTTCTTAACCCGCACAAGTAACTCAAACATACATCAAATACATTATGATGTATATCATTGAGTTGGGTGAGGCTTCTTCAAATCAGGTACATTTGACCAATGTACCCAACACACAGCCAGAAACAAAAGAAACACAAGCAACCAGAAGACACAAGGAGCTATATTGGTTCCCCTAAACTTGGGTACATCCACTCTTCTACCACCCTAGGTAGGAATCCACTGCAGGATGAGTTGATCAGGTGTCCTGGGCACCAATGAGCTTTTGATAAGGTGCTCAAAAAACCAAACCAGATTTTTTGATCAGGTGTCTTGCCACCAATGAGCTTTTGATAAGGTGCTCAAAAACCAAACACAAACTTTTGAAGGGAGTTTGAAAAACCCTGTACAGCAGAGTGAGAGAGAGAGAGAGGGAAAGAGATGATCTTCTCTATCAACAGTCAAAGTGAAGATTTGTGGATGTTGTCAAAGCTCCTCCTGAGTTCTTGAGATGTTCAGGAAATAAAGCTTTGCTGTAGGGTGATAGGCCTTCAGAAAATTGATCTCCAGCAATTGATGATTTCAGCAACAGCTGAAATGTGAGGTGTTTGGAGTCTTGAATGATGATGACCTTGAACACTTGAATCAAAAGAGATCTGAAGATTTCAGATTTGTTGATCTCCTTTTGATGGTGGTGTTCTTGTGTGAATTCTTTGAGACAGAGAATGTCTACAGCTCTCTTTCTTTTTCTCTTGAGTGATTGTTATTGAGAAAGATGTTGTTCCAGAGAAGAGTTGTTGCCGAGAATATTTTTTTCTTCTTCTTCTTGTGCACTCTCTTCTTGTCAAGAATTCAAAAATCTTATCTTTTATTCCTTTGTTCTGAATAGAAATGATCCTCTGTCCAGAATAGCCGTTAGCTTGTCATTAATTACATCCTTAATTGCAATTGTCTTCTGGGGGAAAGTCCAATGAAATATTCCTTGATAATCCCTTGAAACTTGCTCCAGAATAAATGAAAACGGCTACAAGATCTTCTGAATTAATTGCTGACAATAACTCCTTAACTGTCTGAATTTTGAATCTTGAAAATCATTTAACTCTTCAGAAAAATGTCGAACTGAGCTCCACTATCGTTGGACTGAGCTCAGTGATTTGGACTTAGACAGCAACAGAGATCATCGATCTGAGCTCAACTATCGTCGAACTGAGCTCAGAGATAGAGAATCAATATTGGAGTCAAGATCGTCGAACTGAGCTCGAAGATCGTCGAATGGAGTTCGACGATTTGTTGAAGTTGAGCTCAGCGATCGTCGAATGGAGTTCGACGATCCGTCGAAGCTGAGCTAAACGATCGTCGACTGGAGTTCGACGATTCGTCGTACTGAGCTCGACAAAATGACTTAGTCTCCAAACTGAAAAACCAGGGTCTTGAGGGCAGCTTCCAAATCTAACTACTAACCCTTAGACTCAATTCTAATTGACCTTCAGATCTATAAAATGAGGTCAAAACAGGTTTCCTAAAGACATAGTGATCCTGACCCAAATTAGTAATAGAGTGTTCCAACAATCTCCCCCTATTTGGGTTAGGATTACTATTTACAGAAATTGAAATAAAAGTAAAAATATACAAAGCAAAAATGCAATAAACAAGACATTGCAGAAGCACAGATATATCTCAGACAGATCATAAATCAGAATAATTGTGACCTTATAGAATTACTTCTTCTCTTTGCTCTTTATAAGTTTTATTTCTCTATTTGGATCAAGAGTTTCCTTCTTTGATCTTCTGTCATCAGCTGCACCTAGAGATGTTTGTTGTTTAGGCGTTGGTACCACAGCTTCAGGGTGCAGCTCCATGTATCTTTCAGAATCAAAAAACCTGCTGGAAGCATATCTTTCAAGTTCCTTCTTTCTTTGTTCTGACAAGGTAGCAATGCTGGAGGTGTCCTTGCCTTGCTATCTGGCTTTCTTAATCTGATCCAAGGCAGCTAACTCTTTCATCCTAGCACTCCATGCAGGAGGATTGTTCTCTGGATCCTCAAAAGGCACTGGAGGTTCATATCTGTTGGAAGGCTTATCTGGAGGAGCTCTGGATGAGACTAATTCTTTCAGCTTGTAGGAAAAAGGGCCTGAAGTTGTATCAGATGAAGCTTGTCCTTCCCTTGAGTATGGATGTTGTCTAGAATAGCCTTTGGAGTAAACTTGGAATTCCCTTTGGTTTCCTCTATAATTTCCTCTCCTAGATTGATATCCTATGGATTGGCTCCCCCTATATTGAGATCTTCCTTGAGGCTGATAGGGGGTTTGACTTCTGGCAGAGGGTTGAGATGCAGAGCTACCACTTGCACCTGCACCAGGTGAAGGAGGAGGTGGAGGAGGATGATGATGAAACTGAGAGGAACCTTTCTCATATTTCTTCTTCTTCTTCATAGCCTTTAGTTGATTCTTGGAATATTGCATCCAATGTTCAGTTATAGGGAAGTCATGAAGAATATAATAAGGAATATCATTAGTATCTTTGAATTTAGCTGGTGGAACTCTTTTCATAGCTTTGCTTCTTGCTTTTCTTTTCCTGGCTATAGTAGCAGAAGAATCATCAGAATCAGTTCTGAACTGATCACTTTCAAATCTTTGTTCATCATATAAAACATCAATCCTTTTCAGATAGTCTTTTTGTTGTTGGGTTGGAGTAGATGAAATAGTAGTGACAGCAATTGTAGCAGTAGCAGTAGAAGGAGAAATAGAAGCAGCACTAGTAACAGCAGTAACTGGGGGAACAACAGATACAGAGATAACAGTTTCAGAAACACTACTTTAAGATACAATAGTTTCAGCATCAGTAATAACAACAGTAATAACATCAGCAATAACTGTAGGCTCAAAATCAAATGCCTCTGTCTGCATATCCTCAGAAACTGAAACATCAGCAGCATCAGAACAAACAGAAACAACAACATTTGCAGCAGCATAAACTGAATTTACAAAGGAATGTATAACACTGGTGTCACAGCTTGAAAAGGGCACAATGGCCTTGGAGAGGTCTTCAGATGGCTGGACTGCAGTGCTTACTGGAAGACAGCTGAAATATATTGAATCAAAATCTGATAATAAGGACCTGAGGTCCACTGAGAAAACTGCAACCTGAGGTGGTGTTGAAGCTTGAGCTTGAGTTGAAGAGACATCAGCAGCAGCAGCAGGAAATCTAACATCTTCATGAGGCATCTCCCCCTGCCTAGATTCAGAGAGAGATGGATCAAGGCACCCAAAGGAATGGATTTCCTGAGGAGGAAAGATTGAGGAGAGCCTGGCAGATAAGTCTGCAACTGACTTTAGGAGTGGGGCCATGGAGGTCTCCAACAGAAGTGATAGCCGGGGAGCTATCAGCTCATAAAGTCTGTCAGCTAAGGCTGGAAGATCTACATGCTCAACAGGGATTTGAGCAGAGGTACAGACTGTAGGTGGAACAGCTGGAGATGTTGGTGGAGAGCTAGTGTATGGGGGAAAGGAAGGTTGAGATATGGAGATTGTTGAAATTGAAGATAGTGGAATGGAAATAGAAGGTGTGAAGGAGGGTTGATCAATGATATCTTGCAGAAGTTGTTGGTAAGATGTGGATGAAGAGGGTGGATCAGGAGGGGATGAAGGTGAATCATCCATAAAGGAATCATCTAGAAGTGTTAAAGATGGGATGTGGGATGATGTGTCAATGTCTGGGTGAGGGTAGTGATGTAATGAGTGGAAGATTTCTTCTGTTATTGGAAGAGTTGGAGAGGGAATAGCAGTTGGAGATGAAATTGAAGTTGGAGATGGGGTTGAGATAATGATTGTGGGGGAAATTTGAATGGTGGATGTGACTGGTGGAGAGGAGATAAGAGGTGGAGGAGGAGAAGAAGCAGCAGGCAAGTCTTCTGCAGGGGCAGAGACTTGAGGGGAAGAGACTGCAAGAGTCCTTGTGCCTGAAGTGGTGCTTGCAGAGGGCCTGCTGGGCTTCACTATCTGTCTGTCCCATTTGCCAAACAGGGCACAGGACAGCCTCTTAGAGGCATTGATGTGCATCCCAGATGAGACTAGCAGTGCAGGGCATCTGTTTTGAAGAAATAGCACTAGTATCTTTCCATAATTCACAAAATGCTTATTGATTTTCTTCTTAATCAGATCAAAGAAGACCTCTCCCCAGTTTAATTGTTTCTTATCCATAATAGCACCCATCAAACACAGCTGATACCTGGAGATGGTATCATGTGCTGAATGCTTGGCCAACAAGACTTTTCCCACAACATCAGCTAAAAACCTGTACTCAACAGCCAAATTCTTTTTCAGCAGCTTGCTAGGGTTTGCATCAGAATGACCCATTCTAGCAAGTAAATCAGAAAATGCTTCTCCTGACAACTCAGCAGAATCCTCTCCAGAATTCAATCCAAAAATCTCTGTCAGAATAGTAGAAGTCAGAGGGACCTGGGTTCCAGAAATTGAACCAACCACTGTATTTTGGTCCTGGTTGTGGGCAGTATAGACCCACTCCTTGATCTCATCAGCAGCCAATTTGATTCTTGTGGACATGATAGTAACAAGCTTTTGTTCCTTGAACAGTTCCAGAATGTCTTGGAAGATTTGATCACTGGTGCTGAAAGACTCCATGTCTATATCAAATCCTGTATCAAACTTCATTGCGGCTAGAACGGCAACTGAGACGGCCATTGTTACCTGCAAAAATCAACAAACAAACGACCAAGTATAGAGATGTTTGGAGGGAAAGAGAAAATTTGCAGAGAGATTGAAAGCGCAAAAGGAGAACGACGGCCTAAAAATGAATTTTATATTAGGGTTCGACGCAGAAAAGGAAAGATCGTTGAACTCAGTTCGACGATCGGGGCTTCTAAAGGAATCTGAAGTGTCTTCAATATCATCGATCTCCGTTCGACGATATTGGAGAGCGTTGAACTCCGTTTGACGATGGTTCAGAAAACAAAATCATCGAGCGCCGTTCGACGATCGCTGACCTGAAAGATAGTTCAGACGATCTGAGAAGCGCTGAACTCCGGTCGACGATTTCGGAAAGCGTCGATCTCCGTTCGACGATCTGGGGGAAACTCGTCGAGCGCAGTTCAGAGACCAGAAATACACTCTAGACACTAGAAAAATCAAGATGTTTGCCTAGTCTTGGTCAATTTTTAAAAGTTTCAAATCTTGGATATTATTTCAGACTTCCTCCATCTAACATTTCTAACTGATTTAGGAAGAAGGTGTGTTTCTTTTCATCCAAGGGTTTGGTGAAAATATCTCCCCTTTGCAAATCAGTTGGGATATATTGAAGTTCAATTTTGTTCTTCTCAACATTATCCCTTAAAAAGTGATGCCTAATTTCTATGTGTTTTGTCCTACTATGGAGGACTGGATTTTGAGCTATAGAAATAGCACTGGTGTTATCACAAAATATTTTTGACTTCTCTAAGTTGTAGCCATAGTCTAGGAGTTGGTTTTGAATCCACAATATTTATGAACAACAACTGCCTGCAGCCATATATTCAGCTTCAGCAGTTGAAGTTGACAAAGAAGTTTGTTTCTTGCAAAACCAAGAGACAAGCCTGTCACCAAGAAACTGACAAGTTTCACTGGTGCTTTTCCTGTCAATTCTGCATCCAGCATAATTAGCATCAGAAAATCCAGTTAATTCAAATGCTGAATCTTTTGGATACCAGAGACCTAGATTTGGAAAACTTTTTACATACCTGAGAATCCTTTTTACTAATGTTAGGTGTGACTCTCTAGGGCTTACTTGGAATCTAGCACATATGCATATAGCAAAAATTATGTCAGGTCTACTAGCTGTAAGGTACAGTAAAGAGCCAATCATTGCTCTATATGTTGTCTGATCAACAGGTTTCCCATGTTCATCAGCATCTAATACAACATTAGTAGGCATGGGTGTTTTCATACAAGATGCTTCAGACATACCAAATTTCTTAACCAATTCTTTTGCATACTTGGTTTGAGAAATAAAGATGTCTTCAGCATGTTCTTTGACTTGCAATCCTAGAAAGAAGAATAGCTCACCCATGCTACTCATTTCAAATTTAGAATGCATTAGGTTGGAGAACCTTCTGCACAAATTTGAATCAGTAGAGCCAAAAATAATATCATCCACATAAATCTGTACTAGTAGGGTATGGGACTTTGAGTTCTAATAAAAAGAGTTTGGTCTACTCTACCTCTTATAAATTCATTTTCCAGAAGGAAGCATGCTAGGGTCTCATACCATGCTCTAGGAGCT
The DNA here is from genome assembly GCA_039583875.1 of Platanthera guangdongensis. Classification (NCBI taxonomy): domain Eukaryota; kingdom Viridiplantae; phylum Streptophyta; class Magnoliopsida; order Asparagales; family Orchidaceae; genus Platanthera; species Platanthera guangdongensis. Next base: position 177,093,110 of record CM077152.1, on the reverse strand, counting down.
TGCTTGAGACCATATAATGCTTTGTTCAATTTAAAAACATAATCAGGATGAGTTGGAGAGAAAAAACCTGGTGGTTGTCTGACATAGACTTCTTCTTTGATATCTCCATTTAGAAAGGCACTCTTTACATCCATCTGATATACCTTGAAGCCTTTGTGTGCTGCATAAGCTAAGAAGATTCTGATGACTTCCAATCTTGCAACTGGTGCAAAAGTCTGGTCATAATCTATGCCTTCTTATTGTGAGTACCCTTGAGCAACTAGCCTTGCCTTGTTCCTTACAATTACTCCTTGATCATCAAATTTGTTTCTGAACACCCACTTTGTTCCAACAATGGAGTGATCCTTAGGCCTTGGCACTAGTTCCCAAACTTTGTTCCTTTCAAATTGATGCAACTCTTCTTGCATTGCAATGATCCAGTGTGGATCTTGCTCTGCATCTTGAATGGATTGAGGTTCAATTTGAGATAGGAAGCAAGTGTGCAACAGTTTTGGTTGACCTGATTTCTTGTTTGCACACCAGCTGAGATGTCTCCAATTACTTGAGAAATTGGATGATCTCTTGATGTTACTAAATCAACAGGGGGTGTTGATTGTTCACCAAACTGTGTTGTTGTTTCCTCTTGTGGTACAACAACTGGCTCTTCAAGTTGTTTCTCTTCAATATGTTGAATGCTTTATTCATCTTCACTGCTTTCCTCTTTTTGAGTAATCTGTAACCTGTTCAAATCTTCAGCAAGAAAATGTACCTGCAAAGGTTCTATGGTAGAAGTATTATTCTCCTTGAAAGACATGTTAGATTCATCAAATGATATGTGAACAGATTCCTCAATTTTAAGAGATGATTTATTATATACCCTATAAGCCTTACTGATCATGGAGTATCCCAGAAATACTCCTTCATCAGCTTTAGCTTGAAAGTTTGCCAATTATCTCTTGTCATTATTATGAATATAACAAATATAACCAAAAATTCTAAAATAATCAACTTTAGGTTTCTTCCCTTTGAGTAATTCATAAGGAGTCTTGCCCTTTAGTTTATGTATTAAACTTCTGTTCAGCACATAGTTGGAGGTGTTCACTGCCTCTGCCCAAAAAGACAGAGGAAGGTGAGCATCTGACAACAATGTAGTGGCAGATTCAATAAGGGTTCTATTTTTTCCTTTCAGCTACCCCATTTTGTTGAGGAGTTCTAGGAGCTGAGAAAGTATGTCTGATCCCTTCACTCTGACAGAACTCTTGCATAAGAAGAGAATCAAACTCTGTCTCATGATCACTTCTGATCAGGGCAATGTGAGTATTGAACTCAATCTGTATACATTTGAGAAACTCTGTCAAACACTTAAAGTTATCAGACTTTTTCCTCAGAAAGAACACCCATGTGAATCTAGAGAAGTCATCTACAACTACTAAAGTGTAAGATTTCCCTCCTAAGCTTTGTACTGTAATGGGACCAAAAAGATCCATGTGTAACAAATATAAAATCCTAGGTGAATCACTCTTATTAAGTGACTTGAAAATATTTTTAGTTTGCTTGCCTAATTGACAAGCCCTGCAGAGTCCTTCCTTCTTGTAGCGGCCAAAAGGTAGTCCTCTAACAAGGTTGTTCTTGGATAGACTAGCAATGGTTCTAAGGTTTAAATGTCCTAATCTCTTATGCCATAATACATTAGGTCTACTAGCAGAGTTAAACAGGCAAATATCTACTTCTGTTGAAAGAAAGTCTACTAAGTAGATGTTACCTTTCCTTTTACCTGTCAACACAGTTGTGTTGTCCTCTGACTTGATCTTGCATAAGGCTTTGCTGAAAGTCACCTGGTAGCCTTCATCACATAGCTGACTAATGCTGATCAAATTGTGCTTCAGTCCTTCCACATAGGCTACCTTCTTGAATGTCACTGTCCCAATCTGGACTGCACCATATCCTTTAGTTTGTCCAAAGTTTGAATCACCAAATATGACTTTGGGTCCAAGCTTGGCTTTAAAGGATGTGAGGTTGTCGCTATTTCCTGTCATGTGCTTTGAACACCCACTATCCAAATACCATTGTTGGTTTGATGTTGGATAGGTCTTCACATGCACATAAAATAATTCACTTGTTTTTGACCCAGTTTATCTTGGGCCTAGGTTGATAACCTTTAAATTCAGAAATAAAAGACATCCCAGGTTGACTCTTATAACCTTCAGGATGATATCTCCTTGGAGGTATTATCCATTTACTATAAGGGTTAAAGCTTTGGGATGAAGGACCCCTAGGATTGGATTTTGATTTACCCTTGAAAGTATTTCCAAAGCTCTGATCTCTGTTCGACGATCGTTGAGCTGCGTTCGACGATCTTGGGTCAGATCGTCGAGCTCCGTTTGACGGTCGACTGTGGCAGTGTTCAGGAATTAGAGATCGTCGACCTGAGTTCGACAATTTTGCTTGAGATCGTCGATCTGCATTCGGCGATCGGCGAGCTCCATTCGACGATTTCTGCTGGAACTTGGTTTTCTTAGGTAGATCAGAATTTTTCCTAGCTACCTCTACAACTCCCTTCCCTTTATCAGAAATAAACTTAATTGGGGTTGTTAGAACTATAGGTTGGCTGGATGAAGCACCCAAGCACAGTGTACTATTGAATCTGGAGTTCACTGTGCTTGTGATGTCCATCAGCTTGATACTTCTCCCATTAAGGGATTCTTCAAGCTTCTTGGCCTCTAATAGCTCACCTTTCAGTGAAGCTATTTGCTCCCTACAACACTCCAACTCCTCAGAGAGTTTGAGGTTTTCTGACTTTAAGGTACTATGTTCAGATAATTGATTTCTGAGAGAAATAATTTCCTTCTCAGATTTTAGTAAGTCTAAACATAATACTTTAAACTCAGACTTAAAGTCCTCAGAATTGAAATCAAAAGAACTAATTACCTGGTCCTCTTCAAGTTGAGTCTCTGAGTCTGACTCTGACTCTTCTGCATCTGAATTGTGTTGAGAGGCATTGATTGCCATCATGCAGAACTCCTTCTCTTCAGCATCATCTTCATCATCACTGGAGCTGGATGAAGCTTCTGATTCTTCTTCAGTTTCACTCCAAGATTCAGCAACAAATCTCTTCTTTGTGTGTTTGTTCTTGCTTGAGGAGGGTTTTCCATTGCCATTCTTCTTGAAGTCTTTGTCCTTTCTTCTTTCTTTCTTGTCCCTTCTGTCCTTGTTTTTGTTTTCTGGACAGTCAGACACAATATGGCCTGGTTTCCTGCAACCAAAGTAAACAATTTCTTTATTATTTGATCTATCATACCTTGGCTTGTCATGCTCTTTGTATGATCTCTTCTTGAAGTCCTTCCTGGCCATCTTGTAAAATCTTTTAGCTAGTAGACTAAGTAGCTCATCATTGCCTGGGAGTTTATCTTCAGGCTGATCTTCAGTGGCTTTGAAAGCTATTGTCTTTTCCTTTCTTGTGGCTGGTGAGGCAGCCTTCTGCTCTTCTTCTCTGTTTTTGATGAGCAACTCATAAGATTTGAGCTTGCTCAAGAGAGCTTCTGTGGTGATCTCATTCAGACTTCTGGCATCCTTGATTGGACAGATCCTTGAGTCCCAAGTGCTTGGGAAGCACATTAGGATTTTATCATTTAGTTCAGTCAATGAGATCTCTTTATCCAAAGTCTTGAGTTCATTGACTATCAGACTGAGCCTGTTATACATTTCAGCTACTGGCTCAACTTCTCCTTTCTTGAAATTCTCATATTGGGATATGAGGTGAGATCTTCTGTCTTTTCTTTCATCAGCAGATCCTGAGACTATTTCAGAGAGCTTATCCCAGATTTCCTTTGCTGAGTTGCTTTCAGCCACCTTTTGGAAAATGTCATCAGACATAGTCTGGGCTAAGATATTCATAGCCTTTGTATCTGCTACCTTCCACTTCTTGATCTCTGCATCTGTTCCTGAAGGAGGTGGAACAGAAGTTGTGCTTGTATTATCTAGAGGTCTTGGACACACTGTCAAAACAGAATTGAAGATGTCCTCATCAATAGAATTCATGTATAGTCTAATCCTTGCTTTCCAAAGTGCAAACTTAGACAGATTGCACACTGGAGGTTTGGTGCTAGCATAATCTTTGTTTTGGGCCATGTTTTGTGAAGAACTAACAAAATCTACCACAAGCAGATCTAACTAGGAATCTTTGGGTTCAGGTGTTAGCCTGTGCAACCACTGAGATGTGGTATTTTTAACCAACCTACCTCTGATACCAATTGAAAGTGCAAGCTAGATCTGATATACTCTAGAGGGGGGTGAATAGAGTATGGTGCTTAAAAACTTTTTACAACAGTTGTTGTAATCTGAGTGAACATGGAAGCAAATAGTAAATCTAACCACAGAAAAATCACAGTATACAAAAGAAACTAATCACAAGCCACAGCTAGAAACAAAAGAAACACAAGCAACCAGAAGACACAAAGAGCTATAGTGGTTCCCCTAAACTTGGGTACATCCACTCTTCTACCACCCTAGGTAGGAATGCACTGCAGGATGAGTTGATCAGGTGTCCTGGGCACCAATGAACTTTGATAAGGTGCTCAAAAACCAAACCAGATTTTTTGATCAGGTGTCTTGCCACCAATGAGCTTTTGATAAGGTGCTCAAAAACCAAACACAAACTTTTGAAGGGAGTTTGAAAAACCCTGTACAACAGAGTGAGAGAGAGAGAGGGAAAGAGATGATCTTCTCTATCAACAGTCAAAGAGAAGATTTGTGGATGTTGTCAAAGCTCCCCCTGAGTTCTTGAGATGTTCAGGAAATGAAGCTTTGCTGTAGGGTGATAGGCCTTCAAAAAATTGATCTCCAGCAATTGATGATTTCAGCAACAGCTAAAATGTGAGGTGTTTGGAGTCTTGAATGATGATGGCCTTGAACACTTGAATCAAAAGAGATCTGAAGATTTCAGATTTGTTGATCTCCTTTTGATGGTGGTGTTCTTATGTGAATTCTTTGAGACAGAGAATGTCTACAACTCTTTTTCTTTTTCTCTTGAGTGATTGTTGTTGAGAAAGATGTTGTTCCAGAGGAGAGTTGTTGCAGAGAATATTTTTTTCTTCTTCTTCTTGTGCACTCTCTTCTTGTCAGGAATTCAAAATCTTATCTTTTATTCCTTTGTTCTGAATAGAAATGATCCTCTGTCCAGAATAGCTGTTAGCCTGTCATTAATTACATCCTTAATTGCAATTGTCTTCTGGGGGAAAGTCCAATGAAACATTCCTTGATAATCCCTTGAAACTTGCTCCAGAATAAATGAAAACGGCTACAAGATCTTCTGAATTAATTGCTGACAATTTTGAATCTTGAAAATCATTTAACTCTTCAGAAAAACGTCGAACTAAGCTCCACTATCGTCGAACTGAGCTCAGCGATTTGGACTTAGACAACAACAGAGATCGTCGATCTGAGCTCAACTATCGTCGAACTGAGCTCAGAGATAGAGAATCAATACTGGAGTCAAGATCGTCGAACTGAGCTCGAAGATCGTCGAATGGAGTTCAATGATTTGTTGAAGTTGAGCTCAGCGATCGTCGAATGGAGTTCGACGATCCGTCGAAGTTGAGCTAAACGATCGTCGACTGGAGTTCGACGATTCGTCGCACTGAGCTCGACGAAATGACTTAGTCTCCAAACTGAAAAACTTGGGTCTTGAGGGAAGCTTCCAAACCTAACTACTAACCTTTAGACTCAATTCTAATTGACCTTTAGATCTATACAATGAGGTCAAAACAGGTTTCCTAAAGACATAGTGATCCTGACCCAAATTAGTTATAGGGTGTTCCAACATACTCTTCTACCACCCTAGGTAGGAATCCACTACAGGATGGTTGATCAGGTATCCTGGGCACCAATGAGCTTTTGATAAGGTGCTCAAAAACCAAACCAGATTTTTTGATCAGGTGTCTTGCCACCATTGAGTTTTGACAAGGTCTCAGAAACCAGCACAAACTTTTGAAGGGAGTTTGAGAAACCCTTTACAGTAGCGAGAGAGAGAGAGAGAGAGAGAGAGAGAGAGAGAGAGAGAGAGAGAGAGAGAGAGAGAGAGAGAGAGAGAGATGATCTTCTCTGTCAACAATCAGAGAGAAGATAGTGGATGTTGTCAAAGCTCCCCATGAGATCTTGAGTTGTTCAGGAAGTGAAGCTTTGTAGTAGGGTGATAGGCCTTCAGAAAATTTGATCTCCAGCAAAAGATGATTTCAGCAACAACTGAAATGTGTGGTGTCTGGAGTCTTGAATGATGATGGCCTTTGAACACTGGAATCAAAAGGGATCTGAAAATTTCAGTATGTTGATCTCCTTTTGAGATGGTGTTCTTGTATGAATTCTAAGACTGAGAATGTCTGCAACTCTTTCTCTTCTGTTGTGTAATTGTTGTTGTTGCAGAATATGTGTCTCACTCTGAGAGAGAATGAAAAACTGATCTTTTTATTCCTTAGATCTGAATAGAATATTTCTTTGTCCAAGATAGTCGTTAGTCTGTCAATAAATAACTTCCTTAATTGCATTTTGTCTTCTGGAGAAAAGTCCAATAAAACATTCCTTTGAAAATCCCTTGAAACTTGCTCTAGATTAATTAAAAACGGCTACAAGATCTTTGACATAAATGCTGAGAATAATTTTACAACTGTCTGAATTTGAATCTTGAAAAATGTCGATCTCACTAGAAAAACGTCGAACTGAGCTCCACTATCGTTGAACTGAGCTCAGAGACTGGACTTGGACTGAATAGAGATCGTCGATTTGATCCCAACTATCGTCGAACTGAGCTCAGAGACAGAGAAACAAACTGGAGACAGGAGCGTCGATCTGAGCTCGAAGATCATCGAGTGGAGTTCAACGACTTGTTGAAGTTGAGCTCAGAGATCGTCGAATGGAGTTCGACGATTCGTCGAAGTGAGCTCAGCGATTGTCGAATGGAGTTCGACGATTCGTCGTACTGAGCTCGACGAAATGACTTAGTCTCCTGAACTGAAATCTCTGGTCTTGAGGGTAACTTTCAAACCTAACTACTAACCCTTAAACTCAATTCTAATTGACCTTTAGATCTATACAAGGAGGTCAAAACAGATTTCCTAAAGACATAGTGATCCTTGCCCAAATCAGTAATAGGGTGTTCCAACAGTGTCTAAGTTATTGGCTTCGTTAGGATCACATAACAAGAGTTTTGGGCTATTCGCCATCAAGACTAAAGTCTTCGACCGTGGAGAATAAATTCTCAAGATTTACCATTGGGTCTGAGACCTGAGAACGATGGTGGGACCCTTATTTTCTGGTACACCGATAATGTGCCCTGAGTACACGGAGCATCTGGCCGTGCGATCGACATTTGTGATATATTGATTGTACGTGAGTGCATGTCTTGTGATATATCTGCTTGTGAAAATGCTATGCCTGCATGGAAGGAATACCACTTCCTAGGGAAAGGGGTAGGGTCGTTATAAAGTTGTCAGCTGAATGCTGAACGTTGCTTTGTTTGTCACTATTGTGGTGGATTGTATCCATGCAGGTGCTGGAGAGCTGAGCGGGAAATAGTGGCCTGAAGTCCTTGATACTGCTGCCATGCTGGCCCTCGAAGGCCAAATAAAGAAAAGTTTACTGTTTTTATGTGTGGCCGACCTGCGTGCCGATGTATGTAATCCACACTTGTAAAGGATAACTGTAAGGCCTTAAGGCCAAACATTTGGTGTATATTGTATACATTCCTATTGAGATTATATTAGCCAGCAGGACACGTGTGTGTGGGACCGCGTATTTGGCTTCCCCATTGCATTATAGGTCTGGGTGCTGACCCCGATGGGCCCCCTTGTGGCGGAATATCCCCGTGGTCCTGTCATTGGTGTTAATCCCACACCGCCTGCAGACTTCTCCCCTTTATGTTCATGTACCCCGCCACCCTTCATCTCAACACCTGGGTTTTGAGATGAACTAATGGGTTGGAGTCTTCTAACATGGTATCACAGTTAGGTATATATCAATGGGGCGTGTTGGACGTTCCAACATAAACTAAAAAAATACATGTACAAGTGGTTTAACATAAATACAAGTCGCCAAGCCGTGCGGTTTGGTGAATGGGCAAACCGCCTCGCAACCACAAGAGAATGATACCAAGCCGCCACACTAGAATGCCAGGTCGCCCGGTCTCCAAGTCGCTAGGGATAGAATGACAAACCGCCAGAGCACCAATGACAACAGGACAGTAATAAATCGCAGGAGAGAACCCGACAGACCGCCCGGACTGCAACCCGCCAGAGTCAGACCGCCAGACCGCCTGGACTCTAATCTACAACACTCCCCCTCAAGCTGGAGCATATATATCGATCATGCCTAGCTTGTCGCAAATGTGATGAAAAGAGGCGGATACTGGCTTGGTGAAAATATCAGCCAACTCTTTATCGGAGGTGACGAATGGAGTACAGATTTGTTCCTTCAGAATCTCCTCTCAAATGAAATGACAGTTAACTTCTATGTGCTTGGTTCTCTCATGGAAGGCCAAATTTTTAGAGATGTATATATCGGCTTTGTTGTCACAAAACATAGGTAGAGGATGGTCATAGACCTCTCCTAAGTCAAGCATAAGAGCCCGTAACCACTTCAGCTCACACGTGGTCGATGCCATACTTCGGTATTCTTCTTCTGCACTGGACCTGGAGACTACCGTCTGTTTCTTGCTTTTCCAGCTCAAGCACACTTAACTATGGAGTTCTTTCAACTCTCATCACCAATTGAGCTGCAGCTTAGTTGGTGATGAGAGTTGAAAGAACTCCAAGTAAAAATACTTGGGAAGGAGAAAACAACTTGTCAAGAGGATTGTCCCTCTTTGATAAGGATATTAGAACTTGAGAAAGATCTCTCTAAGTCTCAGTCTTGGGCTGAATCACTTACAAGATAGAAAGAGGCCTTAGAGAGATCTCTAAAGCTTTCTCAATCTCAAGTAGAAGGCAGTAAAAGTCCTTCACAAACCGATGGGGCACCATAGTTGCCGAGAACACTACGTTGAGAGGACGAGTCTGTGATCTAGAAATGGCCACTATCAAGTTTGGAATGGGCCAAAAATCACTGAAAATGATTTTGGGGAGCCATTACTATGGTTCTGTAAGATTCGGACTTGGGTAATCTCCACAACACTATTGACCGACGACATCTACTGTCGCCGGCGATAAGGAAAAGTCCAGAAAATCATTTTTTAAAATTAAAAACAATAAATCTACTATCAGTTTTGCTCCTAGAAAGAATTCAAATCTTATTTTGAAAAACCCGTCGACTTCATTCATCACATGTGCCAAATGAAATAAGTTTGGTCACACAACACACACTTGTAAGAGGGCGGGACATTATTCTGTTAAACAAATCTGGGTACCTAAGGTTTCCACCTATACTATGGGAGGAACCACTTGGGTAACCGGATCTTTACTCTCATCCTCTTTCTAGGTGTGTTGGCAGGCTAAGAACAAAGAATACATGTGATACTTGGACTCAGGGTGTTCCAAGCACATGACAGGCAACAAATCAAAGTTCCTTAGCCTAGGGATGAAGAAAGGAGGATTAGTTACATTTGGTGATAACAGAAAAGGAAAGATCATCGGCTTCGGAGTTATAGGTAACAAATCATTTACTATCTCAAATGTTTTGTATGTTAAAGGTTTGAAGCATAATTTAATTTCTATAAGTCAATTATGTGATGTTGGCTTAAATGTCTTATTTGATTCATCTTCAAACTTATGCAAAATTATTGATTTCAAAACTGACGATACTCTTCTTACTGCTCCTAGATTTCAAAATGTTTACATGATTAAATTTAATAATTTGTCACATTCTTCTTTAAAATGTTTTATTTCTAAAAATGATGAATTAGATTTGTGGCATAAGCGTCTTGGACATCCTAGTTCCAAGCTAATTGTAAAATTGTCTCAAAATAAACTAGTTAAAGGTTTACCTATTTTGCATGAAAATCTATCTTCTTTATGTTCACCATGTCAAAAAGGAAAATTTTCAAAATCTTCATGTAAGAGCAAAAATGTTTTTTCCACTACTAGACCTTCACAGTTGGTTCATATGGATTTATTTCGTCTTGTTAATACATTATGTCTTGGTGGTATAAAATACACTTTTGTTTTAATTGATGATTATTCTCATTTATGTTGGACAATTTTCTTATCATCCAAATCTGATGCATTTTTAGAATTTTCCAAATTATGTCTTCGTGTTCAAAATGAACTTGATTTAAAAATAAAATGCATTCGTTCTGATCATGAAGTTGAATTTGATAATGAAAAACTTGTATCCTTTTGCAATGAGTTAGGTATTAAACAAGAATTTTTCTGCTCCTCGCACACCGCAACAAAATGGTGTGGTATAGAGGAAAAATAGAACTTTGCAAGAACTAGCTCGTACTATGCTATCAGAATACAAGTTACCTAGATCATTTTGGGCAGAAGCCATTAGTACTGCTTATTATGTTATTAATTGCATAATGCTTTGACCTTTCTTGAAATTAACATCTTATGAATTGTACTTCCAAAAGAAACTGAACGTATCTTATTTTAAAGTTTTTGGTTGTAGATGTTTTATTATGAACACTAAGGATAATTTTGGCAAATTTGATGAAAAGTGTGATGAAGACATTTTTATTGGCAATTCTTCGACTAGTAAGGCTTACAGAGTTTACAACAAACAGACTAAAATGGTTGAAGAAACTATTCATGTTAAATTTGATGAGCTCTTCCCTTGTGTAGAAACTAATAATATAGGTCAAGATGAAGAGCCCTTCCCCCTACAAAGGTCGGATGATGATGAAATCCTTGGAGACAAAGAAGAAGAAAAAGAAGATGAACAACAAGAAGAAGTGCAAGAATATGTGCCTCCAAGTGAGCTAAGATTCTCAAAGATCATCCACAAGATTTAGTTATTGGATAACCGTCAAGAGGGATAAGTACTCGTTCATCATTACATGATTTATTTTCAAATATTTGCTTTATTTCTGAAATAAAACCTAAAAATGTTGAAACTGCTTTGAATGATAATTTTTGGTTTTTGCTATGACTGAAGAGCTTAATCAATTTGAACATAATAAGGTTTGGACATTAATAGAAAGACCACCAAATCATCCTGTTGTAGGTGTTCAGTGGATCTTCAAGAATAAAATGGATAGTGAATCTAGCGTCACTAGGACCAAAGCGAGACTTGTAGCAAAAGGTTATTCACAAGTTAAAGGAATAGATTTTGATGAAACCTTTGTACCCGTAGCACGATTAGAAGCAGTTAGAATATTTCTTGCATTTGCTTGTTTTAAAAGATTTAAACTATTTCAAATGGATGTTAAAACTGCTTTTCTTAATGGGTATATTAAGGAAGAGGTTTATGTAGAACAACCTCCAGGCTTTGTTGACGTTAAGTTTCCTGATCATATTTTTAAATTATAAAAAGCCTTTTATGGTTTGAAACAAGCACCCCGAGCATGGTATGATAGATTGACTATTTATTTATTAAAGAATGATTATGAAATGGGTAGTGTTGATTGTACTCTATTTATTAAACATGTTCATGATGACCTTATAGTTTTATAAATATATGTTGATGATATTATTTTTGGATCCACTAATGAACAATTGTGTGATAGTGTTATAAACATTTTGAAAAATGAATTTGAAATGAGTATGGTAGGCGAACTCACTTATTTTATTGGTTTTCAAATTACTCAAAAGCATGATGAAATATTTATTTGTCAATCTAAATATATTCATGATGTGTTAAAAAGGTTTGGATTTGAAAATCTAAAGCAAGCAAATACCCCCATGAGTGTCTCATTGAAATTAGGAAAGGATGAAAGTGGTATCTCTATAGATCAAACATTATATAGAGAAATGATAGGATCACTGTTATATTTGACTGCATCCAGACCTGATATTATGTTTGTTATATGTTTATGTGCTAAATTTCAAGCTAATCCCAAAGAATCTTATTCAAAAGCAGTTAAAAATATTTTTAGATATTTATTGGCACATTTAAGTTAGGTTTGTGGTATCCTCACAATGATGCTTTTATTTTACATGGCTTTTCTGATTCTGATTATGTTGGTTGTTCATTAGACCGTAAGAGCACGAGTGACACCTGTCACTTTCTAGGCCTTGGATAATTTCATGGTTCAGTAGGAAACAGAATTCTATTGCCTTATCCACCATCGAGGCCGAGTATATTACACTAAGTAGTTGTTGTGCACAGGCTCTTGGGATGAAGCAAACTTTAGAGGACTTTGGAATTATTCATGAAACAATTGAATTAAAATGTGATAATAAAAGTGCAATTGACTTAACATATAATCCAATTCATCATTCTAGGTCCAAATACATTGATGTGCGTCATCACTTCATTAGAGACCACATAAAGCAAAATACAATTAAAGTCAGTTTTATAGGCATTGATACACAGCTTGCCGATATTTTCACAAAATCACTTCCAGATTCCCTTTTTTCATTATTAAGATTAGAACTATGAATCCTGGACATTACAAGCTAATGAATTGACATAATAAGTAAACAAAAAAACTTTAATTAACAAGAAAGTGATGATTAAGCATTAAGTAAACCATAAATGTTATGAGTCAATAATAATATTACAGCAATACTACATCACAATATTGCAGTATAGAAATCTTAGACAATAAGATGAAAATTTAAATAACTTCACTATCGCCGGCGATAGTGACTGTCGCCGGGAGATAGCGCCAACTTTTCAAATCACCCCGAAATCTTCAAAAATTCCTACTGTCACATGCACTTGTGTCTCCTTGATCATCAGCTGAACTATGTTCGCTGCTTCTCATCCGGCGAGGCCGACGAATAGATGTTCGGGGAGGCTCCATAACCGGATTCTCCCATTCTGTCGCTTCTGCTGGAGTGGGCTTCAATTTGAGGCTTTCGGTCAAAATTTTGAAGAATTTCTGAACTCCCAGAAAGTCTTCTTCACTTCCCGCTTATGTTCTTTGAATGACACTCTCAAGTCGTCCAACCCTTCTCGCAACGATCCACCTCTTGGAATTGGCGGGTTACGGTTAGTGGACACAGGTTCACTACTCCTTGTTGACCCTCCTCATCTTGATCGGCCGGTGCAAGGTGTTCCACTCGTAGCAAATATTGAAGGCACAGAATCATTGAAATACAAATCCGGATCTAGCCAAGTGTATTTCTTATATAAAATACATTGGATAACAGCTCCATGTGGTAATGTGTTTAATTTCTTCAAAGTAAGACTCTTTAGCCTGTATGCATAACATATTATCGATAGGATAAAGTCTGCCATATCGAACGGCTCCTGCTCCAAGATCATATATGTGACATAGCTCAATTGAGCTGTTATCTTCCGTGTATCACCGGACTTAAGTAAAATAGTGTGCCTCAATATATCTTGCACTAGTCGTGCATCCTCAGTGAGAGAAGCCGTAGATTGAATAATAGTTTTGATGGAATTTCCATGCAAAACCATGTTCATGAGTGTCCTGTCTCTATCCTTTCGATAATTCTCTACTACATCAATGTTATTTTCATGTTCTATTAACCCAAATTCCTCTCTGAGATCATAATGGGTTATCTCTACTATCTGTCCCTGTATCTTTGATCGTACTCCACCATTTAATTCCGTGAATCAAGGATCTTTTAGAGAATTGTAGAACTCCCTAATTAATACAGATGAAAATGTATCCGGGATAATGATAGACATTATTCCAGCCATTGCTAACAGGTTGTGAATGTGTGCATGATGGACCTGATCGAATTTGATCACTCATCCAAACCCTATATTAGCATTTTCTATCTCAGAAAACATTTGGTAGGAAGAATATGAATCACATCCTGTACTTCTGCGGGCTTTATAACTGGAAGCCATTGTTGCAGATAAAAGTTTTTTTTAAAACCAAACACAAAAAACAAAACAAAATTTTTCAGTATCGCCAGTCGGCAACACCCGTTGTTGCCGGGCGATAGCGGAAATTGATCTCATCCACTTTCTGACTCTAGATCTAGACTTTACTCTATTTTATATACCAGATCTGAAATTCTTACACAAATTCTCTAATGACTAATTAAGACATATTTCCTCAACACACTATTCATTATCTTCTTCTCTAAACCTTCTTCCCTAAAACCAAATAGATCTGAATTTAGACTTTTCAAATTTATAAACCTATGCAAACATTTCCCTACAAATATTGATTTCTAGTCTATTCCTTCAAAAATGCAAGTCTTAAAACTTGGAAACCCTAACCATGATCAATACTATTTCAAAACTTGGAAACTTTTTCATTCAAGAGGTCAATGACATACCCTACAATAGATCTACAAATTCTAAGGAATCAAACAAAAAAAACCATGACCCTTACCTTGATCCAAGTTTTTTGATGTCGTCCACTTCGTCTTCCGTGACTAGTCTTCAGGAAAAATTGATGGATCTGATGCCATTGACCTCATATGACCCTTTTTATATTTTCACACTATCGCCGATTGGCGATATCCAGTATCGCCAGGCAATAGTGAAAATTCACTTTTACGCCAATTTTTCCTTAATTTCTTAGGATTAGGCATGGTTTACTATATATTCTTTGCTTTTAGGTTCCCAGCAGGATAGTTCAATTATTTAACCATCACATATCCTTTTTTACATACATAAGTCCTAGTGTTTATATACTTGTGAAATTATTTCCGCATGCCTCTAAGTATGAGAAATGTTTTAGTTCTGATAATGTTCTTTCACTCACACTTGTGAAAACCTTCATATAGATTCGCCTTACTGCATATGTGAATTGTGAATGTTCTACCATAACCACCAGAATTGCATGCTGTCGCTAATGCTTTATCATATTTTTTTCCTTGCATCGCTCATATTTGATTATCCGGTATGCTCACAAGTGATTTCGGACTTCTTTGTCATGCCAAACAAAACATGTTCAATAAAAATTCCAAGCACAAAAATTCAACACCTTTGTTGACGTCTTTCAAAATTAAAATAAAAAGTGGCTGACAAGGAACCTCCACCAAGCACTACTTACCCTCCTGATAAGTCTTAATAAGCATTGTGAGTTTGAGCACCTTGGAAAGAATTGTAAAATATCTTATGCAACTCTATACCTGGATAATCTATATATATGTGCTCTGAATTCCTGTGTACAGGCACATCTAATCATGCATACCATTATGTTATGCTATTTTTTCACATTCCACATGTTCATGTAGTCGTATGACCTCTCATATGTGTTTTTTTCAATTTGTCACATGTACACAAAATTATCTTCTCTAAAATTTCTTCTTATGAGAATTAGACCGAAACTGTTTCCAATATAGTCTTCACTGGTGTATGTGTCTGTGATATGGATGGATGAACATTGCCCCTATTCGTGTTTACTCCTTTACTTCTTTACTATACATTAATTCACATGCTCTATACTTCATTTCTCCTTTGTGTTTTTTTCCTCTTTAGCTTTCGCACCACGCTGCTATCTCTTTTGACAATACCAAGGGGGAGAATTTACTATGGAAATCATTCATACTCTAAGAATTCAATGTTATTTACTAAGGAAATTGAAATTAAAAACTATGCTCAGATTTAGGGTTAGTACACCTGTAGGGGGAGTGTTTCATCCCAGAGACATTTGTGCACTTACAAATGCTTAGTCTTGTTACTCATAGTAATCATCGTTACAAACACTTCTTAGTTCATTCATGAATTCTTTCTCAGTGGATTTGTTATTATCAAAAGGGGGAGATTGTTGGAGCATGCATTCCGCTCTTCTTTGGTTTGCTAATAACAAATTTCATTTATATTTAATCTTTGGGTGTTTATGATGTGCAGATATCAAAGGTATATCACTAATGGCTTTTGGGTGATGTTTTGGGTTAGAACAGATGAGTGTAGGAGATATCGCTAGACGATATTGAGTATTGCCGGCACGGGACAGTGACGATCGACGAATCTGCGTTCGACGATTGACGAATTGCGTTTGAAGAATCTGCAAATGCGAAAATTAGGAGTTTGTGGGCCACCTGCGATCCGTTATCGCTATCGCCAGGTGGCAATACCAGGTATTACTAGGCGAAAGTGCACGTTTGATGATCGACGGATCTGCGATTCAAAAATGAGGAGTTCGTCGGACATGTGGAAGCAATTACCGATATCGCCAGGTGGCGATACCTAGTATCACCAGATCATATCGCCAGGAGATGATACCCAGTATAACCAGGCGATATCGCCAAAGTATAAAAGGCATTCAATTTTCTGAGGAGATCACGAATTTTCATTAGCAAGAGTACACCTTCCTGTTAAGACGAACCCGAGAGCTCCAGATTCCAGATTTACTCCATACTCTCAAGAAGGCCAAAGCGCAAAAGATCAACAATACGTACGCATCATTCAAAGCAACCCTGGCTAAGGTTCGTCGTTATTTTCAGCACTTTGTTTGAAGAGAGTTTTAATTCAGAAGTTTTCAATTTATTTTGTTCTTATTCCTATTATAATCGAGAGGGGAAATCTCCGCCTTGTGCGTGGCGTCTAAGTCCTTGCGTGGCTTAAGGGAAATCGCAGCCTTGTGTGTGGCGTCTAAGTCCTTGTGTGCCTTAGGGGAAAATTGTCACCTTGTGTGTGGCGTCCAAGTACTTGTGTGGCTTAGGGAGAAATAGCTGCCCTGTGTGTAGCTTCTAGATCGTGGTAGATCTAGGGGAGGCTAGTAGCAGGATCTAGGGAGACATATGCTTTAGCCTGCTGATACTTGATAGAGGGACCGACAAAAACAAAAGTAAATTATATTTTTCATAAGCCTTGGTCTCTAGCTCTAAAGAGACACATTGTATTCACTTTTAGCACTTTTGAAATAAATTATTATTATTTTAGCTTTTATATATTTCAGAGTGTTCGAGTTTGCTTATGGAAAAAATTTGTCTCCATTCCATAATTTCTACTAGCATTATTTTATTCATCTAGTAAAGTTTGTTTAACTTAAAAAAAATAAATTAATCCTTATTCACCCCCCCCCCCCTCTAAGGGAGCCGTAAGATCCAACAGTGGGACCCTGGTTTTCCGGTACACCAATAACGTGCCCTGAGTGCAGTGAGCGTTGGACCGTACGGTCAACGTTTGTGATATATTGACTGTGCGTGAGTGCATGTCTTGTGATATATCTGCTTGTGAAAATGCCATGCCTGCATGGAAGGAATAACACTTCCCGGAAAAGGGGTAGGGTCGTTATAAAGTGTTCAGCTGAATGCTGACCATTGCTTTGTTTGCCACCGTTGCGGTGGATTGTCTCCATACAGGTGTTGGAGAGCCGAGCGGGAAATATTGGGCTGAAGCCCTTACTGCTGCTTCCATGCTAGCCCTCGAAGGCCAAATAAAGAAAAGTTTACTGTTTTCATGTGTGGCCGGCCAGCTTGCCGATGATTGTAATCCACACTTGTAAAGGATAACTGTAAGGCCTTAAGGCCAAACATTTGGTGTATGTTGTATACATTCCTTGGAGATATATAAATATGTTGTTTATATATAGTGGACATTCATGATTGTTGAGTTCAATATTAACCCCTAATTCTTCTGCTAGAATGCTCTGAGTTAGGATGCGTGTACTGGTCTTTGATATTAACCTGTAACCCCGCCGTTTGTTTGTGGCATATAGTGTGGGGCCCCGGCCGGACCTTCTATTATATGTCATGTAACGGACGGAGGTGTTACATTTTTTGTCGAGTTTATGTGCCAAATTGAGTGCGATTCATCGAATATCCCTTGGTTTTGTCGGGTATATTCGACAAATTTAGCTGGACTTAGGGTATTTTCGCCATCTCGTCAATTTGCCGGGTATGAGCCCTAGGGTGAATCTTGGGTCATTTTTCACCGATTCGTCGTGTATCCAGTTAACTAGTTTTGTTAAGTGTAATTCATCCAGAGTCTACCATATTCGTAGAGTATACTCGACGAATTAGTGTGGACTTGAGTTTTGGCCGAATTGACTCCAATTCGTGGGGTATGGACGTGGGAAAATTTTTCGGGTTTTTTTCCTTCCCTTTTTGCCATTGGAGATGCCTTGTGTTTTGGGTTGTGGTTTTATCTGTATTAAAGGTGTTTTGGTATGACCATGGTTAGTTGTGAATCTTTGCCCTGGTGGGTTTACCCGGTGTGGGTTTGTGACTGTTGGTGTGTTGGGTAGGTTCCCACCACCTCAAGTGCCAGTTTTGCCCCGGTTTTGGGTGTGTCAACGTATAAGACCACCTTTCCTTGGACCCTGGTGAGGTTTTACTATTGGTGTGTTGGGTAGGTTCCCACCACCATAGTTGCCGATTTTTCTAGCGTTTATGCTCATTTTATGATGTATTTGCTACTTTTATATATGTATTCACTTTTGTATATGTTTTTTTTAAAAGCTTACATCTTTATTGCACTTGGTACAAATTTGGGATGTCTAACCCTTGTGAGCCCTTTGTCACTTTTTACCTTATCATTTCATGTTGATGCTTTCCATGCAGCTTTTCTTTTCCTATTTAGGTAGGTAACCCTCTGACTCTTTTGCTATCCTTTGAGCTGATCTTTATTTACCACTTGTTTATTCTTGCCGAGGTATTCTTTTCTTATAAATGCCTTAGGTTCGGAGTAGTAGCCGGTTGAGTGGCTAGGGTTTGGTGGTGGCTTGTGTTCTACAACTGTTGCAGTTGACTTTACCTCATCGACTGAGAGGTAGTTGTTGTTTTGTTCGGACATACATACTTTTTAGTAGGTTCGTATCAGGTTGTTGACGCCCACTGGAGATTTGTAGAATGTTTAATACTTGCTAGCTGCGATGTCTATTTTCTTATGACTGGTTGATTTTACTTGCTCTCTGGGAAGGTTTTATGCTAGGTTTGCACGTTAGTTATTTTAAAGTATAAAAACATTTTTTTCACTATCTCATTAATAACATGGTTTTAAAGCTAAAGTCACTATATTTTAATGAACGTAAAAGTCATTTCTATACTTACAATAAATCTAGAGTCATGCATACCATGAGTGGTCCTATATGGATGTTTTTGCTTATGTAGTATGTAAATTAATGTAAATAAGTTATTTTCCATAGCGTATACTTATATTTCAGTCATCGACTAGCCGATCCATCGAGCCGAGGGTGTAATGCCCCGGTTTAGGACTCAGAGGCTGTCGCACCCTATCATGGACCGCACAGCATGGACCGCCCTGGTGTCTCGTTACAGGCCTGCAGGACAGGCACCCCAAAGTATCTCTGGCCTATTTATCAGTGCGGTGCATTGTTGCCACGGGGTTTCGAACCCGAGACCTTGATCAAAGACCTTCAACAGTTCCAATCACCAACTGAGTTGCAACTCAGTTGGTGATAGGAACTGTTGAAGGGCTCTGATCAAGGTCTCGGGCTCGAAACCCCTTGGCAACAATGCACCGCACTGAGAAATAGGCCAGAGATGCTTTGGGGTGCCTGGCCTGCAGGCCTATAACGAGACACCGGGGCGGTCCATGCTGTGCGGCCCATGATAGGGTGCGGCAGCCTCTGAGTCCTAAACCGGGGCGTTACATAAAAAGTGCACTTTTTATAACGACCCGACCCACGACACGCTCACCTACCCCAAGCGACGTTACAGGGCTGCAACCCATGCCACCCAAACCCATCTTCGGCATGTTTCTCAGCACAGCAGGTTTTTGAGCATGACAGGTTTTGAACCCAACACCTCCTTAACAAGGCACCTTCAACAGCCCTCATCACAACCCGCATTTTCACCGCAAATAAGGCTTATCAGATTAAGGGAAAATGCGCGTCATGATGCCACGTCAGCAGGGGATAACTGCGGATGCTCAGGCAGACACCCAACTAATCATGAAGAAAGGTTCTTTTGAAGTTATTTTAAGGAAAATTAGTTATGTGCAGAGGTTAGCCGTATCCCTCGGCTTAGTGGCTCATCTAGTCCACGAATCAAAATATATTATACGCTGTAGAAAAATACTTGATTAGATTAACTCGAACGTCCTACATGAGTAAAAACGTCCCTAAAGAACAACTCATGTCATGCAAGACTCTAAATTTATTATAATAGGAAAGATAGCTTTTACGGTCGCTAAAAATAACATGTTAGAGTTTCAAAATTATGCGATGCATGAAGTAATAGTAGTAGATTTTATAGTTGAAAATACCTAACATGCATTCCTAACATAAATCCTCCCAGAGAACATGTAATCCACATCCACACTTAAATAAATGAGCAGCTAGCAAGTATCGAATAACTAACAAATCAGTGAGTGCCAACAAGCTGACACGAACCCACAAACAAAAGTATGTCTGAACTAGCAAAGCTAAATGAATAACAAACTTCCTCGCTAAGACGAGGCAACAACCACGGGCAACACTGCCACTCAGGAAACTCCAAAACCAGCACTGCTAATTGCTACTGCTCTGAACCTGAGGCATTCCAAAAAAAAACAGAATACCTCAGCAAGAAGGTACAAAATGGTGGAAGGAAAAGCAATAAGCCAAAGTAAGCAAAGGTCAACAGGGGTACCAACTCAAGACCAAAACACTGAAGTAGAGTACAAAATAAAACAGGGCATCAACAGGAAAAGAACTCCTACGTGACTTGTCAAGTTCCACAAGGGTACACCAGATGCATAAGGCTATAAGGTGACTACATGAATATTTCACAAGAAAACAAATACCAAAACCTTTATTAGGCACCTGTGGTCGACTCTACCCAAAAACAAGGCGAAGTGGTCACTCTTGGACACACCACCCAAAAACACTGGCGAGGTGGTCACTCTTGGACACACCACCCAAAAACACTGGCGCGGTGGTCACTCTTGGACACACCACCCAAAAACAAAACGGGTATATAATCCGTCAAACTGCTAGGGAGTCTCACACTGTCCACCATGCACCGCAGACATCCAAAAAAACCAGGTAGACTTCCACAGGGCACTAATAAAGGTAACAAACACTGTGGTGGTGGAATCGTCCAATAACTCCCGCATTCCGGAAACCCAAAGAAACCACAACACAAATTTCTCGAGATTTGGCTCGATAGATTCTACTTGACATTACCGAACTCAAGACGCTGTTGATCAACCTCTAGGAGCAATTTACAGTCCTAGAAAAATTCTAACGCGCTAAATAACGAAAACTAAAACTTGCACGACCAATCACTAAGACGCACCAGGAACAATTAACCAAAACTAGGCAAAAGTCGGGCTTCCAAAGACAAAACTTTACGACAACAAGGATCGCTGAAACGATTAATCACAACAATGTTTTGGAAGAATAAGCGCAGAAAATTTAAGGAACATGAAAGTAAAGTCGTTACCATCAGATCGGACAAAGAGAAATGAGGGGAAACCACCACTTGCCTTGATTTTACCGGAAAAGTCCTCTGAATCGCTCCACGTCGAAGATCGGGGCAAAAGACTGCGGGAGGAGTTGAAATCTAGACAAAAAGGGTCGAAAAGGGGATTAGGGCCAAAAAAACCTAATGAGAAAATCTCAAGGAATGGGGAAGAAATTACCACAAGGGCGTAGCTCTCGACGAGAGCTTTCCAGATCTACAACCGGTTTGAAATTCCGAGCACCGGAGCACCGCCAACGGCCACCAGGAGGAATAAGGACGAATGACCTCTATCTCGCTCACGCCGCTCTGGTTCGGGAGGAAAAAGAATCGGAGAAGAAGATGAAGAAGGTATTTATACCAAGGGTGATAACAGGAAGAACAACAAAAAATAAATCGGGTTTGGCTGAACCGGTTTTCCCGAAGCAGAGGGGAAGGGATACTCGAGTATCAGACAGAACCTACTCAGGTAGTTCAATACTACTACTCGGGTGAGAGAAGGCCTACTCGTGTAGCTCATCACCACTACTCGAGTAACAGAAACCTACCCGAGTAGTTCATCACAACTACTCGAGTAATAGAAGCCTACCCGAGTAGTTCATTACATCTACTCGGGTAACAGAGGAGTACTCGGGTATAAGGGAATTACACGAGTACATCACAAGGGGACTACTCTAGTATAGGAAAATACTCGAGTACAGCTAGAAGATTACTCACGAATCCTGTTCGAAAATCGTCGAATGCAGAAAGAAGGGCCCGATCGTCGAACTCAGTTCGAAAATCGTCGAACTCAATTTAAAAATCGTCGAACTCAACACGGAGATCCGCTAGACCTACAGCAAGCTCCGCTCGACGATTCGTCGAGCTCAGCATGACAATCGTCAAGCTCCGCTCGACGATCGTCGACCACAGATAGCGCCCAGAAAAGAAGCTACAATCGTCGAGCTCCGCTCGAGGATCGTCGACCTCAGACAGGGCCATAAAAGAAGCTACAATCGTCGAGCTCCGCTCGACGATCGTCGACCTCAGACAGGGCCCAGAAAAGAAACGACAAATCGTCGAGCTCCGCTCGACGATCGTCGACCTCAGCCCAGCGCCCAGAAAAACATGACAAATCGTCGAGCTCCGCTCGACGATCGTCGAACTCAACACAGCACTCAGGAAAAGGAAATACAATCGTCGAGCTCCGCTCGACGATCGTCGAACCCGACACAGCGCCAAGAAAAACCGAAGAAAACTCGGTTCGACGAAAACCCACACCTTAGGAGGGCTTCCCGAGAAATCGACTCGAGCCCAAGGCATTAAAATAGAAATAATCGTGCTCAGATAGTCGAACAAGGAATATGAGTTCAAAACAAAGGCTCAAATGCGCCGAATTAAACGAAACTGACGACGTAAGCGAAAACTGCAGCTACGGACACAACAGCAAAGTCAAAACCAAAATCCTACGAGCCATTCCCGAGATATTAACCGCCAAAACATGCGGCGAACAAAAAAACAAAAACCCAAAACTTCGATCGCGCTCCGAGACTCTAAAAACGCTTGGGTTGCGACGAAACTGGACGAGCACGTCCAAAACTACTAAAATCCAACACTCGACGTTAAAAGTAACGCCACGACATCATAAATCTGACGTTGCCCAAACAAATAAAATCATCGAAAAAAATCAGGGGCGTTACAGTCACTCCCCCTAACAGGAAGTTTCATCCCGAAACTTATCACAACTCCAAAACCAACCAAAAATGATAAAATCCAACATAACTGAAAACATAACGACATACCTGAAACTAAGAGAAGAGGTGCGGATGATATTCTCTCATGGCTGATTCCAATTCCCACGTCGCGCTCTCGACGTCTTGATTTCTCCAAAGAATCTTGACCATAGGGATGGTCTTTCTCCGCAACACACGCTCTTGAGAATCCAGAACACGTATAGGTTCTTCAACATAAGTAAGGTTGGGCTAAATATGGGGTATCGAGTCGAGGACTTGACGACCACTACGAACACACTTCCTCAACTGGCTCACATGGAACCCATCATGGACACCAGGGAAAGTCACAGGCAATTCCAGCCTATAAGCTGACACTCCGATGCGCTCAAGAATCTGGACAGGTCCCACATACCGGGGGTCTAACTTGTGGTTCCTTCCAAACCTTTTAACACCAGACATCGGAGAAACCTTCAGAAAAACCAAGTCTCCAACCGCAAACTCCAGATCGACCCTTCGTAGACTAGCATACTTCTCATAGAGCTCTTGAGCCACACGAAGCTTTTCCCGAATATGAGTCACGACACAATTCATCTCTTCAAGGGCTTCCGGACCTAACAACGGTCTCTCACCAACTTCAGTCCAAAACAAAGGAGTTCTACAATGCCTCCCATACAAGTCCTCAAACGGGGCCATCTGCAGACTTTCTTGATAACTATTATTATAAGCAAACTCCATGAGTCTGAGACGCTCATCCCAAGCACCACCATGATCCAAAATATAACATCTGATCATATCTTCTACGATTTGATTTACCCTTTCTGTTTGACCATTAGTCTGCGGATGATAGGCGGTGGAATACCTTAAATCAGTACCCAACCCCTCCTGTAAACTCTTCCATAAGCCAGACGTAAATCTAGAGTCCCGATCTGATATGATACTAACAGGCACACCATGTAACCTGATGATCTCTTCAAGATATAACTCAGCTATCTTCTTCATCGAGTACCCAATCTTAAATGGAACAAAGTGAGCACACTTTGTCAATCTGTCGACTATCACCCAAACAGAGTCGTGCCCACGGGGAGATTTTGGCAAACCGGTGATAAACTCCATTGAAATACTCTCCCATTTCCAACTTGGAATATCAAGCAGTGTCAATTTACCACCAGGCTTTCTGTGATCAGCTTTAACATGCTGACAAGTATAACATTCTGATACAAACTTTGCGATGTCATTCTTCATCCCTGACCACCAAATAATTTGCTTTAGATCTTTATACATCTTAGTGGAACCTGGGTGGTAGGTTACACTGGAACCATGAGCTTCACCACAGATCCTATCTCGAATATTGCCAAAGGTGGGGACGCAAAATCTACACCGATACTTCAGGGTGTCCAACTCATCCACAGAGAAATCGGGTAGCTCTCCATTCAAAGTCCTATTCCGGAGGTGCAACAAATCAGGATCATCCTTCTGATATGCTCGAGTAAGGGAAATCCAAGAGGGTTCTTCTGCTTCTAGACTAGCAGGCACAGTACTACTCCCAACCTCAATATCCATCAACAAAAATTCTTCTATCAAGGACTGCATCGACAGATTAAAAATCTTAGCGGTCTTTCTACTCAAGGCATCGGCTACTACATTAGCCTTTTCTGGATGATAAAGAATTTCCACTTCATAATTCGCCACATATTCTAACCACCGACGCTGGCGTAGATTTAGTTCTTTCTGAGTGAAGACGTACTTCAAACTCTTATGGTCCGTATAGATCTTGCACAACGCGTCATATAATAAGTGTCTCCAAAGCTTCAGCGCATAAATTACGGCAGTAAACTCCAAATCGTACGTAGGATAGTTTCTCTCGAGGATCTTTAGTTGCCTCGATCCATACGCGATCACCTTGCCATCTTGCATTAAAACACAACCAAGTCCGATGTGTGACGCATCAACACACACCGCATACTCAACTCCTTCAGTAGGTAAGGTTAAAATCGGAGCAGTACATAATCTTTTCTTCAGCTCTTGAAAAGCCTCTTCACACTTATCACTCCAAATGAAAGCAGTATTCTTCTGAGTAAGTCTAGTTAGAGGAGCAGACAATACCGAAAATCCTTCCACGAATCTTCTATAATAGCCGGCTAGGCCTAAGAAACTCCTAATCTCCTTAGGTGTAGAAGGTCTCTCTCATTCCATTACAGCAAAAATCTTGGTCGGGTCTACAGAAATACCGTCCTTGCTTACAACATGACCAAGAAAGGACACCTGAGGTAGCCAGAACTCACACTTACTCAACTTCGCATATAACTTATGCTCCCTCAGGGTCGACAACACCAGACGCAAATGCTGAGTATGCTCCTCAACATTGCGGGAATACACCAAGACATCATCTACGAACACAATAACAAATCTGTCCAAGAAATCTTTAAACACCCGATTCATCAAATCCATGAAAGCAGAGGGTGCATTGGTTAAACCAAAAGACATCACCAAAAACTCATAATGTCCATGCCGAGAACGGAAAGCGGTTCAGGGAATATCTGCCTCTCGAATCCTCAACTGGTGGTAGCCTGAGCGAAGATCGATCTTTGAAAATACCGAGCTACCACGCAATTGGTCGAACAAATCATCAATCCTTGGTAGGGGATATCTATTCTTAATTATTACCTTGTTCAATTCCCTATAATCGATGCAAAGTCTCATCGATCCATCTTTCTTCTTGACGAACAAAACATGAGCACCCCATGGAGAAGTACTTGGCCTAATACAACCACAACTGAGCAACTCATCGAGCTGAGTACGCAACTCATCCAACTCACGCGGAGCCATACAGTACGGTGCTTTAGCAATAGGACGAGTACCTGGTTCGAGGTCTATCACAAACTCTATCTCCCTTTCAGGAGGAAGTCCTGGAAGACTATCAGGAAAGACATCTGGAAACTCTCGCACCACCGAGGCATCCTCCAGACGTGGTGTAACAAAAGCTGTTTCCAGAGCAAAAATAGAAACCAAGAATGCCTCGCAACCAGACTCTATAGCACGACATGCACGTACCGCAGAAATGACAGGAGAAACTCTGTCCTGAAATCCATAGACTCTCATAGGTTGTCCGTCGTCCATTCTGAGATCCAATCGCTTAGCCTTGCACTGGATGACCGCATCATACTTAGACAGCCAGTCCATGCCCAGAATCACATCAAAATCAGACAGATCCAAAATCATCAGATCCGCATAGGCTAGCAAATTGCCAAGATAAATAGGGCATCTCAGAACTCCTTGGTTAGATATCACAGAATCACTGGAGGGGAGCTTGACATTGAAGGAGCCTCCCAAATGGTCCACACTCAGACGATGTTTATCAAAAAATCTTCGGGCCACAAAGGAATGGGTGGCACCCGAGTCGAAAAGAACACGAGCCCACCTATTCTACACCTTAAACTCCCCTAAAACCGTAACATACATAACTACACGAACGATAACTAGGTTAAAAACGATAACCAACAAGGATAAATTAAACTGAGGCTAACCTGATATCACTTGCGTAGAGGTTTGGGCTTCCTCACTGGTCATCACGTTCAGCTTTCCCTTTCCTTTATCCAGGTTTGGCGGCGGCGACAGAGCTCGAAGTGGGGCAAGCTGCAGCGGGGACGGAGCCTGGGGGCACGCAGACTTCTGGTGTCCCTTCTGCCCACACTGGAAGCAAATCCTTTCTTTCATCCAGCAGCGAGTCATGTGATGACCCTTCCTTGCACAGAACGAGCACACAAGCTCTCCCTTGGGTGCACCTTGGATGGCATGCACCTGCTGCTGCTTCAGGGTGGCAGTCCTCTTGAAGCACCTTTCGTAGGGGTGGCCAGGACAACCACAGAAGCTACACACTTCCTTACTTTTCTTCTTCGAAGAAGGGACAGATGCCCTGGAGCTACCGTCCTCAACACCTTTTCTTTTCTTCTTCCTTGCCGCAGTACCGCGGTTCTTGGCGTTTTCAATCGCCTCCACTTTTAAAGCGGCTTCCACTGCTTCAGCATAACTTTTAGCTTGGTAAGCGCATGCCAACTGCTAGACATCGCTTCTTAATCCTCCCAAGAAACTTTTCACTCTTCCCTCCTCAGAAGCTACCAAATCAGGAGCAAACCTGCTTAGTTTGCTAAACTCGATCTCATACTCGCTCACGGTGAGCTGTCTCTGCTTTAGATGCAGGAAGTTATTCATCAGGCGGTCTTGCTCGACCGAGGGTAGAAATTTCTTCAGCAGCATCTTCTTAAAAGATTCCCAAGTACAGCATTCCTTCAGACCCTCTCTTTCCCGAATCCACCAACTCTTCGCCAGACCTTTTAACTGATAGGCTGCAATCATCACCTTCTGGGCTTCTAGAATTCCAGAATACGAAAACATCTCCTCGATGGAGATGATCCAATCATCTATGTTGGAACACCCTATTACTGATTTGGGTCAGGATCACTATGTCTCTTAGGAAACCTGTTTTGACCTCATTGTATAGATCTAAAGGTCAATTAGAATTGAGTCTAAGGGTTAGTAGTTAGGTTTGGAAGCTGCCCTCAAGACCAGGTTTTTCAGTTTGGAGACCAAGTCATTTCGTCGAGCTCAGTACGACGAATCGTCGAACTCCAATCGACGATCGTTGAGCTCACTTCGACGAGTCGTCGAACTCCATTCGACGATCTCTGAGCTCAACTTCATCAAGTCGTCGAACTCCATTCGACGATCTTCGAGCTCAGTTCGACGATCTTAACTCCAGTTTGTTTCTCTATCTCTGAGTTCAGTTCGACGATAGTTGAGCTCAGATCGACGATCTCTGTTTCTATCTAAGTCCAAATCTCTGAGCTCAGTTCGACGATAGTGGAGCTCAGTTCGACGTTTTTCTGAGGAGTTAAATGTTTTTCAAGATTCAAATACAGACTGTTGAGGAATTATTGTCAGCAATTAATTTAGAGATCTTGTAGCCGTTTTCATTTATTTTGGAGCAAGTTTCAAGCGATTTTCAAGGAATGTTTTATTGGACTTTCCTCCAGAAGACAATTGCAATTAAGGAAGTCATTTAATGACAGGCCAAAGACTATCTTGGACAGAGGATCATTTCTATTCAGAGAAAAGGAATAAAAGATCAGATTTTTTCAATTCCAAAAATAGAAGAACAACAAGTTAGAAAAATATTCTCTGCAACAATATTTCTCTGCAACAACATCTTTCACAACACCAACAATCACACAAGAGAAAGAAAGAGAGTTGCAGACAGTCTCTGTCTCAAGAATTCATACAAGAACACATCACCAAAGGAGATCAACAAACTGAAATCTTCAGATCTCTCTTGATTCAAGTGTTCAAGGCCATCATCATTCAAGACTCCAGACACCTCACATTTCAGTTGTTGCTGAAATCATCATTTGCTGGAGATCAATTTTCTGAAGGCCTATCACCCTACTGCAAAGCTTCATTTCCTGATCAACTCAAGATCTCAGGGGGAGCTTTGACAATATCCACTATCTTCTCTCTGACTGTTGACAGAGAAGATCATCTCATCCCTCTCTCTCTCTCTGCTGTAAAGGGTTTTTCAAACTCCCTTCAAAAGTTTGTGTTTGGTTTTTGAGCACCTTATCAAAAGCTCATTGGTGGCAAGACACCTGATCAAAAAATCTGGTTTGGTTTTTGAGCACCTTATCAAAAGCTTATTGGTGCCCAGGACACCTGATCAACTCATCCTGCAGTGGATTCCTACCTAGGGTGGTAGAAGAGTGGATGTACCCAGGTTGATTGGGGAACCACTATAGCTCCTTGTGTCTTCTGGTTGCTTGTTTTTCTTTTTGTTTCTGGCTGTGGTTTGTGACTAGGTTGCTTTGTGACTAGATTGTTCTGTGATCATTCTGTGATTAGATTTACTTTTTATTATTTACTTCCCTGTTCACATTAGAATACAACAACTGTTATAAACGTTTTTAGCAAACACCATACTCTATTCACCCCCCTCTAGAGTATATCAGATCTAACTCGCACTTTCAATTTATAATCATAAAGTCAGCACTCCCATCGAAAGTGCGAGGCCCCAACCGCTAGAAGTGCGATATGAAATTCATTTCTGGTGGTATCGCCATCGGGGGCACCAGAGGAGCAAGGGTATTGGGCATGGCTTGGCCCGAGGCGGGCTCTTGCGCTGAAGGTTGCTGTGCGAGAGCGGCAGACAACAAAGACTCAATTTGCGATTGCATCGCTACCACTTGTCTCGACAGAGCCTCATTGCTCTGACGCAGACTCTTGATAATCGCATCACTATGTGCACCTGATGACTCACCCTCTGACTGGGGAGTCGACCTCGTCGCAGGACTCTTTGGCGGCATTTCTAAAAAGGCAAATGAACAACTCATCAAAATCCTAGCTTACAATAAAGCCACACAACTAGTTCAGACCATACTTAAAAGACACTTGCTTATGCTGCAACTTGCTCTGGGAATTTATAATGATGTTATGTCCTACTTAGGATGATATCCTCTCATCCTATTGACTCTTGTGCCTATGACATGAATGCATGTGTTTAGATTCGTTTTCTGATTTAAAACCATGTGTGTACATATGTCATCCCGCAAATCTTTAGCTTGGCACGTTGTGCTTATGCAATGTTATGCTATGCATGATTGTGCTATGCATTCTAAAAAGGCCCTAATGCATGTTATGAGCGGCGTACACATGAAAATGTTATGCATCCCATACTACATAACATTCTCATGCAACAAAAAAGAAACATGCTAGTCGCATTCATGTGGTGAGGTTATGTATCCCATACTGCATAACCCTCACATGTTGCCCCTATGGTGGATCCATATACAGACACATATTATGCATCTCATACTACATAACATGCCCCGTATACTTCATGTTATGCTATGAGTGTAGTGTTTGTGCTTCAGCCAAGACGTGGTGATGACATATCAGTGTGTGTATGATATGATGCTAAACACCTAATACCAACAAGGAAAGGTTGCCGACAAATTGTCAAGCAACCTCCCTCTGATACAAACTGTCATAACCCGCATTTTCACCGCAAATAAGGCTTATCAGAGTAAGGGAAAATTCGTGTCATGATGCCATGTCAGCAGGGGATAACTGCGGACGCTCAGGCAGACACCAAACTAATCATGAAGAAAAATTCTTTTGAAGTTATTTTAAGGAAAATTATTTAAGTGCAGAGGTTAGCCATATCCCTCGGCTTAGTGGATCATTTAGTCTACGAATCAAAATATATTATATGCTGTGGAAAAATACTTGATTAGATTAACTCGAGCGTCCTACATGAGTAAAAACGTCCCTAAAGGACAACTCATGCCATGCAAGACTATAAATTTATTATAATAGGAAAGATAGCTTTTACGGTCGCTAAAAATAACATGTTGGAGTTTCAAAATTATGCGATGCATGAAGTAATAATAGAAGATTTTATAGTTGAAAATACCTAATATGCATTACTAACATAAATCCTCCCAGAGAACAAGTAATCCACATCCAAACTTAAAGAAATGAGCAGCTAGTAAGTATCGAACAACTAACAAATCAGTGGGCGCCAACAAGCTGACACGAACACACGAACAAAAGTATGTCTGAACTAGTAAAGCAAAAAAACAGCAAACTACCTCGCTAAGATGAGGCAATAACCACGGCCAACACTGCCGCTCAGGAAACTCCAAAACCAGCACTGCTAACTGCTACTGCTCTGAACCTGAGGCATTCAAAAAAAAAACAGAACACCTCAGCAAGAAGGTACAAAATGGTGGCAGGAAAAGCAATAAGCCAAAGTAAGCAAAGGTCAACAGGGGTACCAACACAAGACCAAAACACTGAAGTAGAGTACAAAAGAAAACAGGGCATCAACAGGAAAAGAACTCATACGTGACTTGTCACGTTCCACAAGGGTACACCAGATGCACAAGGCTATAAGGTGACTGCATGAATATTTCACAAGAAAATAAATACCAAAACCTTTATTAGCCACCTGTGGTCGACTCTACCCAAAAACACGGCGAAGTGGTCACTCTTGGACACACCACCAAAAAACACTGGCGAGGTGGTCACTCTTGGACAAACCACCCAAAAACACTGGCGGGGTGGTCACTCTTGGACACACCACCCAAAAACAAAACGGGTATATAATCCGTCAAACTGCGAGGGAGTCTCATACTCTCCAACATGCACCGCAGACATCCAAAAAAAACCAGGTAGACTTCCACAGGGCACTAATAATGGTAACAAACACTGCGGTGGTGGAATCGTCCACTAACTCCCGCATTCCGGAAACCCAAAGAAACCACAACACAAATATCTCGAGATTTGGCTCGACAGATTCTACTTGACATTACCGAACTCAAGACGCTGTTGATCAACCTCTAGGAGCAATTTACAGTCCTAGATAAATTCTAACGCGCTAAATAATGAAAATTAAAACATGCACGACCAATCACTAAGACGCACCAGGAACAATTAACCAAAATAAGGCAAAAGTCAGGCTTCCCAAGACAAAACTTTACGACAACAAGGATCACTGAAACGATTAATCACAATAATGTTTTGGAAGAATAAGCGCAGAAAATTTAAGGAAGATGAAAGTAAAGTCGTTACCATCAGATCGGACAAAGAGAAACGAGGGGAAACCACCACTTGCCTTGGTTTTACCGGAAAAGTCCTCTGAATCGCTCCACGTCGAAGATCGGGACAAAACACTGCGGGAGGAGTTGAAATCTAGACAAAAAGGGTCGAAAAGGGGATTAGGGCCTTAAACCCTAACTAGAAAATCTCAAGGAACGGGGAAGAAATTACCACGAGGGCACAACTCTCGACGAGAGCTTTCCAGATCTACAACCGGTTTGAAATTCCGAGCACCGGAGCACCGCCAATGGCCACCGGGAGGAATAAGGACGAACGACCTCTATCTAGCTCACGCCGCTCTGGTTCGGGAGGAAAAAGAATCGGAGAAGAAGATGAAGAAGGTATTTATACCAAGGGTGATAACAGGAAGAACAACAAAAAATAAAAAGGGTTGGGCTGAACCAGTTTTACCGAAGCAGAGGGGAAGGGATACTCGAGCATCTGACAGAACCTACTCGGGTAGTTCAATACTACTACTCGGGTGAGAGAAGTCCTACTCGTGTAGCTCATCACCACTACTCGAGTAACAAAAACCTACCCGAGTAGTTCATCACAACTACTCGAGTAACAGAAGCCTACCCGAGTAGTTTATTACATCTACTCGGGTAACAGAGGAGTACTCGGGTATAAGGGAATTACACGAGTACAGCACAAGGGGACTACTCGAGTGTAAGGCAAATACTCGAGTACAGCTAGGAGATTACTCACGAATCCTGTTCAAAAATCGTCGAACTCAGAATGCAGGGCCCGATCGTCGAACTAAGTTCGAAAATCGTCGAACTCAATTCGAAAATCGTCAAACTCAATACGGAGATCCACTAGACCTACAGCAAGCTCCGCTCGATGATTCGTATAGCTCAGCACGAAAATCGTCAAGCTCCGCTCGATTATCGTCGACCACAGATAGCGCCCAGAAAAGAAGCTACAATCGTCGAGCTTCGCTCGACGATCGTCGACCTCAAACAGGGCCCAGAAAAGAAGCTACAATCGTCGAGCTCAGCTCGACGATCGTCGACCTCAGGCAGGGCCCAGAAAAGGAACGACAAATTGTCGAGCTCCGCTCGACGATCGTCGACCTCAGCCCAGCGCCCAGAAAAACATGACAAATTGTCGAGCTCCGCTCGACGATCGTCGAACTCAACACAGCGCTCAGGAAAAGGAAATACAATCATCGAGCTCCGCTCGATGATCGTCGAACCCAACACCGCCAAGAAAAACCAAAGAAAACTCGGTTCGACGAAAACCCACACCTTATGAGGGCTTCCCGAGAAATCGACACGAGCCCAAGGCATTAAAATAGAAATAATCGTGCTCAGATAGTCGAACAAGGAATATGAGATCAAAACAGAGGCTCAAACGCGCCGAATTAAACGAAACTCATGCCGTAGGTGAAAACTGTAGCTACGGACACAATGGCGAAGTCAAAACCAAAATCCTACGAGCCATTCCCGAGATAATAACCGCCAAAACATGCGGCAAACAAAAAACCAAACCCAAAACTTCAATCGCGCGCCGAGACTCTAAAAACGCTCGGGTTGCGACGAAACTGGACGAGCACGTCCAAAACTACTCAAATCCAACACTCGATGTTAAAAGTAACGCCACGACGTCATAAATATGACGTTGCCCAAACAAATAAAATCATCGAAAAAATCGGGGGCGTTACAGAGGGATACGACCATTAAAACCTAACTTAATTACAGTTTCTTCATAATAAATTATGGATTTCAGATAAAAGTGTTGAGTTGGAGTCTTGGCCTGAGCGTTTGCAGTTATCCCTTACACGACGTGACTTCATGATGCATGTTTTCTCTTACTCTAATATATATTAATTAAATGCAGAGAAAATGCGGGTTGTGATAATTGAGAATGGAGCTTTCAACAATACCAGCAAATGATTGAGTGAGGGTAATATGAGGTTTTTCTCCACCAGTAGCTTGAGACATAACTATGACTATTCTCAGGTCGTCTTGAACGCCAACTCAGGATGAGTTGCATTCTCAGCTGGGGCACTAGTCTTCACTTGATCAGGTTGCTCCCCCTCAACATATGCTTCCAGTTCCAACGGATTAATTATGTTCTTAGCTTGTTCTTCTGAATCAACCTGAACTTGGATACTTTCACCTTTCTATGTCTCTTCTTCTCAACTGAACCTATGATCAGTATTTTGTCATTCCTTTCCAGAATCTTAACATTCATTCTCTTCATGTGATGGATCTTTATACCTTGTTTATTGTTGAATTTCTTAGGATAACCATTCAGAAGGTATAAAGATAGGATTCTTTCCATGTTAGGTACCTGAAGGCTATGCTGTAATTTTTGGAAGACAAGTTGAGCCAAGTTTGTCTTCTTCTTCAGAATCACTGTGGTCATTAATTCAAACATAGTTTTTGATATTCTGTCATGAGACCCCACCTTGCACATGAGGGCCTTCCCGATAATGTCAGCAACAAGTTTTACTTTTTGATTGAAGAATTTCCTTTCCGGGGAACAATATATTTCTCCCGAGAATTCACAAGAATCTAGAGCATCTATGATCTCCTATGTTGTGATTTCCTGGTGTTCTTCCTCAACTACAGGTGGAAAACACAGTGTCTTGGCAATTCTCTTAGGGCTGATCTTTATTTTTACACTTCCAATCTTACTCTTAATGGAATTTCTAGCAGGAGACACTTTGATATTTGAATAAAGTTCATGCACTTCCTCGTTTAAAATTAAACACAACTCTGATAGAATGAACTCTAAGTTAACGACATCCAGTTGTCTGATTACAAATTTAATTTCATCTAGAGCTGATTGAAATCCAAATCTAACACGTCACTACCTTCATGTAGTATTTTCTTTGATTTATGGGCCATTTGAGTGAAGGCTTATTCTTTTGAGTGGTTGCGTGATACGAAGAGTAAAAGATGGTGTTTTAGGGCAAGAAGTTTTATGTACTAAACTTAACCATTTGGCTTATATATATTTTAATATATCTAAAAAATTTAGAGATTGAACCGCCTCATACCAGTAATGGTGATCTATTTAAGATCTGATGGTTGAAATTTAATTTGAGGATAGAATGAGCGATAACATCTTGTCAAGATGATATCGCTTTGACAGAGAGGAATTTTTTTATGTCCTCAAAATGATCTAGAAGATAAAGTCGATATAGATTCAATCAATCTTCTTTTCCCCATTTGAACTTTCTATAGATCAAGACGACAATATCACTCTTGAGTGAGAGTCAAATGACTCCTTAGATGTCCCTGCAAGCATGGTAAATGACTTAACATCTACCAGATGATATTTAATAACAATTAACTATAATAAAAGGAATAACCTATGCAGGCATTGCTATTTTAGGTCGAGCATACCCAAATCAATTTTAAATGAATTGAACTTAGTTTCATCTAGAGGTTTGGTGAATATATCAACCACTTGTTTATTTATGGGTAGAAACTCAAGGAAGATATCCTACTTTTCAATATGCTCTCTAATGAAGTGATACCTTATCTTTATATACTTTGTCCTGCTGTGTGACATAAGATTATTAACAATAAAGATGACACTAGATGAGTCACAAAATATAGGGGGTTTTACTTATCTGGAGATTATAGTCCTGCAAGTGATGCTGAATCAACAACAATTATGCACAACAGCTATCTGCTAAGATATACTCTGACTTAACTGTGGAAATAGCCACACTAGTCTGCTTCTTGTTGCTCTAAGAGATCAATCTTATCCTTAGGAACTGGCATGTCCCAAAGGTACTTTTCCTGTCTTCTTTGCAACATGTAAAATCTGCATCTAAAAAGGGAATTAGCTCAAAGTTATTGTTACTAAAGTACCATATGCAAAATTGTTGAGTGCCCTCAAGGTATCTCAAAATCCTCTTTGCAGCTTGTAACGCCCCGGATTTTTCGTTGAATGATTGCATACGCTTGATGGACATTACGTTGGCTTTGACCGTTGTTCGTGCATGGTGATGAGAGTTGAAAGAACTCCATAGTCATTTTTGAGTGACACGACCTGGGATACGGGCGTGTCCCAGGGCGTGTCCAGCTCGGGATGCGTTTTGGCTGTGTGGTCGTCGAACTTCGTTCGACGAAGTTACGGGAGGAACACGCCCCCTGACACGGGTGTGTCGGGGCGTGACCCAGGGCATGACCTGGGGCATGACCTCCTTGACTCGACGAATTTTCTTGCGTCGCATTGAGCTCGACGAATGGGGTACACGCCCCGTGAAACGGGCGTGTCACGGGCCGTGTCCCGCTGGGTCGACGAATTTCGCTCGACGAATGTCGAGTGTCGAGTGTCGGGTGTCGAGTGTCGAGAGAGGGGTACACGGCCTGTGACACGGGCATGTCACAGGGCGTGTCCCGCTATGTCGAAGTGTCGACACTTTTAGTCGACGAAATGTCGAGACACGGGTTATACGCCCTAGGTCACGGGCGTGACCGACCCGTCACGGGCGTGTACCCGACCATGTACCTTGTGGATAAACTTGAATTTGTCGACATTCTGCGCCGCTTAAGGTACACGCCCAGTGACACGGGCGTGACACAGGGCGTGACAGGGCTGAAAATCGACTTTTTTTCAGTTTTTTGTGCCGTTCGTTTCTCTGATTCTGGATCAAACGGTCCAGCTCTGTCCTGGACAAAATACGGCCGAGACAAGAGTTTTCCTCCTCACTTATTCCCTTCTTCATATTCTTCCCCATTTCAAAGAGAAAGCATGGGAGAAAAGCTAAGGCAAGGGAAGAAAAAGGAAAAAGAGGAGCAGCCGTCGCAGTGTCATCTCGGTTCAGGCAAGCGGTGTTCTTCACCCTTGCTAATCTTATCTTTTGTTAGATGATTTTTGCGATGTTTGCCAATCTTGTCTTTGTTCGTTGATTCTTGAAAGTGTAGCTAGTTTCCCTTTCAAGTTTGTTAGCTTTACTCTTCTTGTTTCTATTGCACCTTTGTCTACTATGCTAGCTTTGTTAATCTTGTCTTGAATCGCACCCATGAATAATCTTGTCTTTCAAGACTTTCCCAATCTATATGCTTACCTATTGTTCATCTAATTTTGCCATGTTTTACCTTGTATTTCTCTATTATTTACCTTTCTTGTTCATACGATTAGAGATCTTGTTGTGTTTAGTCGGCGTTGTTACTGGTGGGGTTCGCATATGGTGAAGTAGAGACCCAAACTCTATCAAGTTGACATAACTTGGGCAATTTGTGGTCATGAGTGAGGACGATGAAATGAAACGTGTTTAGCTTGGGTTATGGTGAGTTTTGCGAGGCGAATTGTGAACCTGGCAGGAGCGTTTGTGTGAGGATTCTGCAAGGGGTGGTGTGGTTTCAGCCTTGGTGGCCACCGGGTTTTGTTTTGTGGTGTAGAGCACCGTTTTGTCCCCGATTTGGGCTGGCTTTTATTGGTGCGTTCCACTTTAGGACCGCCACCAAAAGACCCTTGCGGAATCGAACCAAACCGCTGCTTATGTTTCACTAGTATAGTTGTTTCTTGTTATAAAGATGATGGAATGGGCATATATGTTGCCTTTTTGCTCCTGCGGGTTGAGCAGGACTTGATGAGAATTTCACGCACTTGGTGCGTTTTAAACTTTGGGTTGGCAGTGTTTGACACTTGTTTTCCACCCTGTTCTTTTCACTCGTTTTATATGAAAAATTACTACGGGGTTGGTAAGCCCCTTCGTCATATTTTATGAACTTAATGCTCTATGTTGTAGCTTTGATGATTGCTGAGGTGTTCTTTCTTGAATGCCTCAGGTGCAGGTTGTAGCCGGTTGAGCGGCTAGGTATTTGGTGGAGTTTACTTGGAGCTAGCCAATCTTGCTTAGCGAGGTAGTTCTTTACTTTGTTGTACAGACATACAGACGCCCCAGTGGGTTCGTGTCAGCTTGTTGACGCCCATTGGTGGTTTTCTTTAGTGGCTACATATGAATGATATACTGCTATTATGAATCATTGGGATGATATCTACTTGCTCTTGGGACTGTTTTATGCTAGGTTGCATTAGGTATTTTTAAGCTAAAAAACCTACTATTGTATATCATTCATAACATGTTTTGGTCAACTAATCAAGTATTTTCCAAACAATGTAAAAAAGAGGATTTCTTATATTATGGTAAATCTAGTTTGCATATATTAAATCGCTATAAGTAAACTAACGTATTTTCCAGCGCGTACAAACACACGTTTTGATCCATAAGGCCGAGGGATACGGCCATCAAACTAAACGGTTTTCTGGCATTTAACTGATGGATTTCAATTAATAAAGTAAGCGTCAAGGTTTTGCCTGAGCGCGTGCAGTTATCCCCTGCACGACGTGGCATCATAACACGTAGTTCCTCTTACTCTGATACGATGTACTCGTTGAGGAAATGCGGGTTGTGACAGTTGGTATCAGAGGGAGGTTTGCTTGACAATTGGTCGGGCAAACTTTCCTTTTAGTAAAAATTATTAATCATCATCATATTATACACACACCGAGGTGCCATCAGTATGTCTTGGCCTAAGCACGAACACTACACTCATGGCATGAACGGAAGTATACGGGGCATATTATGTAGTATGGGATGCATATTATGTAGTTGTATATGGATCCACCATAGGGGCAACATGTGAGGGTTATGTAGTATAGGATGCATAACCTCACCACATGGATTCAACTAGCATGTTTTCTTTTATTCGTTGCATACAATGTTATGTAGTATGGGATGCATAGCATGGTGATGCGTACGACCGCTCATGGCATGCATTAAGGCCTTTTTTTAGAATGTATAGCACAGCACGCATAACATAATATTGCATGAGCACAACGTGCCAAACTAAAGATTTACATGATGACACCTGTACACACATGGTTTTGGGTCAAATAAATTCATGCATTCATGGTTTAGGCACAAGTTTGTGGGATGACGGTGAGTCATCTTAGGCTAGGCATAACATCATTCTTAAACTCCCAGAGCAAGTTAGCAGTTGATGTTCATATTTATATATGTATTGTCTGTACATAGTAGTTGTGTGTTTTGTTGGGTTTGAGCTTGATGAGGGTGAACGTGTTTATAGGATGTCGAAGCGTCCAGTGACAAGGCAGACTCCCCAATCAGAGGGCGAGTCTTCGGGCGCACAAAACAATGCCCTGATGGATAGCCTACGGCAAAGTAATGAGGTTTTAACTACGCAGGTGCAGGATGTGCAGTCCCAGCTCCAAGCGATGTCATCAGTGATGTCTGGGCTGGCACCCAGAGTGTAGGAGCCTGCCGTGGGTCCAGCTGTTTCTACTCCTTCCGTGGAGTTGATTCCCCTAGTTTTGGTTCCTCCTGCGATGACTTTTATCTCGCAGTTTCAGCGACTTGGACCACCTACCTATAATGGAAAAGCGGACTTTGTGATCTTGGATGATTGAGTGATCACGTTGGAAGAGATGTTTGTCTATTCTGGCATTACCGAGGACCAGAAGGTGATGCTTGCCGCCTACCAACTAAAAGGACTGGCAAAAAGTTGGTGGTTGAGAGAAAAGGAAAGCTTAGTGGCGGGATGTTCATGGGAAGTCTTCAAAGAAATGCTACGATGCAAATTTTTGCCGTCGGTTGAAAGGGACCGCCTGATGAATGACTTCTTGTACCTGAAGCAGAGGAAACTCACAGTTAGTGAGTATTAAATTGAGTTTAGCAAGCTAAGTCGGTTCGCTCCGGGCTTGGTGACTACGGAAGCTGACCGAGTGAAGAGATTTCTTGGCGGACTTCGGAGCGATGTTCAACAGTTCGCAAGTGTTTATGGAGCGACGAGTTACACCAGTGTGGTTAAGGCTGATTTGAAGGTTGAAGCTATAGAAAATGCAAAACAAAGAGGGTAGCTGATGAGGAAGGACAATAGAAAGCTGGTGGAAGGGAAAAGCTCCCAATAATCAGACGTAAGGAAGAAGAATAAGGAGACGTGTAGCTTCTGTGGCCGGTCAGGCCACCCGGTTGAGAAATGTTTCAAGCGGCTGGGAATCAGAAGAAGGAGCAGGTGCACGCAATTCAGGGTGCGACGACCAGAGACTTGGAGTGTATAAGTTGTGGGGGAAGAGGTCATGATGTGGGCCGCTGCTGGGTCAAAGACAAGGTGTGCTTTCAGTGTGGCAAACAGGGACATCTCAAGGCAAGGTGCCCACAAAACCTGTTGAAACTTGTGAAGTGAAAGTGGGTGAATGGAAGGCTTGGGCAACCTATCCGCGCGGACTACGCGGACAGGGTTTGCGGACTGCTAAGTCGGCGGGGATGTTGCAGGTGGTTTGCTCTGTGGCGGCCTGGGCGGTCTGTTCGCGCGGACTACGCGGACAGCAACGGCGATCTGTCAGGCCAGGGATTACTCAGCAGGTAGTTTGTTCCCAGGAAGTAACCGGGCGGATATAAATGCTATCCGCGGAGTCTAGCATAAATCGGACTGATGAACTGGAGCTTGGCAGACCGGTTTGGCAGTTGCCTTGGTCTTGCTCCAGTGAAGCGGCAAGTGGAAGCCGCGGAGATCGCCGGTCAGTGCGGACAGAAACTGGAGGTCGCCCGGTATGGCGGGCTAGATCCAGTGTCCGCCAGTAAGTGCGGACTGGCCCATGTGGCCAGTGGACTGGACTTGGTAAGATCTGAACCAAGTCCAGGTTGGCTCAGTCCGGGGAGATCGCGCAGTGGAGCGCGGGCTGCTTTCTCAGTCCGCCAAGCCTAGTAGAAGTGCTGTTGCCTTGTTTGCTAAGCTTGGGGGTATGCGGACTGGAGGATTGCCTGGGCAAGAGCATGCGGACTGGAGCCAGAGTCCGCTGAGTCCGGTATAGCCTTGTGATGAGGTTATGGACTCAGGGATGCGGACTGAGACAGTCAGCGGGGATGCGGACTGGAGAAGTCTGCAGTGCATGCGGACTGGAGTCTACTGTTA
The DNA here is from genome assembly GCA_039583875.1 of Platanthera guangdongensis. Lineage (NCBI taxonomy): Eukaryota > Viridiplantae > Streptophyta > Magnoliopsida > Asparagales > Orchidaceae > Platanthera > Platanthera guangdongensis. The sequence continues at coordinate 177,052,496 of CM077152.1, read as the reverse complement.
ATAGACTGGATTGGCGTATCCGCCGAGTCCGGAGGTGCCTTGGAGGAGGCAATGGACTTGGGATATGCGGACGGAAGCCGGGTGTCCGCTTGAGTCCGGCAGGTGCCTTGATGGCGAAGCTGCGGGCTCGGGTTATGCGGGCTGGTGCTGTGTCCGCGGATTGGCGGACACGGCTGTTGTGGAGTCCGGCTGTGGTGGTCCTGGCTTGGCCTCTGGCGGCAAGGCGGGCTGGATATTGGAGTCCGGCCTTGGATAAGCTGGGGCGGACTGGCTATTTGCACAGGAGCGGCGAACTGGAATGTGTGTCTGCGGGCTGGCGGACACACTTGTTCTTGCTGCGAGATGTGGCGGTGATCCTATCGGCTAGGGCAGTGACCATACTCATCATCGTGCCTATAAATAGGACCCATGTCACATCAGGAGTAACGAACCTGAACTGAAGTAAGTGAACAGTAATTGAGCTCGCGTAAGTTGCTGCGGTCTGGACTTTGGTGTCCGCACGGGTAGAGAGTTGACCCGGTTGTGCTGTGCAGGTTGTGCGGATAGCGCTGGAAAGCCAGGACTTGGCTCTGATTGCGGTCAGGGACAGTGCAGACTCTGCGGTTAAGCAACAGGCGGTAAACAGCAGGTCGCGGATAGCGACCAGGCGGTCTCCTCTTTGGCAACTTGGTTCGGGGTTCAGGAAGTCGCCTGCTTCAGGCGGACTGTTACATTCGGTGACGCAGCTTGTGCGGTCTGGCGGCTAGGCGACCTTGCGGTCAGGCGGCCTGCAGATCGGCGGTGAAGAGCTAAGCATTGTAAGGGGTAGTCCGCGCGGCTTGGGTTGCGGTCTGGCGACCTGGCGGACTGAGCGGACTCCACAGCAGTAGACCGGCGGCTTGGTGGTTGAGTCCGCGCGGCTTGTTTTTATTTCTTGTCTTTGTAACTGTCTCTGCTCTCCTGGTTTGGGTTTGGTGAAGCATGTCTCGCCATGTATGTCTCGCCTTGTAAAGAAGTTTGCTCTTGATCAATAAGAAGCTTGTGCTGCATGTGTTGCTGGTTGTTACTGCTTTGTTGAGATAACCCCTGCTAACTCCACGATCCGGGAAAACTTTCAACATTATAAGTGGGCGTATCCTCCTCCGGTTTGTTGAGTTTTCAACAGGGTATCCAAGGGGGCGTCTGCGGTTTGTTGAATTTTAACAAAACCAGCCCGTGCTGCAGCCAATGCCACTCCAGGCTTTGCCTCCGCCTCCGCGTTTGGACAAAGGCAAGGGGAAGTTGAATGTGATCTCTTCAGAGGAAGCTCAGATGTCACCTCAGGTTATCTCAGGTTCGATTCCTTCCTCTGGTCCACGTTTTGTTTATGACTCTTAAGCGTAGGTCTTAGATACATATGTTCCCTTATAAGAAAATTTAAGGTAAAGAACCATTGGGCGCGTGTTCTCTTCGATTATGGCGCGACCCATTTATTTGTGGCTCGAACCTTTGTGGATCGGTATCATTTGACACCAGATCGAGTGGGGAATGCCTTTTTGGTGAAGTTTCCTTCCGGTGCTTCTGTGGTTGCAGATTGGGGTCTTCCTGATTGTCCCATTTTGTTGGGGGACTTCTTAGCGAAGGCTGATTTGAAGGTGATCGATTTGGAAGATTTTGAAATTATCTTTGGCATGGATTGGTTATCCCGCTATGACGCTGTTATCCAGTACAAAGGCAAGCCCTTGGACTTTATCAAGGACAATGGTCAACCGGAAGTGTTTATGGTGATTCATGCCTGGACTCTCCAGGGATTTCAGCGGTATGTGTTCGGACGTTGTTTGTTTCCGACTGCTTTGCTTGTCTAGTCTCAGTTGTGGGGACTAGTGTTGTTTTGCCGCGTTTGGAGGAGATCCTTGTTGTGTGTGAATTTCCAGATGTTTTTCCTGCTGATCTTCCTAGTCTTCCACCTGATCGTGATGTCGAGTTTGTCATTGATTTGGAGCCGGGTACGCGGCTTATTGCGAAAGCGTCATATAGAATGGCCACGCATGAGCTAGCAGAGTTGCGTACTCAGCTGGATGACTTATTGGCAAAGGGGTTTATCAGGCCGAGTTCATCACCTTGGGGTGCACCTGTGTTGTTTGTGAAGAAGAAAGATGGGTCGATGCGGCTTTGCATTGATTACCGAGAATCAAACAAGGTGACGATTAAGAACAAGTACCCACTGCCAAGGATTAACGATTTGTTTGATCAACTGCGTGACAGTTCAGTATTTTCGAAGATTGATCTTCGTTCTAGCTATCATCAGCTAAAGGTCCGGGAGTCTGATATTCCGCGGACTGTGTTTCGATCGAGACATGGCCATTTTGAATTTCTTGTGATGTCGTTTGGTTTGACTAACGCACCATCAGTTTTCATGGATATGATGAACCGGGTGTTCAAGGACTTCTTGGATAGGTTTGTGGTGGTTTTTATTAACGACGTTCTCGTCTACTCCCGCAGTGCTGAGGAGCATGAACAGCATCTGCGATTGGTGTTGACCACTTTACGAGACCAAACGTTGTTCGCCAAGCTAAGCAAATACGAGTTTTGGTTGCCTCAGGTTGCATTTCGGGGTCATGTTATTAATCAACATGGAATTTCAGTGGATCCCAAAAAGATTGCTGCAGTCATGGAGTGGAGGAGACCGGAGACACCCAAGGAGATTCGGAGCTTCTTGGGATTGACCGGCTATTATCGCAGATTTGTAGAAGGTTTTGCCTTGCATATAGGAAATCATCATAAGTAAACTAACGTATTTTCCGCCGCGTACAAACACACGTTTTGATCCATAAGGCCGAGCAATACGGCCATCAAACTAAACAGTTTTCTGGCATTTAACTGATGTATTTCAATTAATAAAGTAAGCGTCAAGGTTTTGCCTGAGCGCGTGCATTTATCCCATGCACGACGTGGCATCATAACACGTAGTTCCTCTTACTCTAATACGATGTACTCGTTGAGGAAATGCGGGTTGTGACATAGCTGAGCAATGATATTCCTTGGGGCATGCCTGGTACTTAGCACAAACATAGGTTGTATACATTATATTTGCTCTACTGACAGTTAAGTAAAGCAAAAGGCCAATTATATACTTGCACATGGATTCATCAAAAGTTTTTCCTTTCTCATCCTTGTTTAGGGATATATTTGACCCTATGAGAATTTTCATAGTGGAGGCAGACTCCATACAAAATGTTTTAATTAGCTCTCTAGTATACTTGGTCTGAGAGATGAAAATTTAATTTTCAGACTGTTTCACTTGGAGACCTAAGAAATACTTAACCTCCCTCATACTGCTCATCTCAAACTCTCCTTGTGTTCGGTTGGCAAACCTCTTTCAAATTTGACATCAGTAGACCCAAATATAATGTCATCAATATATATTTGAACTAGGAGATACTTGCCTTTGTTTCACTAAGGAATATTGTTTTATCTATCTTCCCTCTTGAGAATGTATTCTTAATGAGCAAGGTAGATGGGTATCATACCATGCTATTGGGGCTTGATTTAACCCATATAGAGTTTTTTTAAGAAAAATAAAAATGATTAGGAATAGTAGGATGTACAAAACTTGATGACTGCTCTACATATACCTCCTCCTTGAGATTGTAATTTAGAAAGACTGACTTGACATCCATTTGATATACCTTGAATCCCATGAATGCAACATATACAAGGAATAGCCTTATAGCTTTTAGCCTTTCAACTAGTGCAAAGGTCTTGTCAAATTCAATGCCCTCTTCTTGTCTGTATCCTTTAACAATCAACCTTGACTTATTCTCCACCACTACACCATTCTCATCTACCTTGTTTCTGAAAATCCACTTGGTGATAATGATGTTGTGTCCTTGTGGTTTTGCCACCAACTTCCAAACTTTACATCTCTTAAACTAGTGTTGTTCCTCCTACATTACAGTTATCCAGAAAGGATCTTGATTTGCTTCTTTAAATTTCTTTGATTCCACGTGAGAAAGGAAGCTCAGAAATAATGCTTTATTGTGAATTCTGCTCCTTGTTATGACTCCTTGACTGGACTTCCCAATAATAAGATTGTTGGGGTGATCCTTCAGGTTCTTGGTCGCTGTAGGCAGCCTTTCAACAATAGACTGTGTTTTAGTAATGACCTCAGCTTGCTGATTCACATCATCAGCTTCCTGATCTCCATTTATTGGCTAAACTTCTTCACAAGAAACTATAAGAGGAGGGGAGATCATGCTTGAGCTTGGCTTGTCTTGGATAGACAACTCTTGTAAGATTTGCATAGTACCTGCAGTGTTAGGAGAACTAGGCCAGCCCTTATATATTAGGCTAGTATCATCAAAAATTTCATTACTAGATTCTCCAATAACATGGATTTTCTTGTTGAATACTCTATAGGCTCTGCTATGTGAGTTATATACAACAAGACTACCCTCATTGCATTTCTCTACAAACTTTGTTAATTGAGATTTTTTATTATTCAAAATGAATCATTTGCAACCAAAGACTCTAAAGTAGGAAATTATTGGTTTTCTGTCATTTAATAATTCATAGGGAGTTTTCTTATGAACCTTGTTGATATAGGCTCTATTGAAACATAACAAGCTGTATTGACTAGCTCATCCCAAAAATATTCTAGTAGTGAAGAGTAATTCAACATTATTTTAGGTGCCTCTATCAGGGTCCTGTTCTTCTCTCAGCCACTCCATACTTTTGTGGAGTTCTGAGAGAAGAGAACTCTTAGGAGATATCTTATTCTTGACAGAAATTTGTCATAACACCAGATTGAAATTCTGTTCCATGGTCACTACTTGCTTTGACCACAGTACATTCTAGTTTATTCTGAATGGACTTGGCAAATGTCATGAAGATATTAAGGGCATCTAACTTCTTTCTAAGAAAGAATACCCATGTATATCTAAAGTGATCATCTACTATCACAAAGGTATACAACTTCCCTCCTAAACTTTGAATGGGCAGTGGGCCAAAAAGATCTATATGTAATAAATAAAGATATTTTATAGTCTTTGTGTGCAATGACCTTAAAAGTGGCCCTAGTTTGCTTGCCCATTTGGCATGCATGACATGGACCATTTTAAACAAGTTTCAAATTGAGACCATTCCTAACTAAATTTTTAGAGAATAACTTGTAAATTGTTTTGTAATTAATATGAGCTAATCTCTTTTGCCACTATATACAGAGAGATTCCTACTCATTAGCTACAAAACAAACTGGATTGGAAGAATTAGAACATATAAAGTCTAAGCAATAAACATTTTCACTTCTAGTGCCTGAGAGAATTGTCTCTAAGTCAACTAAATTTTAAATCAGGCACTTGTCCTTGTGGAATTCAATGACATAGCCCAATTCACACAATTGACTTATGTTTATAAGGTTATGTTGCAACTCTGCCACATAAGTTACCCTTGTAATTGAGACTATGCCATTGGAGATCATACAATATCTTTTGGTGACTCCTCTATCAGAACGTCCAAATATGACCTTTAATCCATTCTTCACAGGGGTATGCTCTTTGAGAAGACTTATTGTTCCAATTATATGCCTGGAACACCCACTGGCTAAGTACAAATTTACTTCAAATTGATACTTGAACTAACTTGCAAGAAAAAGTTCAGTTTAGCTTAGGAGCCCAACTGACATTGGGTCTTTGGTTCATGTCTGCATTTAAAACAAATCTTCTACTAATAGGTACTTTAGAAGGAAAGCTCTTCTTTGCATAAGGCACTATTGGATTGTGTCAACAATTTATAACAAAGTGGCCCACTTTATCACAACTCCAGCACTCAAAGATAGTTTACCTCCTCTTCTGAACATTCTTGGGAATAGAATATACATGTGACTATTCAGGTTCAAAAGAGAGAGCCATTACATTCTTTTTATTCATTTGTTCAATCACATGGCTGTGAGCAAAACAATAAGTGGTCTTACAAAATGGTATTGGTTTGTCAGCCACAGATGTCATTTTGTTAGCTGCTGACATCATGTTGATAGCATAAGATATCGCTTTGTGAGATTGAGATACTATTTTGTTAGAAACTTGCTTTCTCATAGGAATGGACCCTTGGGGGAAGGCTGTTGAATTTTTTGAAGTGAAAGTGCTAGTATGATCGGGCAGATCGCGCTTCTATATAGTGACAGCCTGTGTGGATTTTCCACGCGGACTGGTGAAGTGGACTGGTGTGGCGACTAGCCAGTTCGGCTAGTGTTTCAGCGTCATCTTGTTACAAGAATGTAACCGAGTGGATAGGATGTCTATCCGCGGGTGATGCGGACTCATCTGGAGTTCGCCGAGTCCGGAATTTTGCGGTCTCTTTTGGAGGTCATGAGATCAGCATAATGTTGTTCTTATGGTCTTGTTCTCTGGTGGAACATTTTGATGGAGATCGTGGAGTTTGCCAATTTGTGTGGACTGGTGTTTGAGTTTGCCGGTATGGAGTTCGCGCTGTGGACTCTTGGTGGAGTGGATATGGTCTAGATTTGTACCAAGACTAGTTGTGATCAGTCCGTAGAGTTCACCGGTTAGTGCAGACTGCTTCTCTATCCACCGAGTTCAGCAACTTGATAGCCTAGTTTATGCTCGTCATGGGATCAAAGTGTGTGGTCTGGCTATCTATCTGGTAGCTTGACTAAGAGGGATTGTGCCTTAGTCTCGGGCTGTGGATGTGCGGACTAGAGCAGTGTTCGCAGGGTGTTATAGACTGGTTGCTGTATCCAAAGTGTCCACAGGTGTGGCAGATAGGTTCTGGTTCTAGACTCAATGCTCAGGACAGATAAGCTCTGTCCGGCCTTATTGGTGTGACCTTAGCAGACTGGCTTTGTGTCCGTACTATGTAGATACAGTTGTGCTAGCTGTGAGATTGGTGGTGATCCAATCTGTTATGGCAGTGACCACACTCCTCTTCGCACCTATAAATATGACGCCATGTTACATCATAAATGAATGCGTGAACAGTAAGTGAGCTCAGGTTGAATTGCTGCTGACAAATTTTTATATCTGCGCGGTTTGAGAAGTTAATCAGTTTTGCTGTTACAGATTGTGCAGATAACGTTGAGAAGCCAAGGACTTTATTCTGACTTGCATTAGAGATCAGTGCGAGTTTTGCAGATACAATCAGCAGTTTGTAGTAGGTCGCAGCTTGCAACCAGGAAGTCTTCTCATCGACAATCTTTCCCAGTTCAATAAGGCTGTCTGCTTCTGGCTGTCTGTCTGTTCAGTTCAGCAACAAATATTCTTGACTATTTGGAGGCTAGGCGACCTTGTTATTAGGTAGCTTGTAGATTGTAGATAGATTTATTCAGCTTAGAATAATGGGGTGTCCACACAGTTAGGTTGTGGTCTGGCGACTTGACGGTTTCAGCAGACTCTTTAGTTCAGTTCGGCAGAGTTCGCAGTTACTGGTTCTTTTCGCCCGGATAGATTTTTTCCTTGTATGTTTTGCTTCCATTAGATACATTGGCAAATCATGTCTCACCATGTATGCCTCACATTGTTAAGAAGATTAATAGTATAAGATATGCTTGTTCCTTCATTTGCATCTAGTTTATTTGACTTGATTTGGTTAAGTGTTCCTGCGACCTAGTTCTCGTTTTACGTATTTCACAAATTTTCACATGGTATCAGAGGGAATGAAGGTTTGAGTAGTGATCAACCATCAAAGTAATTTTTTTGCATCAAGGAGTTAGTAGACCAGTGTTTGTGCAATGGAAGGCAGATTCACAAGGGGTCTTGGAATTGAACAGTTAACACCGACCAACTTCAAGAAGTGGAGGTCGTGCATGGAGAGTTACCTTCTAGGCAAGGAACTTTGGGTTTTCATTTGTGGAGATGACATGCAAGAAGTGACTACTACCACTGACAATGTTGAAGCGGTGAGAGCTTGGAGGAAGACAAACACGAAGGAGAAGTTTACTCTCAAGCGGTCTATCTTAGCGGAGCTCTTTGACCACATCATAGGATGTCGGTCAACTGCTGAGATTTGGACTTCCCTTGATGGGCTATTTAATAAGGATAATGTATCACGTCTATAATTCTTGTAGTATGAGTTGGCAAGAGCCACTCAAGGTGATCTGTCCATCTCTACGTTCTTCCTGAAGATGAAGAACTTATGTGCTGAAATTTCAGCATTGGACCCTGATGAGCTGATTTCAGAGGCGAAGCTTAAGAGGCACATAATCCGCAGATTGTGGAAGGAATATGTTGCCTTTATTTCTTTTGTTCGAGGTTGGGCCACTCACCCGTCATTGCTTGAGCTGGAGAACCTATTGGATTTGCAGGAAAGCCTAACAAGATAGATGGCTGGAGTCACTATCTCTGGAGGAGATAGCGATGTGCTCTTCTCAGGGAAGAAGAAGAGGTGGGACAAGAAGAAGAAGTCATATGCTGGTGATGGTCCTTCTACTTCATATCAACAAGAGAAGAGCCAGTATTCTAAGCGAGATTCAAAGAAGAAGGAAGGGCCAAGGTGCTACATATGCAATCTTCCTGGTCACTTCAAGAAGGACTGCAAAGTTAAACTTCATCCAGGGCACACTGCAGGTAAAGAGGGAGCTAGTTCCAGTGCCAAGGAAAGAGGATGGTGGAATGCATTTATGACATGCACGCGTGTCCGTGCTTTGTCTATCATCAACTACCAAGATGACTGGATCGTGGACTCAGGGTATGGTCATCACCTCACCGGGGATGAGTCAAAGTTCTCTTCTCTATAGGCATACTCAAGTAATGAAGCAATTATTACAGCTGATGATACTGTTCAAGCAGTCGAGAAGGAGGGCGTCATTTCTTTGGGTAGTGATAAGGCTCCACTCACCTTGAGGAGTATTTATCACGTGTCGGGTATGAAGAAGAACATTTTCTCAGTGATCAATGCAGTGGATGCGGGTTATCATATTTTGTTTGGCCCGACAGAAGTGAAGTTTCTCTGTAATGTATTAGCGGTGAAGGCTGACATTGCTCATGTAGGAAGGAGAGTAAAAGGCCTATTTGTATTATCAATAAGTTCCTATATTGATCAGGTGAGAGCCAATGATAGTGCTACTATCAGGCATGAGAGGCTGAGACACGTTGAGATGGATAAGTTGAAAGCTATGACGGTAAGGAGCCTTATGAAAGACTTGCTAAGATTGTCATCCTTCAGCAACGATCATGTCTATGTGGGGTGTCAATATGGTAAGGCACATTGGCTTCGATTTGGAAAGTCACATACCAGATATAAAGCACCAGTGGAGTGCATTTATAGTGATCTGATGGGACCCACCATCACCGCCAGTCTTGGAGGCAGCAAGACATGCTTGTCTTGATTGATGACTATACTAAGTACACATGGGTTTACTTCATGAAGGAGAAGTCAGACGCATTCCAATTGTTCATGGAGTTCAAGGAGCTTGTGGAGGGCCGGCTTGGCCTACGGATAAAGAAGTTGAGAAAGGACAACCAAGGTGAGTTCATTTCAAATGAGTTCTCTAACTTCTGCAGGAAGCATAGAATCCGGAGAGAGCTGACTTGTGCACATGCTACACAATAAAATGGAGTAGCAGAGCGGAAGATCCATCATCTGATGGAGACCTGCAATTGTTAGCTTTATGCCAAAGGCATTCCTAGGTCCTTCTAGGCAGAAGGAATGTCCTGCGTGGTATATGTCATCAATTAGATGCCTCTGAGTCTGATCAACATGAAGTCTCCTTATGAGCTGATTTTTAAGGAGAAGCCCAACATTTAACACATTCGGGTATTTGGGTCGACCTGATATGTACACATCCCAGATTCTCTCAGGACTAAGCTAGATGGGAAGGTGAGGAAGCTTGTCTTCGTGGGCTATGACGAGGGGAAGAATGGATGGAAGTGTACAGATCCTGCCACAAAGAAATTCGTTATTTCTAGAGATGTTGTCTTCAACAAACTGAATTCATATGGAGGTAGTTCATCTGTGGAACTATAGGAAAGTAGGTTAGACAATGGGGAAGAGGATCTGCTAAGGATCTTCAAGTGGAGCTACCTGTGTCACCAGGAGCTCTAGGTATCTCTAGCTCCGGGGCGGAGGCTTCTGGTTCAAGAAGAAGGGGGTGCGATGCTCTGAGTATGCCCGGGATCGGATCTGGTTCAGAAGAAGCAGCGAAGGAGGCCAGCCATGGTCAGGTTCTTCGGAGGTCGAAGATGACCATCAAACTACTAGGTCGTTGTAATGAAGGGAACATGGTAAGCTTTGTAACTTGTATCTTTGTAGGCCCTCTAGACGATCGATAGCCTTATAGCTTTGAAGACGCCACTAGAGTAAAGGAGTGGGATGATTCCATGGATGAGGATATGTCTACCCTCAGAAGAAATAAGACTTGAGACCTTATGCCTAAAGTGGATGGCGTTACTCCTGTGACAAGCAAGTGGGTGTACAAGATAAAGAAGAGGGTAGATGGTAAAATTGAGAGATACAAGGCTTGCCTTGTAGCTCGAGGGTTCTCTCAGCAATATAAAGAAGATTATGAGGAGATGTGTAGTCCTATTGCCAAAATGACTTCAGTACGGGTGGTGATTGCCTTGGCGGCTTGCCAAGGATGGAAGATGTTTCAGCTTGACGTAAAGAATGCTTTTCTTTATAGAGAGATTGATAAAGACATTTTCATGGTTTAGCCAATAGGTTGCGTGTCTGAAGATCATCCAGGATACGTCTACAAGCTCCAGAAGGCCCTTTATGGCTTGAAGCAAGAAACACTGGCATGATACAAAAAGATTGTAGAATACCTCAAGTTCTGCGGTTATTTTGCCTCATACTCAGATTCAAGCTTGTTCATAAAGAAGAAGGGGGAGCTTCATGTCTTGGTACTACTATACATTGATGACATGATTGTCATGAGAACTCTAAGGAGGAGGTAGCTAGGTTCAAGGCAGAGCTGGCTATTCATTTTGAGATGAAGGATTTTGGTGAGCTCCACCACTTCCTTGGACTCGAGGTGGAGAGGAGAAAGTGCGGGATATGTTTTTGCCAAAAAAGGTTATGCAGAGTGGATCATTCAGTGGTTTGGCATATGGGAGGGAAAGAGTTGTTCTACTCCTCTAGATGTTGATCTCAAACTTCGACATGATGAGGGGAGGGTTCTTCCAGATCCCTTGGTGTTTTGGGCTCTGGTTGGGAGTGATACGGGCTTCAACCTGCACGGTTACACAAATGCTGATTATTGGGGAGATTCAGATGATCGAAAGTCGACGTCTGGTTATGTTTTCAAATGTGGATCAGTAGGTATCTCTTGGTACAACAAAAAGCAAGATTTTGTGTCTGTCTCTACTATGAAAGCGGAGTACAAGGCTTCAACATTTGCAGGAAGTCATCTGACTTAGGAGGCTAGTAGAGGATGTCCATAAAGAAGTGCGAGGTCCCACTCCGCTTCGCGGTGACAACGAAAGTGTTCTTAAATTTGTTAACAATCCAGTATATCACGTGCGGACCAAGCATATTGAGATTGGGCATCATTTTATTTGGTAGAAGGTGTTGGAGGGGACTTTTATGGTTGGGCATGTGCGGAGAGAGGACAATATCACAGATATCTTCACATAGCCACTGTCAAATGGGCAATTTGAACGGTTATGGGTACTGCTTGGGCTAGTTTCCACTTCTCACTTCAAGGGGGGATGTTGAATTTTTTGAAGTGAAAGTGGCGGTCTGACCAGGCAGACCGTGCAGATAGATAGTGGAGAACTGTGTGGGCTGTCCGTGCAGACTGGTGTAGTGGACTACACAAACTAGTGTGGAGACTATCCTGTTCGATTAGTGTTTCAGGGTCAGCTTGTTCCCAGGATGTAATCAGGCATATAAGATGTCTATCCGCAGGTGCTGTAGACTCATTTGGAATTCAGCAAGTCTGACATGTCGCGGACTCTTCTGGATGTCACAAGATCAGTATTATGTTATGCATGTGGTCTTGTTCACTGGTGGACTAGTTCGATGGAGACCTCAAAGTTCGACAGTTAGTACAGACTGGTGTTTGAGTCTGCCGGTATGGAGTTCGTACCGTGGAATCTTGGTTATGTGGACTTAGTCACAATTTATACCAAGTATGGTTATGCTCAGTCCACAGTGTTTGCCAGTTAGTGCAGACCGCTTCTCTATCCGCCGAGTTTGACAACTTGATATCCTGGTTTGTACTCATCACAGGCTCAAAGTGCGCGGTTAGAGAAGTTAATCGGTTTTGTTGTTGCAGATTGTGTGGATAGCGCTGAAAAGCCAGGGACTTGGATCTAACTTGCATCAGGGATCAGTGTGGGTTTTGCGGATACAATCGACGGTTTGCAACAAGTTGCGGATTGCGACCAGACAGTCTTTGTTGGGTCCATTGATCCAAATATCACAGATTTATAAGAAGTCAAACAAGTCAATGACATATACATAGTTGTATTTGAAGTATGTTTAAGTTCATGCATACAGGTTGGTCTATGTCAAATTGATTGGACAGGTGGTCCAAGTGACATTGACAGGTGGACACAAAGAAGTTGACTGGAAAGACAGGAGATTTGCCTAAGTCCACGGGTGTTGAGTGAAGAAAGCTCACTCAACGCCTGATATCAAAGTAGTTGCTGGAGAAAAAAGAATTTCCCTAAGTCCACAGACATTGAGTGCAGGAAGCTCACTCAATGCCAGATATCAAGACAATTGAGTGAAGTTAACTCAACGCCATACAACTAACAATGCTGAGAGAAGGAAGGCAGTAAAAGCTTTAAGTGTTGGCAAGGCAGAAATACAACTAAGTCTAGTGTTGTTGAGTGAAGTTAACTCACTCAACGCCATATAGCCAAAAGAGTTGAATCAAGCTGCTTCAGTTAAATCCATAACAAATCTGTCAAAGAATTTGGCTAAGTCAGAAGCATTGAGTGAAGCTTGTTCACTCAACGCCATGCTGTTTCTGTCAAAGCCAAAGAAGAAAGAGATAGAAAATCAGTTAAGTCCAGAAGCATTGAGTGAAGCTTGTTCACTCAATGCCATGATGTTTTTGTCAAAGCCAAAGAAAAAGGAGATAGAAAATCGACTAAGTCGAGAAGCGTTAAGTGAAGCCAGTTCACTCAACACCTAGATCAAAAGGCTTTGAGTCAAGTTAATGCAGACATCCTAAGAGGAAACAGTGAAATTAGCTAAGTACAGAAGCGTTGAGCGAAGCCAGTTCACTCAACCCACTCAACACCATATTTCAAAGGTAAAGGCAGAAAGCATTGAGTGAGGCCAGCTCACTCAATACATTCAGACAGAAGGAGATTTTGCTAAATATAGAGGCATTGAGTGAAGTCAGTTCACTCAACGCTCTCAACACCTAGAGTTGCAGAAGGTTGCAGAATGTTGATTAAGTTCGAAAGCGTTGAGCGAAGCTTATTCACCTAACGCCTAGCAAAGCAAAAAATTGTCTAATTTCAGATTCGTCGAGTAAAGATTGTTCACTCAACACACTCAACGCCTGGGTAGTTGTCTAAAATTTCTATGTCCAGAATGGCTGACGTCAGCAAAGTCAACAAATTCAAATTGTTTATGGAAGAGCTACAATTCATAACTAACGTCGCCGTCAATCTTAATTTGTGAAATGAAGGTTATAATTTGTCGTTAACTCAGCTACACGTGTCAATCCAGTCGCTGGATGGTGGGATTATAGAAGCGATGGAATTAGATCAAATCCAACAATAACAAGAACGAAAACTTTTTGCAAAAGAGCAATCTATTTCGCAAAAGAGCAGCGTGATTTCGTCTTCTTCCCCTACCATTGTTGCAGAGACAATAAGGTCATTTCCACGATTCTAAAGGTTCTCTGAGTTAGCTGAAGTAATCAACATCTGCTACAACATGGTCAGGGATATTCTCTGAGGAAGAAGAAACAGACAAGGCCAACACTAGCTGTAGTGACTTTTCGATCCAAGCAGAGCCTAATCTGAAGATCAATCTCAGGATCGGTGAAAAAGATATCTGTTCAGGGTTTTCTCAGGACAGAAGGAGAGGTAGAGCAATCTAATTTCTGCAAAAATAGGTTAGCTTATTGAATACTATCATTCTTGATCTTCCCCCTTCATCAGCAAGAACAGAAACTCATTTCTGAGTCAATTCCAACACAAGCATCAGATTCTTGAAGAACTTCATTCTTGTGGCTGAGAAGAAGATTAAGCTAAGATCCTCTCAGTTCGAGAAGCTATAAACTCAGAGAGTAAATCTCTGGAGTCTAATCTACATCAATAACTACTCCATCTCTGTAGGATCTTTTCAAGATCTGAGTTGTAAGCCTAGATTATAAAGGTTAAGAGTTAGATATTGTGAGATTTGTGTTATAATCCTAAGTTATAAAGGTTGTGTGTAGGATCTGATATAGATATGAGTGATAGGATCCTTTAGATCTGAGGTATGGTCGTGGGCCTGAGTGTTAGGATTCATTCATGAATTTGAGTAGTAGGGTTGTCCTCCCAGCCTGAGTTATAAGGCTTATTAGCCTGAGATAGGTGATCTGGTGATCACTGAGTGGTAGGATTCTGTACCCGAGTTGTAAGTATTGGAGGAGACTGAGTGGTCCTGTGAGATCGTGTTGTAAGCTCTGAGGAGCTGAGTTATTGGAGAAGTGTCTTTTCTAACATACTGTTAGAAAGGCAGGAGGGATAGTGGATGTACCCATACACTGGGGAACTACTATAAAACTTTGGTGTGTTGTGTGTGAATTTCTTGAAAGAAGAACTAAATAATCACAACAGAGCCTAAATCAGTTAAAGGTTAAAAGAAAAATAAAAAGACCTTAATAACCTATTCACCCCCTCTAGGTGATTAGCTACCCTCGAATTCAAAGACTTTCAAGTGGTATCAGAGGGAGGTTACTCAAGAATGGCTTAACAGTCTGAGTAGATCTCTAAGGGTAGCTGATAAAAGATACCCATGGGTTTAGGAGAGAACCATAAAGAACTAGGTTCCATGAAGCATCTTCTCTACAGGAAGGAGAATTTTGGAATCTGGAAATAAAGAGTTTGATTGTTTATGGAGGCATTTGATCGTAAGATTTATGTTACAGTACAAGAAGGGCCATTCATTCCCTTGAAGGTATCTGTCCTTGATGTAAATGTCAAGACACCTAAAAGTTATGCTGAAATGACTAATGATGAAGTCATCTTGGCTACAATGGATAAAAGGGCACAAAACATTATAGTTAGTGTCATAAATGACTCCACTTTTCAAAACTCGATACACTACATGACCTCAAAGGAAATGTGGGACACTCTGATGATATACATGGAGGGTATTTAGGAAGTCAGAGATGATAGGAAGTCTATGATCGATCAAGAGTATGAGGCTTTTAGGCATATCAAGGAGGAGACCATAGCTAGCTGCTATAAAAGGTTCTTCAGAACTGTTAATGAGCTAAGGACCTATGGTCTGGTCGTTAATAACTATGAACTTAATGACAAGTTCCTAAGGTCTCTTACTAGAGACTGGGATACTAAGATAGGTGTCATTAGGGAAGTGTCAAAGCTGGTAGATACTCCATCATCCACTTTGTTTGGAAAGCTGGTGTCTTATGAAATGCAACTGACTACAAGGAAGGAGGAAGAGAAATCAAGCAAATACTAGGCCAGAGAAAACACAGTGGCCTTCAAGGCTGATAGCTCCAAGAGGAGCAAAGAGAAGAATCCTTATCCCTCAAGAAGGCCAACTGAGTCCAATAGTTCAGAACAAGGTACGTCAGACTGCAATATGTTTGATGAGGAATTTGCTGCCTTCTCAAGAGTGTTTCTAAAGCTGATGAAGAAGAGGGGTGGAGGAGCAGATCTTCCTCTTCATTTCAACACAAGGAGGACTACTACAGAACCATGAAGAAACCTTCCAAGGAAGGCAGGTATGACTCAAAATATAGTAAACAAATTTCTAATAAAGTTATCTGTTATTATTGTAGCAAGCCAGGTTATATTATAGCTGATTACCCAGTGAAGAAGGAGGCTGGTGAGAAGAAACATCATCATCAGAAAAGCAAGAAGGAGAAGACCTTCATTGCAAAGGAAGGAAAAAGCTAGACTGACTCACACTCTTCAGAGTCAGATGAAGAAGATGAAGTCTACATTAGGATAATGACAAGATCTGATGAAGAATCCTGCCAGGATCAGCCTGGTCCAGATAAGATACCCTCTCCATCTAGCTCTTCATCTAAGTCAAAATATGTGGCTGGTCTAGGTTCAAAAGTATTTTCATACAATGATGAAGGTGACTCTGAATCTGAGGAAGACATCAATCAAGTGATTGATAAATATGGTGAACTTCTGGATGCATTCAAAAGGTGTATGCAGCTATCTAAAAAGCAGGCTCAAGAGATTGCATCTCTACAGCTTGCTACTTCCCAGCACTCTGAGTCAGCAACCCTGCTGGAATAGAAAATCAGGGAAGTTAGTCTGCTGAAGACTATCACTTTCATACAGATAGGCACCATAAAATACAAGAATGCTCTTATTTGGGATCTAGAAAAAAAAGCTCCAAAGGGAGAAGACGATTGTGGCTAGTTTTTCTAAGCCCAATTTTGTGTTGCATATTATTGACTCCTTCTCCTCTCAAAGAAACATGAAAGGAGTAGGATTCAAGGGAAATACCAGAGCTGCCCCTTTCAAAGGAAAGGGAAAAGCTCCAGCTTAGCCACACATTGACTTTAAAAGGGCAATACTCCCTACTAAGGAGTATGACCAGGACTCCATGTATGGTCACTGGAAGAATGAGAATTCTTCCTAGAAGGATACTAGTGTATCTTCCAATGTAAGGAGAAGAGGAATGGGGATGAGTGCCTTCAAGGCTGCTCATGAAGAAATACAAATAGCTCATCCTGGACCATTTGACTTTGGTGTTCTAGCTACCACTCTTAGGAATGGGGTAGTGGCCAAACTTCAGATACAACCAGCAAAGACTCAGACTAAAGGTCAGTCTTTCAGCAAGCCTAGTATGTGTGTTTTTGATGCTATCAGGAGCAGGATTTCTACAAAGAAAACTGTTGGTGATGTCACTCAGAGAAAGCTAACTAAAGCTGCTGAAAGGCCTTCCTTTAGTCAGATAATTGGTAAAAGAAATCTGAAGAAGACTACTGTTGTTCCTTCTGGACAGTGTGCTGTTGCTAACACAATAACTAGACTAGCTCAGAAAAGAGGGTATAAACTTCATGAGTGCCGGTGTTGTGGTAAGATAGACCATTATGCCATTTATTGCTGGTATAACCCTAGTGTATCAGATCTAACGTCATTCTACCAATCAGGAAAACTGCTGGTAAACATGTTCATTTTAAGACTAACATACACCAAGGACCCAATAGATGTTGGGGTCCTAAGGTAAAGTAATTATGTTTTACAGGTTAGTCCAAGTGTTCATACTCCTATATAGTACTTGGACAGTGATTGTTCCAAGCACATGACTTGAATAAAGAGCAATCTGAAGGAGTTCACTCTAGTGAAGGATGGACCCAAGGTGATTTTTGGTGGATCAGACAAAGGGATTATCAGAGGTTATGGTAAGATCTCAAATGGCTTAATCACTTTCATAAAAGTGGCTTATGTGGAAGGGTTGCAACACAACCTTATAAGAATAAACCAACTCTGTTATCTTGGCTATGACATTTCATTCCACAAGGATGAGTGCCACATTAAGAGGTCAAGTGACCAAGTGGTCATCTTGACAGGCACTAGGAGTGGGAATGCGTATTGTTTAAATATTCTTTGTTTAAATTCAGACTCTCCCATATGCATAGTTGCAAATGAGAAAGCCACACAATGTGTCCAATGGCACAAGAGGCTAGCTCATTTGAACTATTAGACCATAAGCAAGCTCTTTAGTAAAGAGCTAGTTAAGAATGATCCAAAAATAACATACACTAAGGAAGGCATTTGCTCTGCATGCCAAAAGGGAAAGAAACCAAAGCTTATTTTAAAAGCCTTCGAACTAAAGACTCTGTGAGGTGTTTATACCTCTTGCATATGGACTTGTCTGGTCGTATGACAGTTCATAGTCTAGGTAGGAAAGTCTATACCTTTGTGCTTGTTGATAACTTTTCCAGATTTGCTTGGGTTTTCTTTTTGAAGAAAAAGTCTAAAACCCCTAATGTCTTCAAGATATTTGTCAAGCAAATTCAGAATGAATTGAACAATTCTATGGTCAAAATTAGAAGTGATCATGAGACTGAGTTTCAATCTGAATGCATGACAAAGTTCTGTGAAGAACTTGAGATTCATCAAGAGTTTTCCTTCCAAGAACAACCTAGTAAAATGGGATTGCTAAGAGGAAGAATAGGACTCTCATAGAAGTTGGAAGGACATTAATGAATGAAACAACTCTCCCAAAATATTTCTGGGCTGAGGTAGTAAACACTGCTTGTCATGTCCTCAACAGGGCTTCTATCACCAAGAGCCACAAGAAGACTCCTTATGAGATCTTGAAGGGCAGAAAACCAAACCTTGCATATTTCAGAATCTTTGGAAGCAAGTATTATGTGCTCAATAATGGGAAATCCTATATAACTAAGTTTGTTGCCAAGTCATATGAAAGGATCTTTGTTGTGTTCAACAATCATAGTAAGGCTTATAAGATCTACAACTTGACAAGTCAAGTTATAGAGGAGTCAGTTAATGTAGTGTTTGATGAGTCAAATATGATTAACAGTGAGCTGTCAAGCTCCTCTTCTAGTCCTGCAGGCACAAAAGTGATAAAGGACAAAATGACCATTAAGGAAACTGAACCTATAGTCTAAAACAAAAATGAAAGTGTGTGCATTCCAGACGAAGCACTAAGTACACAGGAAGTGGATGATGTTCAACAAGATGGAGATTTTGAAGCACAGAATGCTGAAGGAAGATTGCCTCCAGCAATTAGGCACTTGAAGGATCATCCAGGCCACCAAATTATTGGTGATGCAAGTCAAGGTATAGTGACAAGGAGCAGATGTATCAACATAGCAATGTACTCCAATTTCCTATCGCAAGTGGAGCCCATGAAATTTGAAGAGGCCAACATGGACCAATTCTTGATTGTAGCTATACAAGAGAAACATAACCAATTTAAGAGGTGTAAGGTCTGGAAGCTAGTTCCCATACTACAAGAACATAATGTCATTGGAACCAAGTGGATCTATAGGAACAAACTTGATGAAAATGACATTATAACCAAAAACAAAGCTAGGATGGTAACTCGGTGGTACAGACAAGAAAAAAGTATTGACTTTGATCAAACCTTTGCCCCTGTAGCAAGACTAGAATCCATCAGACTATTCCTTGTATATGCTTCATTCCAAGGATTCAAAGTTTACCAGATGGATGTGAAGTCAGCCTTCCTAAATGACATCTTGAAGGAAGAGGTCTATGTTGAACAACCTCCAGGTTTTGTTGTTCCTAACCATTCTAATTTTGTTTATAGACTTAGGAAAGCTCTATATGGGTTGAAGCAAGCCCCTGGAGTATGGTATATGACCCTGTCTAGCTTCCTCATTAAGAGAAAGTTCTCAAGGGGAAGATAGACAAGGCCTTATTTCTAAAGGAATCCAAGGGCAAGATCATCCTAGTCTAGGTATATGTTGATGACATTATCTTTGGATCTACTGATGACAACCTTTGCAGAAAGTTTGCCAAACTTATGCAAGGGAAGTTTGAGATGAGCAGTATGGGTGAACTTAAGTTCTTCTTGGGTCTCCAAGTAAGATAGACTGATAATGGATTATCCATATCCCAGTCTAAGTTTACTAAGGAGTTGATTACAAAATTTGGGATGGAGAATGCCTCCACCATGAAAACTATCATGGGGTCAACTATGTCTTTAGATAAAGATGAGACAGGGAACCTGTTTATCAAACTTTATATAGAGGGATAATTGGCTCCCTTCTATACCTAACTGTCAGTAGGCCATACATCATGTATACTATATGTGTCTGTGCTAGATATCTGGTCTATCCTAAAGAGTCTCATTACTTTGCTGCTAAGAGAAATTTGAGATATTTGAAGGGCACATCAGATCGTGGCCATTGGTACCCTGAAAATAGGGATTTTGAACGAATCGGATTTTTAGATGCAGACTTTGCAGGCTGTAGAGAGGATAGGAAAAGCACATCAGGCCCTTGTTAGTTTCTGGGAAAAAGGCTAGTGTCATGGAGCAGTAAGAAGCAAACAAGTGTTTCTATTTCTATTGTAGAGTCAGAATATATAGCTATAGAGAGCTGCTGTGCATAGTTGCTATGGATCCAGCATCAACTTCGGGATTATAACATTCAGTTAATTAGAAGCTCTTTATTTTGTGATTCTACTAGTACAATCTCTATAGCTAGGAATCCTGCCTCACATAGCAGGACTAAACACATAGAGATTAGATATCACTTTATAATATAACATGTGGAATGTGAGGATATTAGTCTTGAGTTTGTCCCAATAGGAAAGCAAGTGGCTGATATCTTCACCAAGCCACTAGATGAAACAAAATTCAACACCTTCAAGTTTGAGTTGGATATGTTGAACTTGGTATAGCTTCAGTTGCTCTTCATGCTGTTTTATTGCAGGAATTACTTCATCTTGCAGGTTATGAAGACCAAAAAATGGTATTAAGATTGGAATGACCAAAGTGATGCGAGAAGATGCTCTTGTTGAGGGCGAGCAAGTGCAGCAGCAGTTGATTATCTATAATCAAAAAATGGAGAAGATAATCACAGATGACTAGATTCTCCTTGACTATTCTATAGATGTCAGAAGGGGGATAAGGTGACTATAGGTGACTAGGTGACAAAGCAGCAAACCAGGGGAGTAGGTGGTGTTCCTATATAAGGGGAAAAGGTGAACCTTGCAGCAAAACAGGGGGAGTAGGTGATAATCACCGTACTAGCAGAAAGATAGGAAATATGGTAACCCTTAACTCTCTTTTGTTAGTATGTTGTTGTATATTGTTGCTGCATATGTTGGTGTATATCATTGATAAAAAAATTTCAAGTAGTGTTTTGACTTCTTCAAATAAGGGGAGATTGTTGGGTCCATTGATCCCAATGTCCCAGATTTGTAAGAAGTCAAACAAGTCAATGGTATACACATAGTTGTATTTGATGTAAGTTTAATTTCATGCATGTAGGTTGGTCTATGCCATATTGATTGGATAGGTGTTCCAAGTGACATTGACAGGTGGGCTCAAAGAAGCTGACTAGAAAGGCAGGAGATCTGCCTAAGTCCACATGCATTGAGTCAAGCAAGCTCACTCAATGCCAGACATCAAGGCAGGTGCTGGAGAAATAAGAATTTGCCGAAGTATACGTACAGACGTTGATTGAAGTAAGCTCACTCAATGTCATATATTAAGGCAATTACTAGAGAAACAAAAATTTACAAAGTCCACAGGCGTTGAGTGAAGCCAGTTCACTCAACGTCATACAACTAACAACACTGAGAGAAGGCAGACATTCAAAACTTTAAGTGTTGGCAAGGCAGAAAAATGGCTAAGTCCATAGGCATTGAGTGAAATCAACTCACTCAATGCCATATAGCCAAAAGCATTAAATCAAGCTGCTTCAGTTAAAGCCACAACAAATCTATCAAAGAATTTGGCTAAGTCCAAAAGGTTTGAGTGAAGCTTGTTCACTCAACGCCATGTTGTTTCTGTCAAAGCCAAAGAAGAAAGAGACAGAAAATTAGTTAAGTACAGAAGCATTAAGTAAAGCTTGTTCACTCAATGCCATGTTATTTCTATCAAATCCATAGAAGAAAGAGATAAAAAATCAGTTTAGTCCAGAAGTGTTGAGTAAGCTTGTTCACTCAACGCCATGTTGTTTCTGTCAAAGCCAAAGAAGAAAGAGACAGAAAATCAGTTAAATCCAGAAGTGTTGAGTAAGCTTGTTCACTCAACACCATGTTGTTTCTATCAAAGCCAAAGAAAAAGGAGACAAAAAATCGACTAAGTCCAAAAGCGTTGAGTGAAGCCAGTTCACTCAATTCTTAGATCAAAAGGCTTTGAGTCAAGCTAATGCAGACAACCTAAGAGGAAACAAAGAAATCAGTTAAGTCCAAAAGCATTGAGTGAATCCAGTTCACTCAACACACTCAACGCCAGATTTCAGAGAAAAAGACAGAAAGCATTGAGTGAGGTCAGCTCACTCAATGCCTTCAGACAGAAGGAGATTTGGCTGAGTATAGAGGCGTTGAGTGAAGCCAGTTCACTCAACGCCTAGAGTTGTAGAAGGTTGCAAAATGTTGACTAAGTTTAAAAGCGTCGGGTGAAGCTTATTCACTCAATGCCTAGCAGAGTAGAAAATTATCTAAGTTTAGATTCGTCGAGTAAAGCTTGTTCACTCAGCACACTTAACACTTGGGCAGTTGTCTGAAATTTTTTAAGTCTAGAATGGCTGATGTCAGCAAAGGCAACAAAAGTCAACAAAATTCAAATTGGTTATGAAAGAGCTTCAATTCATCACTAACATCACCGTTAGTCTTAATTTGTGAAATGAAGGTTATAATCTATCGTTAACTCAGTGACACGTGTCAATCCAGTCGCTGGATGGCAGGATTATAAAAGGCGATGGAATCAGATCAAATCCAATAATAACAAGAACGAGAACTTTTTGATAGGATCAATTTATTTCGCAAAAGAGCAGCGGGACTTCATCTTCTTCCCCTGCCATTGTTGCAGAGAAACGAAGGTCATTTCAACGATTCTAAAGGTTCTCTAAGTTTGCTACATCAATTAACATCTGCTACAGCACGAACAGGGATATTCTTTGAGGAAGAAGAAATAGTCAAGGCCAACCCTAGCTGTAGTGACTTCTCGATCCAAGCAGAGCCTAATATGAAGATCAATCTCAGGATCAGTGAAGAAGACATCTATTCAGGGTTTTCTCAGGATAGAAGGAGAGGCAGAGCAATCTAATTTCTACCAAAACAAGTTAGTTGATTGAAGAATATCATTCTTGATCTTACCCATTCATCAGCAATATCAAAAACTCATTTCTGAGTCAATTCCAGCACAAGCATTAGATTCTTGAAGAACTTCATCCTTGTGCCTGAGAAGAAGATTGAGCTGAGAACCTCTCGGTTTGAGAAGCTGTGGACTCAGAGAGTAAATCTCTAGAGTCTAATCTACATCAACAACTACTCCATCTCTGTAGGATCTTTTAAAGATCTGAGTTATAAGCTTAGAATATAAAGGCTGAGGGTTAGATCTGGTGAGATCTGTGTTGTAAGCCTAAGTTATAAAGGTTGTGTGTAGGATCTGGTATAGATTTGAGTGATAGGATCCTTTGGATCTAAGGTAGGGTCATGAGCCTAAGTGGTAGGATTCATTCTTGAATCTGAGTGGTAGGGCTGTCCTCCCAGTCTGAGTTGCAAGGCTTGTTGGCCTGAGGTAGGTGATCTGGTGATCACTGAGTGGTAGTGTTATGTACCCAAGTTGTAAATCTTGGAGGATACGGAGTGGTCCTATAGGATCGTGTTGTAAGCTCTGAGGAGCTGAGTTATTGGAGAAGTGCCTTGTCTAATATACTGTTAGAAAGGTGGGAGGGACATTAGATGTACCCATACACTGGGGAACCACTATAAAACTTTGGTGTGTTGTGTGTGAATTTCTTATAAGCAGAACTAAATTATCACAACAGGGCCTAAATTAGTTAAAGGTCAAAAGAAAAACAAAAAGACCTTAATAACCTATTCACGCCCCTCTAGGTGATTATCAACCCTTGAATTCAAAGACTTTCAGTCTTCTCATCGATAATCTTTCCCAGTTCAATAAGACTATCCGCTTCTGGCAGTCTGTCTATTCAGTTCGATAGCAGCTATTCCCGGCTATCTGGAGGCTAAGAGACCTTGCAGATAGGCAGCTTGCAGATTGCAGATAGAGTTCTTTAGCTTGAAGTGGGGTGTCTGTGTGGTTAGGTTATAGTCAGGCAGCTTGATGATTTCAGTAGACTCCTTAGTTCAGTTCGATAGAGTTGGCGGTTTTTTGGTTCTATCCGGCCGGATAGCTTTTTGCTATGTATGCTTTTGCTTCCATCGGATATATTGACGAATCATGTCTCTTCATGTTTGCCTCGTATTATAAAGAAAATTAATAGTACAAGATTTTCCTATTCCTTCATTTGTATTTGGTTTATTTGACTCGGTGTGGTTAACTGTTCCGACGACCTATTTCCCGTTTTCCGCGTTTCATAAATTTTCACAAAGGCAACTTCCTTATCCTTAAGTGATGGGGCTGATGTACCAATTACAAATAGTTCAAACTAACCCATTTGAATTTCTTCATGGGTAGCTTTCAGAGCGCTTAATCCCATACCTTTCTTCCTCTATATTGAGGAACATTATTGCCCTTACTGGAGGAACCTCCATTATTCTAGTGACCATACATGTTGTCATGTTTATACCTATTAGAAGGAAGTAACACCTTTTGAAAAGTGGTTTGAGGCACCATTAATTTTCATTTATTCTTGGCTACCTCTATCTTTCTATTGTACCCTACTCCACCTCGTAATGGAGTAGAGATTATATCAATTAAGGGCAGCATAGTCCATAGATTTGAAAACTTGGCCACTAGCAGCCTCTCCTTGAGGAGCTTTTCTTTAAGATCCTTAATGGTCTTGTTCTGCTGACTAATAGTGCTAAAATGGATGGTTGTCATCCCTCTCAGCTTGATGATCTCCCTGCTCATTTGATTTAGCTAGGTTGTAGACTCAAGGCATTCAAACTTTGCTAGCTAGAGTGAAGAAATTTCCTTCGTTTGCTTCTTAGCAAGCTTCTTGCTTTTCTGCAGGGCTTCCAAAAGAGCACCATACTTGTAAATCAATTGATTGACATAATTATCAGAATATGATCCAACCTAATCATTAGATGATGAGGGTGCCTTAGATTCTTGGCCTCTGTCATAATTAGAATCAAAAGATGATAGAGCTAAGATAATTACCTTATTAGGATGGGAGTCATCCTGATCATCCTTATTAGTCGTGGCCATGAAACCATAACTCTTTTTCATCCTCACAGTCACTGCCTGAATGTGACAAGGGGGCCCTGAAGCATGTACTTGCAGCAGGTACCTCTTCCTCTTTATCTAAAGAAAAGAGCTTAATGTAGGCTTCTTCATACTATAACTCAGATGTGTCAGAGTGACTTTGACTCCAACTCATTTCTTTCTTTGCAAGGAAGGTCTTTTAGACTTCTTCCCCTTATAATGTCTCTTTTCTCATGCAATTACTTTTTCTTTACTCTTAACTGGGCAGTCAGTAATGACTTGCCCAGGTATACTGCATCAATAATATATAATATCAATTGAAATAAGTTTGTTGAGTTTATATCCATACCTATCCCCCTTATGGTCCTTCTTGACTCTGTCATTTTGTTGTATTCCTTTTTGAAGTTGGAGGGGAAGAAGGTCCGTTCTTCCATTGTTTTCTCTTGAACATCATTTTCTTGAATTGTTTGGAGAATGCTATGAATTCTCCATCCATTAGCTCGGCTTATGATGAGTTTGACTCATAAGTCTTTTAGTTAGGAACCCTTATTGGAGGAGAGGAAACTCTCTCCTTTCTTATTCTTGTGCCTTCAGCTTTAAGGGCTACCTCCTTTTCCTTGGATTATGTCTAGCAGCCATGTCCTCTTTATTTCTGGTGTTGTGATGCATTTCATATGACAGTATCTTTCTAAAGAGAGTGCGAGGAGGAATATATGTCAGATTCCTCATCTCTCTTATGACACAAATCTTGTTATCTCATTATCTAGTTAGAGACCTCAGGAACTTATCATTAAGCTTATTAGCCGTGAATACTCTTCCATAGGTCTTCAATTCATTCACTATTTTGAAGAATTTTTTATAGCATTCTGCAATGGAATCTTTCTTCCCTTGCATGAATTCTTCATACTTCTAGTTTAGCAAAGATTTTTTATCATCCCTAACCTCTTCAGTCCCTTCTATATACACAATCAATGTCTCCCACATCTCCTTAGCGGTGTTACAGTGGATAAGGTTTTGAAAAGTAAAGTCATCTATGCTACCTATAGTAATGTTCTTGGCTCTCTTATCCATGTTGTCCAGTGCAATCTCATCTCTTGTCATTTCTGTGTATAATTTTGGAACTTGAAGATTTGTATTTAATGAAGAGGACTTCATGGGGATGAAAGGTCCTTGTTTAATAGTCATGTAAATCCCTAGATCTAAAGCTTCCATGAATAATTTGAATCTCTGTTTCCAGATTCCAAAATTTTCTTTTATACACACATGTAGCTTCATGAAGCTCATCTCCTTATGAATTCATTGGAAGTCATGGTTATTAGATAGATTTCCCATATAGGAACTTGGTTAGACTGTTGAGATTATTTCAACAACCTCCCTTTGATACCACTTGAAAGATTATGGGAAGTCTACATCACCTAGAGGGGAGGGGGTGAATAGGTTCTTTTGCTAATTTTGATCTCTTTTTATTTTATGATAGATTAATACAAAACACATATCACAGAACCTAACACACATAAGCACACGAGATTTGTAGTGGTTCCCCAGAGTAGAGTATTGGCACATCCACTTTCCCTCACAACCTATCTAGTAGTGTGCTAGACTCGGCAACCTCCTCCAAAACTTCTTAGTTCTAAGAACTTGCAATGCAGCTTTCTCAGAATCTCACCTCTGGTCTTCACCCATACCCTACCTCAGGCTCTCCACAACCCTACCTCAGAGTTCACTAACTCTTATAGCTCGCCGGTCTCCTACCTCAAATCTTCACCAAGATTCTACCTCAAACTTACCCCTAAGCCCTACCTCAGATCCATAAAAGATCCTACAAAGATCTGTTTTTAAATAATATTAGAATAATAGACTCACTAAAAGATGGACCTTGGATTTCTGAGTCTTCTTTAGATTTTCAGAGAAAGATTTCTTCTTGAAGCAACACCTGAATATAGTGTTTCATTTCTTTCAGAGCAGATCCAGTACTGTCCCAGCTTGCATGAAGAAATGAATAGATTTCTTTTTCTTCTTCAGCAAGAAGATCTTTTTTTATGTGTATGGATTGAATAGTAGCAATTTACGGTTGCTTCTCTATTTTATCAATTCCAAAAATCTCCAAACGTTTTTGTTTGATTTGTAACATCCCATTTCTAACTAGACCCCTAAGATGGTTTTGTCATGACTAGGTCATGATAAAACCATAGGAAGCTCAAAGAGACCATGTAAACTTAGGCATGAAGGTGAAGATCACCATGGTCTGCAAATAACACTTTCCAATTACCCAACTAAGGGTTTGACTTTAGGGCCTCACCTTGACTCTTTGACCCCACCATAACATCCCTAGCCCCTTTAGAAAGTTTATTGGGTCACTAAGGATCCATTTGGGTCAACTAAGAAGGTAAAGTTGACCCAAGTCAATGCTAGCCCCAAAGTGGTCAAAGTGTCATAATTAAGAGTTAAGTGTCCTTCAAGGTGTCAAATAAACCCTACCCAAGCCTTCCAAGACCTTAGGAGAGGCCAATGGGTCACTAAGGACCCATTTGGGTCAACCCAAAAGGTCAAATTGACCAAAGTCACCTCAACCCTAAAATAGGTTAAAAATGACGTAACCAAGCCCAAGCCACTTGGGCTATGTGCGAACAGAAAACAAGTAGGCCGAAAAATTGGAGTAACAAATTTTTTATTATCTAAAAAGATATCTATTACAAAGGTATGACCTCCCTTTTATAGAATGGATGAGAGAAAAGAGATTATAAATAAGCAATGTGAGACTAATAATTGCAGGAACAAGCATCTATACAAGCAGCATAAGTCGTGCGGTTAGACTAACCGCCCGATAACTACAATGTGCAGAAGACAACCCGACAATATCTTAAGTATATATAGCTAGATTCTGGGAGAAGCCGCCAGACCGCCAGACACCAATCATCAACAGCCCAGATACCAAGCCGCTGGGAGAAGCCGCCAGACACCAATCATCAACAGCTTGGTTACCAAGCCCCTGGGAGAAGCCGCCAGACAGAGTACCAGACAGACTTCCAGATAGACCGCCAAACCGCCCGGTCTCCATGCTGCAACACTCCCCATCAAGCTGGAGCATAAATATCAATCATGCACAGCTCGTCGCAAATGTGAAACAAGGAAGCGGATACCGGCTTGGTGAAGATATCTGCCACCTCGTTGTTATAAGTGACGAATGTAGTACAAATCTATTTCTTCAAAATCTCTTCTCGAATAAAATGACAGTCGAATTCTATGTGTTTTGTTCTCTCATGAAAAACTGGATTTTTGGAGATGTATATTGCGCCCTTGTTGTCGCAGAACATCGGAAGAGGATAGTTGTAGACCTCTCCTAAGTCAAGCATAAGAGCTCGTAACCACTTTAACTCACATGTGGTTGACGACATACTATGATATTCCACTTTTTCACTAGACTTGGAGACAATAAACTATTTCTTGCTATTCTAGCTTACAAGATTTCCTCCAACAAATGTGCAAAAACCCGATGTTGACTTGTGGTCTCCTTTATCATCAGCATAGCTCGAATCTGAGTACGCTTCAACCCTCAAGTGACCATTCTTCTGAAAAAGTAATCCTTTCGCTGGTGCTGCTTTAACATACTCCAATATCCTCAGACCAGACTGTAAATGACACTCCCTAGGAGCTTGCATTAATTGGCTAACCTTGCCTACAACATAGGAGATGTCGGGTCTGGTCACCGTGAGATAAATGAGTTTGCCCACCAGACGCCGGTACCTCGTACTATTAGAAAGTGGAGTCGGGTCATCTGTCCAAATTTTGTCTTCTCCAGTAGCCATGGGACATCGGGAAGGTTTAACACCAGTCAACCCTGCCTCTTTTAGTAAATCAAGAGCATATTTCCGTTGGGAGAGGACCAAAGAGTTGGGCTTCAAAGATTTCATTCCCTAGAAAGTACTTGGGGGAGCCCATATCCTTCATGACCATGTGTTGACGGAGGTGTTTCTTTGTCAAAGCTACCCCTGCCTGGTCATCGCTAGTTAGAAGAATATCATCCATATATATAGCAAAAACCACCATACCATAGGATGTTTTGCTGATGAATAAGGAGTGATCGGCTGAACTTCTTGCAAAACTAATGGCCATAATAATGCCACTAAACTTATCAAGCCAAGCCCGAGGGCTTTGCTTTAGGCCATAGATGGTCTTCTTTAGCTGACATACTCGTGTCTCCCCCTGAGTAACATACCCAGGAGGTTACTCCATGTAAACATCCTCCTGAAGATCACCATAGACAAAGGCATTCTTGACATCCAGCTGGGAAATAGGTCAATCCCTGTTGACAGTCACAGAGAGAAGAACCCGAATGGTGCTGAGACGAGCAACGAGAGAGAAGGTGTCAAAGTAATCAACACCATAAGTCTGAGTAAAGCCTTTGGCGACTAGGCGGGCCTTGTATCGATCCACGCTGCCGTTTGGATGGAATTTCACTACAAAGACCCAGCGACATCCAACCACATCAGTGCCCAAAGGGGGAGGAACAAGGGTCCATGTACTCCTTTCAGTGAGAGTAGCAATTTCCTCATCCATGGCAGTCTTCCAATGAGGAATAGTAATAGCTTCCTGGTAGGTGCGAGGAGTGGCAGTGGCAGAGATAGCCAAGCCAAACGCCCTGCGAGAAGGAGTTAGACGATCATAGGAAACAACAGTAGCCAGGGGGTGTTGGGTACATGTCCGCACCCATTTGTGAAGAGCAATGGGAAGATCCAGGTCAGCATGTTCCTCAGTTTCCGGAGCATCCGTGGCGGAGAGAGCTGGCCCGGGAGTAGAGAGACGGTTGCGAAGAGGAGGGAGATAGCTCTGGAGGTGGACACGATAGAGTAGACGGTGGAGGTGGAGGGATCTCGTTAGGTGTAGAGGGGATGGAAGGGTTGGTATTAGAAGTAGGAACATCCAGAGAAGAAGAGGAGTCGTGAGAGAAGTAGGATGCATTTTCAAAGAAGGTGACGTCTGTAAAGACTAACTACTTGCGGGCAACTGGGTCAAAGCAACAATAACCTTTCTGAGTGGTAGAGTACCCGAGAAAGACATATTTAGTGGCCCGTGGTGAGAGTTTGTCATGCGTGGCTAAGGGAGAGTGCACAAAGGCTGTGCACCCAAGGAAACGCAGAGGGAGAGGAAATTGATCCTTGCCCGGATAGAGAATGGAGAAGGGGGTTTTGCCGTGGAGAACGGTGAAGGGAATACAATTGATAAGATAGCAGGAGATGAGAACAACATGGCCCCAATAGGAGCGAGGAACCTGCATTTGAGTCAGCAGAGTGCATGCGACATCAAGTAGGTGACAGTTTTTACGTTCTGCCACGTCATTTTGCTGTGAGGTATATACACAACTAGTTTGATGAATAATACCATGTGTCATACAAAAAGAGATAAAATCATGGCTCAGATATTCTTTTGCATTATCAGAGCGAAAGATTTTAATAGAGACATCAAATTGATTCTTAATCATAAAATAAAAAGATGTCCATACATTGGATAATTCAGAGCGATCTTTTAAGAGATACACCCAAGTACAGCGGGAGAAATCGTCAATAAAAGTTACAAAGTATGAACTACCCCGAACTACGGTGAGGGTAGGAGCAGGACCCCAGATATCGGAGTGAACTAGATCAAACGGTCGGGAAGATCCATGACCTTGCTTTGGTGGGAAGGAGGAGCGGTGATGCTTGCCAAGCTGACATGCATCACAGTTGAGAGGAGGACTCTGCTGATGAAGGTGAGGAAGAAGCTGACGAAGACATCATGGAGGAGCATGACCAAGACGAAGGTGTTGCTGGAGAAGATCAGTAGAAGAGGAGGAGAAGGAGGACAATGCGGAAATATTGTCGAGGAGGTAGAGGTCGTCACTCTCAGTCCTAGTAGCAATCGTCCGTTTGGAGCCCAGATCCTGAAAAGAACAAGTAGTAGAGGTGAATGTGACTGAGCACTTTAGTTGCTTGCAAAGAGAAGTAATAGATAACAAATTGCAAGGAAACGTGGGAACGTAGAGGGTGTCCGCCAAGCGAAGAGATGGAGTGACTTGAACCACTCCTGTTCCATTGACCGGTGAGGGAGAGCCGTCCGCAATGAAGACCTGTGACAACCGATCATGCTGTTATAGGAGAGAACAACACTGCGAATTACCGGTCATATGATTGGTAGCATCAGAATCGATCAGCCATTTACCTTGAGTAGTGACGTGGGCACTAATTGAAGACGTGACCACTGTTGGGTACATTGGTCAAATGTACCTGATTTGAAGAAGCCTCACCTAACTCAATGATATGCATCATAATGTATTTGATGTTTGTTTGAGTTACTTGTGCAGGTTAGGTATTCACTAGACTGAAGCTAAAAGTTTCTAAGTCCATGTGCCGACACCCAGAGGGAAAGTGTCGACACTTGAGAAAGCTTGTGTCGACACCCAGACAAGCAGTGTCGACACTTGGAGTCATTGTGTTGACACCTAGAAGAGCTGAGTCAACACCAGAAAGTGTCGACACTTGGAGTTGTGTCGACACTCAGCAAAAGTCTGCAGAATCTAAGGACAAGTGTCGACACTCAACACAATGTGTCGACACTATGTAGAAGAGTCAACACTTAAAGAAAGTGTCGACACCCAGCACAATGTGTCGACACTTAGCTAAAGACTCAGTATTTGAAGAAAGTGTCGACACTCAGCACAATGTGTCGACACTATGCTGAAGAGTCAGTAGTTGAAGAAAGTGTCGACACTCAGCACAATGTGTCGACACTTAGTTGAAGACTCTACACTTGAAGAAAGTGTCGACACAAGGAGCTGTGTCGACACTTAGCAAAGAACAGAAAAGTTACAAAATATTCTAAGT
Organism: Platanthera guangdongensis; assembly: GCA_039583875.1. Classification (NCBI taxonomy): domain Eukaryota; kingdom Viridiplantae; phylum Streptophyta; class Magnoliopsida; order Asparagales; family Orchidaceae; genus Platanthera; species Platanthera guangdongensis. Next base: position 177,020,727 of record CM077152.1, on the reverse strand, counting down.
ACAAGTGTCGACACTAAAGGAATGTGTCGACACTCAGCTGAAGAATCAAAAGTGAAGACTTGTGTCGACACCAAGAAGCAGTGTCGACACTTGACAGTTTCAACACATGAAGATGTGTCGACACAAAGAACATGTGTCGACACTTAGAAGAATACAGTTAAAGAATGAAGTATAAGTACTTGTGTCGACACTCAATTTCAGTGTCGACACATGCAGAAGAATCTGTGTCGAGACATACAAGGAATTGTGTCGACACCTTGTAGACTTGTGTCGACACTTACACAACATGTGTCGACACTTGGCCTATAAGTGTCGACACTTAAGAACAGAAAGTCTCGATACTATCTGACAGTTAGAGGAATTTCAAGAAGTGACTGGTTGACAAGACAGCTGCCGATCCAGCCGGTCTACATCAACTGTCAGAGATATCAGAAGTCTGTTATGAACCGGATCAGCCGGTTACCATGAAGGAAGCCTATAAATAGGCATTCATAGTTTACAGAAACTGTTGTTGAAAAGATTAAAGAAGTAATATAGAAGTGGTTGAAAAAGTTTTTGATAGAGAGAGTTCAGATCTTTGTAAAAGTGGTATATTGAGTATCAACACAAGAAGATCTTGCTGTGCATCACCAGATCTAAGAAGTTGGAGAGAGAGAGCTCCAACCAAGTATTCAGTCTTTGGAACTAAGGCTGAGAAGAAGAATTCAGAGTCATCTGAATTTCAAGAAGCAGAGGTCAAGGAACAACTGCAGAAGATTCAGACTAATTCAGTTCTAATCAAGAAGCTTTGAAGGAAGCTAAGTCAGTTTGGATCTAACTGAGTTCTTCCAAGAACTCTTCAAGAAACTCTCAACTCCTCTCTTATTTTCTGAGTTGTAGAGTTAGCTTGTGTAATTTCTATTTTAACTTGTAGGATCCATTGGATCTGAGAGAATTGTAAGCCTATATTATAAAGGCTGAGGGTAGGGCTTGCTTGCCTGAGTGTAGGAGTTAAAGAACTCTGAGTGTAGGCCTTAATTGGCTGAGTGTAGGCCTGGGTGGCTGAGTGTAGGCCTTTTGGCTGAGTGTAAGGCTTTGGGCCTGAGGTAGGAACCTAGTTGGGTTCTGAGTTAGTGGAGAAGTTTGGCCGAATCTAGTACACTGCTAGATAGGCGAAGGGGGAAAGTGGATGTACCCAAAGATTGGGGAACCACTATAAAGTCTTGTGTATTCTGTGCTGTGATTGTGCTGTGTTGTGAATTGCTGTGTTTGCTGTGTGAACTTATTCAGAAATCTGTGTTATAAACTGTTGTGCTGCCAACAAAGTTTTAAAAAGGTTTTGGTCACCTATTCACCCCCCCCCCCTCTAGGTGTTTAGGTACCATATCTTACAAGTGGTATCAAAGCGAGGTTCCTCAAAAAGGACTAACTGTCTGAGGAGATCCAGGTTGGCAGATTCAGTATAAGTCAGGAAACAGTTTCAAGAAACTCAAGAAATATGGGGTCTTCAGAGAATCACAAGGAATTGGGTTCAATGAAACTGCCCATATGCAGAAAGGAGATTTTTGGAATCTGGAAAGAAAGGGTAAGGCTGTTCATGGAGGCCTCTGACCCTAGGATCTACATCACAGTCAAAGAAGGGCCCTATGTGCCCATGAAGATCTCAGTATTGGATGCAAATCAGAGGACTCCTAAGGATTTTTCTGAGATGACCAAGGATGAGATTGTCCTAGCTACAATGGACAAAAGGGCACAGAATATCATAGTTAGTGCAATTGATGATGCCACCTTCCAGAACCTTATTCACTGTAAAACAGCAAAAGAAATGTGGGATACCCTCATTGTCTACATGGAAGGTTCTGAAGAAGTAAGACAAGATAGGAAGTCCTTGCTTAATCAAGAATATGAGAGCTTTAGGCAAGGAAGAGGAGATAGCATCACTGAATGCTACAAGAAGTTTTATAGAATTGTTAATGAACTCATGTCCTATGGAAGAGAGTTCACTAACTATGAATTAAAAGATAAGTTCTTAAGGTCCCTAACTAAAGATTGGGACACTAAGATCTGTGCCATCAGAGAAATGGCAAAGTTGGGAGAAATTCCTCCTCCCACACTGTTTGGCAAGTTGTTATCTTATGAGATGCAATTGTCAGTAAGAAAAGAAGAGGAAAAGTCAACAAGGACTGAACACAGGGAAAGGACTGTTGCCTTTAAGTCAGAAGTACCTAGAAAGAACAGGACTAAGTCATCAACTCCTCCTCCAGAGGTAGTTGAATCAGAATCAGATGAGTCTGTGAGCACAAAGTCTACAAGCAGTGAAAGTGATGAAGATTTTGCTGCATTCACCAGACATTTTCAGAAATTCCTTAAGAAGAAACAGTGGAGGTCCAGACCTTCATATTCCAAAGGGAAAGAAGTCCAGTATCAGGAGAAGAAGCCTTCAAAGAAGGATAAGAAAAAGACAAAGACTAGTAAGGCAACTGGGTCTAAGATTGTGTGTTACTGCTGCAATAGACAGGGTCATGTTATTGCTGATTGTCCTGAAAGAAGGAAAGAATCCAGTGACAAAAAGAAGACTCACTTCAAAGGAAAGAAGGAGAAGTCCTTTGTTGCAAAGAATGAGAAGACTCTTTCAGACATTTCTTCTTCAGACACTGAGACAGATGCTGAAGCCTATATAGGGCTATTTGCTGAAGAAGAAGAAGAGTTTATGCAGATCATGGAATCAATCTATGAACAAGAAGAGTGTCAGTGCCAAGGACTGATGGCATTGACTGAAAGTACCAAAATCCTGGAGCAGCCAGGACCTAGTCAGGTACAAAGTCCAACTCAAAGTTCAGATTTCAGTTCTAGTTCAGAGTCAGATTCATCTTCATCAAGTGATGGAAGTGTTTCTGAATCTGAGGGAGATATTCATCAGCTCTTAGATGAATACCAAGTACTGTTGCAAGCCTATAAGAAAAGCAAGATCCTAGCCAAAAGTCAGGCAAAGGAGATTGCTGATCTCAAGACAGCTGCAACAGATTTTGAGAAGCAGTATGATCAAAAACTGAATGAAGTAGCCAGGCTGAAACACATTACTGTGATTCAGATGGGTACTATTACATTTAAGAATGATCAAATTAAGAGACTGGAGATCAATCTCCAGAAGGAAAAAGAACTTGCTGCCAGGTTTTCAAAACCTAAATCAGTATTACCATTAATTGATGAATTTGTTCATCAAAAAGGCAAAGCTGGACTAGGTTTTGTTAGACCTGCAGGGACTGTACAGTCCAAGTTCAAGTCCAAGGGTAAAGCCCCAACATTCAACAAGCCTGCTGTAGTCAAGACAGCAAAGGTTGTATCTAAGCAAAGGTACAACAAGTTTGAATGCTGGTGCTGTGGCAAGGTTGGCCACTTTGCCTTGGATTGTTGGCACAATGCCAGTGCCAAGTTGGGTAGCAAGTTACCTGTTGGAAAGCCAGCAGGTAGCTATGTCAAATTACAAACTAACAATCACCAAGGACCCAAGTTTACTTTGGGTTCTAAGGTTCAGTAATTTGTTTTGCAGGTAAATCCAAGTGGCCATACCCCAACATGGTACTTGGATAGTGGATGTTCCAGACACATGACTGGAACAAGGGGACTACTGAAGGACTACATTCCAATCAAAAATGGTCCTAAAGTGACCTTTGGTGGTTCTGAAAAAGGAATCATCAAAGGGTTTGGTAACATCTCTTCAAACCTTGTTACCATTACTCAAGTGGCTTATGTTAAAGGGTTGAAACACAACCTCATTAGTATAAGTCAGTTAAGTGATGTAGGGTATGACATCTCATTTGTTAAAAATGGTTGTCATATCAAGAGGTCAAGTGATCAAGAGATCATTTTGACAGGATATAGAAAGAGAAATGTCTATTGTTTAGACCTTATGGTTGAGAACAATAGTTCTCCAGTTTGTCTTGTAGCTGATGAGACAGTCTCTCAATGTGTCAAATGGCACAAGAGGCTTGCTCATCTTAATTACAAGACTATTGGCAAACTCTTTAGTAAAGAGTTAGTGAGGAATGGTCCTCAAGTTAAGTGTGTCAAAGATGGCATTTGCTCAGCTTGTCAAAAGGGCAAGCAGACTAAATCCACCTTTAGAAGCTTAGACAACAAAGATGCTGTGAGGTGTCTATACCTCTTGCATATGGATCTATTTGGTCCAATGCCAGTTCACAGCTTAGGTAGGAAGGTCTACACCTTTGTAGTGGTTGATGACTACTCAAGGTTTTCCTGGGTGTTCTTCCTAAAGCAGAAATCTGAGACACCTAGTGTCTTCTATAGTTTTGTTAAGCAAATTCAGAATGAATTGAACTGTACAGTGGTCAAAATTAGAAGTGACCATGGTACAGAGTTTCAGTCTGAAAGCATGACAAAGCTGTGTGAAGACTATGGGATATTTCAAGAATTCTCTTCACCTAGAACACCTCAGCAAAATGGCATTGCTGAAAGAAAAAATAGGACCTTGATAGAGGCTGGTAGAACCCTATTAAGTGATTCATCACTGCCAGAATATTTCTGGGTTGAAGCAGTTAACACTGCATGTCATGTGATAAATAGGGCTACCATCACTAAAAGGTTAAACAAGACCCCCTATGAAGTTGTGAAAGGCGGGAAACCAAACCTATCCTATTTTAGGATCTTTGGTTGTAAATGCTTCATACTTAACAATGGAAAGTCTTACCTAACTAAGTTTGCTGCCAAGTCCCAAGAGGGAGTATTTGTTGGGTACAGCAATAATAGTAAGGCTTATAGAGTCTACAACTTGACTACACAAGTTGTAGAGGAGTCTGTGCATGTAGTTTTTGATGAGACACAACTAATTAACAATGAGTTGTCTAGCAATGTATGCAGCCCCACAGGTCTTACTAAGAAGATGGACAAGCTAGCCATAGAAGATGTACCTGCTGCAAGACAGCAAGTAGAAGAAGATAGCTTATGTCCAGGGGGAGAACTACATGTACCAGGAGCTGAAGAAGTACAAGGAACTCAGCATGATGAAGATGTTGTAGAAGTACAACCAGAAGTAAGGATGCCTCCAGCCAACAGGCATCTAAGAGATCATCCAATAGAGCTGATTATTGGAGATCCAAGACAAGGTGTTCAGACAAGGAGCAGAAATCAGAATGCTGAAGTATATTCAAGTTTTCTGTCTCAAATAGAACCAAAGAAATTTGAAGAAGCTATACAAGATCCACAATGGGCAGAAGCTATGCAAGAAGAACTTAATCAGTTCAAAAGGTGCAAGGTTTGGGAGCTGGTTCCAAAGCCTAAAGACCACAATGTTATAGGAACAAAGTGGATCTACAGGAACAAGTTAGATGAACAAGGTGTCATTATTAAGAATAAGGCAAGACTGGTTGCAAAAGGATATAGGCAAGAAGAAGGTATTGATTTTGATCAAACCTTTGCTCCAGTAGCCAGACTAGAAGCCATAAGGATGTTCTTGGCCTATGCAACCTATCAGGGATTCAAAGTATACCAAATGGATGTCAAGTCAGCATTCCTAAATGGTAATTTGAAAGAAGAAGTCTATGTGGAGCAGCCTGCAGGTTTTGTTGATTCAACTCTACCTCATTATGTCTATAGACTTAGGAAAGCATTATATGGGTTAAAACAAGCACCTAGAGCTTGGTATGAAACCCTATCTAGTTTCCTCATTGAGAACAAGTTCTCAAGGGGGAAAATAGATAAGACTCTATTCCTTAGGGAATCTAGAGGCAAAGTAATACTTGTCCAAATATATGTAGATGACATTATATTTGGGTCTACTGAAAGTAGCCTTTGCAAAAAGTTTGCAAAGCTTATGCAAAGTCAATTTGAGATGAGTAGTATGGGAGAACTGAAGTTTTTCTTGGGTCTCCAAGTTAAACAGACTGGAAGTGGTCTATCCATTATGTCAGTCCAAGTTCACCCTAGAACTCATAAGGAAGTATGGTATGGATTCATCCAGTACCATGAAAACTCCTATGGGGTCAAATATGTCTCTAAGCAAGGATGATGCAGGGAAACCTGTAGATGAAACCTTGTATAGAGGGATAGTTGGCTCCCTACTATACTTGACTGCAAGTAGGCCTGACATTATGTATGCTACATGTGTTTGTGCCAGGTATCAAGCTTGCCCTAAAGAGTCTCACTTGACTGCAGTCAAGAGAATCTTGAGATATCTAAAGGGCACTCCTTATCTAGGCCTCTGGTACCCTAGGAATGGAGATTTTGATCTAACAGGCTATTCAGATGCAGACTTTGCAGGATGCAAAGAAGATAGAAAGAGCACTACTGGATCCTGTCAATTCCTAGGTGGAAGACTCATTTCATGGAGCAGTAAGAAGCAAACCAGTGTGGCTATTTCCACAGCTGAGTCAGAATATGTAGCTGCAGGAAGTTGCTGTGCTCAACTTCTGTGGATTCAACATCAGTTAGAAGACTATGGAAGTTCAGGTAAGTAGAACTCCACTTTACTGTGATTCTACTAGTGCTATTTCAATAGCTAACAATCCTGTATCACATAGTAGAACTAAACATATTGAGATCAAATATCACTTTCTTAGAGAGCATGTAGAAAGAAATGATATTGCACTTGAATATGTTAGAACTGATAATCAGATAGCTGATATGTTCACTAAGCCCTTAGAAGAAGCTAAGTTCAATAGATTCAAAATTGAACTAGGAATGATAAACTTAGACTAAGTTTACAGAACTAAAAATTGGCTAAGTAAAAAGGTGTCGACACATAGACAAGTCTATGTCGACACAGAATAGTAAGTGTCGACACTTCAGGAAAATGGTGTCGACACATCTAGGAAGTTGGTGTCGACACTTCAGAATGTTAGTGTCGACACATGTCGAAGTTGGTGTCGACACATTCAATAAGGTGTCGACACTTAAGTTTTACTCAGAATTTTCTAAGTAAAGTCTCGACTACATGTCGAGTAGTGTGGTGTCGACACTTAACCAAGTGTCGACACATAAAATCTGTTGACTAAACTTGTGTCGACACATGTGTGTCGAGACATTATAAGTCTGTGTCGACACTTATTGACAGTGTCGACACATCTTTAGAAATTCATCCCGCCTGTTCGTCTTCAAACAAGAAAGGTATAAATAGGGTTCTGTCTTTGTTTGTCGACACGCTTTCAAAGTTTCGAGACCAAAACTCTTGTGTCGACATTTCTCTTCTCTAAAGACTACTTCTCCAAACCCTAATGGCTCCCAAGCTGGAAGAGAACGTTAACGAAGGCTATGAGCTCGTGCGAGGCGCATTCGACGACGGTGATCATGACATCAAATCAGTGATAACCCTAGTCAGCAATTCAGGACTGGAATACTTGGTTTCAGAACCAACCAAGATATGGAAGAAAGAAGTGCTTGAATTTCTTACTGGAGCAACTGTAGACGACTCTGGATACAGAATCAAATCCAGAGTGCATGGAACCAAGGTCAAGGTATCACCCAAAAGTCTGAGAAAGGTACTTCAGCTACCTAAGACTCAAGAAGAAGAAGAAATTTCTACATCCAAGACCAGGGAAGCTTTGATTTGGTGTGGTCTTGATTCAAAGATGAAAATAGGTTCAGTCTTTAACAGAAAAGGCATGAACAGTCAAGGAAAATTTCTGTCTGAAGTTGTAGGCAAAGTTATACTAAGCAAACCAGGAGGACATGACAGGGTGTCAGCCTCTATGTTCAGTATTATGACCAGAATCATCTTCAACATCAAAACAGATTGGTCTATGATTGTCTTTGAGAAAGTGAAGGAAAGTCTGAAGAAGCCCAATCTGGGCAGGATACTAAGTCTCTACCTGGCTGGATCAATTCCAGAGGTAATAGAGCACTGCTGCTGGAACTAAAATCAACCACATGAGAAGGATGGACATGAGAATCTTCTCCAGGTGGGAAAGGGTACTGTCTAAGGAAGTTCCTACTCCAGAGAAGCCAGTTTCTAAGAAGGACTCTCCTCCTAGGAAGAAGAGGAAGATAGCTGCTGTGACTCAGGAGTCCTCCAGCAGCTCAGGCAGTGAAGAACATGTTGTTTTCACTCCTGATAATTATGAGGATGAGGCTGCAGAGAAGTCACCTGCTCCTCAGGAGCCAGCTGACATCCAGGGGGAGCCTCCAGCTGTAGAACATCCCTCTACACTGGAAGTGAGCAGGCTACACAGATTATCCAAGAGGTACTTTCTGACCTTAATACATTAGATTTTTCTGTAATGGATTCTGATTTGTCTGATGTCCATCAGCAAAATCAGCAAGCAACTCAAGAACCAGATGTTGTTCTTCAGGACACATCTGCTGTTGTGCCACAAGTTCCTGATAAAGTAGTTGATAAAACCAGTACTTCTCCTGCACAGTCTCCAGCTGAATACACAATGGAAGATCTATTTCTGAATTTAGATCAAGATGATTTTGATATGGATAAGAATGCTGCTGATGAAGAGAAGGATGCTGCTATTGAGGGGGAGAACTTGGATGTTCAAGAAGAGCCTATAAGGCTAGATACTGAGAAGGCACAAGATGTGCAAACTGAAAAACCCTCAAGCCCTAAGGATAGGGTAGATATAGCCAGTACATCAGAGTCTGAGGATGATGAAGCTGAGCAAGCTCAAAAGAAGAAATTCTTTGTCTTCAAAAGAAGGAGTCAGAGCTATAAGAAAGCTCTACAAACTGTAGCTCAACACTCACTAGTCCAACAAGCTCCATCAACTGATTATAGTAGCCTAATGGTAGCAATGCAAGTAAAGCTGGATGAGCAAAGAAGGGCAATAGAGACATATATTGATGAAAGCCAAAAGTCCCTACAATTTGATTTAGCTCAAGATATCAAATCAATAAGGTTTGAAATGAATTTGAATAAGAAGGAAGTGACTGACTGCTTCCACAAGGGTGGCAATGCAGTAGTATTCCTGGCTAAACATCAAGAAACCATAAAAGAGAAGGTAGAAGATATAGCACTAAAGCAAGGCTATGTGCTGGAGAATCAATTGAGGATGAATGATAATTTGACTGCATCTCACAATGCAATAGTCACTGAACTGAAGAGTAAGTCTAATGAACCATCAACCTCCTCTGCTGCTGCCAAGGCTGAATTTGATAAGATATTTCAGGAAGAAATTGCTGCTGTCAAGAATGCAATCAAAGATTCACAGAAGGTCATTTCTGAACAGCTTACAAAGCTTAGACCTTTCTTTAAGGATGGAATAAGGTATTTGGATAGCCAAATCAGATTCCAGAAAGATGATGTGAGAGATCATGTAGCACAAGAAGTCATAAAGGGGGAGAGGGTGTTAGTCAAGGCCAGTTCTGAGCATGCAAAATGGATATCCAATTCCATCAGGGCTACACTGGGCTATCCTCCCCTGTGTGATGATGATAATGTAGCTGAATCTGGTATTCAAAGTGCATATCTTGGAGGTGAGCAACAGGAAGTAGCTCAGGTGATCTATCCACCTCCAGATTTTGAAATGGTTCATGCTGATGTAAGCACAATGTATAGTCCAACTGCTGGTAAGCCTAATGTTATTCTGGAAAAGGTTGTTCAACCTATTACAGCTGCTATGCAAGAGGCTTTGGACAAAGAGGAAGAGACTAGGCTATCAAAGAAGAAGTTCAGGGAACTTGCTGAGCAAAAACCTGATTTTGAACAGTGGAGCCCTACTTCTAGGAACATCATTCTCACAGCCTGGAAAGCGGCCAAGGACAATGCCCATGAGAGGAACAAGTGGTTCTCAGAGACAGAATGGAGGAAGCATGAAAGTAGGCAGGAAGCCATTGTCCAACATAGAAGGAAGGCTAAGTTAGGAAAGCTACCTCCAACAGCTGTGGAGCCTAGCAAGTACTTTCCTAAGCCCTATCATTACTTTGAGAGGAAAAAAATCAAGGCTGAAGAACAGAAAAAGAAGGACTCCAAAGGGAAGAAGACTGCTGAAGCTGAGCCTGCTGCTGCTGCTGGTGTAAAGGCCAAAGTGCAAGCTGGAAAAGGCATAGTCATAAAAGAACCAGAGCAGAATTAGACTAAGATTAAACTGAAGAATGTTGTAATCTGTTACATCAAACATTTTGTGTAAATCATTGTAAATGTATTAACAACAATGTATGAACAATTTTTGATAAATATAAATTTCATGATTGTTCAGATGAATGTGTCTAATTCTTGTTTGTTCTGTAATGCTAAATGAGTATACATGTGTGCTTTATTACATGTTTAAGTTTAACTCTGTTGACATATACCTGTTTTACATCATTTTATAATTTTTAATTATGAGTGGTGTATATCATTGACTAAGGGTTATGACTTCTCCAAATAGGGGGAGATTGTTGGGTACATTGGTCAAATGTACCTGATTTGAAGAAGCCTCACCTAACTCAATGATATGCATCATAATGTATTTGATGTTTGTTTGAGTTACTTGTGCAGGTTAGGTATTCACTAGACTGAAGCTAAAAGTTTCTAAGTCCATGTGTCGACACCCAGAGGGAAAGTGTCGACACTTGAGAAAGCTTGTGTCGACACCCAGACAAGCAGTGTCGACACTTGGAGTCATTGTGTTGACACCTAGAAGAGCTGAGTCAACACCAGAAAGTGTCGACACTTGGAGTTGTGTCGACACTCAGCAAAAGTCTGCAGAATCTAAGGACAAGTGTCGACACTCAACACAATGTGTCGACACTATGCAGAAGAGTCAACACTTAAAGAAAGTGTCGACACCCAGCACAATGTGTCGACACTTAGCTAAAGACTCAGTATTTGAAGAAAGTGTCGACACTCAGCACAATGTGTCGACACTATGCTGAAGAGTCAGTAGTTGAAGAAAGTGTCGACACTCAGCACAATGTGTCGACACTTAGTTGAAGACTCTACACTTGAAGAAAGTGTCGACACAAGGAGCTGTGTCGACACTTAGCAAAGAACAGAAAAGTTACAAAATATTCTAAGTACAAGTGTCGACACTAAAGGAATGTGTCGACACTCAGCTGAAGAATCAAAAGTGAAGACTTGTGTCGACACCAAGAAGCAGTGTCGACACTTGACAGTTTCAACACATGAAGATGTGTCGACACAAAGAACATGTGTCGACACTTAGAAGAATACAGTTAAAGAATGAAGTACAAGTACTTGTGTCGACACTCAATTTCAGTGTCGACACATGCAGAAGAATCTGTGTCGAGACATACAAGGAATTGTGTCGACACCTTGTAGACTTGTGTCGACACTTACACAACATGTGTCGACACTTGGCCTATAAGTGTCGACACTTAAGAACAGAAAGTCTCGACACTATCTGACAGTTAGAGGAATTTCAAGAAGTGACTGGTTGACAAGACAGCTGCCGATCCAGCCGGTCTACATCAACTGTCAGAGATATCAGAAGTCTGTTATGAACCGGACCAGCCGGTTACCATGAAGGAAGCCTATAAATAGGCATCCATAGTTTACAGAAACTGTTGTTGAAAAGATTGAAGAAGTAATATAGAAGTGGTTGAAAAAGTTTTTGATAGAGAGAGTTCAGATCTTTGTAAAAGTGGTATATTGAGTATCAACACAAGAAGATCTTGCTGTGCATCGGCAGATCTAAGAAGTTGGAGAGAGAGAGCTCCAACCAAGTATTCAGTCTTTGGAACTAAGGCTGAGAAGAAGAATTCAGAGTCATCTGAATTTCAAGAAGCAGAGGTCAAGGAACAACTGCAGAAGATTCAGACTAATTCAGTTCTAATCAAGAAGCTTTGAAGGAAGCTAAGTCAGTTTGGATCTAACTGAGTTCTTCCAAGAACTCTTCAAGAAACTCTCAACTCCTCTCTTATTTTCTGAGTTGTAGAGTTAGCTTGTGTAATTTCTATTTTAACTTGTAGGATCCATTGGATCTGAGAGAATTGTAAGCCTATATTATAAAGGCTGAGGGTAGGGCTTGCTTGCCTGAGTGTAGGAGTTAAAGAACTCTGAGTGTAGGCCTTAATTGGCTGAGTGTAGGCCTGGGTGGCTGAGTGTAGGCCTTTTGGCTGAGTGTAAGGCTTTGGGCCTGAGGTAGGAACCTAGTTGGGTTCTGAGTTAGTGGAGAAGTTTGGCCGAATCTAGTACACTGCTAGATAGGCGAAGGGGGAAAGTGGATGTACCCAAAGATTGGGGAACCACTATAAAGTCTTGTGTATTCTGTGCTGTGATTGTGCTGTGTTGTGAATTTCTGTGTTTGCTGTGTGAACTTATTCAGAAATCTGTGTTATAAACTGTTGTGCTGCCAACAAAGTTTTAAAAAGGTTTTGGTCACCTATTCACCCCCCCCCCCCTCTAGGTGTTTAGGTACCATATCTTACAACCACCGAGGTGGATGGCTTTGAAGAGGAGGTGGAAGCATCACCAGTTGGTCGAAGATGAGGATGCTTGCTCCAGCAGCGGTCAACTGTATCGCCGGTGCGACCACAATGAGAGCAGAGAAAATGAGAAGCACCGCAGTCGCAAGATTGGTGGCTGCGGCCACCAGAGCCACTCCGCTGAGTTTGGTGAGCGTAGTTGTCTGGTTGAGGAGGGGAGGATAACAGTAGACATTGTAAGAGAGAGAAAACCATGACTATGCGGGCAACAGTGGCATCTAGGGTGGGAGACTCCGCCTTGCCAAGGATCTATTGACGGATCATGTCATATGAATCAGGAAGTCGCAGAAGGTAGCACACAACAAGAAGCTCCTGGAAGTGTTTGTGTTGCTCAGCCAGATCCGCAGAGAAGGGGCGATTCTGGAGAATTTCGGCTCCGAGAGCCTGAACTTGTTGGTAAGCAGCAGTAGGAGACATGGAGGGACAAGCAAAGAGGTCCGCATATAAAGTATAGATGCGAGACATCTGAGCCCCCTTGGAGTAGAGAGCGGCAAGACGAAGCCAACCAACATTGACCATTTCATCACGACGGATGACGGGTAGGCATTCATTAGCAAGACTGTTAGCGAGCCATGTGCGGATAAGAGCGTCACTGGCATCCCAATCATCAAAGAGAGGGGATTCTTGCAGAGGGGGGTCATCGGTGAGATGATGGCGTTTACATTGAGAGCAGAGAAGGAAGGTGAAGGAGACACTCCAGTCCGGGTAGTTGCGACCAATGAGTTTGGAAACGGTGCCAAGGTTGCCCGATGGAGTAGGAGGAGTAGGAGGAGCAGCAACAGGAGTAGTGGTGGTAGAGATATCAGAGGTTACCATAGAAGAGAGCAGAGAGGAGCGAGAAGAATAAGTCGCGGCTAGAAAAGGATGGCGCAGCGACAAAGCATAGGTCGCGGCAAGAAGAATAGGTCACAGCAACAAGAACATGTCACGGCGACTTAAGAACAGGTCCCGACAACTTAGGAATATGAGCGACAAGAATAGGAGTGTGCGGCGACTAAGCATAGGTCTCGGCAACTTAAGAACAGGTCAAAACGAGAAGAAAAGGGAATCAGAGAGGTCGCACACACAATAGAGCAACGATAAGGATAGAAAGAAGCCGCGCGAACAGGGTGCAAACCGGTGGAAGAAACAAGTCGCGAAGACAAGTCACGAGAAGAAGGATCAAGCCCCGTGGACAGGTCATGCGGACAAAGAGAGCTCATAGAATTAGGAGGAGAAGATCGAGTCCTCTGATACCATGTGCAAACAAAAAACAAGTAGACCAAAAAATTGGAGTAGCAAAATATTTATTATCCAAAAAGGCATCTATTACAAAGGTAGGACCTTCCTTTTATAGAATGAAGGAGAGAAGAGAGATTACAAATAAGCAATGTGAGACTAATAATTACAGGAACAAGCATCTATACAAGCTGCATAAGCCGTGTGGTTAGACTAACCGCCCGACAACTACAATGTGCAGAAGACAACCCGACAATATCTTAAGTCTCCATAGCAAGCCGCTGGGAGAAGCCGCCAGATCGCCAGACACCAATCATCAACAGCCCGGCTACCAAGCCGCTGGGAGAAGCCGCCAGACCGCCAAACACCAATCATCAACAGCTCGGCTACCAAGCCGTTGGGAGAAGCCGCCAGACCGCCAGACAAACCGCCAGACCGCCTGGTCTCCTTGCTGCAACAGGCTAAACCCAATTTGAGTAGCCCATTAACTTTAGGAGGCTGATATTTACATGAAATGCCATCTAAATTTCGAAGGGGATGACTAGGAGAGAGAAAATGGGAGTTTTTTCCTTTAATGGAGGAGAGAGAAAGAAGAAAGTGAGAGAGGAGTTATGGAGCGAGGCTATGAGTCACTCCATTCATCTCCCCATTGCCCCCATTCATCTCCCTTGCCTCTTGGGATGAGTATGCTATCAATTCCAGCCAGCCAACACTAATGGGGGGAGCCCAACCACCTTGGTCAACCACCCCTTCACCTCCCCACCCATGAAAAATATAAATCCCCATATATAGCCCCCTATTCCCACTTTTGACCATCCCATCACCTTCAAAACGTCCTTGACAGTCATAATAATCTATTGGATCAATGGTTTTCGTGGAGGATCGAGGAATCGGGCAAGCTCGCCGGAGAGTAAAAATGCCATGGCCGACCGCCGCTGCCGTCGTCGTCGAACCCCAAACAAGGTCTGCTTCTCCTCCTCTCCCCATGTGCTAGTATCCTAGAACAAATCAGGCTAAGAATTCGGGCTTAAATGAGCCGACCCAAGTGAGGAAAATGGAGATTTTTTGAAATTTCATGGCGGTGGGTTCGTCGTAAACCACCACCTCCGGCGGCCAAACCACCGTCGGGCGATAGCCACCACCTCGACCGAGGTGGTGGTAGCGGTGGCTGGCCAGGGGGGTGACCGGGTGGCTGACGTTTGGCTTGGCGAAAAGCTACAGGTTTAGGGCATTTTTTTACGGGTTCTGTTCGGATAGAAGAAGATGAACAATGTTCTCATATTATTATTATAATTATATTATAATATAATGATCAAGTTACCTCTTTAACATGCATCTTTTTGATGTTGTCAAATAAGGCCCTTATATGCCTTTTGAGGAAACATAGCCAACATGAACATTGTGGATATTGAAGTCTACTTTATTTTAAAATTGATTTCAACCCATTTGGGTAAGCGGTCTGACCACAACACTCAAAATGGTGCAGTCTATACATAGGGCTAGTCAGAGACTAAATTGAGTGCCCCACTAAACCATTTGTCCAAATGATTGGAAATATGGACTGGGAGTCACTCGTGACTATACCTTTGACATATCCAAAAATGTGAATTTTTGGAAAATATTTTTCTATAGTTATTGTAAACATTTAATAAACCATGTATGATTTAATTAGTGGGTATAATGACCTCATAATCCCCCAAAGTTCTGTTAGAAGGCCCTTAGGGTCAACATATGTCTCTGGAAAAAATGTCACCCCATTTGGGGTTGATTTGAATAGGTAGTGGCATGACCAAAGTTTGGTCCCTTATGGGTAAATTAGGGCAAAATGGTGCTTGGCGCATGGAGGGGCCAATTCTCACCCAAAGGGGATGGAACTTTTTCCAGAGCCTCAAGATCAGTTAAAAAACTCTCACTTGGAGTTTGGGATGGATTAGGGTGGATTTGCCCTAGGACCCTAGTTCAAACCCTAAGGTTGAACTTTGGGGGTTTGTGAAGGATATAGGGTGATATGTCCTTATATGGACTTGAAGTTTAGTTCATGTGATCTTATGGTGGGGAATAGCCCTAGAAAGAAATTTGGTGACATTTAGACACATGCAGACAACCTTAGTCAATTGAAAATTACTTCGGACCAATTAGTGCACTTTTGATCATGATTTTATTACCTAATCATAATACCATGAACGATCTTGAAAGTTAGGCTCTGATCATATATTGTTGGTAACAAGCTTTGAAAATTTTTAGTGTAAATATTGGGTTAGCATTTATGGTACTTCTTTCACAAACCTAATAGTTGCTCTAATCACTTAAGAAAATATTATGAGCTGTTTACTCATTTTAAATTCATGAAAACTTGTACAGAGAACCTTTTAGGGCATATTAAAGCTTGAAAAATTATTTTATGATTGTTTGGAAGAGATTACAAGTATGTTTATTCACAGAGTGCCCTATTAGGGATACATTTGAAGTATTTTTTATAGAGATTACTGACCTTAGAATTGTATGAAACTTATTCAGTAATGTTTTATGATCATCTTAAAGCTATGGTAATTTTTGTATAAATGTTGGAGTATGAATTGTGGTACTCTCTTCATTACCTCTAATTATTTAAATTACCTTGAGTTAATTATTTAAGGGCTAGTACATTTGTGAAACTTGGTATTCTCTGATATTTTGGCATCATATAGTATTCATAAGTTTTTTATGGTCATAATTTAAGGAAATCTAGTAATTCTTGTTCAAAATCACTCATGGCCTAATTTTTGGAAAAAATAAATAAATGCCAAATTTATTAGGAAGATTATAAGTTTCTGGATTTATATTTGAATGAATATTTGAATGGGTCACCATTCATGCACACCATAGAGCTCGGTTGGTCTGCATATAGTAAAAACTACAGAATTGTGTTAGCATGTGGGAATGACCTAGGAAGTTGGGAGTAATGGTATGTTTATTTGGTAAGATGAAAAGTTTTGCTTCATTAGGAGTCATCATGGAGAGAAGTGATGGGTTGACTAGTGTAAGTGGTGCTCGGGATCATCGAAGGATCGTCTTTCATGTGGAGAGAGAAAGAGTCAAAATACACTAGGGTTAGATTAAGTATAACTTTAAATGGGGTTGGATATGGGTAGAAACCAATAATAATAAGTACCTTGTGAAAAGGAGCTTTGGGCTTCAGCCCATTGTAGTTCCTAGTGTCCTCGAGAGCCCTTCACCGGGAATGTCATAGGCATTCCAAGGTTAATGTAAGCCGTAAGTCTAAATGGAATACAAGAGTAATTAGAAATACTCTAGGATTACACTTACACTCACACTCCCCGGTGTTGTGGGAGTTAGGTTGGGCCTCACGAGCGGTAGGCTCGGTGGTTTTGGTGATGGGCAGGTTAGCTTGGAGAGGCGATAGCTCGGTAGATATTTTTTACGGATCGGTTAGTCCGAGGAGCTTTGGATTGGGGGGAAATACATTAATATTGCATGTGCATAAAACATAAGGTGGTGGGTCTTCGGTATTGGAGAGTCGTCGTACGGACACCAATACGTTGACTCAGCAAGTGTGGTTTAGCACTTAGCCAAATAAAGTCCGGTGCGCCAGCTGGTAAGAGTACGCAAGAGCTCCGCTTAGTGCACCAATGTTGAGGCATATGATAGGTTTGACTGGTAGTACTGATACCGGTTTACAGGTGGGCGAGGCCTAACCCACTGCTTCCATTTACCACTACGGAGGTATCCTAGAAGGTTAGGTTCCAAAAAGGGGGAACTAAAGGTCTGTGCGCATAGAGTCATGTGTGTGTGTTGCACTTGCATGAATCATGGCATGACATATCACTACACTCATACCTGCATTAAACCTGGCACCCCATCGTATAAATTGGTATGAGACTTTTTATACGATGGGAGCCTTGCAAAAGACCTTTTAACTTATAAGTTTGTATGTGCATTCATATAAGTTAAGGTTACTTATTTCTTAATTTACTTTTCATATACTGCTGCTCTGTTTTACTTGTTTACTCTACTATTTCCTTATTATAGAACTGATAGCTTGCTTTTCCTTTTATAGTTCCTTTATACGTACACATACTAGGGTAATTGTCACCTACTTATTCCACTCTGCTTTGTTGTACTCCACTTTCATCCTCCCTTCACGATGCCTAGGAGTTGTGGGGGTGAGGCGAGGATGATAGTGGCTTAGTCTTTTGACTAACGGTCGGTGGACCACATCATTTTTGGGGACCGAGCAGCAGGAGCAATAGCACCGCCAGGACATGGAGGCAGGACATGAGGAGCAGTTGCTGCACACTAGCACTACTACACGGCGACAGGTCGAAGATGGATTTCAGTTTGCTTTCGCTTAGATGTTGAGAGTTGTAAGAGTGTTGTAGTGAGGACTTGATGTACCGGACTTAAGCTTGTTTATATTTTTATTTGCCTTTCGGCTTTAGTACTTCTTTATCATGTGGATATTGCTGTGATTTATATTCCATATTATATATGATATGTGGACTTGAACTTATCTGTATACTTCTATTTCTTTGGTGATCGTTAAGGCCGGAAGGATCGACGTTTTGTAGTGGCGACCCACCTGAGCGTCGGTGTCACTGCAAAATGGCGATTGTGGGCATTAGACCCGGTGGTTTAAAAGAAAAAAATAGGGTCTTACATGATTGCATTAGCTTATCATTATATACTATTGACTTTTCTAATGGTCAACAGAATAGAAAAAGGCCCATCAGAGTATGTACTAGAAGGGAAAGAACTGACAACATCTTTCTGCACCTTCGCCAATTTGAAATCCTTCTGACCTAGGAACTCAACATTAATAAAGCCTTAAGCAATGAAAGCAGTTATACTACGACCATAAAATGGTACCATCTTAATACAACCAACTTATACGACAGTATTGTTGAGTTTTCTTTACTTTTCAAAATGATACATCTTGAACTTCAACTACTCTTCACTTAGACTAATTTAGAGACATAAGTGAGTTTACTTATGGTCTTAACTAATCTCAAGAACTATTGAGATTGACTATAAACATGAGAAAGTTGACCTGCATAGATTCAATAGATTTTACATCAAATAAAATATGTACTTATCATTGTAAGAGGTACTTCTTCAAATTTAGGAATATTGAGGGCAATATTCCCAACAGCTTTGGTCTTACGATTTAAATGACCAAGCCACCTATGCCAAAACTCTTTTTTGTTTATTACCAAATTGAATAGATAGATATCCTTTGAATTGGAGTTGAAGTAAACAACTTAAACGTTGACTTTTCTTTAGCCAAATATCACTACTGCAATTAACATAGGGTTCACTATTTGACATAGGTTGTTTGTGAATACTACTTTGTATTCACCATTATAAAGTTGATTAATAATAATGATATTATGTTGAAGACCTTCAATATAAGCTATTTTATAAAAATTAAATGTCTCCAATTTTTATCATACCATATCCTTAGGTTTGACCACAGTTGGAGTCACCAAAAAAAAACTTCGGGCCATCCTTAGGCTTATAGTATTCTAGCAATTACTTTTGTTCAGTCATTTATTTGGAGCAATCATTATCCAAATACCACAAAGGTTTTATAGATGGACATCCCTTGACCTACATATGCAATTAACATTAGTTGGGACCCAGGTTAACTTGGGCCTATTGTTTCTACCGTTATATAGGGTTTTGAAAGTATAAAGACTTTCACGATACCCTATATGATAGAAGAGTGTTAGTCTGTTAAACTAACAACTTCTAGCATCATGTCCAATTTTATGAAAATAATTACATTTAGGTGTGTGAGTGTAATGATCAGTAAACAATTAGTATTAGATCTATTATAATTACTCATTGGAAAAATTAATGATTCACCTAGAAGTCGACGTAACTGCATGGTTATGTATATTTGAAGTCAATGCTGGCATGAATTTTCATCGAGAAGAAGTAGATACAACTTTATAGTTGTGCCAATTAGAAATCGATGGACCTATAGAATTGCATCGAGTTGAAGTTGATGCATGCTTCAAGTTTACAGAATTGTTATAATTTGAAGCATGCTTTCTACAGGTTTCTTTCCTAAAATACCATGATAGTTAGATAAACTAACTGTATTAAATACTGTTATTCTATTAGGATCTTCATCTATAATTATTATAGGTTGCTTTTCCTTAGCTTTAATAAAAGTTAAATGATTCTTCCAAGCATGTGTGCTGGAATCTTTTCATGATCTTGTTGGCTCAGCTCCCAACCCTATGTTCTTGAATCTGACAGAGAGATTCTTAGATATGTCTTTTAATTTTTGACTTCTACCATTGAGGGAGTTTTTAAAGGCTTTTGCCTTTGCATGTCATTCCTTTAGTGTAATGTTTTCTACTATTAATTCATTAATTATTGTTCTAGTTTTCCTAGATAAATTATAAGTTGATAGTTTACATAGTAGTGGTTCCCATCAAGTTTTTTATTTTTTAATTCTTCTAATTCTTTTCTATGTGATTTTATTTGTTTTTCTATCTCTTAGTGATCTTGGTAGAATTCTTTAAATCATTTTTAAAATCATTAGAATAAAAATCAAAGTCTTTAAAGCAGGATACCTGATATTCTTCATCTTCAAAGAATGCATCTAAAGCCATCAGGCTAGCTTCTTCAGCAGCTGTTTATTCTTCACAGTTAGATGAGGAACTTGACTTAGAGTCTGAGTCATGCTAAGTTTCAGTAATGAAACATCTTCCCTTCATTTTGTCGTTCTTCTTGAAGGACTAATTCTTATGCTTCTTCTTATGAATCTTATCCTTTTGTTCTTCAGGACATTCTAGATCTGTACATCCTAGATTTTTGCAGGAAAAATATATGACCTCCTTGCTATGAGTCTTATCAAACCTCACTTGCTGGCACTCCTGTGTCTTTTTTGGAGTACTCTTTAGTCTTTACCCATCTCTTGGACCATCTGGCTAGGAGATTGAACATCTCCTCTTTAGTTGTTGAAGAATCTCTATCAGAAACCTTTAATGCAATGGATGTTTCTCTAGGGGTAAAGATCTTATCCTTTGCTTTAGTATCAACCCTGCACTTCTGGAGAAGCTTATAGGACTTTAACTTGCCTAATATAGCATAAGTGGTGATTTCCCTATAGAATTTAGACTCATTGATTGCCCAAATCCTTTAATCTCATGTACTTGGTAAGCTCATGAGGAGCTTGTCATTGATCTCTGTCAATGATATCTCTCCCTGTTCATTCCTTTAAATTTGTTGATAATAATGTTGAATCTCTTAAATATCTCAATAATTGATTCCCCGGATTTCTTTTGAAAGTTCTCATACTAAATATGAGAATAGACCTTTTGAATTTTCTTTCATCAGAGCTACCATCAACAATTCTGGATATGGACTCCCAAATTTATTTAACTGACTGGTAGTCAACAACCTTTTCGAAGATTTCATCAGACATTGTGGAAAAAAGATGTTCATGACCTTGGCATCCCATGTAACACCCCAAATTTTACCTTGTGTTTGGAATGCTGGAAATGCTAAGGCAGGCCTTAGTTGGAAGCTACCATTAGTAGTATATTGAAAGGGCACATTTGCATTTAGGAAGAGGATTCATAAGGTAATGAAATCTCTCCTCCTAATCTTATGATGCATGCATGACATTTTTTATTTATGCCATTCTTTTCTTGCAATCTATTGGCACCAGATATCTCAAATGAGAGGGGTTTAAGTCACCTTGGTTCAAGAGGAGCTACCAGGTCGATTGAATCCATCCCAAATATATTTTGCATTAGTGATCCACTCCATTAATGTATTAAGCATTGTGCGTGAAGCCAAAATCGCAACCGGTGGTCCAATTTGGTAATGTTGCTTGACATGCATTTTAGGGATTTTTATTAGAAATACGACTGCAGCAAAGATGTTGTTGTGATTCTCTTATTTTTGTGTGAGAATGAATGTTAGATTAGTGCAGGTAAAATGTGCGCATTGAATGGATTATGATGTCTGATTGTTTGTGAATGTGTGGCTTTGTCTATGTCTTCAGCTGGCTAGCCCCATGATGTTGTGATTCACATTAGGAGTGTCCCAGTAAGATAAGTCCTCTTTTGTGAAACTGACGAGATCGTCTATTAAAAGTTCATTTTGTAGTCTAAACTACTAGGGCAATTACTAGTTTTTATTATAGAATTCATGTTTGTATAGTTTTATTTTGACCTCATTTTTTATATATTTTAATACCACTAATGGTTTCTCTTCTTTTTGTAGGTTTTCTCAGCTCTCAGCCAAAATGATCTGACACGCCCCCTTACACGCCCTCCCTGGGCGTGTCATCGGGTGTATAACCCGATCTCGAAGATGTTTGCTGCCTGAGCCCAAATCCCGAGCAAAACCCACTGATACGCCCCCCCTGAAACGCCCTCCATGGGCGTGTCACTGGGCGTGTCACCCTTATCCTGAAGCCTGCTACTCATTTAAAGCTTTTCCGTCGCTACACGTCAACAGTACGGACACGCCCTCCCTACACGGGCATGTCAACGGGCGTGTTCCGCATTTTTCGGCGTTTGACGGATTTCTGACCACTGATTGAAGCTTGAAGTACCTTACACGCCCACCCTACACTGGCGTGTCCTTGGGCATGTCCACCGACGTACAAATCAAATCATCATTTTCGTCAAAATTCAGCTCCTAATGTCAACCCCGTACATGACACACCCCCTGACACGCCTTCCCCGGGAGTGACAGGGAGGCATGACCGACCCACAAAGTTTCTATAAATTCAGACCTCCCTTGTGTCCAGATATAGTTTTGGAGTAAGAGGTGAGGTGCTGCCCTTTTGTTTCTTGGCGTTTTCCATGCTTCTCCTCCCCCTTTCTCATTTTAAGCTTTTTAATCCTAACTTAGTTTACTCTTTTTGTATTAGTTTTTGTAATTACTTTAGTAGCTTGAAGTACGTGTTTATTTCATTGCATTTGTAATCTTTTATTTCAAGTTGTAAATCTTTTTTGGTATTAATATAAAGTGCACCTTCCCTTTGTTTTCTTAATGTTTTTCTACCCTACTCTCTTCCTCCACTTCTCCATAATTAACTAATCCTCCTTGTACTCGATCTTGATGATCCGAGATTCGAGTTGATTAAGTTATGATACTCTACTTTACTTTTTCTTTTTAGGGTTTAGACCTTGATTTACTCTTGAAAAATCATGTTTGGAGTTATATCATCGATATATAATTTCTATATTTATTTTCATTCTTAGCTAGCCGAGAGGCTCGTAGTTTGAAGTAAACACTCAAGAGTAAAGAGAGTTGCACTCACCCCTCGGGAGAGGCAGACGTTAAATCTCTCGGATTGGAGTGAAATCCAATAGAGGGGTTCACAGCGTAAAGCGAGCTTTAGGTCTCCGATTCGGACGAGAGTTAGGTCGGACCTTCCTAAACTCTGGTGGGCACGACTTTGAGAGAAGCATGTTCATGCTTATGGAACCTTCACGGTCAAGGTCTTTTACCTTATTAAGTTAGGGTTTATTATCGTATGTTTTTGATCAACTTTAGCCGAGGTGATTCTCGATCGAGTGCTTTTCTTTATCATCGTCTCAACCCCTCATTTTAATCGCTAGTTGTGGCCTTTCTGTTCAAGTGCAAGTGTGTTTTTCTTTATGCTAGTAGTCTCTTCTTTTAATTTAGTTAGCAACCCCGAACGTATCTTTGATAAGATAATAGTTTTCGTGTGAGTAAGATTACTCAATAGTTCCCGGATTTTAATACGACACTTGTGTCCCCTAGCTACATTTTGATAGGTATACTTGCCTCGTTGGATTGCTAGTTCAGTTTTTATTCTCTTCGCGATTAGTAGACACCAAGTTTTTTTGGCGCCGTTGTCAGGGAGCAACTTTTGTTGATAATTTGAAAACATGAACCTATTACTTTTATCACTTCTCTTTCTCACCCTCTTTCTCAAAAATTAAAAATTCAAAAATTATTACCGCTCGTAATAGAAACTCACATAACAATTTTTCTACACCACCTAACTCTCTCAAAAAGGGCAATGTGGCTATAAATGTCACTATATTGTCTAGTGCCTTGCGAACCCTTCATCGGGTAGCCCTTGGGAAGTTCAGGAGTTAAAACATAAAAAAATCTATTTTAAAAAAATTTGGTAACTCTTGTTCTAGTTTATTTTTTTCTCTTTCTTCTTCTACTTCTTCTTCTCTTCTTCTAGTGCATGACTCGCGGGAATCCGTCGGTTATTTTGGACTTGGACCACGAAATTGAGCGTACTCTTCGGAGAAGATTGCGATTTCAAGGCCCTACTCTCCAAATACCGGTTGAGGATTACGAGTCATTTTCTACCCTAAGAATGGAAGAACCCCACGTAGAGGAAGCCGTGCATAGGCCAATGTCCTATTATGCACGACCGAATCTAGAGGGTCCAAAATCAAACATAGTTCACTCTGCTATAGCTAATAATAATTTTGAACTTAAGTCTAACATAATTCAAATGGTGCAGCAGTATGTACAATATGACGGACTTCAAGATGAAGATCCAAACGCACATATAGCAAGCTTTCTTGAGATTTGTGACACCTTTAAAATCAATGGTGTTATAAATGATGCTATTAGGTAAGACTCTTCCCTTTCTCCCTTAGAACTAAGGCTAAATAATGGCTGAACACTCTACCAAAAATAGCATCACCACCTGGGATCAACTAACTGAAAAATTTCTGGCGAAGTATTTTTTGCCAGCTAAAACCGCAAAACTTAGGAACAATATTTCTGCCTTTGGACAAATAGATTCTGAAACTTTGTATGAAACCTGGGAAAGATTTAAAGAACTCTTAAGATGATGCCCCGATCATGCGCTGCCTGTATGGTTACAGGTGCAGATGTTTATAACGGTCTAAATCAAAGCACAAAGCAAATGATAGACGCAGCTTCCGGTGGTACCTTAAACCACAAAACCCCGAAAGAAGCTCTTGAGCTTTTCGAGGACATGGACAAGAACACATATCAGTGGAATGTTCCTAGGTCCCGGCCAAACAAACCTGCAGGTATATTTGAAGTGGACAACATCTCCCAGCTAGCTCTACAAGTGGAAATTTTAAGTAAAAAGATAATGGAGATGACTGCTGCCTCCGCCCCTCAGGTATGGGAATCTGCAACTCCTGCCCCCGAACAATTAGATTATGTTAACAATATGCCTAGAAAGGCATTTCATAATTTTTTTGCTACTAATTTTCCTGCTCCGGGTTTCACTTTTCTGAATAGTTTTAATCCCGCTTTACGAAACCACCCGAACTTTTCGTGGAGTAATCCCTCGAACGCAATGCGCCCGCCACCACAAAATGATTTTTCTGCACCACCACCACCTCCTCAAAATTTTCCAAAACCTCTAAGTTTGGAGGAGATGTTTTCAAAATATATGAATGTTAATGACGCTACTATAAGAACCCTAACAGGGACCGTTAAAAGTTTAGAGAATCAAGTAGGACAACTCGCAAAAATTATTTCTGAGCGACCCGCCGGGTCTCTTCCTGCCAACACCGAGCCCAACCCAAGAGAGCAAGCGAAAGCTATAACTCTTCGGAGTGGGAAGCAAGTTTCTGGTATGGTTAATGAAGAGCTCGAGGCAAGCTCCGCCTCCATTTAAAAAAATCAAAACGCTGCCCCCATTCTAAAAAATCGACCCTCCGCCGAGAAATTTTTTATCATTTCACCCTCTACAGAAGAAGAAGTTATCACCCCTCTCCTTGTTAAAGAAAAAGATCTCATTCCACCACCCATCTTTAAAAATATTCCAACTCCACCATACCCTTTTGAACTTAGCAAGCAACGTTAGGATGATCAATACTCCCGCTTCCTAGAAATATTTAAGCAAATCCACATAAATCTACCCTTCCACGAAGCAATCTCCCAAATGCCGAAGTACGCAAGTACCTTAAGGACCTCCTGACTAATAAAAAGAAGTTAGAAAACTTATCACACATCACGCTAAATGCTGAGTGATCTGCGTTCTTGACAAACGGTTTACCAAAGAAGATCAGTGACCCAGGTAGTTTTTCTATTCCGTGTGTATTTGGTGATCTTTTTGTCAAGCACGCATTGGCCGACTTAGGTGCGAGTATCAACCTGATGCCCCTCTCGTTATTCAAGAAGTTAGGAATTGTTAGCCTCAACCCCACACGCATGAGTATCCAGCTCGCTGATAGATCCATTAATTACCCGTTAGGAATCGTGGAGGATGTCTTAGTTAAAGTCGACAAATTCATCTTCTCGGTAGATTTCGTCATATTAGACATCAAAGAAGACGTCGAGGTTCCCTTGATCCTTGACTGACCCTTCCTTGCCACCTCCCGAGCTATCATTGACGTAAGCAATGGCAATCTCTTCCTACGAGTAGACGATGATGAAGTGATTTTCTCTATCACACCTTCGATGAAGAATACCCTAGAGAATGACGACTCCTGTTTTTTCTTAAATGCCTTAGGTGAAGAATCTTCCTACTACCTTTCTGAAAATGAAAATAAATTTCTTGATTTTTATTTTTCCTCTACTCTTCCAAATGAATCTCTGCAAGAAGCAGCCATGGCCATTAGCTCCACTCCTTTCAATTTTCCGTATAAAGGAAAAGTCTACGAAGACATTATTTTTGAAAAAGAAAGAATTTCCAAAATGTCGTATGAAGAACTCCCCACACTGGAATTAAAAGAACTACCCAAACATCTTAGGTATGCCTTCTTATAAAAGGATTCTAAGCTACCAGTAATAGTTTCGGCCTACCTAACTTAAGTGCAAAATGATAAGCTCTTACTAGCGTTACATAAACATCGTCGAGCTATTGACTGGCAGATATCTGATATCAAAAGCATAAGCCCATCTTTCTGCACCCACAAAATCCTAATGGAAGATAATTCGTGTAATTCAATCCAACCTCAGCACTGTATAAATCCCAATATGAAAGAAGTCGTAAAGGGCGTGGTTATGAAACTCTTAGACGCAGGAATTATCTATCTGGACATCTCTATTGGAAGTTGTGATTCTCCAAGTAGTTTGGATGTGTCTGAGCCTTCATGGATCACACTTATGAGGTTGCATCAGAAGAATGATACAGATTTGTTGCACCTTTGTAATAGAACTGAGAAGGGAGAGTTAATGGACTTTTTGATCGATGATGTGGGTACCTTGAAGTACCGCGGAAGATTTTGTATCCCCAATGTTGAAGGTATCTGAGTTAAGTTGTGTAGTGAGGCGCATGGTTCTAGTGTTGCTTATCACCCTGGTTCAAGTAAGATGTATCAAGATCTGATGTAGATTGCCTGGTTTGGGATGAATGGTTACATTACCAAGTTTGTGTCTGAATGTTTCACCTGCAAATGAGTTAAGGCTGATCATGGAAGGCCCAGTGGCAAGCTAACGCTCTTAGATATCCCAAGTTGGAAGTGGGAGAGTATTTCGATGGATTTTATTACTTGCTTACCGAGATCTCCCCGAGGACACGATTCAGTTTGGGTTATAGTGGATAGACTAATGAAGTGTGCTCACTTCGTACCTTTTAAGATTGACTACTCCATGAAGAAGATAGCAGGGTTGTACCTGGAGGAGGTTGTTAGGCTATATGGAGTGCCTATTAGTATTGTGTCAGATCGAGACTCCAGGTTTACGTCTTGCTTTTGGAAAATCTTGCAAGAAGGGTTGTGTACCGATCTGAGGTACTCCACCACTTATCATCCGCAGACAATTGGTCTAACAGTGAGAGTAAATCAGATCGTGGAGAATATGATCAGATGTTATATTTTGGACCACGGAGGAGCGTGGGATGAGCGACTCAGATTGATGGAGTTTGCTTATAATAATTGCTACCAAGAAAGTTTACAGATGGCCCCGTTTGAGTCTTTGTATGGGAGGCATTGCAGAACTCCCTTGTTTTGGGTTGAGGTCAGTGAGAGACCATTGTTGGGTCCTGATGCTTTAGAAGAAATGAAAGTTTCAGTGAAGCTTGTTCTAGAAAAGCATCGTGTAGCTCAGGAACGCTATGAAAAGAACACCAATGGGCGAAGGTCTGATTTGGAATTTTCAGTAGGGGCAGGGAATTTCTTAAGGTTTCCCCGATGTCTGAAGTTAAAAGGTTTGGTAAGAATCATAAATTGGACCCGAGGTATGTGGGGCCGTTTAAAGTTATTGAGCGGATAGGTGTGTCAGCGTATAGGCTGGATTTGACCGTAAGTTTTCCCGGTGTGCACGAAGTTCTTCCCGTGAGCCAATTGCAGAAGTGTGTACTAAGCGATAGATAAGTTCTTGATTCTGTGCCCCAGTTGGAGCCCAATCTTTCTTATGTGGAGGTGCCTGTTCGAGTTTTGGATGCTCAAGATCGGGTATTGCGAAGGAAGACGATACCGATGGTTGAGATTTTATGGCGTAACCAGTACGTGAAAAGCGCGACTTGGGAGTTAGAGTCAGCTATGAGGGAGGCTCACCCTCATCTATTCTCCTAGTTTGTTTGGTATGTAATCTTTTCAATGAACCTTGGTTATTTTTCTTCTGTAATAGAAGTTTTGTGCCTAACGTTTTGGGACGAAACTTTCTTTTATGAGGTGTGATTGTAATGCTCCCGGTTTTTCAATGATTAGCTAATACTTTTATTTGGCGTGTTTACGACGTCAGGGCGTTACGTTGGCACATTTTTGACATGTGTCATTGTTAGATCATGGCTTTAGCTCTTAGGCGTTTCTGTGTGGTCAGGTTTTAGCCTGTTTGCAAGATTTCCTAGCGAGTCGGGTCTGTTTTAGTGACTCAGTGGAGCCTCTTTGAGAATGCTTATGTTTTGGCTTCGGGAGGTGATTGCCTGAGTTTGGGTTGTCAGATTTCGACTTTGACTTCGTCATTGTATTTGTAGCGTCAGTATTTAGTTAAGGTGTGATTTTCGTAGAAATTATGTTGACGTGAATTTTGGGTCGTTTGGACCATTATTTAATAATAAACTATTATTGTAATACTTATATTTATAAGTATAAATAGCTTGGTGAATAAACAGAACCCTGTTCATTGTCTTCTTCCCGAAGCCATCTTCCTGTTTTGCGTAAAGGGAAGGCGGCTGTCTTTGGAGAGCCTTCGGTCGTCGATTTTAGGACCTCTAGTGCTGGAAATCATCGTCAGAGAGTAGATCTGGTTAGCTCTCACCTAGATCTATGTATCTACGATAAGTTTTTCCCATTTTGTGGAGTTTTTGTTGTTAGGGTTTGCGGTTTTACCTTCTTTCCTCTCTAAAAGTTCCAGGTTTTCCTGCTTAGGAGTTTCTACGACCAGATCTGTGAGGTGGAGTGCTGGTTCGGCAAGGTTTGTGGCAAGTGGTGGTTTTTCCCCTTTGCTTATTTTTTGTTTCCTATTATCTTGCTGCTTTCATTATACAGAAATCGAGATTAGGGTATTTTTGCCCCTTATCAGATTTTCTTGTCTACTTTGGGATGTGTATTACTTAGTATAATATTAATTTTTTATTGTTGTTTGTTCTTCTCCCTTGCCATGTTACTGTAGAGTCTTCCTCTTGTGTTTGGGCTCTTGTTTTGTCTACCCCTCCCTTTCCTTATTTTTTGTAATTTGTTCTGGGTCTGAGCTTGAGTTTAGTTAAAAAGAGTTGAGTGAGTGTCATTCACTCAACTCGGCATTGAGTGAGCTGAATACACTCAACGCCATCCTGTAGAATTTTGTCTAAGTTAAAAAGAGTTGAGTGAGTGTCATACACTCAGCTCGGAGTTGAGTGAGCTAAAAATACTCAACTCCATCCTGTAGAATTTTGTCTAAGTTAAAAAGAGTTGAGTGAGTGTTATACACCCAATGCGGCGTTGAGTGAAGCCTCTCCTTTGTGAAACTATGAGGTTAAGTCAAAAGGCATCTACAGCGTTCAGTGGAGTTAACGCGGCGTTGAGTGGTTTGACATTCCGCTGAGTTCAGCTGGATGGAGTCGAGTGCGATGACTCCACTCGACACGGCGTAGAGTGTACTCGATGCTTTTCCCTTAGGCTTGATTTATCTCGCCGATTCTTGTCTGATTCGTCGAGTTAGGTCCTTAGAGTATACTTTGGGTATTTTCATCCTGTTTGTTTTGGGTTGCGTTTAGACTTGGGTATTTGGGTTTTATAGGATTTTTGTTAGCGTTACGGCTAGATTAGGCAGTGGATAAAGGACCTCCTATTGGATGCCGTATCATGTATCATTGCACGTGGTAGTTTTGTTTTGGGTATCTTTTGTTAAAGGCTATTTTTCTCGATGTGTTGGACCGTGTGGTCACCAGCATGGGGCCTCTGAGACATTTTGGCCTGGTTGTTCGGTTTTGATTGTTTTATAGTCGACCCAGATCTGTGGTTTTACCAGTGTTAATGATCCACATGTTTAGGACTGTATAGTTCCTCTTCCTTTTATAGTTTTGGCTTTTGTTGGCTAAGCTTGGTAACTTCTTGCACTTGGTGCACTTTTCTCGCTTTAATGGCGAGTACTTACTTTCTGTCTCTTATTGATTCTTTTAGCTGAGGTTGTCAGCATTTTTATAGTTGGGTTTGGTAAACCCCTTCTTATTTTCACTTGATTCTATCTATTATTCCTTTGCCACTTGAATTTTCTTGCAGAGGTGTTCTTATTTTGAATGCCTCTGTTTTAGGGCGAAAGCCGGTTGAGCGGCAAGATGTGGAGTTTGCTAGTGGACTGCTGTGTTGCAGAGGTTTCCTCACCATTGTGAGGTAGTTTTTGGTTGTTTTCTTGATAGTACAGACATACTGTTTGTCCGGTGGCTTCGTGTTAGGTTTTTGACGCCCACTAGTGAATGTCTTTGAATGCTAAGTATTTTGCTAAGCTGCTAGTGTGCCTATTTTGCGGTTGTTTTAATTTCTCTCAAGGGATGTTTTATGCTAGGTTGCATGTTAGATATTTTTACTTATAAAAGGACTATTACTAGTATCATATATATGTCATCTTTTCAAAAGTAAAGTACTATTTTCTAGCTAACGTAAACAAATTTTCTGTACTTATAGTAAATCTAGAGTCTTGTATAACATGATTAGACCTTCAGGGATGTTTATACTCATGTAGGATGTTAAATCAACATAATCAAAGTTTTTTCCCGCAGCATATAACTATACTTTTACTCCTGGACTAGTTGATCCACTGTGCTGAGGGATACAACCGTCTAAACTTAAACTGGTTTTCCTCTTATTAACTTAA
Source organism: Platanthera guangdongensis (assembly GCA_039583875.1). NCBI lineage: Eukaryota > Viridiplantae > Streptophyta > Magnoliopsida > Asparagales > Orchidaceae > Platanthera > Platanthera guangdongensis. The sequence goes on along the minus strand of CM077152.1, from coordinate 176,989,962 downwards.
GAATCTCACATAAGCTATAGAGTTTGGAGTCTTTCCTGAGCGTCCACAGTTATCCCCTGCACGACATGGCATCACGACACATATTTTCTCTTACTCTGATATTACTTAAATGCTGAGAAAATGCGGGTTGTGACACATGAGACTTCGACTTCGAAGTCAGTTGCTCCTACTATACCTCCAATTCAAAAGGTAAAGCAGGAGAACAAAAGAAGATACAATAGGTTTGACTATTGGTGTTATGGCATGGTTGGTCACTTTGCCACCGATTGTTAGTTTAATCCCCAAAATTATAGAATTCCACATGTTAACACTGCTAGGGCAACCATTCGCAATGTTAACACTCCCAATGGTGTTCAGCTAACTAGGAACCAATGACCCAAATCTGTTTGGGTTCCTAAGGGGAATTAGCTTATAAATGCAAGTATGTTCAAAGGCAAACAAAATGCCAATATGGTATTTGGACAGTGGATGCTCTTGGCACATGACTGGGACAAGAAGCCTACTTCAAGAGTATACCCCAGTTGAAAATGGTCCAAAAGTCAATTTTGGCGGTTTGACATGGGAATCACTAAAGGCTACGGTATGATTAATAACGGTATAATATCTTTCACATACGTGGCGTATGTTGAGGTATTACAACATAATCTCATTAGCATAAGTCAACTATAAGACAAAGGCTATATGGTAGAGTTCTACAAGGATAAGTGCCTGATAAAGTTGTCTAATAGCTCAGAAACTATTTTGACAGACAGTTGGAGTAGAAATATTTTCTGCTTCAACTTTCTTTGTTTAGACTCTTCTACACCAGTATGCTTTTAGCAAAAGATAGCGCGTCTCTCTGTGACCAATGACAAAGAGATTAGCATATATTAATTTCAAAACTATTACTGTTTTATTTTCTCACAACTTAGTGCATGATGCCCCCACTATTAAGTGCACTAAAGAGAGACCTTATAATCACTCATGCCAAATGGGTAACTAGACAAGGGCTACCTTTAAGAGCATCATTGACAAAGATTCTACCAGATATTTATATCTGCTCCATATGGACTTATTTGGTCACTTATAGATTCGTAGTTTAGGAGATAAAGTGTACACATTGGTCATTATTGATGATTACTCAAGGTTTGCATGGGTGTTCTTTCTGAAACACAAGTCAAATACATCTGGCTCCTTCACTAACTTTATTAGGAAAATTCAAATGAATTGAACTGCTCTGCGGTCAAAATCAAAAGTGACCATGGAATAGAATTTGAATCTGGTGCCATGACAAAATTCTGTGAAAGCCTAGGTATCTTTCATGAATTCTCCTCTCCTCACACTCCACAGCTAAATGGAGTCACTGAGAGAAAGAATAGGACTATCATTGAGGCATGCAGAACTATGTTGAATGATTCTTATTTACTAGAGTATTTTTGGGCAGAGGCTATCAACACTGCTTGCCACCTGGAAAATAGAGTGCTCATAAACAAGAACCACCATAAGACACCTTATGAACTATTGAAGGGCAAGAAAACAATTGTGTCTTATTTTAGAATCTTTGGTAGCAAATGTTTTGTACTTAATAATGGGAAGTATTACAAAAATAAGTTTAGTGAAAAGTGTTTTGAAGATATTTTCGTAGGCTAATAGCCATAGTAAGGCATATAGGATTTTCAATAAGAAAACCCTGGTAGTAGAAGAAACCTTTAATTTTGTATTTGATGAGACGAACATGCTCCATGGCACTTTTCTAGTGTATTTATTGAAAATGCAAGTACATAATTAAAAGAGCTTAGCGTAGAAGAAAATGGAAAGAAGATGCTTCAAGCTCATTCAAAGTCAACATTCTAAGCCTGGTAGAAGAAGAACCTTGGGATGAAGAGCTCCATCAAATTGAAGAAGATGCATCAGAAATAGCAGAACCCCCTGGTGTCATAGAGGATGCGAGGAATCTAGTATCAGATAATCAAGAGATCACCCAATTGATTAGATCATTGGAGACCCTCGTGATGGAGTAAGAACAAGAAGAGGCACAACTAAAGAAATTTTGCACTTAAGTTTTCTCTCATAGATTGATCCAAAGAAGTTTGAAGAATCAAATAGAGACGCTTTGTGGATCATTGCAATGGAAGAAGAGCTCAATCAATTCAAGATGTGCAAAGTTTGGGAGGTGGTATTAAGACCCAAAGGACACAATGTGATCAGAACCAAATGGGTCTTTAGAAATAAGCTACTCACAAAGGGATCAACTTCGATCAGACAAGAAAAGGGATCAACTTCGATCAGACATTTATTTTGTTGGAGCATGCGTTCCACTCTTCTTGGTTTGCTAATAACAAATCTCGTTTGTATTTGATCATTGGGTATTTATGATGTGCAGATATCACTGGTATAACTCTAATGGCTTTTGGATGTTGATTCGGATCAGAATAGATGAGGTCAGGAGATATCGCCAAGCGATATTAAGTATCGCTGCCAGACAACAGTGGCATGAGCGGTTAACACATTTTCTCCACATGACTGACAGTTACTGTTTTTATTGTCGGCAACATCGGATATTGCCAGACGATAGTCCATGATTGATCATGACCAATCTGCGATGTGAAAATGAGGAGTGCGTGGGATACGTTGAAAGTGCAGCTAGATCTGATATACTCTAGAGGGGGGGGGGGGTGAATAGAGTATATGGTGATTTTAAAACTTTTACAACTGCTGTTGTATTTTAGGTGTGTGTGTGTGTGCAGGGAAGCAAATACAATAAACCAAAGAAAACAGGAATGGACTAATCACAGCACATTCACAGAGCAAGGCCAGAAAACAAAAGGAAAAGAAAGCAACCAGACGACACAAGAATTTTATAGTGGTTCCCCAAATCTGGGTAGTCCACTCTTCTACCACCCTGGTAGGAATCCACTGCAGGAAGGGGTTGATCAGGTGTCCTGGCACCAATGGGGTTTTGATCAGGTTCCCAAAAACCAAACCCTCAAGTCTTTTGGTGGGAGACTTGCAACCAGAATAATTTTGAAGGGAATTAAAACCCTGTACAGAGGTGGTGTGAGAGGGTGATGAGGTCTTCTCTTTCTCAAGTCAAATGAGAAGACTTGTGGAATGTTGTTTAGCAGCTTTGCTCCCCCTGAGATGTAGAATGGATCGGGAAGAATGCTAGAGCACTGCTTCAGGGTGATAGGTCTTCAAAGACCTAGAATTCCAGGTCCAGAGAAAGTCTTCAGGAACTTCTTGTAACTAATATGAATGTATTGTTTCTTGAAGTTATCCTGAGTGAAAGCAGATGAAGAAGACTCTTGATATTGATGTAGTGTTCTTCTTCTTCTTCTTGATAAGTTTCTCTCTGGGCCAAGAATGAATTCTTTTTCTTGTGTTGTCTGAATCACTGTCTATCTTTTTCTTGTTGTTGTATGTTGTGAATCGCTGTATTGCTGACTATTTCTGTATCTATCTGTCTGTCATAAGAAACATTCGAATTTTGAATGTCGAGCAGTAATAGCAGACGGCCTGGAAAGGAAGCAGCAATTAATTATTTGCTCAACTGTTTCCATGGGAAAATGGCATGTAATAAACTGGAATTAACTGTGCATCCTAACGGTAGTATTCTGTGAAGAACTGCCATTAATTGTTCAGGAATCAGCGCCATGGAATGAGACGAGAACGGAAGAAGACATAGTCTGGAATCGTCGACCGAAGAGCATAATTCATCGAGATGATTTAAGAGTTCGTCGAGCTGACAGTCTTCATTCGTTGAATAGACAACCTTTAATATCAGACAAACACTATTCGTTGAGCAGAGAACTAAATTCGTCGAGCTGAGAATAAACTTCGTCGACCTGAGAAAAAGTTTTTGACTTGGACGAAATACTCTGCATATGCTGAAATGCTGTGTCGACACAAATTGGTGTCGACACAAATCCTCTGGTGTCGACAAAAGCTGGTGTCGACTGAAATTCTGGTGTCGACACAAATCGTCTGGTGTCGACACAAGCCCTAAGTGTCGACACAGATTCTCTGAGTACGCAAATCGTCGAGTAGAGATTAGCATTCGTCGACTTGAGAAGCTGTGAACTTGAGGTCCAAGTTCGTCGAGCTCAGAATATAATTTGTCGACCGAAGCATGAAGCTGGACTTAGAGAAATTCTGAAGTAGTCCTGATAAGCTTGAGGTAAAAATCCCGGTGTTCGTCGAGCAAAGAACACAGTTCGTCGAGCTTAGCACTGTGAATTGTCTCACGATCGTCGAGCGCAGAGCTCCCTTCGTCGAGCTGAGTTCGACGAACATCGAACTCATTTCACTTGGTCTGAGAAACTGATAGATCTGGAGTTCCTGATGGTCTTGAAGAAGGCTGGTCCATCTGAAGTTGAGATAGAGGACTGTCCTAGACTCTAATACAAAAACTTGGCCCAGACTATACATGATGGGTCATATCCTAAGTCAGTGAACCTAGCCCAAATCAACTAGGGATCCAACAATCTCCCCCTATTTGGGTGAGGTTACTTAACATAAACTCCAAGCAAAGAACAAACAGAAAAACAAAGCAAAATTAAGAGATATATCTGGCAGAGAATTTACAACACATGTAACAGATATATATATATACATACTGTCTTTGTTTTAATGCAAGATATAGACTGAAACAGAAGCAGAAATGAAAAGAAAACACAAAATTACTTCTCTGATTTCTTCTGTTTTGGCTTGACTTCTGGTGCTTTATCTCCTGGCTTCTTGAAAATGATTTTCCTATTGGGATCTGAAGCTTGAGCTTTGGTCATAGTCATGTCAGCTGCCCCTATGATGTTCAGTGAAGTGGCTCTGGGGACAACTGCTTCTGGGTTAAGATGCATGTACTCATCAATATTGAGTAGCTTGTTTGCTTTCCCAAACCTCTTTAGTTCATCTCTCCTGTACTGAGACACAGTAGTTAAGCCTGTTGTGTCCTTGCCTTCAGCTTTAGCCTTGTTGATCAGAGATAAGCCAATGATTTCTTGGAACCTTGCCATTCTGGCTGTGTTGGCTGTTTCTGGATCTTCAGGAGGAGAATAGGGCCTTTCAGCTTCATGTTCCTTAGATTCCTGGTGCTGCTGCTGTTGTTGTTGATGGTGTGAAATGCCTGAAGATGGTGGCCTTGGCTGACTGCCACCAGAGGATCTCCCTATTTGTCTCTGATAAGTTTGAATAGGAGCAGATCTCTGAGAGCTAGAGCCAGAGGCACCTGCTGCTGGAGGAGGAGGAGGAGGAGGATCCTTTCTGTATCTGTGAACTGGGGGAGGAGAGTATCTCCTACTCCTCTTCCTCTCTTTTTGCTGGTTCTTTGATAGCCACATCCATGCAGGCATCCCTTTGTAAGGAGCAACATTGTGCAGAATATAGTATGGAGTGTCTGCAGTGGGATTAGGCTTGGGAGCAGGAGTAGGAGGAGCCTTCCTTTTCTTAGAGAGCAACTTCTTTTTCTTTTTAGCAGCCTCCTCATCTGATTCATCATCATCATCATCAGAATCTGAACTCTGAGGGTTGTCATACAGAGCATTCAACTTCCTCAGAGTGGCATCAGGAATGATAAGAGGTTTTTCTTGAGGGGGGGTAGAAGGTTCAGAGTGTGAGGGTTCAACAGCAGTAGAAACAAAGCTTGCAGCTGCTGCCTTGTTCTCTTCTTCAATGTCTGCCAGAATGAGCTCATCTAGATCAGGCATGGGAGAATCATCCATGACAAAAACTGGGACAGGGCAGATTTCTGGAATAGACACAGGAGTGGGAACAGCAGTAGGAGCAGCAAAGGTGTCACAAAGTTGCCTGACAACTGCTGGACTTGCTGGAGAGGTATACTGGAAAATAGCCAAATATGGCTTAGCAACCTCTACTGAAGGAAGCTTCAAATATACAGGATCAAAGATCTGAAGTATCTCAGATAAATTAACTGTGGGATTTATGAGGAAATCACCAGCAGTTGTTATTGTATCTACTGACTCATCAAGGCTACTGTCAGTTTCCATGAATTGAATAAAATCAATTGTTGTATCTGTAACTGCAAGTGCATTACCAAGCACTGAATCAACTGTATCTGTGGTGTCAAAAACTATATCTGTATCAACTGAATCTGCATTATCGACTGTATTAACCTCTGCAGCTGCTGCACCAGCTTCATCATGGAGCATCTCCCCCTGCCTGGGTTCAGGAGAACCTGGAGCCAGGCCCCTGAATGAAGAGGGGGCAGCAGAGAGGGCTGAGATTTGGGCAGGTAAAGAATCAATGGAATTCACTAGAGGTGTAATGGCCTCTGTGATGAGTGATTTAATAAGATGAGTCAGAAGAGAGATGATGGAGGGAATGGTGGAAGAATCCATAAGTGGAGAAAGAATAGTAGAGGAGGAAGGAAGAATATGTGGAGGGGATAAGGGAGGCAGAACAGGATGTGGTTCAGTGGGTATGGTGTAGGATGGAATAGTGGATAGGTGTGGTGGAAGAGGGGATTGAGGAGGTGAGGGAATATGTGTTTCAGTAGGGGAAACTGGAGGTGTAGGGATATGTGTAAGATCAGGCGGTGGAGATTGATGTTGAGGTGGAGTCAATTGAGGTGCAGGAGGAGTGGGAAGAGATTTGGTAGGAGGAATGGCCTCTTCATTGTCAGGGTGGGGAGTGACCTTGACGGTCCTGGTGCTCTCAGAAGCATTGATGGAGGAGGAGGAACCCTTGGAGGGTTTGGTGATTGTCCTCTCCCATCAGCCAAACAAGGAACAGGTGAGGCGCTTGCTGGCGTTGATGAATGTGGTCGGGGAGACCAAACATTCACTGGCCTTTTCCTGGAGAAAAAACCCCAGGATTTTGCCGTAGCATACTTCCTTCTTGCTAGTTCTCTTCTTGATTAGGTCAAAGAAAACCATGCCCCAATCGACCTGACGCTTGTTGAGCACTGCGCACATGATCAGGAATTGATGGCGAGTGATATAGTCATGTGCCGAGTGCTTGCCCATCAGAATTTTCCCTACAATATCGGCCAAAAATTGATAGGCGGCTGACAGTTGCTTCTTCAGAAGCTTATTAGGGTTGTTGCTGGAGAAACCCATTACTTTCAACATATCAGCATATTCCTCAGCGTCCATTTCCAAATTGTCTTCCCCAGTGATTAGTCCAAAAATTTCAGAGAGTACTGCTGGGGATAGGGAAACGGCAGTGTTTCCAATATTTCCTGTCAGATTTCCGTCCTCAGAAACTGTGGCAGTGTACACCCATTCTCTTATCTCGGTTGAGTGTAGCTTGATGCTGCGTGTCATGAAATCCTTGAGATGCAATTCTTCAAGTAATTCAAGGATGTACAAAAAAATTGGATCGGAATGTTGGAAGGACTCAAAGTCCATGGAGAATGCTGCATCAAACTTCATCGCCGCAAGTGCTCCTGGAGGAATCGCCATTGATGACCTGCAAAGAAAATCACAGAGAAAATGGCGATCAAGAGCAAAGGAACTGAAAGCGCGGGACAGAGGTCGAAGAAAACCTAGATATAAGATTTTCAGAATATGAATCGACAAGCTCCGTTCCACGAGAAGATACAGATCTTCGAACTGAGATCGACAAAATAAGTTACAGGAGAGTAGTTCGTCGAACTCATTTAGAAGAATTGAAAACAGTTCGTTGAACTCCGTTCGACGAAATGGTTTCTGAAGTAAGGTTCGTCGATCTCTGGTCGACGAAAATTGTTTCCACACAGAGAATTCGTCGATCTCTATTCGATGAGAATCTCTCAAACTTTCCCTAATTTGTCGAACTCCGTTCGACGAACTCTGGAAAATTCGTCGAATGCAGACAGAAATTAATTTAACTCTTCTCCATCAATCATTCCCAGTTGATTTATAAAGAACAGATGGGGTTTCTCATTCCAAAGGCTTGATGAAGATATCTGCTCTCTGTAGATCAGTAGGAATGTGGATCAAGTTAATTTTCTTTTTGTCTACATTATCTCTAATGAAATGATGTCTTATTTCAATATGTTTAGTCCTAGAATGATGAACTGGATTCTAAGCTATAGCAATAGCACTTGTATTATCACAAAATAAGGTTGAATTATTTAAGTTGATACCATAATCTAGGAGTTGGTTTTGTATCCATAGCATCTGTGAACAGCAGCTGCCAGCAGCCATAAACTCTGCCTCAGCAGTTGATGTAGACACAGATGTCTGCTTTTTGCAAAACCAAGAGACAAGTCTCATACCCAGGAACTGGCAAGTTCCAGAGGTACTTTTCCTGTCCACTCTACATCCATCATAGTCAGCATCTGAGTATCCAGTTAACTCAAATTCTGACTCTGCAGGATACCAGAGTCCTAAACTAGGACAACTCTTTATATATCTCAAAATCCTTTTTAGAAAAATAAGATGAGATTCTTTAGGATTCACTTGGAATCTAGCACAAAGGCATGTGGCAAACATTATGTCAGGCCTGCTAGCTGTTAAGTATAATAGGGATCCAACAATTGCCCTATAATGTTTCTGATCTACAGTTTTCCCTGCTGCATCAGAATCCACAACAGCATTGGTAGCCATAGGTGTTTTCATTCCTGAGGCATCACCCATCCCAAACTTTTTAATAAGCTCTTTAGCATACTTAGATTGGGAGAGGAAGATGCCATCAGGGAGCTGCTTCACTTGGAGACCAAGGAAGTAGGAAAGCTCACCCATGCTACTCATCTCAAATTTGGAATGCATGAGGTCAGCAAACCTCTGGCACAATTTGGGATCAGTAGACCCAAAAATAATGTCATCCACATATATTTGTACCAATAAGATTTGGTCCTTATGATGTCTAGTGAAAAGGGTTTTATCTATGGTTCCTCTTGTAAATTTATGCTCTAAAAGAAAGCTAGCTAGGGTCTCATACCAAGCTCTTGGAGCTTGCTTTAAACCATAGAGAGCTTTATGCAATTTGTAAACATAAGAGGGTTGAGTTAGAGAGATAAATCCTGGAGGTTGTTCTACATAAACCTCTTCTTGAAGTACACCATTCAGAAAGGCACTCTTAACATCCATCTGGAATACCTTGAACTTTTTCAATGCTGCATAGGCTAGGAATATTCTAATGGCCTCCAACCTTGCAACAGGGGCAAAGGTTTGGTCATAGTCTATTCCTTCTTCTTGCCTATAGCCTTGGGCAACCAGTCTAGCCTTGTTCCTTACTATGTTCCCTTGTGCATCTAATTTATTCCTATAGACCCATTTGGTTCCAATAACTGGGTAGTTATGGGGTCTTGGAACCAAATCCCAAACTCTACATCTCTCAAACTGATTTAGTTCCTCTTGCATTGCAAGAATCCAGTGGGGATCTTGCTCAGCTTCATGGATGGTGAGAGGTTCAATTTGAGAGAGAAAACAGGCATGCATCAAGTCTTGATTGAGCTGATGTCTTGTCTGTACACCAACTGAAATGTCTCCAATCACTTGAGATCTGGGGTGATCTCTAAGTGTGACAAGATCAGTTTGTGGAGTTGGTTGAGCAACAGCTTCTGCAAATAATTCCTCTTGAGGAATGGTACTGGCTGTTGATGGAAGTTCAGTTACTTCCTCTTGGATTTCTTCTTCACTATCTTCAGCAGCCTGTGGAGTGGGATGAGTTGGAACCTCTTGGGTAAGGTTTAGTCCATCCATTGACTCACACATTGGTGAAACCTGCAAAGGACTATTGGTAGAAATGTCTTTCTCCTTATAAGACATGTTAGCTTCATCAAAAGACACATGGACAGATTCTTCAATTTTAAGGGATGATTTGTTGAAAACCCTATAGGCCTTGCTTACTTGGGAATATCCTAGAAAAATTCCTTCTTCAACCTTAGCCTCAAATTTTCTAATGTATCTTTTGTTATTGGTGTGGATGTAACATATGCAACCAAAAACTTTAAAGTAAGTGATTTTAGGTTTCTTTTCTTTAAGTAATTCATAGGGGGTCTTATGTTTCAGTTTATGTATAAGACATCTGTTCAGGACATAGTTAGCTGTGTTTACAGCTTCTGCCCAAAAGGATAGAGGCATGTAAGCATCTGCTAACAATGTACCTGCAGCTTCAATGAGTGTCCTATTTTTCCTTTCAGCAACCCCATTTTGTTGGGGAGTTCTAGGAGCTGAGAAGCACTGCCTATACCTTCCTTCTCACAGAACTCGTGCATAAGAAGAGACTCAAACTCTGTGCCATGATCACTTCTGATCAATGCAACATGAGTAGAGAACTCAATCTGTATGGTCCTGAGAAAATCTGTAAGAACTTTGAATGTATCTGACTTAGCTCTCAGGAAGGCTACCCAACTGAATCTGGAGAAATCATCAACAATAACTAAGGTGTAAGACTTCCCTCCTATGCTTTGTACTGCAATGGGTCCAAAAAGATCCACATGAAGCAGATACAATATCATAGGTGAATCACTTTTATTAATGGATTTGAAACTAGTTTTAGTTTGCTTGCCTAGTTGACAAGCCCTGCATAGGCTTTCCTTCTTGTAGGGACCAGAAGGTAAACCTCTAACAAGGTTGTCTTTAGATAACCTAGATATGTTCTTAAGGTTTACAAGTCCTAGCTTTTTGTGCCATAACTCATTTTGGTTACTAGTGATATTGAGTAAACAAATATCAGTTGTGGCAGAAATGAAGTCTACTAAATATATGTTTCCTTGTCTAAGTCCAATTAAAACAGTTTGGTTTTTATCATTTATAATAGAACAAGAGGTAGAGTTGAAATGTACCTGATAACCTTCATCACATAATTGGCTTATGGATATAAGGTTATGTTTAAGTCCTCTTACATATGTCACCTTTTTGAAGGTCACTGCTCCAATGCTTACTCTTCCATACCATTCTGACTGACCACTCTTTGAGTCTCCAAATATCACCTTTGGTCCTAGCTTGGACTTATAGTTGGAGAGATTTGCTTTGCTGCCAGTCATGTGCTTGGAGCAGCTACTGTCCAGGTACCATGTCTGACTTAGCCTTGGACATCCCTTCACCTGTACCTGCATTAAGAAATAAAGCTCAATTGTTCTTGACCCAGGTTACCTTGGGTCCTTGGTTTGGCTGAAAAGTAAAACTAGAAATGACTGATAATGCAGGTTGAGACTTATACCCTAGATGGTGATATCTCCTAGGTAGGATTATCCAATCAGCTACTGGATTAAATGTCTTGTTAGCTATTTTAAAATTTCTATAGGAGAAATGATTTAAATTTGGTCGTTCTGGGATCGACGAATTATTGTAAGTTCGTCGACCAGAGTTCGACGAATGGGGATGAGATCGTCGATCTCCACTCAGAGAATGACCATGGTCATTTTCTGCGTCCCTCGTTCGTCGACCTCTGCTCGACGAACCATACACAGTTCGTCGATCGCAGTAGGACGAATAATTATTTCTGAAGTTTGCGTTCAGCGTTTGTCGATCGGGGTTCGACGATCTTGCAGGATTTCGTCGATCTAAGTTCGACGAATTCTGCTGAACTTGGTTTTTAACAGCTTTCTTCTGTTTTCTGTTTCTATTGTCTAGGGGATTTGACTTGTTTTCTGACCTGGGTTTTTCAGTTAGTTTCTCTTTACCCTTAGCAGTGATAAACTTTATGGGAGTAGAAAGTATATTCTTCTTTATTATGGGGGGTAAACCTGATGAAGCACCCAAGCCCAGCCTGCCATTTAATCTGGCATTTACTGTGCTTGTGATATCCATCAGCTTGAGGCTTCTCCCATTAAGAGATTGCTCAAGTTGTTTTGCCTCACATAATTCAGATTTTAACTTGATTATCTATTCATTAGCTAGTGTCAATTGGTCAGTTAATTTTCTATTTTCTGCGCTGACAGATTCAAGGTTTTCTAGTCTAGTCCTCAGGGTTTTTATCTCTTTATCTGAGTTTATTAGATCCATGCACATAGTTTTAAACTCTACTTTAAACAAGTCAGAACTGAAATCAAAACTAGAAATCACCGGATCAGCCTCTGAGTCTGATGCACCTTCATCTTCAGAATCCTCTTCTGATCCACAGTTGCTTCTGGAGGCATCTATTGCCATTAGGCACACCTCCTTGGATCTGGCTTCTTCCTCTTCTTCACTGGAGCTGGAGGAGGATGTTTCCTCTTCTGTGTCACTCCAGGACTCAGCAACAAATCCTTTGTCTTTCCTTTTATACTTGTTGGAGGAGGGTCTGCTGCTTTGTTTTCTTCGAGAATCCTTGTCCCTGCCCTTGTCCTTTTTCTGATTCTCTGGGCATTCTGAAATATAGTGCCCTGGCTTTCTGCATCCAAAACACACAACCTCCTTAGTTGGTGTCTTGTCATATTTGGGCTTATCATCCTGCCTGGATGATTTTCTTCTAAAGTCCTTTCTTGTCATTTTGTAGAATCTTTTGGCAAAAAGGCTCATTAACTCCTCATTGGATGTAGATGTTTCATTGTCTTCAGAAGCTTTGAGGGCCAAGCTGTACTCCTTCCTAACTGGGGTAGTTGCCTTCTGTTCTGCCGCCTCTCTTGATTTGACAATCTGCTCATATGACTTTAGCTTGCCTAGCAGAGATTCTGTTGAGATCTCATTGAGGCTTCTGGCTTCCTTGATTGGCCAGATTCTGGAGTCCCATGAACTGGGGAAACACATCAGTATCTTGTCATTCACCTCAGTTAAGGTGATGTCCTTGTCAAGAGTCTTGAGTTCACTAATGATTGAACTTAATCTATTGTACATCTCAGCCACTGATTCTGTCTCATCTGAAAGTTATTGTACCTAATCACCTAGAGGGGGGGGGGTGAATAGGTGACTTAAATCTTTTTAACTTTTTAGGCAGAATTCAGATTTTATCACAGAGTTATATCTACTTTTTCACAGCAATCAATCTGCAATCACAGAATCACACATGCACACAGTAGACACACAGATTTATAGTGGTTCCCCAAGGTGTGGGTACATCCACTTTCCCCCTTCGCCTATCTAGTAGTGTACTACATTCGTCCAAACTCCTCCACTATCTCAGATCCTCAGATCTTACACTCAGAACCCCAAAACAAGTTCCTACAGCTCAGGTCCAAGGCCCTACAACTCAGTCTTCTCCAAATACCTACACTCAGCTTCTTCACAAAGCCTACACTCAGCCATAACAGGCCTACACTCAGCCACAACAGGCCTACAATCAGAGATACAAATCTCCTACACTCAGGCACACAGGCCATACACTCAGCCTTTATAATTACAGACTTACAACTCAGATCCCTAAGGATCCTACAAGAAATATAAAATACAAAGTGTATATACCTACAACTCTGAATAGAGAGATGATTTGATAGGTTCTTGATGAGTTCTTGGATGAACTCTGCTGAGATCAACCTCACTTGGCTTTTCTTCAAAGCTTCTTGAATGTAGAACACAATAGGGTTGATCTTCTCTACAGCTGATCCTTGGTCTGTGCAACTTAAGATTCAGAACAAAGTCTGAACCCTTCTTCTCAGCCTGGTTCCAATGGCTGTCTTCTTGGATGGAGCTCTCTCTCTCCAACTACTTAGAACTTCACTTGAAAGTCTTCAATGAATTGCTTTTCAACAACTTGATCATCTTTTTCTGTAGACAGTATAAGCCTATTTATAGGCCTTCTTCATGGTAACCGGCTGGTCCGGTTCATAACTGATTTCTGACAACTCTGACAGGTGTAGTAGACCGGCTGGAATGGCAGCTGTCAAGTCATCCAGTCAGTTCTTGAAAAATCTGTAACTGTCTGAAAGTGTCGAGACTGTCTGTCTTTAAGTGTCGACACTTATAGACTAAGTGTCGACACAAGTTGACAAAGTGTCGACACTAGCCTTCAAGGTGTCGACACAACTCCTTGTGTTGTAGAATTCACTTCTCGACACAGCTTCTTCATCATGTGTCAACACTGATATTGGGTGTCGACACAACTCCTTGTTCTTCAGTACTTAGTTGAATTCTTGTAAGTGTCGACACAACACCTTTGTGTCGACACATCTTTATGTGTTGAACTTGTTCAGTGTCGACACATCTTCTTGGTGTCGACACATGCCTTCTGTGTTGATACTTGCTGAGTGTCGACACTGCTCCTTGTGTCGACACATTCTTCTTCTGTTGAGACTTTGGCTGAGTGTCGACACATCTCCTTTGTGTCGACACTTGTACTTAGAATTTTGTTGAACTTTGCTAAGTGTCGACACAGCTCCTTGTGTCGACACTTTCTTCAAGTGTTGAGTCTTCTGCTGAGTGTCGACACATTCTTTCTTGTGTCGACACTTTCTTCAGGTGTTGAGTCTTCTGCTGAGTGTCGACACATTCTTTCTTGTGTCGACACTTTCTTCAGGTGTTGAGTCTTCTGCTGAGTGTCGACACATTCTTTATTATGTCGACACTTATACTTAGACTCTGCTGACTTTTGCTGAGTGTCGACACAGCCTCCAAGTGTCGACACTTTCTGATGTAGACACAGTTCCTCTGGGTGTCGACACAACTGCTAAGTGTCGACACAGCTTCACTGGACTTTTCTTCATTGAGTGTCGACACAGCTCCTTGTGTCGACACTTTCTGTCTGGTGTCGACTCTGCATCCCTGGTGTCGACACAAGTTCTCCAAGTGTCGACACTGCTTGCCTGGGTGTCGACACAAGTCTTCTTAAGTGTCGACACTTTCCCTCTGGGTGTCGACACATGGACTTGGAAACTTTTTCATCTTTCCCTTCAAATACTTAACCTGCACAATGCAACTCAAAATACATCAAATACATTTTGATGTATATCATTGAGTAGGGTGAGGCTTCTTCAAATCAGGTACATTAGAACCAATGTACCCAACAATCTCCCCCTATTTGGAGAAGTCATAACCCTTAGTCAATGATATACACCATACAGAATAAAATCATAGCATGATGTAAAGCAGGATTATATAACAGGGCAAACATAAACATGTATCAAACAAAACATGTATACACAGATATCATCTCAGAACAATTATGAAATAAATATATCACACAGCACATTGTTCTAATCAACTTTGTCATATTCATTATACAAAAGTTTACAAAATGTTTTAATACAAGTGATTACATAGTAAACTTAAGATAATGCAATTCTATTTCTACTCAGCCTCCTTGATCACTATGCCCTTCCCAGACTTTATCTTTGCTTGCACAGGGGCTTCAGCATCTTCTGTATCAGCAGGCTTTTTCCCTTTCATCTCCTTCTTCTTTAGCTCTTCAGCTTTAATCTTCTGCCTATCAAAGTAATGATAAAGCTTGGGAAAGTACTTGCTAGGCTCCTAGGCAGTAGGAGGTAGCTTTCCCATCTTGGCCTTTCTTCTATATTGCATTATAGCTTCTTGCCTTGATTCATGCTTTCTCCACTCCAGTTCAGAAAACCATTTGTTTCTATCTTGAATATTATCTTTTGCAGCCTTCCATGAAGTTAAGATAATGTTTCTTGAAGTGGGGCTCCACTGCTCAAAGTCAGGCCTTTGTTCAGCTTGCTCTCTGAACCTCTTCTTAGACAACCTAGCTTCTTGTTCAGCTTGTTCTTTCAGAATAGCTTCCTGTAAGGCCTCAGATACTGGCTGAACCACCTTCTCTATGATAACATTGTGCTGTCCCTCAGGTGGGCTATACATGGACTGTATATCAGCTTGTACCATATCAAAATCTGGAGGAGGGTAGATTACTTGAGCCACTTCAGGTTGCTCCCCTCCTAGATATGCAGGATGTATCCCAGATTCTGCTACATTGTCATCATCACATAAAGGAGGATAACCAAGAGTAGCTCTGATAGAATTAGAAATCCACTTGGCATGATCAGAGCTGGCTTTGACTAATACCCTCTCCCCCTTTATGACTTCTCTTTCCATGTGATCTCTTAAATCATCCTTTTGAAATCTGATTTGTGCATCAAGATAATTAACTCCATCCTTGTAGAAAGGTTTTAACCTTTGGAGTTTTTCTGAGATCAGCTTCTGAGAATCTTGAATAGCATATGTAACAGCAGTGATGCCCTCTTGTAAAGCTTTATCAAATTCTGCTTTAGCAGTAGCAGTTGAAGTAGTCTGTCCTGCAGCTATATTCTTCATCTTTGTTACTATGGCATTGTGTGAAGCAGTCAAATTGTCATTCATTCTGATCTGGTTCTCAAGAACATATCCTTGCTTCAGTGTAATGTCATCCACTTGAGCTTTTATTTTCTCCTGATGATTAGCTAAGTAGACTACTGCATTCCCTCCCTTATGGAAGCAGTCAGTCATTTCCTTTTTATTTAGATTCATCTCAAATCTTATGGACTTAATGTCCTGGGCCAGATCAAACTGTAAAGACTTATGCCCCTCATCCACATATGTTTCTATAGCTTTCCTGTGCTCATCAAGTTTTATCTGCATAGCAACCATCAGAGCACTGTAATCTACAGTTGGTGCTGGCTGTAGTGCAGGCTGTGGTGCTATAGTTTGCAAGGCCTTCTTATAAGTCTGGCTTCTCCTCTTGAATACTTGGAATTTTCTTTTCTTTGCTCTTGCAGTCTCCTCATCTTCAGAAGCAGATGTACTTGCAATTTCTACCCTCTCCCTAGGTAGCTCCTCAACAGCTTTTTGCTTCTCTGGCTCTTGCCTTGGAGGTTCTTCAACAAGTATTACTTGCTCCCCCTCAACTTGGGTCTTCTCCCCCTCAGCAGAAGTACTTTCCTTCTCAAAGTCAACTTGGTCCAAATTAAGGAAAAGATCTTCCATAGTAAATTCTTGTTGAGGAAGAGATGGAGATTCTCTTATCTCATCAGTTACTTGATCAGATACAACTTGAGCTGCAACAGATGTGCCCTCCATGACAACATCTAGAAGTTGACTATCAATCTGAGGTTGCTGATTAACATCAGATAAGTTGTCAATTATAACTTCACTCTCAATAAGGAAATCTAATTGATTGATTTCTGAGATTACCTCAAGGATAATGTGGGTTGCTTGCTCACTCTCTAGTGGAGTTGGCTCTTCCACTACTAGGGGCTCCCCCTGGACTGAATCCTGGTGTAAGGGGCTAGCTTGAGGTAGCTCCCCCTGCCTCTCAGCAACTTCTTGTTGAGCTGGAGACTTCCCAGCATCTCCAGTGTCTTCTTCATCAGGAGTGAAGACAACTTGTTCTTCTGAACTACTTGGTGATTCTTGAGCTACTAGAGCTATCTTCTTCTTCTTCTTGAGTGGGGTTTCCTTCTCAGGAGTTATTTTCTCTGGTGTTGGCAGCTCCTTAGACAAAACCCTATCCCATCTGGAGAAGAGTCTCATGTCCATTTTCCTCATATGATTGATCTTAGATCCAGCAGTTTGACTCAGTACTTCTGGTATACTACCAGCCAAGTAAAGACTTAATATTCTTCCCAAATTGGGTTTCTTCAGACTTTCTTTAATCTTATCAAAGACAACAATAGAACAATCAGTTTGCAGGGTGAAGATAATCCTTGTCATAAGATTCAACATGTGGGTTGATACCCGGTCATGCCCTCCAGGCTTACTCAAAATCACTTTTGCCAACAATTTCTGAGAGAAATTTTCCCTGGCTGTTCATCCCCTTTCTATTGAACACAGATCCAATTTTCAGCTTGGAATCTAGACCACACCAAGTTAATGCTTCTCTGGTCTTAGAAGCAGTAACTTCATCCTCTTCTTTTGTCCTTGGTAGATTTAGGACCTTTCTCAAACTTTTAGGTGAGACCTTCACCTTTTCTCCATGTACCCTTGACTTGATCTTGAATCCAGAATCGTCTAGGGTTGCTCCAGTCAGAAATTCCAAGACTTCCTTCTTCCATATCTTTGTGGGCTCTGACACAAGAAAATCTAACCCTGAGTTTGAGACTAGGGTTACCACATCCTTGATTTCTTGTTCTACATCATCAAACGCATGTCGCACCAGTTCATAGCCTTCATTGATGTTCTCCTCGAGCTTTGGCGCCATTAGGGTTTGAAGAATTTGAATTGGGAGAAGAGAGGTGTCGACACACAAGTTTGGTCTCGAAACTTTAGTGAGCGTGTCGACAGACAATGGAGAAATCCAATTTATACCTTTCTAGTATTGAAGATGAAAGGGCGGGTCAACAAACTTAAATTGTGTCGACACTGGTGAAAAGTGTCGACACAGACTGATAATGTCTCGACACCTATGTGTCGACACAAGTATAGTCGACAGAATATATGTGTCGACACTTGTTTATGTGTCGACACCACTCAACTCGACATTTAGTCGAGACTTTACTTAGATAATTCTGAGTAAACTCTAAGTGTCGACACCACCTTAGATGTGTCGACACCTACATATCATGTGTCGACACTAATTTTCTGAAGTGTCGACACCAACTTCCTAGATGTGTCGACACCTTTTCTCTGAAGTGTCGACACCAATTTTCTGTCTCGACACAGACAACTCTGTGTGTCGACACTATTTTACTTAGCCATTTCTATAAACTTATTCTAAGTTTATCATATCTAGTTCAATTTTGAACCTATTGAACTTTGTTTCATCTAAAGGCTTGGTATACATATCAGCTAGTTGATTATCTGTCTTAACATATTCTAGTGAAATATCTTCTTTCTCTACATGTTCCCTAAGAAAATGATATTTTATTTCAATATGTTTAGTTCTACTATGGGAAATAGGATTATTTGCAATTGATATAACACTAGTAGAATCACAAAACAATGGTGTTCTACTTACCTGAATTCCATAATCCTGAAGCTGATGTTGTATCCATAGAAGTTGAGCACAACACCTTCCTGCAGCCACATATTCTGATTCTGCAGTGGAGATAGCCACACTTGTTTGCTTCTTGCTACTCCATGATATCAGTCTTCCACCTAGTAATTGACAGTTCCAGTTGTACTTTTTCTGTCTTCTTTGCATCCTGCAAAATCTGCATCTGAATAACCTGTTAGTTCAAAGTCTCCATTCCTAGGGTACCAAAGGCCTAGATAAGGAGTGCCCTTTAGATATCTCAGTATCCTTTTGACTGCTGTCAAATGAGACTCTTTAGGGCATGCTTGGTACCTAGCACAGACACATGTAGCATACATGATATCTGGTCTACTTGCAGTCAAATAGAGTAGGGAGCCAACTATCCCTCTATACAAAGTCTCATCTACAGGTTTCCCTGCATCATCTTTGCTAAGAGACATACTTGACCCCATAGGAGTCTTCATGGTACTGGATGAATCCATACCATACTTTCTTATGAGTTCTAGGTTGAACTTGGACTGACATATGGATAATCCATTCTCAGTCTGTCTAACTTGGAGACCCAAGAAGAACTTAAGTTCCCCCATACTGCTCATCTCAAATTGCCCTTGCATAAGTTTTGCAAACTTTTTGCAAAGACTACTTTCAGTAGACCCAAATATGATGTCATCTACATATATTTGGACTAGTATTATCTTGCCTCTAGATTCCCTAAGGAATAGAGTCTTGTCTATTTTCCCCCTTGTGAACTTATTCTCAATGAGGAAACTAGACATGGTTTCATACCAAGCCCTAGGGGCTTGCTTTAACCCATACAAAGCTTTCCTAAGTCTATAGACATAATTAGGTTGAGTTGAATCAACAAAACCTGATGGCTGTTCCACATAGACCTCTTCTTTCAGATTACCATTCAAAAAGGCTGACTTAACATCCATTTAGTATACTTTAAAACCTTGAAAGGTTGCATAGGCCAGGAACATCCTTATGGCTTCCAGTCTGGCTACTAGAGCAAAGGTTTGATCAAAGTCAATACCTTCTTCCTGCCTATATCCTTTAGCAACCAATCTTGCTTTGTTCTTGACAATTACTCCATGTTCATCCATCTTGTTCCTAAAGATCCACTTGGTTCCAATTATGTTGTGGTCTTTTGGTTTAGGAACAAGCTCCCAGACTTTGCATCTCTTGAACTGATTCAGCTCTTCTTGCATTGCCTCAATCCAATGAGGGTCTAGGATGACTTCTTCAAACTTCTTTGGCTCTACTTGGGATAGAAAACTGGAGTAGAGTGCTGCACTCAGATTTCTGCTCCTTGTTTGTACCCCTTGTCTTAGATCACCAATGATTTGATCTGCTGGATGATCTCTTAGATGCCTATTAGCTGGAGGCATCCTGGCTTCAGGTTGAACTTCTTCAGTTTCTTCATCTTGCTGCACTCCTTGGACTTCTTCTGCATTAGGTATATGCAGTACTCCCCCTGGACAACAACCACTATCTTCTAC
The DNA here is from genome assembly GCA_039583875.1 of Platanthera guangdongensis. NCBI lineage: Eukaryota > Viridiplantae > Streptophyta > Magnoliopsida > Asparagales > Orchidaceae > Platanthera > Platanthera guangdongensis. Next base: position 176,969,785 of record CM077152.1, on the reverse strand, counting down.
CTGCTGTCTTGCAGTAGGTCCTTCTTCTATAGTGAGCTTGTCCATCTTCTCAGTTATACCTGTGGAGCTGCAAATACTACTAGATAACTCATTGTTAATAAGTCTAGTTTCATCAAATACTACATGTACAGACTCTTCTACAACTTGAGTAGACAAGTTGTAGACTCTATAAGCCTTACTATTGTTGCTGTACCCAACAAAGATCCCCTTTTGGGACTTGACAACAAACTTAGTCAAGTAAGACTTTCCATTGTTAAGTATAAAGCACTTACAACCAAAGATCCTGAAATAGGATAAGTTTGGTTTTCTGCCTTTCACAATCTCATAGGGGGTCTTGTTGTGGCTTTTAGTAATGGTAGCCCTATTAATTACATGGCATGCAGTATTAACTGCCTCAGCCCAGAAATATTCTGGTAGAGATGTGTCACTTAATAGGGTCCTACCAGCCTCAATCAAGGTTCTATTTTTCCTCTCAGCAATGCCATTTTGCTGAGGTGTTCTTGGTGAAGAAAACTCTTGAAATATCCCAAATTCTTCACATAGTTTTGTCATACTATCAGACTGAAATTCAGTACCATGGTCACTTCTTATCTTGACCACTGTACTGTCTATTTCATTCTGAATTTGTTTGACAAAGCTATAGAAGATATTAGGTGTTTCAGATTTCTGTCTAAGGAAGAACACCCAGGAAAACCTTGAGTAGTCATCTACAACTACAAAGGTATATACCTTCCTACCTAGGCTGTGAACTGGCGTAGGACCAAAGAGATCCATATGCAAGAGGTGTAAGCACCTCACAGCATCTTTGTTTTCAATGCTACTAAAGGTGGATCTAGTCTGCTTGCCCTTTTGACAAGCTGAGCATATTCCATCTTTAATACACTTAACTTGAGGACCATTCCTCACTAACTCTTTGCTAAAGAGTTGGCCAATTGTCTTGTAGTTGAGATGGGCTAGCCTCTTGTGCCATTTGACACAATGAGAGACTTTCTCATCAGCTACAAGACACACTGGAGAACCATTGTTCTCACACATAATGTCTAGGCAATAGACATTTCTTTTTCTATAACCAGTCAAAATGATCTCTTGATCATTTGATCTCCTGATATGACAACCATTTTTGACAAATGAGATGTCATATCCTAAATCACTCAATTGACTTATACTAATAAGGTTATGTTTCAAACCTTTAACATAAGCTACTTGAGTAATAGTTATATGGGTGCTAGAAATGTTACCAAAACCCTTGATGATTCCTTTTTCAGAACCACCAAAGGTGACTTTAGGACCATCCTTGATGGGTGTGTAGTCCTTTAGCAATCCCCTTGTTCCAGTCATGTGTCTGGAACATCCACTGTCCAAGTACCATATTGGGGCATGGCCACTTGGACTCACCTGCAAAACAGATTAGTGAACCTTAGAACCCAAAGAATTCTTGGGTCCTTGGTACTGGTTAGTTTGCTTCCTAACAAAGCTACCTGCAGGTTTTCCAACAGGCAGTTTGCTACTCACTTTGGCACTTGCATTGTGCCAACAGTCCATAGCAAAATGGCCTACCTTGCCACAGCACCAACACTCAAACCTATTGTACCTTTGCTTAGGTACATTCTTAGCTGTTTTATCTACAGCTGGCTTGTTGAGAGCTGGGGCTTTGCCCTTGGACTTGGACTTGACAGTCCTAGCTGGTTTAGTAAACCCCAGTCCAGCTTTACCTTTTTGATGAACAAATTCATCAATTAAGGGTAGAACTGACTTTGGTTTAGAAAACCTAGCAACTAAATCTCTCTCCTTCTGAAGACTAATCTCCAGACTTTTGATTTGATCATTCTTAAATGATATAGTCCCCATCTGAATCACAGTTATGTGCTTCAGTCTGGCTATTTCATTTAGCTTTTGATCAATCATCTTCTCAAAATTAGTTGCAGCAACTTTGAGACTAGCAATTTCCTTTGCCTGACTCTTGGCTAGGGACTTGCTCTTCTTAAAAGCTTGCAACAGAACCTTATATTCATCTATCAATTGATGAATATCCTCTTCAGACTCAGATGCACTCTCATCACTTGATGATGATGAATCTGATTCTGAACTAGCACAAGAAATTGAACTTAAAGAACAATTTTGTACCTTACTAGGTCCAGGCTGCTCCTGGATTTTGTCACTTTCTGTCAATGCCATCAGTCCTTGGCACTGACTGTCCTCTTGCTCATATATGGAGTTCATTATCTGGATGAACTCCTCTTCCTCTTCCTCAGCAAACAGTCCTATGTATGCTTCAGCATCTGACTCAGTTTCTGATGAAGATATATCTGACAGGCTCTTATCCTTTTTGGCAACAAAAGATCTTTCCTTCTTGCCCTTGAATTGAGTCTTTTTCTTATCATTAGACTCCTTCCTTTTCTCTGGACAGTCTGCAATAACATGTCCTTGTCTGTTACAGAAATATCATACAATTTTTGATAGAGTTGCTTTGCTAGACTTGGTCTTTTTCCTGTCTTTCTTTGATGACTTCTTGTTCTGATAATAGTCATCTTTTCCTTGTGAAGTGGATGGCTTTGTCCTCCACTGTTTCTTCTTTAAGAACTTCTGAAAGTGTCTTGTGAAAGCTGCAAAGTCCTCATCACTTTCACTGCTCTCAGAATTTCTACTTGCTGACTCTTCTGACTCAGTCTCAGCTACTTTAGGAGGTGGAGAAGGAGACTTACTTCTGTATTTTCTGGTGGCTTCTGTCTTGAATGCCACTGTCCTTTCTTTATGTTCACTTCTTGTAGATTTCTCCTCTTCTTTTCTCACCATCAACTGCATCTCATAGGATAGCAGTTTTCCAAACAGTGTGGGTGGAGGGATATCTGCTAACTTTGTCATTTCCCTTATGGCACAGATCTTGGTGTCCCAATCCTTTGTTAGGGACCTTAGAAACTTATCATTTAACTCATAATTACTGAATTCTCTGCCATAGGACATTAGCTCATTCACAATCCTATAGAACTTCTTATAGCATTCAGTTATGCTATCAGATCTACCTTGCCTAAAGCTTTCGTATTCTTGGTTTAATAAGGACTTTCTGTCCTGCCTCACTTCTTCAGAACCCTCCATGTACACTATAAGAGTATCCCACATCTCCTTAGATGTCTTACAGTGTATCAAATTCTGAAAGGTAGCATCATCTATGGCACTCACTATGATATTCTGAGCCCTCTTGTCCATTGTGGCTAGAACTATCTCATCTTTTGTCATCTCAGAAAAGTCTTTAGGTGTTCTCTGAGTTGCATCTAAGACTGAAACCTTCATAGGCACATATGACCCTTCTTTAACTGTGATATATATCCTAGGGTCTGAGGCTTCCATAAATAGTCTCACCCTTTCCTTCCAGATGCCAAATATTTCTTTTCTGCAAATGGGTAGCTTCATGGATCCCAATTCCTTATGATTCTCAGTGGAACCCATGGTTCTTGATTTTCTTGATTCTGCAATTTTACTTAGACTGAATCTGCCAACAGGATCTACTCAGACAGTTATGTCCCTTTTTGAGTAACCTCCCTCTGATACCACTTGAAAGTTATTGTACCTAATCACCTAGAGGGGGGGGGGTGAATAGGTGACTTAAATCTTTTTAACTTTTTAGGCAGAATTCAGATTTTATCACAGAGTTATATCTACTTTTTCACAGCAATCAATCTGCAATCACAGAATCACACATGCACACAGTAGACACACAGATTTATAGTGGTTCCCCAAGGTGTGGGTACATCCACTTTCCCCCTTCGCCTATCTAGTAGTGTACTAGATTCGGCCAAACTCCTCCACTATCTCAGATCCTCAGATCTTACACTCAGAACCCCAAAACAGGTTCCTACAGCTCAGGTCCAAGGCCCTACAACTCAGTCTTCTCCAAAGACCTACACTCAGCTTCTTCACAAAGCCTACACTCAGCCACAACAGGCCTACACTCAGCCACAACAGGCCTACACTCAGAGATACAAATCTCCTACACTCAGGCACACAGGCCCTACACTCAGCCTTTATAATTACAGGCTTACAACTCAGATCCCTAAGGATCCTACAAGAAATATAAAATACAAAGTGTATATACCTACAACTCTGAATAGAGAGATGAGTTGATAGGTTCTTGATGAGTTCTTGGATGAACTCTGCTGAGATCAACCTCACTTGGCTTTTCTTCAAAGCTTCTTGAATGTAGAACACAATAGGGTTGATCTTCTCTGCAGCAGATCCTTGATCTCTGCAACTTAAGATTCAGAACAAAGTCTGAACCCTTCTTCTCAGCCTGGTTCCAATGGCTGTCTTCTTGGATGGAGCTCTCTCTCTCCAACTACTTAGAACTTCACTTAAAAGTCTTTAATGAATTGCTTTTCAACAACTTGATCATCTTTTTCTGTAGACAGTATAAGCCTATTTATAGGCCTTCTTCATGGTAACCGGCTCGTTTGGTTCATAACTGATTTCTGACAACTCTGACAGGTGCAGTAGACCGGCTGGAATGGCAGCTATCAAGTCATCCAGTCAGTTCTTGAAAAATCTGTAACTGTCTGAAAGTGTCGAGACTGTCTGTCTTTAAGTGTCGACACTTATAGACTAAGTGTCGACACAAGTTGACAAAGTGTCGACACTAGCCTTCAAGGTGTCGACACAACTCCTTGTGTTGTAGAATTCACTTCTCGACAAAGCTTCTTCATCATGTGTCGACACTGATATTGGGTGTCGACACAACTCCTTGTTCTTCAATACTTAGTTGAATTCTTGTAAGTGTAGACACAACACCTTTGTATCAACACATCTTTATGTGTTGAACTTGTTCAGTGTCGACACATCTTCTTGGTGTCGACACATGCCTTCTATGTTGATACTTGTTGAGTGTCGACACTGCTCCTTGTGTCGACACATTCTTCTTCTGTTGAGACTTTGGCTGAGTGTCGACACATCTCCTTTGTGTCGACACTTGTACTTAGAATTTTGTAGAACTTTGCTAAGTGTCGACACAGCTCCTTGTGTCGACACTTTCTTCAAGTGTTGACACATTCTTTCTTGTGTCGACTCTTTCTTCAGATGTTGAGTCTTCTGCTGAGTGTCGACACATTCTTTCTTGTGTCAACACTTTCTTCAGGTGTTGAGTCTTCTACTGAGTGTCGACACATTCTTTATTATGTCGACACTTATACTTAGACTCTGCTGACTTTTGCTGAGTGTCGACACAGCCTCCAAGTGTCGACACTTTCTGATGTAGACACAGTTCCTCTGGGTGTCGACACAACTGCTAAGTGTCGACACAGCTTCACTAGACTTTTCTTCATTGAGTGTCGACACAGCTCCTTGTGTCGACACTTTCTGTCTGGTGTCTACTCTGCATCCCTGGTGTCGACACAAGTTCTCCAAGTGTCGACACTGCTTGCCTGGGTGTCGACACAAGTCTTCTTAATTGTCGACACTTTCCCTCTGGGTGTCGACACATGGACTTGGAAACTTTTTCATCTTTCCCTGCAAATACTTAACCTGCACAATGCAACTCAAAATACATCAAATACATTTTGATGTATATCATTGAGTAGGGTGAGGCTTCTTCAAATCAGGTACATTAGAACCAATGTACCCAACATCATCCTTTTTGAAATTCTCATAGAGAGAAATGAGACTGGATCTCCTATCCTTTATTTCATCAGCTGAGCCTGCTACCATTTGATTGAGAGAGTCCCAAATGGCCTTGGCTGAGGTGCACTCAGCCACCTTCTGAAATATGTCATCTGACATTGTTTGGGCCAGAATATTCATAGCCTTTGCATCAGCCATCTTGGCTTTCTTATAGGCTTCAGTATTGTCTGGAGGTGGTACTGCACTCAGATTAGTTGATGTGCTAGCAAAAGTTGTAGGAGCTGGAGGAACACCTGTTGAAATGACAGAGAAAATATCCTCATCAATGGAGTTCATATATAATCTAATTCTTGCCTTCCAGATGGCAAACTTATTAAGATCGCACACTGGAGGTCTGATGCTTGTATAATCCTTATTTTGGGCCATGTCTGTGAGAAGGATAAGTCCAATAATAGAATAGAAACAAACAAAATAGAAACAAACAGATCTAACTAGGGGATCTTGGGGTTCAGGTGTTAGCCTGTACAACCAATGAGATGTGGTGTTATTAACCAACCTGGCTCTGATACCAATTGGAAGTGCAGCTAGATCTGATATACTCTAGAGGGGGGGGGGTGAATAGAGTACATGGTGATTTTAAAACTTTTACAACTGCTGTTGTATTTTAGGTGTGTGTGTGTGTGTGTGTGCAGGGAAGCAAATACAATAAACCAAAGAAAACAACAATGGACTAATCACAGCACATTCACAGAGCAAGGCCAGAAAACAAATGGAAAAGAAAGCAACCAGACGACACAAGAATTTTATAGTGGTTCCCCAAATCTGGGTAGTCCACTCTTCTACCACCCTTGTAAGAATCCACTGCAGGAAGGGGTTGATCAAGTGTCCTGGCACCAATGGGGTTTTGATCAGGTTCCCAAAAACCAAACCCTCAAGTCTTTTGGTGAGAGACTTGCAACCAGAATAATTTTGAAGGGAATTAAAAGCCTGTACAGAGGTGGAGTGAGAGGGTGATGAGGTCTTCTCTTTCTCAAGTCAAATGAGAAGACTTGTGGAATGTTGTTTAGCAGCTTTGCTCCCCCTGAGATGTAGAATGGATCAGGAAGAATGCTGGAGCACTGCTTCAGGGTGATAGGTCTTCAAAGACCTAGAATTCCAGGTCCAGAGAAAGTCTTCAGGAACTTCTTGTAACTGATATGAATGTATTGTTTCTTGAAGTTATCCTGAGTGAAAGCAGATGAAGAAGACTCTTGATATTGATGTAGTGTTCTTCTTCTTCTTCTTGATAAGTTTCTCTCTGGGCCAAGAATGAATTCTTTTTCTTGTGTTGTCTGAATCACTGTATATCTTTTTCTTGTTGTTGTATGTTGTGAATCTCTGTATTGCTGACTATTTCTGTATCTATCTGTCTGTCATAAGAAACATTCGAATTTTGAATGTCGAGCAGTAATAGCAGACGGCCTGGAAAGGAAGCAGCAATTAATTATTTCCCCAACTGTTTCCATGGGAAAATGGCATGTAATAAACCGGAATTAACTGCGCATCCTAACGGTAGTATTCTGTGAAGAACTGCCATTAATTGTTCAGGAATCAGCGCCATGGAATGAGACGGGAACTGAAGAAGACCTAGTCTGGAATCGTCGACCGAAGAACATAATTCGTCGAGCTGAGTTAAGAGTTCGTTGAGCTGACAGTCTTCATTCGTTGAATAGACAACCTTTAATATCAGACGAACACTATTCGTTGAGCAGAGAACTAAATTCGTCGAGCTGAGAATAAACTTCGTCGACCTGAGAAAAAGTTCTGGACTTGGACGAAATACTCTGCATCTTCTGAAATGCTGTGTCGACACAAATTGGTGTCGACAGATTGATCTTAGTGTCGACACAAATCCTCTGGTGTCGACATAAGCTGGTGTCGACTGAAATCCTGGTGTCGACACAAATCGTCTGGTGTCGACACAAGCCCTAAGTGTCGACACAGATTCTCTGAGTACGCAAATCGTCGAGTAGAGATTAGCATTCGTCGACTTGAGAAGCTGTGAACTTGAGGTCCAAGTTCGTCGAGCTCAGAATATAATTTGTCGACCGAAGCATGAAGCTGGACTTAGAGAAATTCTGAAGTAGTCCTGATAAGCTTGAGGTAAAAATCCCGGTGTTCGTCGAGCAAAGAACACAGTTCGTCGAGCTTAGCACTGCGAATTGTCTCACGATCGTCGAGCGCAGAGCTCCCTTCGTCGAGCTGAGTTCAACGAACGTCGAACTCATTTCACTTGGTCTGAGAAACTGATAGATCTGGAGTTCCTGATGGTCTTGAAGAAGGCTGGTCCATCTGAAGTTGAGATAGAGGACTGTCCTAGACTCTAAGACAAAAACTTGACCCAGACTATACATGATGGGTCACATCCTAAGTCAGTGAACCTAGCCCAAATCAACTAGGGATCCAACATACGTGGTAGCCGGTATCGATATCACCAGATGGCGATACCCAGTATCTCCAGGCGATATCGCTAAACTATAAAAGCCACTCAATTTTTTGCAGAGATCATGAATTTCATTACCTGGATTGTTCCTTCCTGTTCATATGATCTTAAGAGCACCAAATCCAGAATTACTCCATATTCTCAAAAAGGTCAATGCGCAAAAGATCGACGGCTCGTACGCGATATTCAAAGCAACCCTGGTAAGGATTCGTTGGCATCTTCAGCGCATTGTTTGGAGGGAGTTTTTAATTCTGAAGTTTTCAATTTATTTTGTTCTTTATTTTTATTGTAATCGAGAGAGAAAAGCGCCGCTTTGTGCGTGGCGTCTAAATCGTTGCGTGGCTTAAGAGAGAATCGCAGCCTTATGCGTGGCGTCCAAGTCCTTATATGGCTTAGGGATAAATCGTTGCCTTGTGAGCAGTGTCTAGATCGTGGTTAGATCTAGGGGAGGATAGTAGCAAGATCTAGGGAGAGATACGCTTTAGCTTGCCGGTACTTGGAAGGACTGGCGAAATCCAAAGTAAATTGAATTTTTCATAAGCCTTTGACTCTAGCTATAGAGAGATAGATTGTATTCAGATATTGCACTTTTGGAATAAACTGTTGTTGTTTCTGTTTTATAAATTTCTGAGTGTTCAATTCTGCTTATGAAAAATTAGTCTTGATTTCCCTATTTTTCACCAAGTAAACTCTGCTTAGTTTAAGAAAATTTAATTAACCCTTATTCACCCCCCCCCCTCTAAAGGCGCCTCACGAGCCAACACTTGGTATAGAGGGAGGTTACTTCGAAATCGGTTTTACCACCTGGAGTAATGGAGCAAAACACACACGCATTTTCTGAGGGGCAAGAAATAAGTAGACCTCCCTTATTCACGGGCAAAGACTATAACTATTGGAAAGCTAGAATGTGATGCTTTCTAATATCTCTAGATATCGATGCATGGGGAATTATAGAAACATGCTACACTTCCCCTATAACTGTGTTGGATCCCTAGTAAGATTTGGGCTAGGTCCACTAAGTTAGGATCATATGACCTACAATGTATAGCCAGGGTCATAGTTGTGTCCTAGAGTCTAGGCCAAGTCCTTAGAGTCAACATCACATGGACCAGCTATCAACAAGACTGTCAGACACTCAAGACTTAGAAGATTTAAAAACTCTGTAAAGTGAGTTCGACGTTCGTCGAACTCAGGTCGACGATTGTCATGCTCAGTTCGACGATCTCAGAGTTAATTCTCTGAGCCGAGCTCGACGAACTTTATTCTTTGGTCGACGAATCTTTGGACTACTACAGCATTCTGTAAAGACTATGTTCTCTAGTCTCAGGTCGACGAACTTAGTTCTCTTCTCGACGAATTCTGGATTATCTACTTCAACAACTTAGAACCAGAAGACTTGTGTCGACACTCAGAGTATATGTCGACACCAACTAAGTCGACACTAGAAGTTGTCGACACACAGATCATCAGTCGACACTCAGAGTATATGTCGACACCAACTGAGTCGACACTAGAAGCACTTGTGTCGACACACAGATCATCAGTCGACACTTTGGAAAGATTGTGTCGACACATAGAATAACTGTCAACACCAACTGTGTCGACACCAGAAGCAAGAATATGTCAACTCACAGAAGACTTGTGTCGATACACAGAATATCTGTCGACACCAACATCACTTGTGTCGACACACAGGATATCAGTCGACACCACCTGTATCGACACTAGGAGTAATTGTGTCGACACACAGAATATTTGACAACTCCAGAAACTCAGCTCGACGAAATCAAATCTTAGGTCGACGAATTCTGGAGACTTTAACTTTCATTTCAGATACAACTGTGAATATTCTAAGTCCAGAATAGTTGCTGAACTCCCGTCGACAAACATAGTTATCAGCTCGACAAATTTTGTCATCAGTTCGACGATTCCAGACTTAGCATTTATTCTTTCTGTCCTTAGTCTATGGCAATAATTTCTAAATGATTAATGATAAAATATTCTCTGAATATTACCATTGGACGGTACATTAATCACGACTTTCATCAGAATTATTGTTTTCCATTTTTCCAAGGGACGGTTGGGGAAAGAAATCAATGCAGTTTATTTTCAAGGACCGCCAGCATTGATTGCTGCAGAAGGATTCAAATTTCGAAAGGAAATTCATTCAGGAAATATAAAAAGAGATTTTTCTCTCTTTCCTGATAACATACAGAAAGATAGCAAGCAAGCAAGTAAGAACAATCAGAGTACCAGAGCAATTGCAGAGACACAACATACATAGACACAGAGACTTTCAGTCAGTCTGTCTTCAACAGCTTCTCTGTTCCTTTCACAAAAGCTCTGATACAAAAATAAGATCTGCTCTCAGAAGAAGAAGAACAATCATACAAAATCAAGAGTCTTCTTACTTCAACACTGCAGGACTTCCAAGGACAACAACTATCAAATCTGTCAAGAAGATCCTGCAGATAAAGGCTAAAAGCTTGAAGGCCTATCACCCTGCAGCAAGGCTTCCATATTTCCCTGAACCATTCAATATCTCAGGGGGAGACATTTTTCTACCATCAATAATCCACAAGTCTTCTCTCTGATTGTTGACAGAGAAGACATAATCAACTCTCTCACCCCCACTGTTTAAAGGGTTGTCATCTCCCTTCAAAAGTGATTCCTGGTTACAAGTCACCTGATTAAAAGACTTGGGGATTTGGTTTTTAAGCACCTAATCAAAATCTCATTGGTGTCAGGCACCTAATCAAAATCTCATTGGTGTCAGGCACCTGATTCATTTACTACTGCACTTAGACTAATCTACATTATCCAGCAGAGAATTTTATAAAACAATAAATACTCTATTTACCCCACCACCCCCGGTAGAGTATTCCTGATCTAACTGCTCACTTTCAATTGGTATCAGAGCAGGTTCCTTTGGTTGTACAAGCTAACCCTTGAACCAAAGATCCTTTGTTAGATCTAAATTTTATTCTTATTTCCATATTAGATTTATATACACAGCTATGACACAAAACAAGGACTATGCAAGCACCAGACCTCCAGTTTGCAACCTAAACAGGTTTGCCATCTGGAAGGCAAGAATTAAATTATACATGAATTCTATTGATGAGGATATGTACAACTCTATTTTGACAGGTCCCCCTCAAGCTTCAACTTCTGCAACATTTAGAAGCACACTGCAGTTCCACCACCTGAGTGGACTGAAGCCCAGAAGAAGGCAAAGATAGTTGATGCCAAGACTATGAACATACTGACACAGACTATGTCAGATGATATTTTTCAGAAGGTGGCTGGATGCACCTCAGCCAAAGCCATCTGGGATTCACTAAATCAGATGGTGGCTAGTTTAGCTGATGAGAGAAAGGATATGAGATCCAACCTCATATCATTATATGAGAACTTCAAGAAAGAAGAAGTTGAATCAGTAGCTGATATGTATAACAGGTTAAGCTCAATCATCAATGAGCTAAAAACCTTGGACAAGGACATCACCATCACAGAGGTGAATGACAAGATCCTGATGTGCTTTCCAAGCTCATGGGATTCAAGGATCTGGCCCATCAAGGAGGCCAGAAGCCTAAATGAGATATCTACAGAATCTCTATTGGGCAAGTTAAAGTCTTATGAACAACTGATCAAGTCCAGGGAGGCAGCAGAGCAAAGGACACCTCCACTAGCCAGAAAAGAGCAAAGTATATCTTTCAAGGATGCTGGGGAGACAGAGACATCAACATCAAATGAAGAGCTCATGAGTCTATTTGCCAGGAGATTCTACAAGATGGCAAGAAAGGACTTCAGAAGAAAGTCATCTAGGCAAGATGACAAACCCAGGTATGATAAAACACCAACTAAAGAAGTGGTGTGTTTTGGGTGCAGGAAACCTGGGCACTTCCTCTCTAAGTGTCCAGAGAACCAGAAGAAAGAGAAGAGAAGAGAGAAAGACACCAGGAAACAGCACACCAGCAAACCTTCTTCCAGCAAATACAAGAGGATGGAAAAGGGTTTTGTGGCTGAAACCTGGAGTGAAACTGAAGATGAATCAACATTTTCCAGCTCCAGTGAAGATGAGGAAGAATCAAGGGCTAAGGAGGTTTGCCTCATGGAAATTGATGCTTCCAGGAGAAATTCAGAAGAAGAGGAATCAGATAATGAAGAAGCTTCAGATTCAGAAGCTGATAAGGTACTATCTTCTTTTGATTACACTTCAGATTCTTTTAAAATTGAATTTAAATCAATGTGTATAGAATTAATAAATTCAGAAAAAGAGATTAAAACCCTTAAGGAAAAATTAGGAAATTTAGAAAACATTAACTCTGAAAATAATAGGTTAAAAGATGAATTATGCTTAGCTAATGAGCAAATAACATTGTTAAAAACTGAGCTTTGTGAGGCTAAACAACTTGAGGAAACTCTTAATGGAAGAAGCCTCAAGCTGATGGACATCACAAGCAATGTAAATGCCAGACTTAATGCAAGCTAGGCTTGGGTGCTTCATCAGGTTTTCCCCCCATTCTCAGGAAGAACATCTTAACAACCCCCATAAAATTTGTCACGGCTAAGGGAAAAGACAAAGTAATCAATAAACAAACAACAAAAAATGTTTCTAAATCAATAGGTCAAAAAACCAACAACCAGAAAACCATAGGTAACAAGGTTCCGCGGAATTCGTCGAACTTAGATCGATGAAATCTAGCCAGTTCGTCGTGTTAAAATTCAACAAACCCGTAGACGCCACCTCGGATATCCTGTTGAAACTCAACAAACCGGAGGAGGATACGTCCACTTATAATGTTGAACGTTTTCCCGGATCTTGGAGTTAGCAGGGGTTATCTCAACAAAGCAGTAACAACCAGCAACACATACAGCACAAGCGTCTTTATTGATCAAGAGCAAACTTCTTTACAAGGCGATACATACATGGCGAGACATGCTTCACCAACAACCCAACCAGGAGAACAGAGACAGTTACAAAGACAAGAAACAAAAACAAGCCGCGCGGACTCAATCAACAAGCCGTCGGTCTACTGTTGTGGAGTCTGCCGAGTCCGCCAGGTCGCCAGACCGCAACCCAAGCCGCGCGGTCTACCCCTTATTCCAATGCTTAGCTCTTCACCGCCGATCTACAGGCCGCCTGACCGTGAGGTCACCTAGCCGCCAGACCGCACATGCTGCGCCACCGAAAGGAACAGTCCGCCTGAAGTAGGCGACTTCCTGAACTCTGAACCAAGTTGCCAAAGAGAAGACCGCCTAGTCGCAATCTGCGACCTGCTGTTTACCGCCTGTTGCTTACCGCAGAGTCCGCACTGTCCCTGACCGCAATCAGAGCCAAGTCCTGGCTTTCTAGCGCTATCCGCACAACCTGCACAGCACAACTTACGCGAGTCACCGAAATCTTCTGCTTAATAGTGTCGACACGCCCATAGTCACGCCTGTGACAAGGGGCGTGACCGTCGCGATTTCAGCCGCCAAAGTCAAATCTCCAGTCAAATCGGACGGCCGCCATGTGAATAGTGTTAACACGCCCCCGGACACGCCCGTGTCCGAGGGCGTGTCCCGTGAAATTTTTTCTATAAATTCAGATTTCCTGTCTGAATTCCGGGTTCCACTTTTTGAACCACTTTGCTTAGGTTAGGGCTGTTCTTGGGGGCTGTTTATGCATTGTAAGAGGACTTTCTCCCCCCCCCCTCTTTTATGTATTTGTTTTTGCTTCATTGTAACCACTTTTTCCTTAATAGAAATGTTTATTTTCTCCTCTATGTTGTATGAAAATCCGCCACAGCGCCCTACCTTAAGTAATTTTTCGTTCCCTTTTTTGTGCTTTTTATTAGCTTTTGTAACTAGTTTAACTTAGGAATTTATCAATCTTTTAGCCGTTGTAATTGCAATTTTATTTTCATGCACTAAACTTGTTTAGGTTTAGTTTATTCTTTTTACTTTGTTTTCATTCCTATGAGTTTATAAAAATGTTTGAAAAGCTGGTTTTCAAATTCTTTAACTTAGGCTCTTTAGGGTTGTAAAACTTTTCGTTCTTTTTTAGTTTTATTACCGCTTTTTTATGCATTTCTATAAAATTATAAGAATGAAAACGTAATCATTTTAATTTTCCGAGCATTCTCATTTTCACTTTTATTTTCAAAACTTTTTGCCCGTTTAAATTTTATTTCTTCATTTTATGCATTTCTACCGCATTCCATCGATAGAAATGTATTCATTTCAATTTTTCGAGCACTTGCAATTTTTGTTTGTTTTGTAAAAACTTTTGCTCCTTTTAATTTTATTTTCACTTTTTATTCATTTCTACCGCATTATAGCGGTAGAAATGTAGTCGTTTTAATTTTCCAGTCACTTTGTTTTTCCTATTTTTTTGTACGTGTGTGTGCGTGTATGAGTAGTTTTTATAGCTTTATTTCAATTCCTGTAGAGTGTGTGCGTGTGTTATTTTTATTTTTCCGCCTACTCATTTGAGTTAAATGGCTTGATTTTATTCAAGCAAGTGTGTGTATTTTTATTTTTCCGCCTACTCACTTGAGTTAAATGGCTGGATTTTATTTCAGTAGAGTGTGTTTACTTCTTGTAGAGTGGGTGTGTTTTAATTTTATGTCGAGTGCGTGAGTGTTAGCTTTTATTTTATTTACCGCCTACTCCCTTGAGTTAAATGGTCGGTCTTTATTGTAATAATTGGAATGGACTTGTAAATGCATTTATTTTCTCCTACTCATTTGAGTAGGATTTGCTTTCTTTTTCCCGCCCACGCATTTGCGCCGGGACTTGTAATTTTACTGCTTTCATTTCAGTCCTACTCGTTTGAGTAGGACTTGCAATTTACTGCTTTTCATTTACTGCTTTAATTTTCCTGCTTTATTTTTTTGCTTTAATTTTATTGCTTTCAATCGCTGCCGTCCCCATTCCGATGAGTGGCTAACGTTCTTAGCCCTCAGTATCGAAGAGCATTGGGACAGAAAAAATTCCTGTAAATAATTAAAGGTCTTATTTTTCTATTTAATTAAAAATCACTTAAGGTTTGCCCGGGGTTTACGACGCGTAGGACCACATAATCGATGTGTGGGCCCTATTTCCGTAGTCCATATGCTCGCTAGCTGAGAGGCCGTGCATATGGACCGATCACCCCTTGGTAAATGGAGTTCTGCACTAACCCTCGAGAGAGGAGGCGCACCAACTCTACCGGATTGGGTTCCCCACCCAATAGCGGGGTTCTTAGCGTAATGCGGGCATTAAGAGGAATCCTTCGTCGGACGAGAGCCCGGTCGAATAGTCTTAATGTTCAGGTGAGCGATATTCCTAGAGATAGGTGAGTTCATTTTAGTGGAGCCTCCACGGCCAAGTCTCCGCCCTAATTAATTAGAAACTTAGGAGCTCTTTTTATTTAACATTTATTTTAGTTCAATATCTTTTCGGTGCCCTCGAGCTGAGCTCTTCATCGGCTCCACCTTTATTATGCTTTTATTTTCTGCCTTTTCTTTATATAAATAATATCCCGACAAGATAAAATTATCGGTAAAATAATAGTCTCCTCCAGGGAAGAGTAGAAATAAACGAACCGACCCCGAGAATAATACGACCTCGATATTCCACCCGGAATATCCTGTACTACTCACGATAGGTGCACTTGCCTCCTTTCGTTAAAACTCGATTTAACCCGTTTTATATCCAAATAAATAAAATACGCGCGCCTCGTTTTCTAAATAAAAACCAAATCCGCTTTTCAACTTAAATAAAACCACCCGGGGCGCCGCGCTTCATAATCTTTTTGGAGTTTAAACCCGCATTAAGTTTTCGGACTTGATGCGAGAAAATAATCAATCAACTTCCTAGAGCGCCACCTCGGAGGGATATCGATTTGGTAATCGAGTTAGTGCCGGAGGCTAGGCCGGTGTCACGCCCTCCGTTTAGGATGGCATCAAAGGAGTTGGCTGAACTTAAGGTACAGTTACAGGAATTGTTGGAGCAAGGGTATATCAGACCCAGTTCTTCACCGTGGAGTGCGCCGGTGTTGTTTGTAAAGAAGAAAGACGGTAGCATGCGGCTATGCATAGACTACCGAGAGCTGAATAAATTGACCGTCAAGAATAAGTATCTGATTCCTCGGATAGATGACTTGTTCGACCAATTGGTAGGGTTAGTGGTGTATTCAAAATTGGACTTGAAGTCGGGCTACTATCAACTGCGAATTCGGGATGAGGACATACCCAAGACTGCCTTTGGTACAAGGTATGGGCACTTTGAGTTTACAGTGATGCCGTTCGGGCTGACGAACGCACCATCTGTGTTCATGGATCTTATGAATCGAGTATTTCGGGAATACTTTGATTCGTTTGTGGTTGTCTTCATTGATGACATCTTGGTGTATTCCAAGTCGGAAGTGGAGCATGAGACCCACTTGAGAGTGGTCTTGCAAGTGTTGAGGGAGAATCAGCTGTATGCAAAATTCTCCAAGTGCGAGTTCTGGTTAAAGAAGGTGGCATTTTTGGGCCACGTGATTAGTGGGGATGGGGTGGCAGTGGATCCATCAAAAGTGGAGGCCATCAGAGATTGGCCAGTCTTGAGGACCGTGGAGGAAGTCCGAAGTTTTCTTGGACTAGCCGGGTATTATAGGAGATTCGTGGAAAATTTCTCGCGGATAGCTCTACCCCTCACCTCACTCACTCGTAAAGATCATAAGTTTGTGTGGACTCAAGAGTGCAGCCAAGCATTTGAGGCACTGAAGAAGAGACTGATGATGGCTCCAATCCTAAGTCCACCGCAAGGGACAGAGGGATTTCAGATTTTCAGTGACGCGTCGGGATGCGGTTTGGGTTGCGTTTTGGTGCAACATGGCAAGGTGATAGCTTTTGGGTCTAGACAACTGAAGCCTCATGAGAGGAATTACCCCGTCCATGACTTGGAGTTGGCGGCGGTAATTTTTGCGTTGAAGGTATGGCGGCATTATGTATATGGTGCAAAGGTGGAGATCTTCACGGATCACAAAAGCCTGAAGTATCTCTTGGATCAAAAGGATTTGAACATGCGGCAACGCAGGTGGGTTGAGTTCCTTGGAGACTACGAGGTGGCGATTCAGTATACGCCAGGTAAAGCCAATGTGGTGGCAGATGCCTTGAGTAGGAAGTACTCAGGGCAAGGGAATTGGATCGAAGCTCATGATGAGCGGTTGGTACGGGAATGGGAGTCCCTTGGTTTGGAATGTGTTGCGAGAGGCGAGTCCAGCATGGCTCGGTTGAACTGGATTGAAGTGCAGAACGACTTGTCCGATCGTATTCGGGAAACGACTCGGTTGGATGTGGAGTTTCAACCTTTTGTGTTGGAGGCTCAAACGGGCGAGAGCAGCGCCTGGGAGATGATTGATGGGATTTTGAGGAAGAACGGAAGGGTTTGTATACCGCAGTTCGGCAAACTCCGTGAGGATTTGATGTTTGAGGCTCACTTCACAAAGTACTCCATTCACCCGGGAAGTACAAAGATGTACTTGGATATGAAGAAATCCTTTTGGTGGCCGGGGTTGAAGCGGGACGTAGCTTTATATGTGAATCGTTGCCAGACATGCGCCTTGGTGAAGGCCGAGTGTCAGAAGCCGGGCGGGTTCCTGAAGCCCCTTCTAATCCCTGAATGGAAATTTGATGACATCTCCATGGACTTCGTGCATGGGTTGACTAGATCGCAGCAGGGTAATGATGCTATTTGGGTGATTGTGGACCGCTTAACCAAGGTGGCCCACTTTATCCCAAATCGGAAAGAGGACAGCGTGGAGAAGCTGGTGGAGTTGTATGTTCGCAACATTGTGCGACTGCATGGAATTCCAAAGAGTATAGTCAGCGATCGAGATGGACGGTTTACGTCCAAGGACTGGATACTAGTTCAAAAGAGTTTGGGCACGAAGCTAAAGTTCAGTACGGCGTTCCATCCTCAAACTGATGGGCAAACTGAAAGAACAAACCGTACTATGGAGGATATGCTGAGAATGTGCGTTCTTGACTTCGGCAAGAAGTGGGAGGATCACCTCTTCATGGTGGAATTCGCATACAACAACAGCTTTCAAGCGAGTATAAAAATGGCGCCATATGAAGCTTTGTATGGGCGGCGGTGTCGAACACCAATGTCTTGGGCAGAGGCGGGAGACACCAAAATTTTGGGAAAGGAGGTGGTAGTTGACGCTTGTGAGGTGGTACGGACCATACAAGAGCGTATGAAGGTGGTGCAAGACCGTCAAGCAAAATACTTTAATGCTCGTCACCGGAAGTTGGAGTTTGCGGTAGGTGATTGGGTCTATTTGAAGATCAAACCGTTCAAAGGCGTCTCACGGATTCTCCGACTCAAGAAGTTGAGTCCAAGGTTTTTGGGCCCTTTTGAAATTGTTGAATGAGTGGGAGAAGCAGCATATCGGTTGGCGTTGTCCGCGGAGCTGAGTGGATTGCATGACGTCTTCCACGTCTCCGTTTTGAGGAAAGCCTTGCTGGAGGCTAGTGTGGTGATGGAGCCGGCATCGGTGCCGATTGAGGAAGGCTTGAGGACACGAGTCCTTCCAATTACTATAGAGGATTCAGAGACTCGGTAGTTGCGAAATAAAGAAGTTAAACTCGTGAAAGTCCGATGGAACAACTGCGGCCGAGAGTTCTCATGGGAGTGAGAACAGGACATGCTAGAAGATTATCCAGAACTCTTCATTTCAGGTACAAGTTAAGTTCTTTTGTACCCTTTTGTTTTGTAATTTCGGGACGAAATTCTGTTAAGTGGGGGAGAGTTGTAACACCCCAGTTTTGAAAGAGGGTCGATTTGCGTTTCTGGAAATTTTTGGTTTCTGGCAGGGGGCACACGGCCTTCGACACGGGTGTGTCGCAGGGCGTGTCGAGCCCGTGTCGACACTCATCCCGGGGTGTCGACACTTTTGCTCGACAAGGTGTCGAGACTAGGGCACACGGCCTTCGACACGGGCGTGTCGCAGGGCGTGTCGGGCCCGTGTCGACACTCGGCCGGGGTGTCGACACTTTCACTCGACAAGGTGTCGAGACAAGGCAGACGGCCTAGGATACGGGCGTGTCCAAGGCCGTGTGGGTCAGTCAACAGTATTCACTCGACGAGTGTCGAGTGTCGAGACTGGGACACACGGCCTGTGACACGGGCGTGTCATAGGGCGTGTTCTACTTGGTCGACGATCTTCGCTCGACGTTTTTCCTTGGTGTCGATACAAAGGCTGTCGACGAGTGTCGAGACTTGGCATACGGCTTGGGACACGGGCGTGTCCCAGGCCGTGTCACCTCTCGGGTTGGTATCGGGGCCGTGTCGATGAAGGCACACGGCCAGCCACACGACCGTGTCATTGGGGACACGGGCGTGTCGGATCGAACACGGGCGTGTCGGATGCCCGTGTGCTGTTCCAGGAGCGTCGATTTGAGACGACGAATGAGGCACACGGCCCTGGACACGGGCGTGTGCCAGGCCGTGTTCGGCCCAGGTCTTTTATTTTTCTGTCGGATCGTGGCCTTTTCTTCCCCTGGTTTTAGGATCTGATGGCTCAGATCATTTCTTTAGGAGTGAAGTCCGAGAATAGGGTTGAAAACCCTCATTCTTCTCCAAGCTTTCTCTTACTAAAGATCTAGAGAGAAGTGAGAGCAAGGAAGAAGGAGAAGGAGAGTGTGGGCTGTAGGAGAGGTTTCGGTGCTCCGAATCGCAAGCCGAGTCCAGATCCGTGGAGGTTAGATCATTGCGAAGGCTTTCATCCGACTATTTCGTCATGGCAAGGAAGAGGAGTCGGAAGGTAACGACACTTCTCCTCTCGGTCTTAGGATGCATGTCTTAGCATCATTTATTTTTCTTTCTAGTTTTTGGACACCAAACTCTCAAGTAAGAGGGGTTTTGGTTTGCCAAGGTTCAAGAGGAACCTCCGGGTTGATTGAGTCCGTCCCCGACATGATTTGCATTAGAGATCCGCTCCGTTAGTGGATTAGACATGGTGGGTGAAGCCGTAGTCGCGACCGTTAGTCCGACTCGGTGGTGTTGCATACGAACGTTAGGGATTCGTAGAGTTTCCGTTGCGGCAAGACGTCGTTTGTGATGTGGTGATGTTTTTCCCCCTTTTTCTCGAGTGAGTACGTGTAGTTGGAACCAGGCAAGGTTAGCTCCTCGTGGCGGTAGATGTTTTCCTTGGTGGACAAGGTTAGCTCCGCATGAGTTGGAGATGGTTTCCTTGGTGCGCGGGAATGCTGCAGTACAAATGAGGGACTAGGGTGGATTTGTCTTGGTTTGTGTTATGCCAAGGCGTGGCTATGTCTCCGTGGTCGGCTGGCTATCCTGTGACGATCACGTCATGTGCGGAGAGTGTCCCGGCGAGACTAGGCCCCTTCTGTGAGACTGACAAGAATGCCAAGCATGGGGACAAGCCCGGGCAATGAGGCCATGAGCGGGTGGGGTCCGGCAAGGCTTCTTAGAATCGGTCAGTTTTGTGTTTGTTGGAATCCTGACATGAGACGTCAGAGCTTGTAGGCAAGCCCGGGGCTAAGATCTTGAGCGAGTGGGGCCTTGACAAGAATTCCATGAGGCGGCCTGTGAGCCGTTTGGGGGAAATGGTGACCCCCCCCCCCTTTTTGCGGCTTTATGCCAGTGGGGAATCAGTGAGTACCCATATGATGTGATGATGTGCTAGATGCATACGAGTTAGGGTGCCTTGGGTGAAACCCAGGTTATTGCATACATGATTGCATAAGTAGGCCCTTTTATTATATGCTCAACCAGTAGAGAACATGTATGATGTGTGTGACATCCAAGCATGTTTTTGTAGTTGCTTTTCTTGCTTATGATTATTGCATACGAAGTGCTAACTTGCAGGTTGGAGGGGTACCCCGGGGTCCGTTAGGGGCGGCCGGGAGGAGATGTGTTGTTACACAGTTTGAGGTCAGCCTTTGCTGACCCACATTACTAATAATTTTTACAGGGCAAGGATCGCATGCAGGAGCTAGCTCGCCGGCCAGAAAGGCCTAAGTCTCATGAAGTGCTTTCCCTTTTGTAGCTCTACTTATGTGATGTTGTATGTTTGAGACTCTTGTTGTCCGGCTTGCATGCCGAGGTAGACTAGGAGTGTTAAGCACATTCGTGACTGTTGTATTATTTGTTTTTGGACACTTGATGTAAGGCCATAAGGCCATTTGTCTTACTCTTCTAGTGGTGGATAACTTCTTGTCTTGCTTGTGTTTCCGTTGTGTTGTGCAAAGTGTTTTGAGTGTGGGTAGTTATATCAACTTTTAATACTAAAGCTGTGGCGTCCGTATGTTGTGGGGCCCCGGCCGGACCCATGTTATACGTTCACTACAGGGGAGGTGTTACACGGACATAGCACCAGCCCGCATTACCCGAGCCCGCAGTCTCGCCATCAAGGCACCTGCCGGACTCAGCGGACACCCGGCTTCCGTCCGCATATCCCGAGTCCATTGCCTCATCTCCAAGGCATCTGCCGGACTCAGCGGACACGCCGATCCAGTCTGCTTACACAGCAAACTCTAGTCCGCATCCCTGAGTTCATAACCTCACTACAAGGCTAAACCGAACTCAGCGGACTCTAGCTCCAGTCCGCATACGCTCTTGCACAGACAATCCTCCAGTCCGCATATCCCCAAGCTAGCAATCAAGGCTACAACACTTCTACTAGGCTTGGCGGACTGAGAAAGCAGCCCGCGCTCCACTGCGCGATCTCCCCGGACTGAGCCAACCTGGACTTGGTCCAAAAGTCACCAAGTCCAGTCCACTGGCCACAAGTGCCAGTCCGCACTTACTGGCAGACACTGGATCTAGCCCGCCATACCGGGCGACCTCCAGTATCTGTCCGCACTGACCAGCGGTCTCCGCGGCTTCCACTTGCCGCTTCACTAGAGCAAGACCAAGGCAACTGCCAAACCGGTCTGCTGAGCTCCAGTTCTTCAGTCTGCTTCATGCCGGACTCCGCGGATAGCATTTCCATCCGCCTGGTTACTTCCTGGGAGTCAACTGCCTGCTGAGTATACACCGGCCTGTCAGACCACTGCCGCTGTCCGCGTAGTCCGCGCGAACAGACCGCCCAGGCCGCCACAGAACAAACCGCGTGTAACATCCCTGTCGACTTAGCAGTCCGCCAACCCTGTCCGCGTAGTCTGCGCGGATAGGTTTCCCAAGCCTTCCATTCACCCACTTTCACTTCGAAGAATTCAACACTCCCCCTTGAAGTGAGAAGTGGTGAATAACTCCAGCAGCTCCCGTAACCTTGCACCTGGTCCCTCCGATAGCATCTACGAAGAGATGTCCAAGACATAGTCCTCGCCCCGCACATCATGGACCATGAGGGAGCCCTCCAGCATCTCCCAAAAGGATCCATGCTTCCCTCTGCCTTCTCCAGCTTCAACCTCCACTCATGCATCACAGGAGTATCACCAACTACCTTGGGCACAAAAGCCCAAGCCTTGTTACCTCTGAGAGAAGTCACCTCTTCAGCCTTGGTGTCAACCACCTCCTTGATTCTAATGGGGTCATCACAGCCAGAAGTAACTTGCTCGACCTGAGGGCTAACAAAGAAACACTGGACCAAGTCCGTCGTGTTCCCTTCGCTATATCGAGCTGGTGGCTTACTGATCCTCTTCGATCTCCGAAGAACCGGATCACGGCTAACCACCTCCGTTGCTTCTGAACCAGCTCCGTTCCCGGGCAAACCTGGAACAATGCTCCCCTTACTTCCTGAACAAGACGCCTCCTCACTGGAACCAAGAGCACCTGGAGCAACGCTCCCCTTGCTATATGAACCAGGAGACTCCCCTCTTGAACAAGAACTGCTTGGAACATCGCTCCCCCTGCTTCCTAAACCGGAAGCCTCCGCCTTCGAGCAAGAAGATCCTGGAGCAACGCTCCCCCTACTTCCTGACTCTGACGCCTTTGCCCCGGAGCTAGAACAACCTGGAGCACCTGGTGACTCAGGCAACTCCACCTCCTTAGCAGCAGCCTCCTTCAGCCCACCATTTGACCTGTTTATCTCTAGCTCTACATGAGAGCTACCCTAGTACGGTGTCAACTCATCGAAGATAATGTCCCTCGATACTATGAGTTTCTTCGTCGCAGGATCCATACACCTCCATCTTCTCCTCTGCTCATCATACCCAATAAAGAATAGCTTTGTCTTGAGAGCACCCGGAGAGTGTATGAAGCAGGTAGATCCAAACACCCGAAGATGTTTCACGCTGGGCTTTACTCCGAACATCAGCTCATAAGGAGTCTTCACTATGATCGGACTAAGAGGCATTCGGTTGATGACATGAGCAACAAAGGCCATCCCTTCCGCCTAAAGAGCCTTCGGAACGCCTTTACTCTAAAGCCAACACTTGTAGGTCTCCGTTAACCAATGGATCATCCGAGCTGCAATACTATCTTGTTGTGAAGTATGTCCACAAGAAAGCTCCTTCCGGATCCCTTGCTTCCTGCAAAAGTGTGAGAACTCGGTTTAGCCAAACTCACCACCGATACTTGTCCTCAACACCTTGATCCTCCAGCCAAGCTGGCCTTCCACAAGCTTCTTGAACTCCACAAACAAGTGCATCATGTTGGACTTCTTCTTCATGAAGTATACCCAAGTATACCTTGAATAGTCATCAACCAAAATCAGCATGAACCTGCTGCCTCCAAGACTGGCTGTGACAGTCGGTCCCACCAGAGCATAATGGACAACCGCCAATGGTGCTTTACATCTAGATTGTGCTTTATCAATCATGAAGCGATAAGCTTCACTTTTCTGACACCCTGCACACCCCTAACCATCGCCAAAGGATGACAATCTAAGCAGCCCTCTTACGAGTCTTCTTCCTGCCATTGCTTTCAGCTTGTCCATCCCTACATGCCCCAGTCTTTCATGCCAGATAGCTGCACTATCACTGGCATTCATCCGATCAGCTCCAGAACTAGTTGATGTCCCAACTACGTTCTTCTCCTTACCTCCGACATGAGCTACGTTCACCGAGAGCAAGAGCACTCCTTCCGAAGATGACCTTGCTGCTTGCATTTATAGCACCTTGGTCCTTCCTTCCTCTTCCTATCACGCCTAGGAGAAACACTCATTTCTTCCTGATATGAAGTAGAGGGACCATCGTCAGCAGCAACCTTCACCTCCTTCCTGAACAACCCATCAAGGGAAGTCCAAACCTCCGCAGCTGACCGACATCCACTGATGTGGTCCAAGAGCTCCGATGAGATCACCTGCTTGAGAATAGACTCCGCTTTCGCATTTGTCTCCTTCCAAGCTCTCATCGCTTCAACATTGCCAGCAGTAGCCTCTTGTCTTCCTGCTCTGCATACAACCTCCCAAAGGTCCTCGCCAAGAAGAAATCTCTTCATACAGGACTTCCACCTTTCACAGTTCGTCTCTATAAGGAGATCAATTCCAAGACAACTTGCATCCTCCACTGCCATGGTTCTACCACTGGTTTCCTCTATACAAGAGCAACTACTTCCATTGAGCACTGCTTGACCACTCCAACCGCCCTCTGATACCATGTTAAAATTAAACAAACCTGTAGACGCCACCTCGGATATACTGTTGAAACTCAACAAACCGGAGGAGGATACGTCCACTTATAATGTTGAACTTTTTCCCGGATCTTGGAGTTAGCAGGGGTTATCTCAACAAAGCAGCAACAACCAGCAACACATGCAGCACAAGCGTCTTTATTGATCAAGAGCAAACTTCTTTACAAGGCGAGACATACATGGCGAGACATGCTTCACCAACAACCCAACCAGGAGAACAGAGACAGTTACAAAGACAAGAAATAAAAACAAGCCGCGCGGACTCAATCAACAAGTCGTCGGTCTACTGCTGTGGAGTCCGCCGAGTCCGCCAGGTCGCCAGACCGCAACCCAAGCCGCGCGGACTACCCCTTATTCCAATGCTTAGCTCTTCACCGCCGATCTGCAGGCCGCCTGACCGTAAGGTCGCCTAGCCGCCTGACCGCACACACTGCGCCACCGAAAGGAACAGTCCGCCTGAAGTAGGCGACTTCCTGAACTCCGAACCAAGTTGCCAAAGAGAAGACCGCCTAGTCGCAATCCACGACCTGCTGTTTACCTCCTGTTGCTTACCGCAGAGTCCGCACTGTCCCTGACCACAATCAGAGCCAAGTCCTGGCTTTCCAGCGCTATCCGCACAACCTGCATAGCACAACCCGGTCAACTCTTTCAATCCGCGCGGACATCCAAGTCCAGTCCGCTCAATTACTGTTCACTTACTTCAGTTCAGGTTGTTGAGGTCTCTATCTTCCTGATGTGACATGGGTCCTATTTATAGGCACGATTATGAGTATGGTCACCGCCCTAGCTGATAGGATCACCGCCACACCCTGCAGCAAGAACAAGTGTATCCGTAAGCCCGCGGATACACACACCAGTCCGCCGCTCCTGTGCAGATAGCCAGTCCGCCCCAGATTCTCCAAGGCCGGACTACAAGCTCCAGTCCGTCTTGTCGCCAAAGGAAAAGTCTCCATGACATCACCAAGGCCGGACAGCAATGTCCAGTCTGCCTTGTTGCCGAGGGCCAAGCCAGGTCCACCACAGCCGGACTCCGCAACGGCAATGTCCGCCAATCCGCGGACATAGCACCAGCCCGCATTACCCGAGCCCGCAGTCTCACCATCAAGCACCTGCCGGACTCAGCGGACACCCGGCTTCCGTCCTCATATCCCGAGTCCATTTCCTCATCTCCAAGGCATCTGCCGAACTCAGCGGGCACGCTGATCCAGTCTGCTTACACAGCAAACTCCAGTCTGCATCCCTGAGTTCATAACCTCACTACAAGGCTAAACCGAACTCAGCGGACTCTAGCTCCAGTCTGCACGCTCTTGCACAGGAAATCCTCCAGTCCGCATATCCCAAGTTAGCAATCAAGGCTACAGCACTTCTACTAGGCTTGGCGGACTGAGAAAGCAGCCCGCGCTCCACTGCGCGATCTCCCCTGACTGAGCCAACCTGGACTTGGTCCAAAACTCACCAAGTCCAGTCCACTGGCCACAAGGGCCAGTCCGCACTTCCTGGCAGACACTGGATCTAGCCCGCCATACCGGGCGACCTCCAGTAACTGTCCGCACTGACCGGCAGTCTCCGCGGCTTCCACTTGCTGCTTCACTAGACCAAGACCAAGGCAAATGCCAAACCGGTCTGCTGAGCTCCAGTTCTTCAGTCTGCTTCATGCCGGACTCCGCGGATAGCATTTCCATCCGCCCAGGTTACTTCCTGGGAGTCAACTGCCTGCTGAGTATAGATCGGCCTATCAGACCGCTGCTGCTGTCCGCGTAGTCCGCGCGAACAGACCACCCAGGCCGCCACAGAACAAACCGCCTGTAACATCCCTGTCGACTTAGCAGTCCGCCAACCCTGTCCGCATAGTCCGTGCGGATAGGTTGCCCAAGCCTTCCATTCACCCACTTTCGCTTCACAGAATTCAACACATCGAACCCAGATCGATGAACTCTGAACACAAACTATAGTTATAGTCATTCGTATAACTGCGATCAACGAACTTTATATGATTCGTCGAACAGAGGTCGACAAACAAGGGGCATAGAAAATGAATATATTCATTCTCTGAGCAGAGATCGACGATCTCAACCCTATTCGTCGAACTCTGGTCGACGAACTCACATAAATTCGTCGAACCTAGAAAGACTTAACCAAAACTTTAATTATAACAGAAACTTAAATAATTCCAGGAAAGCCTTTAATCCACTAGTTGATTGGGTCATACCACCTAGGAGATATCACCCTCTAGGATATAAATCCCAACCAGAATATTCTATTATTTCCAGCTTTTCATACCAGGAAAACAAAGGACCCAAGGTAACCTGGGTCAAGAACATTTAACTATTTTTCATTACAGGTAAAGAGTTGTCCAAGTGTGAATCTGACCTGGTACTTGGACAGTGGTTGCTCCAAATATATGACAGGCAATAAGGACATTCTATCCAACTACAAGTCCATGCTGGGGCCAAAGGTCATCTTTGGTTACTCCAAATGTGGCCAGTCAGAAGGTTTTGGAGAAGTGAAGATTGGAGCTGTCACATTCAAGAAATTGACATATGTTAGAGGACTGAAGCATAACCACATCTCCATAAGTCAATTATGTGATGAAGGTTATCAGGTACATTTTAGTTCATCTTCATGTATTATCTCTAATAAAGAAAACCAAAAAGTTTTATTTGGGAATAAACAAGGCAATATATATTTAGTTGATTTTTTATCTGCCAATTCTGATATCTGTTTACTTAATATAATTAGTAACCAAAATGACTTATGACATAAAAGACTAGGTCATGTTAATATGAAAAACATTGTTAGGCTATCAAAAGACAACCTTGTTAGAGGTTTACCTTCTGGTCCCTACAAGAAGGAAGACCTTTGCATGGCTCTTCAATTAGGCAAGCAAACTAAATCTAGTTTCAAATCCATTAATAAAAGTGATTCACCTAGGATTTTGTATTTGCTAAACATGGATCTATTTGGACCCATTGTTGTACAAAGCCTAGTAGGAAAATCCTACACTTTGGTTATTGTAGATGACTTCTCCAAGTTCACTTGGGTATCCTTTTTGAGATCTAAGTCAGATACCTTCAAGGTTCTTACAGATTTTCTCAGGACCATACAGATTGAGTTCTCTACTCATGTTGCATTGATCAGAAGTGATCATGGCACAGAGTTTGAGTGTCTTCTTATGCATGAGTTTTGTGAGAAGGAAGGTATCAGGCATTGCTTCTCAGCACCTAGAACTCCTCAATAAAATGAGGTAGCTGAAAGGAAAAATAGGACACTCATTGAAGCTGCAGGTACATTACTTGCAGATGCTTACATGTCACTATCCTTTTGGGCAGAGGCTGTGAACACTGCAAACTATGTCCTGAACAGAAGCCTGATACATAAGCTAAATAATAGGATTCCCTATGAATTACTAAAAGGGAAGAAACCTAAAATAAACTATTTTAAAGTCTTTGGTTGTATATGTTATATTCACACAAACAACAAAAGATATATTAGAAAGTTTGAGGCAAAGGCTGAAGAGAGAATTTTTCTAGGATATTCCCAAGTAAGAAAAGCCTATAGGGTTTATAACAAATTAACTTTAAAAATTGAGGAGTTTATCCATGTTACTTTTGATAAAGCTAACATGTCTTGCAAGGAGAAAGAAATTTCTACCAGAAGCAACTTGCAGGTACATCACTTGTATGAGAGTTTGGATGGACTAAACCTTACCCAAGAGGTTCCAACTCATCCTTCTCCACAAGTCATTGCAGAAAGTGAAGATGAAGGCATTGAAGGGAGTGATATTCCCCCAACAGCAAACATAATTCCACAGGAGAAATTAATTCCAAATGCTATTGTAGAACCAACTCCACCAGCTGATCTTGTCACACTTAGGGATCACCCCAGATCTCAAGTTATTGGAGACATATCAGCAGGTGTACAGTCAAGGCATCAACTTAACCAAGATTTGATGTATGCCTATTTTCTCTCTCAGATTGAACCTCTATCCATCCATGATGCAGAGCAAGATCCCCACTGGATCATTGCAATGTAGGAGGAATTAAATCAGTTTGAGAGATGTAGAGTCTGGGATTTGGTTCCAAGGCCTCAAGACTACCCAGTCATTGGAACCAAATGGGTTTACAGAAACAAGCTGGATGCATAAGGAGTAATAGTGAGGAATAAAGCCAGGCTTATTGCACAAGGATATATGCAAGAAGAAGGAATAGATTATGACCAGACCTTTGCACCTATTGCAAGGTTAGAAGCAATCAGAATATTCCTTGCCTATGCAGCTTACAAGAGATTCAAGGTCTATCAAATGGATGTGAAAAGTGCATTCTTGAATGGAGTACTCAAGGAAGAGGTGTATGTTGAACAACCTCTAGATTTTGTTTCTCCAACTCATCCCTCTTATATTTACAAATTGCATAAGGCTCTCTATGGTCTAAAGAAAGCTCCAAGAGCTTGGTATGAGACTCTAGCCAGCTTTCTATTAGAGCATAAATTCATTAGAGGCATTGTAGATAGAACACCTTTTACTAGACATCATAAGGATCAAATACTGTTAGTACAAATATATGTGGATGACATAATATTTGGGTCTACTGATTCAAAATTGTGCAAGAGATTCTCTGATCTCATGAATTCTAAATTTGAAATGAGTAGCATGGGTGAGCTTTCCTACTTCCTTGGTCTCCAAGTGAAGCAGCTCCCTGATGGCATCTTCATCTCCCAAGATAAGTATGCAAAGAGCTTATCAAGAAGTTTGGGATGGCTTATGCCTTGGCAAAGAACACACCTATTGCTACAAATGTTGTAATTGATTCAGATGCATATGGGAAACCTGTGGATCAGAAACTATATAGGGCCATTGTTGGATCCCTGGTATACCTTATAGCATGCAGACCTGATATCATGTTTGCCACATGCATTTGTGCTAGGTTACAGGTGAACCCAAAAGAATCTCACCTTATTTTCCTAAAAAGAATTTTGAGATATATAAAGGGTTGTCATAGTCTAGGCCTATGGTATCCCACAGAATCAGAATTTGAGTTAACTGGATACTCAGATACTGATTTTGCTGGATGCAGGGTGGATATAAAAAGTACTTCAGGAACTTGTCAGTTCCTGGGTATGAGATTAGTATCCTGGTTTTGTAAGAAACAGTCATCTGTATCTACCTCAACTGCTGAGGCAGAATACATTGCAGCAGGTAGCTGTTTTTCTCAGATGCTGTGGATACAAAATCAATTACTAGACTATGGTATCAACTTAAATAATTCAACTCTACTTTGTGATAACACAAGTGTTATAGCCATAGCATAGAATCCAGTCCGTTATAGTAGGACAAAGCATATAAACATTAGGCATCATTTCATAAGAGAGTGTGTGGACAAAAACAAAATTAAGCTTGTCTATATCTACATTGATTTACAAAGGGCTGATATATTCACCAAACCTCTAGATGAGAGAAATCATCTCTTCTTTATAAATCAGCTGGGAATGATCAATGGAGAAGACTTAGTTTAGTTTAAGTCTGCACTCGACGAATTTGCCAACTTTCGTCGAATGGAGCTCGACGAACTATGGAAAGTTTGTGAGATATTCGTCGAACGTAGGATGACGAACTCTCTGTGAGTGAAGTTGTTTTCATCGAATGGAGATTGACGAATTCACTTCAGAAAACTTTCGTCGAACGGAGCTCGACGAAATGTCTTCAAATCTTCAGACAGAGCTCGACAAATTATTTGACTATTAATTATTTTGTCGATCTCAGGTCGAATAATTTCTTAATTTTCGTGGACTGGAGTTTATCGATTCATATTCTGGAAAACCTTATATCTAGGTTTTTCTTCGACCTCCGTCCCGCGCTTTCTATTCTCTTGCACTTGATCGCCATTTGTCTCTCTTGCAGGTGATTCCAATGGCTATTCCAGCAGGTGCCCTAACCGGAATGAAGTTTGACACGAGCTTTGACGTCGACTTCGACTCATTTCAACAATCAGATTATATATATTCTGGAACTTCTATAGGAACAGAAACTGAAAAATCTGATGTCAACAAGGATAAAACTGTCTGCAACTCAAATCAGAGAGTGGGTTTATACATCTACATCAGAGGAGAACACTATGATCGGAACAATTGCGGGTAACTCTGTATCTTTATCTCCCGCTGTACTTACTGAGATTTTTGGATTGATTAATGGTGAAGAACAGTTAGAAATCGATTCAGAAGAATATGATATGATGTTGAGTTTAATGGAATATACTGGAGATAATCCACATAAGTTGTTAAAGAAACACTTATCTGTCGAATACAAATTCCTGACAGATATTGTGGGAAAAGTTTTGCTGGGCAAGCATACTGCCCATGACTATATTACCAGACACCAGTTTCTGGTTATGTTTGCAGTGATTAATAAGAAGGAAGTGGATTGGGCTCAAATTATATTTGATTTGATAAAGAAAAAGAACAACAAGAAAGAAGTTTGCTTTGGAAGGATCCTAGGGATCTTCCTAAAGGAGAAGGCTGCTGAATCCCTGGTCTCACCGACCATATTCATTAATGCCAGCAAGAGTCTCACATGCACCTTGTTTGGCAGGTGGGAGAGGACCATAACTAAGCTATCCAAGGCTTCAACCTCTTCCACCCCAGCTTCTGAAAGTACTAGGGCTATAAGAGCCACTCCCCACCCTACTGAAGAGATCATCCCCACATCTCCATCTATTACCAGCAACTCAACAATCACAACATCTCCAACAACAACTTCCACCACATCCACAACCAACACCCTCTGTTCATATTTCTACTACAGTCACATCTTCTGCCACCTCTCCACCCCTAGATCTTACCAACATCCCCTCATCTCCTATTCAGGACTACCATCAACCCACTCTACCTCGATCACCTCAATCCCCCACTAATTTACCAGATCTAACACCACTATCATCTCCTCTTCCACCTCACCTATCCTCCATTCCAACTTTTGATCTTCTGACTTCCCCCGTCAATTCTCCTCCTCCTCCACATCCATCCACTTAGGATATCCACATGCCAGATGTCCCTCCTTCATCATCTCTAACATCTCCCATCCCTCAAAATATCTCCACCCACCATTCTACTGAACCATCTACTACTCCAACATTGGACCCCTCCACCATATCTTCCATCATTGCTATCATCACACCCCTCATAAAATCAATCATAGCAGAGGCCATTCTACCTCTTGTTGCCTCTATATCTACTCTATCTGCTCAACTTTCTGCCTTCACTGCTGCCCCCTCTTCATTCAGGGGCTTGGCTCCAGTATACACTGAAACCAAGCAGGGGGAGATGGTTAATGAAGAAGCTGCAGCACCTCCAGCAGAAGCAGAAATCTCAGCTCAAGCAGCTCCAGTAACAGTAGAGGCAGAAGCACTACTAGCAGATACAGATTTAATTCCAGGGGATGCAGATTTTATTCCTGATGATATAGATTTAATTGATTTAATTCATTTCATTGAGACTGACATGGACCTTGATGAGTCAGTCCCTGAAGCGACAGTTGCTGAAGACATTCTTTCTGTTTCTGACTTCATAATTAATCTCACAGTAAACTTAGTTGATTTATTGAAAAGTTTTGATACTGCATTTCTGAATTATATTCCAGCAGTACCTACTAAGCCATCCTTGGCTATTGTACCATATACTTCTCCAATCTCTCCAAAAGTTGCTAAGCAACTTAGAGATAGTTTTGTTATTTCAAAGCCAGCAGTCATGCCATCTCCAGAAGAGATTATTTCTGTTCCAACATTTGTAATGGATGACTCACCCATACCAAATCTGGATGATTTGATTTTGGCTGATATAGAAGAAGAAAGTAAGGCAGCTGCTGAAAGCACTGTCAGAACCAGTTCTCCAGTCTCTCCTATGGCTTCTTCTCCTGGTCCTGTTGAAGTTTCTGCTCAAGCTCCTAAAAGCCAATCATTTCTGCCGAGGCTCTGAAATCACTCAATGACCAATATGATAACCATTAGGGATCAGATAATGATAATGATGATGATGAGGATGAGGAAGATGATTCAGATGATGAACCTAAGAGGAAGTTACTATCAAAGAAAAGAAAAGTCCCTCCTCCTCCTGCTCCTAAGCCTAATCCAAACAATAACACTCCCTATTATATTCTCCAAAATATAACTCCATACAAAGGGATGCCAGCCTGGATGTTGCTATCTAAAAACCAGCAGAAGGAGAGGAAGAAAAGCAGAAGGTACTCTCCTCCTCCAGTTCAAAGATTCAGGAAAGATCCACCTCCTCCACCTCCTCCAGCTGCTGGTGCTTCAAGCACATCTACTCAAGGATCTGCCCCACTTCAAACATATCAAAGACACCAAGGGAGATCACATGGAAGCAACCAGCACAGGCAATACTCTTCAGGAAAGCAACATCAACAGCAGCAACAACATCAACAGCAGCATCAACATCAACAACAACAGCAACAATCCACTGAACATCAACCAGCTGATGGCTCTAAAAGACCATCCTCTCCTCCTATTCCTTTTGAAGATCCTGAAACAGCTACTACTGCTAGAATGGCCAGGTTCCAAGAAATTGTAGGCCTTTCTATGATTAACAAAGCCAAAGCTGAAGGAAAGGATCCTTCTGAATATTCAACAATATCAAAGTACAGGAAAGAGGAACTTAAAAGATTTGATAAAGCAAACAAGTTTTTCAATATTGATGACTACATGAAGTTGCACCCAAAAGCAGTTGTCCCCAGAGCTACATCCTTGAAGATTATAGGGGTTGCTGACATAACCATGACAAAAGTGCAAGCTTCAGATCCCAAAAGAGAGATTGTGTTTACAAAGTCTGGGGAGAAGAGCAAGCAAGAAATGCCAAAGAAAAATAAACAGAAGAAGTAAATTTAGAAATCTTTTGTTTTCTACAAGTATCTATAACTGCACTATATTCTGAACAAAGCTTATGTATATATATCTGTTGCATGTGTTATTGATCACTGCCAGATATATGCTTTTTTCTACTTTGTTTATTTTTTAATTTTTGATTTGAGTCTGTAATTAGTGACCTCACCCAAATAGGGGGAGATTGTTGGATCCCTAGTAAGATTTGGGCTAGGTCCACTAAGTTAGGATTATATGACCCAAAATGTATAGCCATGGTCATAGTTGTGTCCTAGAGTCTAGGACAAGTCCTTAGAGTCAACATCACATGGACCAGCTATCAACAAGACTGCCCGAGACTCAAGACTTAGAAGATTTCAAGACTCTGTAAAGTGAGTTCGACGTTCGTCGAACTCAGGTCGACGATTGTCGTGCTCAGTTCGACGATCTCAGAGTTAATTCTCTGAGTTGAGCTCGACTAACTTTATTCTTTGGTCGACAAATCTTTGGACTACTACATCATTCCGTCAAGACTATGTTCTCTAGTCTCAGGTCGACAAACGTAGTTCTCTGCCCGATGAATTCTGGATTATCTACTTCAACAACTTAGAACCAGAAGACTTGTGTTGACACTCAGAGTATATGTCGACACCAACTGAGTCGACACTAGAAGCACTTGTGTCGACACACATATCATCAGTCGACACTCAGAGTATATGTAGACACCAACTGAGTCTACACTAGAAGCACTTGTGTCGACACACAGATCATCAGTCGACACTTTGGAAAGATTGTGTCGACACAAAGAACAACTGTCGACACCAACTGTGTCGAAACTAGAAGCAAGAATATGTCGACTCACAGAAGACTTGTGTCGACACACAGAATATCTGTCGACACCAACATCACTTGTGTCGACACACAGGATATCAGTCGACACCACCTGTGTCGACACTAGGAGTAATTATGTCGACATACAGAATATTTGACAACTCCAGAAACTCAGCTCGACAAAATCAAATCTTAGGTCGACAAATTCTGGAGACTTTAACTTTCATTTCAGATGCCACTATGTATATTCTAAGTCCAGAATAGTTGCTGAACTCCAGTTGACGAACACAGTTATCAGCTCGACGAATTATGTCATCAGTTTGACGATTCCAGACTTAGTATTTATTCCTTTTGTCCTTAGTCTATGACAATAATTTCTGAATGATTAATGATAAAATATTCTCTGAATATTACCGTTGGACGGTACATTAATCACGGCTTTCATCAGAATTATTGTTTTCCATTTTTCCAAGGGACAGTTGGGGAAAGAAATCAATGCAGTTTATTTTCAAGGACCGCCAGCATTGATTGTCGCAGAAGGATTCAAATTTCGAAAGGAAATTCACTCAGGAAATATAAAAAGAGATTTTTCACTCTTTCCTGATAACATACAAAAAGATAGCAAGTAAGCAAGTAAGAACAATCAGAGTACCAGAGCAATTGTAGAGACACAGCATACACAGACACAGAGACTTTCAGTCAGTCTGTCTTCAACAGCTTCTCTGCTCCTTTCACAAAAGCTCCGATACAAAAAGAAGATCTTCTCTCAGAAGAAGAAGAACAATCATACAAAATCAAGAGTCTTCTTACTTCAACACTCCAGGACTTCTAAGGACAACAACTATCAAATCTGTCAAGAAGATCCTGCAGATAAAGGCTAAAAGCTTGAAGGCCTATCACCCTGCAGCAAGGCTTCCATATTTTCCTGAACCATTCAATATCACAGGGGGAGCCATTTTGCTACCATCAATAATCCACAAGTCTTCTCTCTGATTGTTGACAGAGAAGACATAATCAACTCTCTCATCCCCATTGTGTAAAGGGTTGTCATCTCCCTTTAAAAGTGATTCCTAGTTACAAGTCACCTGATCAAAAGACTTGGGGATTTGGTTTTTTAGCACCTGATCAAAAGCTCATTGGTGTCAGGCACATGATCAAAAACCTGAGTGGATTCCTACCAAGGTTGTAGAAGAGTGGATGTACCCAGGTTGGGGAACCACTATAAATTTCTTATGTTGTCTGGTTGCCCTCTTCCTTTTATTTCCTTGCTGTGGCTGTGATAGTTAGTTTCTGTACCTTTATATTTTGATTCATTTACTACTTCACTTAGACTATTCTGCATTATCCAGCAGAGAATTTTATAAAACTCTAAATACTCTATTCACCCCCCACCTCTAGAGTATTCCTGATCTAACTGCTCACTTTCAAACTGTAGTAGGAAATGTCATAATGGAAAAAACCCAAGGACAAATGGGACGAAGTTGATAAGTTCTGCTGTAAGAATAACGCTGAGGCAATGAACGCCTTATTCTGTACGTTAGATAAGACTGAGTTTAATCGTGTTTGTGTATGTGAAACTACATATGATATATGGAATCTCCTTGAAGTTACTCATGAAGGTACATCATAGGTGAAAGACTCGAAGCTTTTCCAGTTAGAGTCAGAGTTTGAGAAGTTCAAGATGGAGGTTAATGAGGATGTAGACTCCATATACACGAGGTTCAACAAGATAGTGAATGACTCAAAGATTTTAGAAAAGAGTTTCTCAAACGGATATTTGGTGAGAAAGATACTTAGATCGCTTCCCCCGAAGTTCAATACCAAGGTGACTGCTATCTCGGAGTCACGCGATCTAAAGACTCCAAATTAAGAATCTGATAGGAAATCTGAAAACCCATAAAGTGGAGCTGAGGATTCAACAATAGGAGTATAGCCTGGAGCTAAGAAAGAAAGCATTGGCGTTGAAGTCCAAGAAGGAAGTGGAAAGTGTGTTTGATGAGAGTTATGATGGAGATGAAGAAAGTCTGTTCGTGAAGAAGTTCAGGAAGTTCATGAGAAATCCTGAAAGAAAAAATTCTTTCAGGAAATTTTTCAAGAAGCAAGAATCTGGGTCTAGAAAAGTAAAAGACCAAGCTGATGGAGAGGATGACAAAGAGAGACCACCACCCGAGTGCTATCACCACAGGAGAGTTAGCCACATAAAGAGAAAGTACCCAAAATATCAGAAAGAGCTGAAGGAGAAGCGGCATAAGAAGAAGGATAAGAAGAAATTTTTGAAGGCTGAAATCTGGGATGACGTCACATCTGAGGAATCAGGCAGTTATAGATCAGAGACTAGAGAGGAGGCCAACATGTACCTGATGGGAAAGGACGTCTCATCATTTGATGCTGAAAGTAGTGTCCAGAGCGACAATGAGGTAAATCCTCCTTCTTATGAAGATTTGTATAATGAAGTTTTACAAACATGCAAGTAGTTTGATAAAAGTTTAAATGAAATTAAATTACTAAATCTGAAAATAAAAAATTAAAAAATGAAGTAAAAATACTTGGGAAGGATAAAGTAACTTGTCAAGAGGATTGTTCGTCTTCAACAAGAATACTAGAACTTGAGAAAGATCTCTCTAAGTCTGGGTCTCGGGTTGAATCTCTTACAAGAGAAAAAGTGATCTTAGAGAGATCTCTAAAGCTTTCTCAATCTCAAGTAGAAGGCAACAAAAAGACCTTTGTTAACTGATGCAGCAACATAGTTGCTGAAAACACCGCATTGAGAGGTCGAGTCTGTGATTTAGAAATGGTCACTAACAAGTTTGGAATAGGCCAAAAATCACTGAACATGATTTTGGCGAGCCAGTGCTATGGTTCGGCAAAATTCAGACTCGGATACTCTCCTGAACACTAAAGCTCAACGACATCCACAGTCGCCGGAGATAAGGAAAAATTCAGAAAATTGTCTGTTAAAAATAAAAATAATAAATCTACTGTCACTACTGCTCCCAGCAAAAATTCAAAACTTATTTTGAAAAACCCGTCAACTTTCTTCATCACGTGTACCAAATGTAATAAGTTTGGTCACACAACTCACACTTGTAAGAAGACGGGACATTGTTCTATTAAACAAGTCTGGGTACCTAAGGCTTCCACCTACACTATGGGAGGAGCCACTTGGGTAACTGGATCTTTACTCTCATCCTCTTTCTAGGTGTGTTGGCAGGCTAAGGACAAAGGAGATGTGTGGTACTTGGACTCGGTGTGTTCCAAGCACATGACGGGCAACAAATCAAAGTTCCTTAGCCTAGAGATAAAGAAAGGAGCAGTAGTGTTGGATCCCTAGTTTGATTTGGGCTTGGTTCACTAACTTAGGATGATGTGACCCAACATGTATAGCCAGGGTCATAGTTGTGTCCTGGAGTCTAGGCCAAGTCCTCAGTAACAACATCACATGGACAAGCCATCATCATACTACCAGAGACTCAAGACTTAAAGTTTTTCCAGAGATTCAGAGATTTCTCAAGAAACCAAGTAAAATGAGTTCGACGTTCGTCGAACTCAGGTCTATGATAGTCGTTCTCAGCTCGGCAATCTTAGAGAAATATTCTCTGAGCTCAACAAACTTCAGTCACAGATCGATGATCCTTAGACTCCACCTTCAGAATTCTAAGTCCAGACTATTCTCTAGACTCAGGTCGACGAACCTAGTTCTCAGGTCGACGAACTTCACTCTTTGCTCGATGATTTCTGGACTTCCACATCAACTCTATTGCCAGAGGTTTATCAATTTTTCTCTAAGTCCAGAATCATTTTCAGCTCGACGAATTCAAGGTTCTCCATACTTAGCTCGACGAACCTTATTCTTTGGTCGACGTATCTTTGGACTACTACAGCATTCTATCAAGACTATGTTCTCTAGTCTCAGGTCGACGAACTCAGTTCTCTGCCCGACGAATTCTGAAACCAGAAGACTTGTGTCGACACTCAGAGTATATGTCAACACCAACTAAGTCAACACTAGAAGAACTTATGTCGACACCCAGATAATTAGTCGACACTATGGAAAGATTATGTCTACACCACATAGAAGACTTGTGTCGACACACAGGATATCAGTCAACACACAAAATATTTGACAACTCCAGAATAGTTACTGAACTCCAGTCGACGAACACATTTACCAGCTCGACGAACTTCAGACAGAATAGGCAAAGTTTAAAAGAGACAGCAGTTTAGTTTCCAACTCGACGATCATGGAACTCAGCTCGACGAACAGAAGCTGTCTGGTCGACGAACACAACATCTCAGCTCGACGAAATGTGGACACAGTTCGACGATTTCT
The DNA here is from genome assembly GCA_039583875.1 of Platanthera guangdongensis. Classification (NCBI taxonomy): domain Eukaryota; kingdom Viridiplantae; phylum Streptophyta; class Magnoliopsida; order Asparagales; family Orchidaceae; genus Platanthera; species Platanthera guangdongensis. Next base: position 176,931,117 of record CM077152.1, on the reverse strand, counting down.
GTCAACCGTTCGACGATTCCAGACTTAGTTATTACTGGCCTTCTATCCCCACTCTAATGCGATAATTCCTGAGTAATTAATGCTCTAACATTCTCTGATTATAACTGTTAGAATGGGCATTAATTATGGTCTTCTCCAGGATTATTGCTTGATGTTTTTCCACAGGACAGTTGAGGAAATAAATCAATGACGGTTATTCTCAAGGCTGTCAGCATTAATTGTAGATGAATTCAAATTTTTGACGGACAGAGAAGAAGAGAACAACGGATACATAGATACAGAGCACAGCTTACTGAGAAGCATACATAGATTACTGAGATATAGAGAAAAACATTCAGTCTTGAACAATCTGCTTTGTCAACAAGAAGTATTCTCTGATACAGAGAAGCCCTTGACTAGAAGCTCATCAGTACCTAAAGAAGAAGAACAACAATACCTATATCTAGAGTCTTCTCTCTTCAAGTACTCCAGGACACTTCAAAAGGACAACTTCAGTTCCATCTGTCAAAGAACTTCCTGAAGATTATAGTTGGTCAAGAATTCAGTTTGAAGACCTATCACCCTGAAGCTTACCTCCTGTTTTTCCCTGATTCACTCTACATCTCAGGGGGAGCCATGAGCTATAATCAAATCCACAAGTCTTCTCAGTTGTATATTGAGAAAGAGAAGACAAAATCATCTCACACCCCCCCCCCACTGTATAAAGGGTTGTCATCTCCCTTCAAAAGTGATTCCTTGGTTGCAAGTATCCTGATCAAAAGACTTGGGTTGGTTTTTGAGTACCTGATCAAAAGCTCATTGGTGTCAGACACCTGATCAAAAATTTGAGTGGATTCCTACCATGGGTGTTAGAAGAGTGGATGTACCCAGGTTGGGGAACCACTATAAAATTCTTATGTCGTCTGGTTGCTCCTTTTTCTTTTGTTCTTGCTGTGCTTGTGCTTTAGGTTTATTGTGTGCTAGCTATATTAATTTCTGCACATTTAATTTATAGTAAAAGCTGTAATAGCTGTTAAGAATTTTTTAAGAATACTCTATTCACCCCCCTCTAGAGTATTTCAGATCTAACTCTCACTTTCAATTGGTATCAAAGCAGGTTCCTTTGGTTGTACAAGTTAAATCTTGAACCAAAAGATCCTTTGTTAGATCTACACATTACTTTATTTTCATTTAAATTATAAACACAGTCATGGCACAGAATAAGGATTATGCAAGCACCAGACCTCCAGTTTGCAACCTTAATAGGTTTGCCATCTGGAAGGCAAGAATTAGGCTGTACATGAATTCCATTGATGAAGACATCTACAATTCAATCTTGACAGGTCCCCCACAAGCATCCACCTCTGCAACACCTACAAGTTCAATAGCAGTTCCACCACCTGAGTGGACTGAAGCTCAAAGAAAGGCAAAAATTGCAGATGTCAAAGCTATGAATATCCTGGCACAAACTATGTCAGATGATATCTTCCAGAAGGTTGCTGAGTGCACCTCAGCAAAAGCCATTTGGGATTCCCTAAACTAAATGGTGGATGGATCAGCAAATGAGAGAAAGTATAGGAGATCAAATCTCATATCCCTATATGAGAACTTTAAGAAGGAAGAAGCTGAGACAGTTTCTGATATGTACAATAGGTTAAGCTCAATTATCAATGAGCTAAAAATCTTGGATAAGAAGATCACTCTGACTGAAGTGAATGACAAGATCCTGATGTGCTTCTCAAGCTCATGGGATACAAGAATCTGGCCCATCAAGGAGGCCAGATGCCTTAATGAGATTTCAACTAAATCTCTATTAGGCAAACTGAACTCATATGAACAGCTGATAAAGACCAGGGAGGCAGCTGAACAAAGAACACCTCCACCAGCCAGAAGAGAACAAAGTATTGCCTTTAAAGCCACTGAAGAGACAGAGACTGCTAAAAGATTCTACAAGATGGATAGAAAGGATTTCAGGAGAAAACCATCAAGAAAAGATGACAAGCCAAAATATGACAAGACACCAACCAAAGAAATTGTGTGCTGTGGATGCAGGAAGCCTGGGCACTTCCTCTCTGAGTGTCCAGAGAACCAAAAGAAAGAGAATAGAAGAGAGAAGGAAACCAGAAGACAGCACACCAGCAAACCCTCTTCCAGCAAGCACATGAAGAAGGAAAAGGGCTTTGTGGCTGAGACCTGGAGTGAGACAGAAGATGAGTCAACATCTTCAAGCTCCAGTGAAGATGAGGAAGAAGAAAGAGCAAAGGAGGTTTGCCTTATGGCAATTGATGCCTCCAGAAGTCACTCAAAAGAAGAAGAGTCTGAAGATGAAGGAGTGTTTGAATCAGAGGCAGATCAGGTATTGTCCTCCTTTGACTACAGCTCTGAAACATTTAAATCTGATTTCAAGTTAATGTGCATTGATTTGATTAATTCTGAAAAAGAAATTAAAATTCTTAGGGAAAAATTAGGAAACTTAGAGGATGTTCAATCTGAAAACATTAGGTTAAAAGATGAATTAACCTTAGCAAATTAAAAAATAATTTCACTAAAAACTGAGCTTTATGAGGCCAAACAACTTGAGGAAACTCTCAATGGGAGAAGCCTCAAGTTGATGGATATCACAAGTACTGTTAATGACAGACTTAATGGCAAGCAAGGCTTGGGTGCTCCATCAGGTTTGCCCCCCATACTCAGGAAGAACATTTTATCAACCCCAATAAAATTTGTATCTGCTAAAGGGAAAGAAACAGTAAATGACAAACAAACAGTAGAAAAGATCCCTAAGACAGTAGGACCAAAAACCAAAAACTAGAAAACACCTAGTAAAAACAAGGTTCAGCAATTTTCGTCGTACCCAGATCGACGAAATGGGGCCAGTTCATCGAACCCAGATCGACGAACTTTAAATGCAAACTGAAAGTGCAACTAGATCTGATATACTCTAGAGAGGGGGTGAATAGAGTATATGGTGTTTTAGTACTTTTAAAAACTTTTACAACAATTGTTGTAATAAGTGTGAACAGGGAAGCAAATATAAATCTAATCACAGAACTAAACTATGCAAAAACTAAGCACAGACAAATCAAGGCCAGAAACAAAAAGTAAACAAGCAGAGCCAGAGGACACAAGGAAATATAGTGGTTCCCTAAACTTGGGTACATCCACTCTTCTACCACCCTAGGTAGGAATCCACTGCAGGATGAGTTGATCAGGTGTCCTGGGCACCAATGAGCTTTTGATAAGGTGCTCAAAAACCAAAGCAGATTTTTTGATCAGGTGTCTTGCCACCAATGAGCTTTTGACAAGGTGCTCAAAAACCAGATTCAAACTTTTGAAGGGAGTTTGAGAAACCCTTTACAGAGTGGGGGTGAGAGAGTGATGGCAGTCTTCTCTTTCTCAAACAACTGAGAAGACTATGTGGATTGATGTCAAAGCTCCCCCTGAATCCTTGAAATCTTCAGGAAGAAAAGCTTTGCTTGAGGGTGATAGGCCTTCAAAGGTAGAACTCCAGCAATAGATGATTTCAGCAATGGCTGAAATGTTGAGTGTCTGGAGTCTTGAAATGATGTTAGCCTTGAACACTTTAAAAGATAAAGAGATCAGAAGATTTTTGAAAGCTTGATCTCTTGATGAGTGTTCTTCAGAATTCTTTTTGACAGAAGATTTTGAAAGAGTCTCTGTAATCTGTATTGTGTATTCTCTCCTTGTTAATCTATGTATATCATCTATATTGATTCAAAAACATTCTGTCTTTTATTCTCTGTTCCAGAATAGAATATCATTCTCTGTCAAAGATAGCCGTTGGTCTGCATTGATTGCATCCTTAATTGCAAAAACTCTTCTAGAGGAAAGTCCACAGAATTATTCCTTGGAAGATCCCTTGAAACTTGGTCCAGAAATAAATGAAAACGGCTAGCAAATCTCTGAATTAATTGCAGAATAACTCCTGTCTGATTTGAATTTGAATTCTGGAAGTTAACTGAAATCGTCGAACTGAGCTCTGCTATCGTCAAGCTGAGCTCAGCGAACTGGAAAACTCAAGCAGCAAAATAATCGTCGATCTGAGCTCAAAGATCGTCGAACTGAGCTCAGAGATAAAGATCCAATGCAGAGTCAAAATCGTCGAACTGAGCTCACCGATCGTCGAATGGAGTTCGACGATATTATGAAGTTGAGCTCAGCGATCGTCGAGTGGAGCTCGACGATCTGCCGAAGTTGAGCTCGACGATCGTCGATCTGAGTTCGACGAATCATCGTGCTGAGCTCGACGATCAGACTTAGTCTCCAGACAGAAAAACTTGGTCTTCAGGGCAGCTTCCAATCCTAGACTTCTAACCCTTAGACTCAATTCTAATTGACCTATTAAGCTATACAGAAGGTCAAACAAAGGTTCCTAGAGACATAATGATCCTGACCCAAATAAGTAATAGGGTGTTCCAACAATCTCCCCCTATTTGGGTTAGGATTACTATTTACAGACTTTGGAAATTCAAATAACAACATATAATCAGAAAAGCATAAAAACAACAGCAGCTAGACATGCAGAAACATCACAGAGATATATATATATATATATATATGCATATGGCATCCAGATAGCAGTCAGAAAATCCAAAGATTGTCACCTTACAAAATCACTTCTTCTCTTTGCCTTTAACCATCTTGATTTCTCTGTTTGGATTTTGGGCTTCCTTGTTAGATCTGGTGTCATCTGCTGCACCCAAGTAAGTTTGCTTTGAAGTCCTGGGAACCACAGCAGCAGGATGCAATTCCATATATCTATCTGCATCAAAGAATTTGCTGGAAGCATATTTCTCTAGTTCCTTCTGTCTCTGCTCTGACATTGTAGAAATATTGGAAGTGTCTAGCCCTTGTTCTTTGGCTTTCTTTATCTGGTCTAATGCATCCAACTCCTTCATCCTAGCAGTCCAAGCAACTGGATTCTTCTCAGGGTCCTCAAATGGTACAGGTGGCTCATACCTGTTGGAAGAATTATCTTGAGGAGGCCTAGCAGACACTGTCTCTCTTAGCTTGTAGGGGAATGGACCAGAAGTAGTATCAGATGAAACATGTCCTCCCCTGGAGTATGGGTGCTGCCTGGAGTGCCCTTTAGAATAAACCTGAATATCTCTTTGACTACCCCTGTATCCTCCTCTCCTAGAATAAGAACCCCTAGATTGGCTTTCCCTTTGATAGGATCTGGCATGGGGTTGATAGGGAGCCTGGCTTCTAGCTGGGGCTTGACTTGCAGAGCTGCCACCTGCACCTGCATCAGGAGGAGGTGGTGGAGGAGGATGAGGGTGCTGGAACTGGGAGGAGCCCTTCTCATACTTTCTCTTCTTCTTCATTGCTTTCAACTGGTTTTTGGAATACTGCATCAAATGTTCAGTAATTTGGCAGTTATGCAGAATATAATAAGGTATATCATTATTATCCTTGACTTTTGCAGGAGGCACCCTTTTCATTGCCTTGCTCCTAGCTTTCCTTTTCCTTGCAATAGTAGCAGCTGAATCATTAGAGTCTGTTTTGAATTCATCAGACTCAGAACTCTGGTCATCATATATAGCATCTATTTTCTTCATCAATTATTTCTTCAACTGAACAGCAGCAGATGAGGCAGAGGCAGAAGTAGCAGCAGTAGGGACAACAGCAGATGGGGCAGCAGATGGAGCAACAGATAGAGCAACAGAAGGAGCAATAGAAGCTGGAGTAGTGACAGTAGCAGTAATTGTAACAGTCTCACTATCAGCAGAAATTTCAGCAACATCAAAAACTGCAGTAGGCTCAAAAACAGTGGCCTCTGACATCAGAAAATCCTTGGATGTTGGCTCATCAGGAACAATTGGGATTTCAGCAGCAGTGAGAACATTTTCAGCAGCAGCAAAAACAGTTTCAGAAGCATATTCAGTCTTTTCTTCAACAGCAGCAGCAGCAATCACTGAGTGTGCAAAAGAAGAAATAATGCTGGGGTCACAGCCAGAGAAAGGCACCAGTACCTTAGATAGGTATTCTGAGGGCTGGACAGCATTAACTCCTGGGAGATAGCTGAAGAAGGCAGGGTCAAAGGCAGAAAGCAAAGACTGTAGGTCTATTGCCAAAACTGGAGTAGGAGGCACAGCAGCAAGAGCAGAAGCAGCAGAAACAGAAATCTCAGCAGCAGCAGTAATATCATCAACAGCAGGAGCAGAGACAGCAGCAGCAACAGCATGAAGGCTTGCTTCATATGGCATCTCTCCCTGCCTAGATGCAGATACATCTGTATCAAGGCACACTGCTGGAGGTGCTGCCTGAGGAATGAGGGAGGAAAGCCTAGCAGAGAGAGCTGCCACTGACAGTTGTAGAGGAGCCAAAGAGGTCTCTAAGAGTAGAGAGAGCCTGGGGGTAATTAGCTCATACAACTTGTCAGCTAGGGCTGAGAGGTCTACTTGCTCAAGAATAGGAGCAGAGGTAGATGGAGTAGGGATAGCTGAGGATGCTGGAAGTGGAGGGCTGGAGAGTGGAGGGATGGATGGCTGAGGTGTGGGGATGGTGGATATGGAGGACAAGGGGATGGATGTGGATGGGGTGAAAGTTGGTTGGTCAATGATATGGTGGAGGAGATCTTGGAATGAGGTTGAGGAGGAGGGTAATTCTGGAGGAGATGAGGGGGAATCATCCATGTAGGAGTCATCCAGAAGGGTGAAGGATGGTATGGATGGGGAAGAAGTGACATCTGGTGGTGGATATGAGAACAATGGGTGGAATTGGTCTACTGGAGGTGATGAAATGGTTGCTGGAGATGGAATTGATGTTGGAGAGAGGCTAGAGATGGTAATGGGGGATGAAGCAGGAATGGTGGATGGAAGAGGTAGGGTTGGAATTGGAGGAGGAGAAGAGGCAGCAACAGCAGCAGCCAGGTCTTCTGCAGGAGCAGAGACCTATGGGAGAGTGACTCTGTGAGTCCTGGTGCCTGAAGGAGCACTAGAGGAGGGCCTGCTTGGCTTGCTTATCTGCCTGTCCCACTTGCCAAAGAGGGCACAGGTAAGTCTCTTGGAGGCATTGATGTGCACTCCAGAGGAGACCAGCAAGGTAGGGTACCTTGTTTGCAGGAAGACTCCAATAATCCTTCCAAAATTAACAAAGCTTTTGTTTATTTTCTTCTTTATTAGGTCAAAGAAGACCTCTCCCCAGTTCAAACTTTTCTTATCTACCAGAGCTCCCATGAGGCAGAGCTGATGTCTGGAGATAGTGTCATGTGCAGAGTGCTTTGCCAATAGCACTTTTCCTACAACATCTGCTAGGAACCTGTACTCAACAAACAAGTTCCTTTTGAATAACTTGCTAGGGTTTCCCTCAGGATGACCCATCCTGGCAAGTATGTCAGAAAACTCCTCTCCAGATAATTCAGCAGTATCATCTCCATTTCTCAGTCCAAAAACCTCTGTTAGAATGGTGGGGGTCAGAGGTACTTGAGTTCCAGCAATGGACCCAACTATTGTGTTGTTGTCTTGGTGGTGAGCAATGTAAACCCATTCCTTGATTTCATCTGAGGCCAGCTTTATCCTGGTGGTCATGAGGGCAGACAAGTTCTGATCCTTGAATAAGCTCAGAATATCTTGGAAAACTTGGTCAGTAGTGCTGAATGATTCCATATCAATGTCGAAGCCTGCATCGAACTTCATGGCGGCTAGAACTGCAACTGATACAGCCATTATACCTGCAAAGATTCAACAAACAAAACGACCAAGCGTAGAACTGTTTGGAGGGAAGAAAGATTCTTGCAGAGAAATTGAAAGCGCAAGAGAGAACGACGGCGAAAAATGAGTTTTATATTAGGGTTCGACGCAGAATTGGAAAGATCGTTGAACTCAGTTCGACGATCGAGGCTTCTAAAGAAATCTGAAGAGACTCCAACATCGTCGATCTCCGTTCGACGATCTTGGAAGGCGTCGAGCTCCGTTCGACGATCGTTTAGTGAACATAATCGTCGAGCGCCGTTCGACGATCGTTGACCGGAAGAGATAGTTCATACTATCTGAGAGGCGCTGAACTCAGTTCGACGATTCTGGAAATCGTCGATCTCCGTTCGACGATCTGTGTGGAAATCGTCGAGCGCAGTTCAGAGATCAGAAAAATTCTAGACACTAAGAAAAATCAGAATTTTTGTCTAGTCTTGGTCAATTTTTAGCTTTCAAAATCTTGGAGATTATTTAAGACTTCCTCCATCTAACATTCCTAACTGATTTAGGAAGAAGGTGTTTTTCTTTTCATCCAAAGGCTTGGTGAAAATATCTCCCCTTTGTAAATCAGTTGGGATATATTGCAATTCAATTTTATTCTTTTCAACATTGTCCCTTAAGAAATGATGCCTAATCTCTATGTGTTTTGTCCTACTATGGAGGACTGGATTTTGAGCTATGGAAATAGCACTTGTATTGTCACAAAAGATTTTTGACTTCTCTAAGTTGTAACCATAGTCTAGGAGTTGGTTTTGAATCCACAATACTTGTGAACAACAACTGCCTGCAGCCATATATTCAGCTTCAGCAGTTGAGGTTGACACAGATGTTTGTTTCTTACAAAACCAAGAGACAAGTCTGTCACCAAGGAACTGACAAGTTCCACTGGTGTTTTTCCTATCAATTCTGCATCTAGCATAATCAGCATCAGAGAATCCAGTTAAATCAAATGTTGAATCTTTTGGATACCAGAGACCTAGATTTGGACAACTTTTAACATACCTGAGAATCCTCTTTACTAATGTTAGGTGTGACTCTCTAGGACTTACTTGGAACCTAGCACATATGCATGTAGCAAACATTATATCTGGTCTACTAGCTGTAAGATACAGTAAAGAGCCAATCATTGCTCTATATGTTGTCTGATCAACAGGTTTCCCATGTTCATCAGCATCTAGTACAGCATTGGTAGGCATGGGTGTTTTCATACAAGATGCCTCAGACATACCAAATTTCTTAACCAGTTCATTAGCATATTTGGTTTGAGAAATAAAGATGCCTTCAGCATGTTGCTTGACTTGTAATCCTAGAAAGAAGGATAGCTCACCCATGCTACTCATCTCAAATTTAGAATGCATCAGGTTAGAAAACCTTCTGCACAATTTTGAGTCAGTAGAACCAAAAATGATATCGTCTACATAAATTTGTACTAGTAGGGTATGGGACTTATGGGTTCTAATAAAAAGAGTTTGGTCTACTCTACCCCTTATAAAACTATTTTCCAAGAGAAAGCATGCTAAGGTCTCATACCATGCTCTAGGAGCTTGCTTGAGACCATATAATGCTTTATTTAGTCTAAAAACATAATCAGGGTAAGTTGGAGAGATAAAACCTGGAGGTTGTCTGACATAGACTTCCTCTTTGATGTCTCCATTCAAGAAAGCACTTTTGACATCCATCTGATAGACTTTGAAACCTTTGTGAGCTGCATAAGCTAAAAATATCCTGATGGCTTCTAATCTTGCAACAGGTGCAAAAGTCTGGTCGTAGTCAATTCCTTCTTCTTGAGAATATCCCTGGGCAACTAGCCTTGCCTTGTTCCTTATTATTACTCCTTGATCATCCAGTTTATTTCTGAATACCCATTTTGTTCCAACAATGGAATGATCCTTTGGCTTTGGCACTAGTTCCCATACTTTGTTCCTCTCAAATTGATGCAACTCCTCTTGCATTGCAATGATCCAGTGTGGATCTTGCTCTGCATCTTGAATGGACTGAGATTCAATTTGAGAAAGGAAGCAGGTGTGCAACAGGTTTTGGTTGACCTGATTTCTGGTTTGCACACCAGCTGAGAGTTCTCCAATTATTTGGGTAATTGGATGGTCTCTTGATGTTACTAGATCAACAGGGGGTGTTGATTGTTCACCAACCTGTGTTGTTGTTTTCTCTTGTGGTACAACAACTGGCTCTTCAAGTGGTGGTTCAATATGTTGAGCATTGTTTTCATCTTCACTGCTTTCATCCTCTTGAGCACCTGTAGCTTGTTCATATCTTCAACTAGAGAGTGTTCCTGCAAAGGTTCTATGGTAGAAGAAATCTTCTCCTTGAAAGACATATTAGTTTCATCAAAAGAAATGTGAACAGATTCCTCAATTTTCAAAGATGATTTATTATAGACCCTATAGGCCTTGCTGATCATGGAGTATCCCAGAAACACTCCTTCATCAGCTTTGGCTTGAAATTTTGCTAAGTATTTCTTGTCATTATTGTGAATATAGCAAATGCAACCAAAAATTCTGAAATAGTCAATTTTAGGTTTCTTCCCTTTGAGTAATTCATAGGGAGTCTTTCCCTTCAGTTTATGTATCAGACTTCTGTTCAGCACATAGTTGGAGGTGTTCACTGCCTCTGCCCAAAAGGATAGAGGTAGATGAGCATCTGACAACAATGTAGTGGCAGATTCAATAAGGGTTCTATTTTTCCATTCAGCTACCCCATTTTGTTGAGGAGTTCTAGGAGCTGAGAAAGTATGTCTGATCCCTTCACTCTGACAGAACTCTTGCATAAGAAGAGAATCAAACTCTGTCTCATGATCACTTCTGATCAGGGCAATGTGAGTATTGAACTCAATCTGTATACATTTGAGAAACTCTGTCAGACACTTAAAGTTATCAGACTTCTTCCTTAGAAAGAACACCCAAGTGAATCTAGAGAAGTCATCTACAACTACTAAAGTGTAGGATTTCCCTCCTAGGCTTTGTACTGTGATGGGTCCAAATAGATCCATGTGTAACAGATACAATATCCTAGGTGAATCACTCTTATTAAGTGACTTAAAACTGTTTTTACTTTGCTTGCCTAATTGACAAGCCTTGCAGAGTCCTTCCTTCTTGTAGGGGCCAGAAGGTAGTCCTCTAACAAGGTTGTCCTTGGATAGCCTAGCAATAGTTCTAAGGTTTAGGTGTCCTAATCTCTTATGTCATAACACATTTGGTCTACAGACTGAGTTAAACAGGCAAATATCTATATCAGTTGAAAGAAAATCTACTAAGTAGATGTTACCTTTCCTTATACCTGTCAACACAGTTGTGTTGTCCTCTGACTTGATTTTGCATAAGGTTTTGCTGAAGGTCACCTGGTAGCCTTCATCACATAGCTGACTGATGCTGATCAGGTTGTGCTTCAGTCCTTCCACATATGCTACCTTCTTGAAGGTTACTGATCCAATCTGTACTGCACCATATCCCTTAGTTTGTCCAAAGTTGGAATCACCAAACATAACTTTGGGTCCAAGCTTGGCTCTGAAGGATGTGAGGTTGTCCTTATTCCCTGTCATGTGCTTAGAGCACCCACTATCCAAATACCATTGCTGGTTAGATGTTGGATAGGTCTTCACCTGCACATGAAACAATTCACTTGTTTTTGACCCAGTTTACCTTTGGCCTAGGTTGATAACCTCTAAATTCAGAAATAAAAGACATCCCTGGCTGACTCTTATATCCTTCAGGATGATATCTCCTTGGAGGTAAAATCCATTCAGTATAAGGGTTGAAGGTTTGGGATGAAGAACCCTTAGGATTCAATTTTGATTTGCCTTTGAAAAAGTTTCCAGAGTTCTGACCTCTGTTCGACAATCTTGGAGCTGAGTTCGACGATCTTGGGTCAGATCGTCGAGCTCCGTTCGACGGTCGACTATGGCTGAGGTCAGGTATATGAGATCGTCGACCTGCGTTCGACGACTTTGGCTGAGATCGTCGATCTGCGTTCGATGATTTGTCCTGAGATCGTCGAGCTGCGTTCGGCGATCGTTGATCTTCATTCGGCGATCGTCGATCTCCGTTCGACGATTTTTGCTGGGACTTAGTTTTCTGAGGCAGATCAGAATTTTTCCTAGCAATCTCTACAACTCCCTTTCCCTTGCTAGAAATAAACTTGATGGGAGTTGTTAGGACTATAGGTTGGCTGGATGAATCACCCAAGCCCAGTGTACTGTTGAATCTAGAGTTCACTGTGCTTGTGATGTCCATCAGCTTGATGCTTCTCCCATTAAGGGATTCTTCAAGCTTCTTGGCCTCAGAGAGCTCACTTTTCAGTGTAGCTATCTGTTCCCTACAGTTCTCCAACTCCTGAGAGAGTTTGAGGTTTTCTGACTTTAAACCATTATGTTCAGATAATTGATTTCTGAGAGAGATAATCTCTTTCTCAGACTTTAGCAGGTCTAAACACAGTGTTTTAAATTCAGATTTAAAATCTTCTGAAGTAAAATCAAAAGAACTAATTACCTGATCTTCTTCAGGTTGAGTTTCTGAGTCTGACTCTGACTCTTCATCCTCTGAATTGTGCTGTGAGGCATTAATTGCCATCATGCAGAATTCCTTTTCTTCTGCATCATCCTCATCATCACTGGAGCTGGATGAGGCTTCTGATTCCTCTTCTGTCTCACTCCAGGATTCAGCAACAAACCCTTTCCTTGTATGCTTATTTTTGCTGGAAGAAGGTTTGCTATTGCCATTCCTTTTGGGGTCCTTCTCCTTTCTTCTTTCTTTTATGTCCCTTCTGTCCTTGTTCTTGTTCTCTGGACAGTCAGGAACTATGTGCCCTGGTTTCCTGCAACCAAAGCAGATAATGTCTTTGTTATTGCCAATGGACTTGTCATACCTTGGCTTATCCTGCTCCTTGTATGATCTTCTTCTGAAGTCCTTTCTGGTCATCTTGTAGAATCTTTTGGCCAACAAGCTGAGAAGTTCATCATTGCCTGTAGCTTTTTCTTCAGGCAGATCCTCAGTTGCCTTGAAGGCTATGGTTTTCTCTTTCCTTGTGGCTGGTGAAGCAGCCTTCTGTTCTTCCTCTCTATTCTTGATGAGTAGCTCATAAGATTTGAGCTTACCCAACAAGGCTTCAGTGGTGATCTCATTTAGACTTCTGGCATCCTTAATTGGCCAGATTCTTGAGTCCCAAGTGCTGGGGAAGCACATTAGGATCTTGTCATTAAGTTCTGTCAGAGAAATCTCTTTGTCCAATGTCCTTAGCTCACTGACAATTAGACTCAATCTGTTGTACATGTCTCCCACTGACTCAGTCTCTCCCTTCTTGAAGTTCTCATATTGGGAGATGAGATGGGATCTTCTGTCCTTTCTCTTATCAGCTGAGCCTGAGATAATTTCTGAGAGCTTGTCCCAAATCTCCTTGGCTGAGTTGCATTCAGCTACCTTTTGGAATATGTCATCTGACATTGTCTGGGCTAGGATGTTCATAGCCTTGGCATCAGCTACTTTCCATTTTTTGATGTCAGCATCTGTTCCTGATGGAGGTGGAACAGCATTTATGCTTGTGCTCTCTAGGGGTCTTGGACACACTGTCAAAACAGAATTGAAAATATCTTCGTCAATAGAATTCATGTAAAGTCTAATCCTTGCTTTCCAAAGTGCAAACTTGGAAAGATTGCACACTGGAGGTCTGGTGCTAGCATAATCTTTGTTTTGGGCCATGATTTGTGCACACAAAATCTAATAATACAATACAAAAGAAAACAGATCTAGTTTGGGAACTTTGGGTTCAGGTGTTAGCCTGTACAACCAATCAGATATGGTATGTTTAACCAACCTCGCTTTGATACCAATTGAAAGTGCAACTAGATCTGATATACTCTAGAGGGGGGTGAATAGAGTATATGGTGTTTTAGTACTTTTAAAAACTTTTACAATAATTGTTGTAATAAGTGTGAACAGGGAAGCAAATATAAATCTAATCACAGAACTAAACTATGCAAAAATTAAGCACAGACAAATCAAGGCCAGAAACAAAAAGTAAACAAGTAGAGCCAGAGGACACAAGGAAATATAGTGGTTCCCCAAACTTGGGTACATCCACTCTTCTACCACCCTAGGTAGGAATCCACTGCAGGATGAGTTGATCAGGTGTCCTAGGCACCAATGAGCTTTTGATAAGGTGCTCAAAAACCAAAGCAGATTTTTTGATCAGGTGTCTTGCCACCAATGAGCTTTTGACAAGGTGCTCAAAAACCAGATTCAAACTTTTGAAGGGAGTTTGAGAAACCCTTTACAGAGTGGGGGTGAGAGAGTGATGGCAGTCTTCTCTTTCTCAAACAACTGAGAAGACTATGTGGATTGATGTCAAAGCTCCCCCTGAATCCTTGAAATCTTCAGGAAGAAAAGCTTTGCTTGAGGGTGATAGGCCTTCAAAGGTAGAACTCCAGCAATAGATGATTTCAGCAATGGCTGAAATGTTGAGTGTCTGGAGTCTTGAAATGATGTTAGCCTTGAACACTTTGAAAGATGAAGAGATCAGAAGATTTTTGAAAGCTTGATCTCTTGATGAGTGTTCTTCAGAATTCTTTTTGACAGAAGATTTTGAAAGAGTCTCTGTAATCTGTATTGTGTATTCTCTCCTTGTTAATCTCTGTATATCATCTATATTGATTCAAAAACATTTTGTCTTTTATTCTCTGTTCCAGAATAGAATATCATTCTCTGTCAAAGATAGTCGTTGGTCTGCATTGATTGCATCCTTAATTGCAAAAACTCTTCTAGAGGAAAGTCCACAGAATTATTCCTTGGAAGATCCCTTGAAACTTGGTCCAGAAATAAATGAAAACGGCTAGCAAATCTCTGAATTAATTGCAGAATAACTCCTGTCTGATTTGAATTTGAATTCTGGAAGTTAACTGAAATCGTCGAACTGAGCTCTGCTATCGTCGAGCTGAGCTCAGCGAACTGGAAAACTCAAGCAGAAAAATAATCGTCGATCTGAGCTCAAAGATCGTTGAACTGAGCTCAGAGATAAAGATCCAATGCAGAGTCAAAATCGTCGAACTGAGCTCACCGATCGTCGAATGGAGTTCGACGATATTATGAAGTTGAGCTCAGCGATCGTCGAGTGGAGCTCGATGATCTACCGAAGTTGAGCTCGACAATCGTCGATCTGAGTTCGACGAATCGTCGTGCTGAGCTCGACGATCAGACTTAGTCTCCAGACAGAAAAACTTGGTCTTCAGGGCAGCTTCCAATCCTAGACTTCTAACCATTAGACTCAATTCTAATTGACCTATTAAGCTATACAGAAGGTCAAACAAAGGTTCCTAGAGACATAATGATCCTGACCCAAATTAGTAATAGGGTGTTCCAACACAAACTGTAGTTACATTTATTCGTCTAACTGCGATCGACGAACTCTGTATGGTTCGTCGAGCAGAGGTCGACGGATGTGGGGCACAGAGAATGAACATGTTCATTCTCTGGGCAGAGAATGAACATGTTCATTCTCTGGGCAGAGATCGATGATCTTAACCCAATTCGTCGAACTCTAGTCAATGAACTTACAGAAATTCGTTGAACCCAAGAAGACTTAATCAAAACTATAATTCCAACAGCAACTTAAATATTTCTAAGAAACCATTTAATCCACTAGCTGACTGGATCATACCACTTAGGAGATATCACCCCCTAGGATATAAGTCCCAACCTGAATTCTCTGTTATTTCCAGCTTCTCTTATCAGCAATACAAAGGACCCAAGGTAACCTGGGTCAAAAACCATTAACTGTTTTCTATTGTAGGTGAAGAGCTGTCCAGTGGTAAATCAAACTTGGTACCTGGACAGTGGCTTCTCCAAACATATGACTGGCAGCAAGGACATCTTATTCAACTACAAGTCCAAGCTGGTGCCAAAGTTTATCTTTGGTGACTCCAAATGTGGTCAGTCAGAAGGATTTGGAGAATTAAGAATAGGAGCTGTCACATTCAAAAAGTGACATATGTAAGTGGACTCAAGCATAACCTCATCTCCATAAGTTAGTTATGTGATGATGGTTATCAGGTATACTTTAACTCATCCACTTGTTCTATTATTGATAAAAACAACCAAACAGTTTTAATTAGAAATAGACAAGGCAACATATACTTAGTAAATTTTTTTTCTGCCAAAACTGATATCTGTTTACTTAATTTAACTAGTAATCAGAATGACTTATGACACAAAAGACTAGGTCATGTAAATCTGAAAAACATTACTAGGCTATCTAAACACAGCCTTGTTAGAGGTCTACCTTCTAGTCCCTATAATAAGGAAGGTCTCTGGAGGGCTTGTCAATTAGGCAAGCAAACTAAAATTAGTTTTAAATCAGTTAATAAGAGTGATTCACCTAGGATTTTGTACTTGCTACATTTGGATCTCTTTGAACCCATTGATGTACAAAGCTTAGGAGGGAAATCCTACACTTTGGTTATAGTGGATGACTTCTCCAGGTTCAGTTGGGTATTCTTTCTGAGATCTAAGTCAGATACCTTCAAGGTTCTTACAGATTTTCTCAGGACCATACAGATTGAGTTCTCTACTCATGTTGCATTGATCAGAAGTGATCATGGCACAGAGTTTGAGTCTCTTCTTATGCATGAGTTCTGTGAGAAGGAAGGTATCAGACATTGCTTCTCAGCTCCTAGAACTCCCCAACAAA
Source organism: Platanthera guangdongensis (assembly GCA_039583875.1). Classification (NCBI taxonomy): domain Eukaryota; kingdom Viridiplantae; phylum Streptophyta; class Magnoliopsida; order Asparagales; family Orchidaceae; genus Platanthera; species Platanthera guangdongensis. Next base: position 176,914,729 of record CM077152.1, on the reverse strand, counting down.
ATGGGGTAGCTGAAAGGAAAAATAGGACACTCATTGAAGCTGCTGGTACATTGCTTGTAGATGTTTACAAGCCCCTAACCTTTTGGGCAGAGGCTGTAAGCACAGCAAATTATGTCCTGAACAAGAGCCTAATTCACAAACTAAAGAACATGACTTCTTATGAATTGCTCAAAGGAAAGAAACCTAAAATCAACTATTTCAAAGTATTTGGATGCTTATGTTACATTCATAACAACAATAAAAAATACATTAGAAAGTTTGAGGCTAAGGCTGAAGAGGGAGTTTTTCTAGGATACTCCCAAGTAAGCAAGGCCTATAGGGTTTTTAATAAATCAACATTAAAAATTAAAGAGTCCATTCATGTTTCATTTGATGAGACTAACATGTATTGCAAGGAGAAATAAGTTTCTACCAATAGCAACTTGCAGGTACCCCACTTGTGTGAGACCTTGGATGGACTAAACCTCACCCAAGAGGTTCCAACTCATCCCTCTCCATAAGCCATTGAAGAAAGTGAAGAAGAAGAAGCAGAAGAAAATGAATCTCTACCAACAGCAAATACAATTCTATAGGCGGAATTAATTCTAAATGCTGTTGCACAACCAACTCCACCCACTGATTTTGTCACACTTAGGGATCACCCAGATCTCAAGTGATTGGAGACATATCAGTAGGTGTACAGACAAGGCATCAACTCACCCAAGATTTGATGCATGCCTGTTTTCTCTCTCATATTGAACCTCTATCCATTCATGATGCTGAGCAGGATCCTCACTGGATCCTTGCAATGCAGGAGGAACTAAATCATTTTGAGAGATATAGAGTTTGGCATTTGGTTCCAAGACCCCACAACTACCCAGTTATTGGAACCAAATGGTTTTTCAGAAATAAGCTGGATGCCCAAGGAATCATTGTGAGAAACAAGGCTAGGCTTGTTGCTCAAGGATATAGGCAAGAAGAAGGAATTGATTATGATCAAACCTTTGCACCTGTTGCAAGCTGGAAGCCATAAGAATATTCCTTGCCTATGCAGCATACAAGAGATTCAAGGTCTTCCAAATGGATGTGAAGAGTGCTTTTCTAAATGGAGTGCTACAAGAAGAGGTTTATGTAGAACAACCTCCAGGTTTTGTTTCTCCAACTTACCCCTCTCATATTTTTAAATTGCATAAGGCTCTTTATGGTCTAAAGAAGGCTCCAAGAGCTTGGTATGAGACCTTAGCTAGTTTTCTATTAGAGAATAAATTTATAAGAGGAACTGTAGATAAAACTCTTTTCACTAGACATCATAAGGACCAAATCTTATTAGTATAAATCTATGTGGATGATATTATATTTGGCTCTATAGATTCCAAATTATGCAAGAGGTTCTCTGACCTCATGCATTCCAAATTTGAAATGAGTAGCATGGGTGAGCTTTCCTACTTCCTTGGTCTCCAAGTGAAGCAGCTCCCTGATGGCATCTTCATCTCTCAAGCAAAATATGCTAAAGAACTTCTAAAGAAGTTTGGGATGGCTGATGCCTCGACAAAGAAAACACTCATGGCCACCAATGCTGTTATGGACTCTGATGTACCAGGGAAAGCTGTGGATCAGAAACTTTATAGGGGCATTATTGGGTCCCTATTATATCTCACAGCTTGTAGGCCAGATATTATGTTTGTCACATGTCTTTGTGCTAGATTTTAGGTGAACCCTAAAGAATCTCACCTAATTTTACTAAAAAGGATTTTGAGATATATAAAGAGTTTTCCTAATCTAGGTCTATGGTATCCTGCTGAATCAGAATTTGACTTAACTGGATACTCTGATGTTGATTTTGCTGGATGCAGGGTCGATAGAAAAAGTACTTCAGGGACTTGCCAATTCCTGGGTATGAGAATTGTATCTTGGTTTTGTAAAAGCAAACATCAGTGTCAACCTCAACTGCTGAAGTTGAATATATTGCAGCAGACAGCTGTTGTTCACAGATGCTTTGGATACAAAATCAACTTCTAGATTATGGGTTCAACTTAAATAATTCAACCCTACTATGTGATAATACAAGTATTATAGTCATAGCCCAGAATCCAGTTCACCATAGTAGGACAAAACATATTGACATAAGACATCATTTCATTAGAGAGTGTGTAGACAAAAATAAAATCAAGCTTGTCTATATCTACAATGATTTACAAAGGGCTGATATATTCACCAAACCTTTGGATGAGAGAAATCATATATTCTTTGTAACTCAACTTGGAATGATCAATGGAGAAGACTTTATTTAATTTTTGTCTGCACTCGACGAATTTTCCAAAGTTCGTCGAACGGAGTTCGACGAACCGGGGAAAGTTTGAGAGATATTCATCGAACGGAGATCGACGAACTGTCTGTGAGTGAAACAGGTTTCGTCGAATGGAGTTCGACGAACTTGCTTCAGAAGATATTCGTCGAACGGAGTTCGATGAACTGTCTTAAATTCTTCTGGATAAGATCGATGAATTATTTCATTCAAAATTATTTCATCGAACTCAGTTCGAAGAATTATTTCTATTTTCGTGGAACGGAGTCTGTCGATTCATATTCTTGAAAACCCTATATTTAGGTTTTCTTCGACCTCCGTCCCGTGCTTTCTATTCCTTTGCACTTGATCGCCATTTTTGTGTCTCTCTTCCAGGTGATTCCATGGCGATTCAGGCAAGCATTCTCGCATGCATGAAGTTCGATACAGGTTTTGATGTGGACTTCGATTCGTTTCAGCATTCTGATCCCATATTCCTTTACATTCTGGAACTACTTGAAGAACAAAAACTCAAAACCTTGATGACAAGAAGAATCAAACTGCACAGCACTGAACTCAGAGAATGGGTCTACACCCTATCGCCAACAGAGGAGAATACGATGATAGGCACCATTGCGGGTAACCCCGTCTCCTTAACTCCTGCAATTTTAACTGAAATTTTTGGATTAAGGAATGGAGAAGAGCAACTAGAGATTGAAATAGAGGAGTCTGACGTGATGTTGGGCCTAATGGGTTATACTAGAGATAACCCTAATAAACTATTGAAGAAACACCTCTCTGCCCCTTATATGTTTTTGGCAGATTTGGTTGGAAAAGTTTTGCTTGGGAAACATACTGCCCATGACTACATCACCAGACACCAGTTTCTGGTTATATGTGCAATCATAAATAAGAAACCAGTGGATTGGGCACAGATTCTTTTTGATCTGATACAAAAGAAAAACAATAAAAAGGAAGTATGCTTTGGAAGGATCCTAGGGATCTTCTTACAAGAAAAAGCTGCTGAATCCCTGGTCTCCCAGACCATATTCATCAATGTCAGTAAAAGGCTAATATGTGCCTTATTTGGTAGGTGGGAGAGGATAATAAGCAAGCCAACCAAGGCTTCTACCTCTTCCACCCCAACTTCTGAAGGCACTAGGGCTGTTAAAGCCACTCCCCAACCTACTGAAGAGATTCATCCAACACCACCATCTCTTCCAGCAATACAAATCCATCCCTCTTCCACAATTCCATCATCCCCTACTCAACCTCCTACTCCACCAAAATCTTCGCATGCTTCACCAGCACCAACCCCTCCAGCATCTCCACTTCCTCCTCATTTATCCTCCATACCATCTTTCAACATACCACCATCACCTCTCAATTCCCCTCTTCCTCCAATCACCCACATGGAAGATGCCACCCATCCATCCCCATCAATATCTATCATCCCTCAACATGTATCCCCTCCAGATGTTCACATCCCAGATGCTCAACTTTCTATCCCTCCCACAGTTCTCACTTCTACACCTTCTGCAACACCATTGGACCACTCCACCATATCTTCTATCATTTCCATAATCACTCCCCTCCTCAAATCCCTTATAGCAGAGTCCATTACACCTCTTGTTACCACCATCTCCTCTCTCTCTGACCAAATCTCTGCTCTTACTGCTGCCACATCTTCAGCCAGGTGCCTGGCCTCAGTTCCCACTGAAACCAGGCAGGGGGAGATGCCTGATGATGAGGCAGCAGCTATAACTCCAGAGGCTTCAGCTCCAGCTCCAGCAGCAGATGCTCCAGCTTCAGCAACATCAACAGAGTGCATAGAATACATAAATAAAGATTTGATTGACTTTATTGAAACTGATATGGATTTTGATGAATCAGTCTCTGAAGATCCCAATACTGTTGGTGATTTCATTCTAAATCCCACAGTAGATATTACTGATTTGTTAAGTATTTTTGATACTGTATATTTGAATTACCTCCCAGCTGAGATTATTAAGCCATCCTTGGCTATTATACCATACACCTCCCCCATCTCTTCAGAAGTTGCTAAGTAACTTAGGGAAAGTTTTGCTATTACACAGCCAGCAGTCACTCCACTTCCAGAAGTAGTGGCTATTCCCTTTTCCCCAATAATACTTTCAGCCCCAACCTTTGTCATGGATGACTCCCCCATACCAGATCTAGATGAACTGATCTTGACTGATATTGAAGATGAAAATAAGGCAGCAGCTGAAAGCTCTGTCCAAGTTAGTTCTGATTCTTTTATAGCTTCTCCTCTAACTCTTGTTGAAACTCCTGCTCCTGCTCCAGCAAAGCCTGTTATTTCTGCTGAGGCTTTGAAAGCTTTGAATGATTTATATGATAACCCTCAAAGTTCTGAAAATGATGATGATGAAGATGAGGATGAGGACTCAAATGAGCAGGATACAAAGAAGAATAAGCAAGTATCAAAGAAAAGAAAAGCTCCTCCTCTTCCTACTCCTAAGCCTAATCCAAACAATGACACTCCCTATTACATTCTTCAAAAGATAACACCATATAAAGGGATGTCAGCATGGATGTGGCTATCTAAGAATTAGCAGAAGGAAAGGAAGAAGAATAGAAGGTACTCACCTCCACCAGTTCAAAGGTATAGAAAAGATCCACCACCTCCTCCTCCTCCTGCAGCTAGTGCTCCTGGTTCAAGCTCTCAAATGTCTGCCCCTGTTCAAACTTATCAAAGACATCATGATAGATCTTCTCCTGGTAGCAGTCAGCACAGGCAACAATCTTCAGGAAAACAACATCAACAGCAACAACAACATCAACAACAACAACATCAACAGCATCAACATCAACAAGCTGAACGTTCTAGAAGATCAACCTCTCCTCCTGTTCCTTATGAAGATCCAGAAACAGCCAACACAGCAAGAATGGCCAGGTTCCAGGAACTGGTGGGCCTTTCTATGATTAACAAGGCAAAGGCTGAAGGGAAGGATATTTCTGAATACACTACAATGTCCAAATACAGGAGAGAAGATCTGAAAAGGTTTGAAAAGGCTAACAAAATTTTTAATGTTGATGATTATATGAAATTACATCCTGAAGCAGTGGTCCCTAGAGCTATATCTTTGAAGATTATAGGGGCTGCTGACATGACAATGACTATGGAACAAGCTTCAAATCCAAACAGGGAAATAATCTTTACCAAGCCAGGAGACAAGGGTAAGGATGTAAAGCATCAGGAGAAGAAGCAGAAGAAATGAAATCTGAACAAGCTTATTTCTATTTTTCTCTCTTAAATTGTTTCATATTGTACGAACAAAGCTCTTATGTAAATATATCTGCTGCATGTGTAATTATCTCTACCAAATATATGTTTTTCCTGCTTTGTTTCCTTTATGTTTTTATTTTGAGTCTATTAGTGACCTCACCCAAATAGGGGGAGATTGTTGGATCCCTAGTTTGATTTGGGCTAGGTTCACTAACTTAGGATGATGTGACCCAACATGTATAGCCAGGGTCATAGTTGTGTCCTAGATTCTAGGACAAGTCCTCAATAACAACATCACATGGACAAGCCATCATCAGACTACCAGAGACTCAAGACTTAGAGTTTTTCCATAGATTCAGAGATTTCTCAAGAAACCAAGTAAAATGAGTTCGACGATAGTCGAACTCAGGTCGACGATAGTCATTCTCAGCTCGACGATCTTAGAGAAATATTCTCTGAGCTGAGCTCGAAGAACTTCAGTCACAAATCGACGATCCTTGAACTGCACCTTCAGAATTCTAAGTCCAGACTGTTCTCTAGACTCAGGTCGACGAACCTAGTTCTCAGGTCGACTAACTTCACTCTTTGCTCGACGATTTCAGGACTTCCACTTCAACTCTATTGTCAGAGGTTTATCAATTTTTCTCTAAGTCCAGAATCATTTTCAGCTCCATGAATTAAAGGTTCTCCATACTTAGCTCGACGAACCTTATTCTTTGGTCGACGAATCTTTGGACTACTATAGCATTCTGTCAACACTATGTTCTCTAGTCTTAGATCGACGAACTCAGTTCTCTGCCCGACGAATTCTGGAACCAGAAAACTTGTGTCGACACTTAGAGTATATGTCGACATCAACTAAGTCGACACTAGAAGAACTTGTGTGGACACCCAGATCATCAGTCGACACTGTGGAAAGATTATGTCGACACCACACAGAAGACTTGTGTCGACATATAGGATATCAGTCAACACACAAAATATTTGACAACTCCAGAATAGTTACTGAACTCCAGTAAACGAACACATTTACCAGCTCGACGAACTTCAGACAGAATAGGCAAAGTTCAAAAGAGACAGCAGTTCAGTTTTCAGCTCGACGATCATGGAACTCAGCTCGACAAACAGAAGCCGTCTGGTCGACGAACACAACATCTCAGCTCGACAAACTGTGGACTCAGTTCGATGATTTCTGTCAACCGTTGGACGATTCCAGACTTAGCTATTTTTGGTCTTCTATCCCCACTTTAATGCGATAATTCCTGAGTAATTAATGCTCTAAAATTCTCTGATTATAACCGTTAGAAGGAGCATTAATTATGGTCTTCTCCAGGATTATTGTTTGTCGTTTTTCCACGGGGCAGTTAGGGAAATAAATCAATGCCGGTTATTCTCAAGGCTGTCAGCATTAATTGTAGATGAATTCAAATTTTTGAAGGACAGAGAAGAAGAGAATAACAGACACACAGACACAGAGCACAGCTTGCTGAGAAGCATACAGAGATTACTGAGACACAGAGAAAAACATTTAGTCTTGAACAATCTGCTCTGTCAACAAGAAGCATTCTCTAATACAGAGAAGCCCTTAACTAGAAGCTCATCAGTACCTGAAGAAGAAGAACAACAATACCTATATCTAGAGTCTTCTCTCTTCAAGTACTCCAGGACACTTCAAAAGGACAACTTCAGTTCCATCTGTCAAAGAAGTTCCTGAATATTATTACAGGTCAAGAATTCAGTTTGAAGACCTATCACCCTGAAGCTTAGCTCCTATTTTTCCCTGATTCATTCTACATCTCAGGGGGAGCCATAAGCTATAATCAAATCCACAAGTCTTCTCAATTGTATATTGAGAAAGAGAAGAAAAAGTATCTCACCCCCCACTGTATAAAGGATTGTCATCTCCCTTCAAAAGTGATTCCTTGGTTGCAAGTCTCCTGATCAAAAGACTTGGGTTGGTTTTTGAGCACCTGATCAAAAGCTCATTGGTGTGAGGCACCTAATCAAAAATCTGAGTGAATTCCTACCAAGGGTGGTAGAAGAGTGGATGTACCCAGGTTGGGGAACCACTATAAAATTCTTATGTCGTTTGGTTGCTCCTTTTTTCTTTTGTTCTTGCTGTGCCTGTACTTTCGGTTTATTATGTGCTAGCTATATTAATTTCTGCACTTTTAATTTACAGCAAAAGCTGTAATAGTTGTTAAGATTTTTTTAAGAATACTCTATTCACCCCCCCCCCCCTAGAGTATTTCAGATCTAACTCTCACTTTCAAGTAGTCATATTTGGCGATAATGGGAAAGGAAAGATCATTGGTATTGGAGTAGTAGGTAACAAGTCATTTACTATCTCAAATGTTTTGTATGTTAAAGGTTTGAAGCATAACTTAATTTCTATAAGTTAATTATGTGATATTGGTTTAAATGTCTTATTTGACTCATCTTCAAACATGTGCAAAATTTTTGATTCTAAAACAAATGATATTGTTTTACTACTCCTAGATTTCAAAATGTTTACATAATTAAATTTAATGATTTATCATATTCTTCATTAAAATATTTTATGTCTAAAAATGATGAATTAGATTTGTGGCATAGGCGTCTTGGACATTCTAGTTCCAAGCAAATAGTAAAATTATCTCAAAATAAACTAATTAAAGGTTTACCTATTTTACATGGAAATCTATCTGCTTTATGTTCACCATGTCAAAAAAGAAAATTTTCAAAATCTTCATTTAAGAGCAAAAATATCATTTCCACTACTAGACCTTTGCAGTTGCTTCATATGTATTTGTTTGGTCTAGTTAATACACTAAGTCTAGGAGGTAGAAAATACACTTTTGTTTTGATTGATGATTATTCACATTTATGTTGGACAATCTTCTTAACATCAAAATCTGATGCATTTTTAGAATTTTCCAAATTATGTATATATATTCAAGATGAACTAGATTTAAAAATAAAGTGCATTCGTTCAGATCATGGAGGTGAAATTGATAATAAAAAATTTGTATCTTTTTGCAATGAGTTAGACATTAAACATTAATTTTTCGCTACTCGCACACCGCAACAAAATGGTGTGGTAGAGAGTAAAAATAGAACTTTACAAGAACTTGCTCGTACTATGCTATCAGAATACAAATTACTTAAATCATTTTGAGCCGAAGCCATTAGTACTGCTTGTTATGTTATTAATCACGTTATGTTTTGACCTTTCTTGAAATTAACATCTTATGAATTATATTTTTAAAAGAAACTGAATGTATCTTATTTTTTAAGTTTTGGTTGTAAATGCTTTATTTTGAACACTAAAAATAATTTAGGCAAGTTTGATGAACAATGTGATGAATGCATTTTATTGGTTATTCTTTAACTAGTAAGGCTTATAGAATTTACAATAAAAGAACAAAAATGATTGAAGAATTTATTCATGTTAAATTTGATGAGCTTTTCTCATGTGTAGATAGTAATCCCTCAAGTAAAGATGAAGAGCTTTTTCCTCCATCAAGGTCGGATGATGATGAAATACTTGGAGACAAAGAAGAAGAAAAAGAAGAATAAGAAATACAAGAATATATGCCTCCAAGCGAGATAAGATTCTCTAAAGATCATCGACAAGATTTGGTTATTGGAGAACCGTCAAGAGGGGTAAATACTCGTTCATCGTTACATGATTTATTCTCAAACATGTGCTTTATTTCTGATATAGAACCTAAAAATGTTGAAACTGCTTTAAATGATAATTCTTAGTTTTTAGCTATAAATGACGAGCTTCATCAATTCAAACGTAATAAGGTTTGGAAATTAGTAGAAAACCATCAAATTATCCTGTTGTAGGTGTTAAGTGGATCTTTGAGAATAAAATGGATAGTGAATCTAGGGTCACTAGAAACAAAGCCAAACTTGTAGCAAAAGGTTATTTACAAATTAAAGGAATAGATTTTGATGAAACCTTTACACCTGTAGCATGTTTAGAAGCAGTTAAAATATTTCTTGCATTTGCTAGCTTTAAAAGATTTAAACAATTTTAAATGGATGTTAAAACTGCTTTTCTTAATGGGTATATTAAGGAAGAGGTTTATGTAGAACAACCTCCAGACTTTGTTGATGTTAAATTTTCTGATCATATTTTTAAATTAAGAAAAGTTCTTTATGGTTTAAAGCAAGCACCCCGAGCATGGTATGATAGATTGACTGTTTATTTATTAAAGAATGATTACAAAATGTGCAGTGCTGATTGTACTTTTTTTATTAAATATGTTCATGATGACCATATAGTTTTGCAAATATATGTTGATGATATTATTTTTGGATCCACTAATGAAAAATTATGTGAGAATGTTATAGAAATAATGAAGAATGAATTTGAAATGAGCATGGTAGGCGAACTCACTTATTTTTTTGGTTTTCAAATTACTCAAAGACATGATGGTATTTTTATTTGTCAATCTAAATATATTCATGATATTTTAAAAGATTTGGATTTGAAAATCTAAAACAATCAAATATCCCCATGTGTGTCTCATTGAAATTAGGAAAAATTGAAAGTGGTATTTCTATAGATCAAATACTATATAGAGGAATGATAGGATCACTGTTATATTTGACTGCATCTAGACCTGATATTATGTTTGTTGTATGTTTATATGTTATATTCTAGGTTAATCCCAAAGAATCTCATTTAAAAGCGGTTAAACATATTTTTAGTTATCTTATTGGCACATCTAAGATAGGTTTGTGGTATCTGCATAATGATACCTTTATTTTACATGAATTTTCTGATTCTGATTATGCTTTCTGTTCGTCAGACTGTAAGAGCACAAGTAGCACCTATCACTTTCTAGGCCCTTCACTAATTTTGTGGTCGAGTAGGAAACAGAATTTTGTTGCCATATTCACCACCGAGGCCGAGTACATTGCACTTGGTAGTTGTTGTGCACAGGCTCTTTGGATGAAACAAACATTAGAAGATTTTGAAACTAATCATGATATAATTGAATTAAAATGTGATAACAAGAGTGCAATTGACTTAACATACAATCTAATTAATCATTCTAAGTCCAAACACATTGATGTACGTCATCACTTCATTATATGAAATATTAAGCAAAATACAATTAAAGTTAGTTTTATAGGCACTGATTCATAGATTGTCGATTTTTTCACGAAACCACTTTTGGATTCCCGTTTTTCATTACTAAGACTAGAACTAGGAATCCTGGACTTATCAAGCTAATGAATTGACGTAATAAGTAAACAAAAAACTTTAATTGACAAAAAATGATGATTAACATTAAGAAAACCATAATATTATAAGTCAATGACAGTACTCCACAGCACTCACATCACAAAATAAGTCGAAATAATATTACAACACAAAATTCCAAACAGCCACACGAAAATCTTAAAACTGCACTGTCACCGGCGATACTGACTGTCGCCAGGCGATATCATCAGAAATCCATATCAGCCCAAAATCTTCAAAAATTTCTAATGTCCCCTGCACAGTGTCCTCCTTATCTTCTACAGAACTTTGCTCATTGCTTCTTGTCCGGCGAGGTCGGCGAGTAGATGATCGGGGAGGCTCTACGACCGGATTCTCCCATTCGGCAGCCTCTGCTGTAGTTGGCTTCAACCTGAGGCTTTTAGTTAGGAATTTGAAGAATTTTTGAATTCCCAAAAAGTTCTTCTTGACCTCTCTCTTATGATCTTCTAACGACTCTCGCAAGCCGTCCTAACCTTCCCGCAAAGATCCACCTCTTAAAATGGGTGGGTTTAGGATAGTGGACACTGGTTCACTACTCCTTGCAGACCCTCCTCATCTTGATCGGCCAATGGAAGGTGTACCACTCGTAGAGAAGATAGAGGGCGCACAATCATTGAAATATAGGTTTGGGTCTATCCAAGTGTACTTTTTATACAATATGCGTTAGATAACCGCTCCAAGTGGTAATGTGTTTAATTTCTTCCAAGTCGAACTCTTTAGTCTAAATGTGTAGTGTATTATCGAAAAGATAAAATTTGTCATATCAAACGGCACTCGTTCCAAGATCATATAAGTAACATAGCTCAATTGAGCCGTTATCTTCCGTGTATCACCGGACTTGAGCAAAATGGTATGCCTCAATATGTCTTGCACTAGTCGTGCATCCGCGGTGAGAGTGGCCATAAATTAAGTGAGGGTTTTTATGGAATTACCATGCAAAACCATATTAAAGAGTGTCCGGTCTCTTTCCTTTCGATAATTTTTACCACATCTACGACATTTTCTTAGTCTATTAACACAAATTCTTCCCTGAGATCATAATGGGTTATCTCAACTGTTTGTCCCTGTATCTGTGATCGCACTCCACCATTTATTTTCGTGAAACTAGTGTCCTTTAAATAATTATAGAATTCCCTAATTAATAAAGATGAGAACGCATCCGGGATAATGACGGACATTATTCCTACCATCGCTAACTGGTTGTGAATATGTACGTGACGGACGAGATCGAATTTGATGACTCGTCCAGTCCCAATATTCACATTTTCTATCCCAGGAAAAGTTTGATAGGATGAATATTAATCACTGCCAGTACTTCAGCGAGCTTTCAAGCTGGAAGCCATTGCTGCAGTTAAAAGGAGAAATTTTAAAAAAAAATTCCAGAAATTTTCAATATCGACAGTCGGCGACACCCACTATCATCGGGAGATACATGAAATTGATCTAATGCCACTTTCGAACCAAGATCCGAAATTTCCCCTATTTTAAACAACAAATCTAAATTATATATATATATATATTTTCCACATTTCCCTAATGATAATTAAGCTATTATTACTCAAACACTATTCAATATCTTCCTAAAAACCTAAACTCATGAAATAAACATTTTTCTACTTAGAACACACTAGATCTGAGGTTAGGGATCTTAAACTTCATCAATCCATGAAAACCCTACTCCAAACTCATAGATCTATGATCTACTCTCTCAAAACACAAGCTTTTACAAAAAAACCCTAACCATGAAAAAAAAACTTCAAAAACTGAAATTTTTTCATCTAAACTTCAAATCATCTACCCTAAAATAATTTAGATTCAAAAACACTAAGGAAGTGGAATCAAAATCCAACATTTTACCTTGAAATTGGGATTTTGCCGACTTCGGGTTCATCTTCCGCTTTGGTTCTTCAGGGAATAATGATGGGAACGATGTTGTTGACATGATTAGCCATTTTTTATATTTTTGCACTATCGCTGATCGGCGTTATCCGATATCGTCGGGCGACAGAGCAAATTTTCTATTAGGCGAATCTTTCTTCATTTCTCAGATTTAGGCATGATTCAATGCATATTCTTCGATTTTGGGTTCCAAGTAACATCGTTCAATTATTCAACCATCAAATATCTTTTTCTACATACATAAGTACTAGTGTTTTTATACTTGTGAAATTATTTTCTCATGCCTCTAAGTATGAGAAATATTTTAGTTATGATAATATTCTCTCACTCACATTTGTGAAAATCTTTATATAGCTTCACCTTACTACATATGTGAATTGTGAATGTTCTACCATAACCACTAGAATTTCATGCTAACACGAATGCTTTATCCATATTTTTCTTTGTACCATTCATATTTGATTATCCTATATGATCATACAAGTGAATTCGGACTCCTCTATCATGCCAAATAAAAAAACAAAAAGGTTCGTTTAAAAAAAAATCAAACATTCAACATCTTTGTTGGTGTTATTCAAAATTAAAATAAAAATGGGCTGACAAGGAACACCCACCAAGCACTACTTACACTCCTGATAAGTTTTAATAAGCATTGTGAGGTTGAGCACCATGGAAAGAATTGTAAAGTGTCTTGTGCAACTCTATATCTGGATATTCTTTTAATGTGTGCTCTAAATTCTTGGGTACAAGCTTAGCTAGTCATGTATACCTCTATGTTATGCTATTTTTTCACATTCCACATGTTCATATATTCGTAAGGCCTATACGTATGTGTTTTTCATCAAACTCTCACATGTACACAATATTATCTTCGCTAAAATTTCTTCTTATGAGAATTGGACCGAAAATGTTTCACACTTATTCTTCACTAGTGTATGTGTCTATGATATCAATGGATGAACGTTGACAGTGTTCGTGTTTACTCACTTTCTTCACTATTATACATTGATTCACATGTTCTTTACTTGATTTGTACTTTATAGTTTTTCCTCTTTAGCTTCTGCACCGCTCTACTATCTCTTTTGACAATACCAAGGGGGATAATTTAATAATAAATCTAAAAATCATTCATAATCATGATTTAATTATGACTTTAAATTTTACTTACATTTCAATTATATTAAAATGCATAGGTTCAATCTTCTTAGATTTAGGGGGAGTGTTACATGCAAGAGGAGTTTGTACACATACAAATGCTTAGTCATGCAATCATAGTTACAAACACTTCATAGATCATTCATGATTTCTTTCTCAGTGGATTTGTTATTATCAAAAGGGGGAGATTGTTGGAGCATGCGTTCCACGCTTCTTGGTTGGCTAATAACAAATCTCGTTTGTATTTGATCATTGGGTATTTATGATGTACAGATATCATAGGTATAACTCTAATATCATTTGGGTGTTGATTCAGGTCAGAATAGATGAGCTCAGGAGATATCGCCAGGCAATATTGATTATCTCCACCAGGCGACAGTGGTATGAGCGGTTAACACATTTTCTCCACACGACTGGCAGTTACTGTTTCTATCGCCGGTGACATCGGATATCGCTAGGTGACAGTCCATGATTGATCATGACCAATCTGTGATGCAAAAATGAGGAGTGTGTGGGACACGTGGAAGCCAGTATCGATATCGCCAGATGGTGATACCCAGTATCGTTAGGCGATATCACTAAACTATAAAAGCCACTCAATTCTCTATGGAGATCACAAAGTTCATTACCTGGAGTGTTCCTTCCTGTTCATCTAATCTTGAGAGCTCCAAAATCCAGAATTACTCCATACTATCGAGAAGGTCAAAGCGCAAAAGATCGACGGCTCGTATGCGACATTAAAAGCAACCCTGGCAAGGATTCGTCGGCATCTTCAGCGCAATGTTTGGAGGGAATTTTTAATTTTAAAGTTTTCAATTTGTTTTGTACTTTATTTCTTTTCTAATTGAGAGAGAAAATCGCCACCTTGTGCATAATGTCTAAGTCCTTGCGTGGCTTAGGAGAGAATCACTGTCTTGTGCGTGGTGTCCAAGTCCTTGTGTGGCTTAGGGAGAAATTGTTGCCTTGTGTGCAGCATCTAGATCGTGGTTAGATCTTGGGGAGGCTAGTAGCAAGATCTAGGGAGAGATACGCTTTAGCCTGTCGGTCCTTGGTAGAAGGACTAGCGAAATCAAAAGTAAATTGAATTTTTCATAAGCCTTTGTCCCTAGCTCTATAGAGATAGATTGTATACATATATTGCACTTTTGGAGTAAACTGTTGTTTTTTTCTATTTTATAAATTTTTGAGTGTTCAATTCTGCTTATGAAAAATTAGTCTTGATTTTCCTATTTTTCACCATGTAAACTCTGCTTAGTTTAATAAAATTTAATTAACCCTTATTCACCCCCCCCCCTCTAAGGGCGCCTCACGGTCCAACATGTTCCAGTGTCCAGACTCAAAGCGATCAGGTTGTCCCTCATATATGTTGCTCATAAAGGGTTCAATGTCTATCAAATGGACATGAAGTCTTCCTTCCTTAATGATAATTTAAAGGAATAAGTATACGTGTAACAACCCCATGTTTTGTAGATTCTTCATTCCCTGATTGCGTTTACTTTCTTCGCAAAGCTTTATATGGTCTCCAACAATCTCCTCGAGCGAGGTATGAGTTATTATCTAGCTTTCTTATTGAGAAAAAGTTCATAAGGGGAAAGATAAATAAGAAATTGTTTATTAGGTAAGTTAAAGGCAAGATTTTGCTCGTGCAAATCTATGTCGACGATATTATCTTTGGATTTATGGATGACAACCTTTATAAAAAGTTTCCTAACTTGATGCAAGGGAAGTTTGAAATGAGTAGTATGTAAGAGCTGGAGTGTTTCTTATGAGGACTCCAATGGGTTTAACTATGACTCTGAACAAGGATGAGAACGGGAATCCTTTTGATGAAACCAAGTATAGAAGCATAATTGCATCCTTGCTCTAGCTCACTGACAGTAGACCGGACATAATGTTTTAAATTTGTGTATGTGCTAGATTCCAGGTGAACTCTAAGGAATCATATTATGCCACTGCAAAGAGGATCTTGAGATACCTTATAGGTACACCAAATCTTGGCTTATGGTACCCAAGAAGTAATGACAGTAAACTAATTGGTTTTTCAGATGCTGACTTTACAGGAAGCAGGGATGATAGGAAAAACACTTTTAGGACTTGGCGGTTCCTAGAAATAGGGCTTATTTCATGGAGCAGTAAGAAGCAAAATTATGTTGTAATCTCAACTACCGAGTCAGAGTATATCTCTATAGATATTTGTTGCGCACAACTTATATAGACAAGGAATCAGCTTGAAGACTATAACATGAAGCTGAATGAGATTTCAATGTTTTGTGACTCTTCCAGTGCTATGGTAATTGCTCACAATCTACTCTCTCACAGTCGGACAAAGCATATTGAGATAAGGTATCATTTCATCCGAGTGCATGTAGAGAATAGGGAGATAAATGTCAGTTATGTCGCGATGGAAAAGCAAGTTTCCGACATATTCACAAAGCAGCTAGATGAGGCCAAGTTCAATTTCTTCATGATAGAACTCGGTTTGCTCAACAAGGAGTCATAAAGAGTCAAGAAATCAACAAAAGTACAGAAATTCAACATCTCAGAAATTCTACGGAAAATTCGTCGAATTTACCAGTGTCGTTTTGACGAATTTGTCGAGACTTCACGTGAAATTAGGACTTCTTCATGACTCATTTTTATGAATTACCAAGATTACACATGACATTTCGACGAATTTCTCCGAACTTCTCGGGACATTTTGCCGAATCTGCTTAAGGTCAAAAAAATTTTTTCTAAGTCTTTAGGTATTGGATCCGAAGAGTCATTTCCAAATAGGTACACGCCTCTCTTTCTTCAAAACTTTAAAACAATATAAATAGGACTTAAGGCATTCGGGCTTCACCCGATTCGTTAAGACCTCTCGGCTCCTCCTGACAATTCATCTCCAAACAGAAGGTATTGGCCGCTGATTCTTCTCCGTTAGAGAAGGACTTCGTAGTCAATTCCGTCAAGGTAATCTCCCAACAGATAGTGGACGTACCCATTCTGGGAACCACTATAAATCCTTATGTGCTTTTGTGTGCTTGTTTATTAGTAAAATTTTATCCCGCAAAAAGGCACTGAACGCACCTATTCACCCCCTCTAGGTGATTTAGGTAGACAACTAGATACTTTCAGAAGTCAGAGCAGCTCAATATGATTAGTCAATGTTACTTCAAGGTACACATTGATGTATAACTCGATATACTGTTGATGTAACATCAATTATAAAGATAAGGTGACACATAATCCGTATGAAGCCAGATTTTGAAGCAACTATATATGAGCTCAACATTACGTAAAATAGAACTCTGAATGAGATTATCTGAGAATCAATTAAGGCTTATTCAAGAAATATTTAATAGAATAACAAATTCTTGGAGACGTTGGAAGACAGTGACAATAAGGAAATTATTCTCTACCATATATATATATATATATATATATGGAGACACAAGAATTAAAAATAATAATCAATTGCACACAAAAAGGGATTTGGCAATTTGAATCGATAGAGCTGATTTGGAAGACAATTATTCTATTCCTACTAAAGTTCTTAAAAGAATTAGTTGATCATCAATTTTTTTGAATCAGACTAGAGAATCCGTTCTTCTTCTTCTTTGGGGCTATTTAAATGTTGTAACAGATTCTGTGAAAGGAAAAGAGAACATTTGAATCAAAGGACAACTAATCCTTGAAATCTACTCTATCAAGGATTCATCAGAGATCCATGATTCAATTCATGAAGTGCCTAAAAGTCTTCAGAATTCTTATTAAAGGACAATGTTGGGAAAAACCCTTATGATTTACCTTAACAAATTAGTTAAGTGATTTTACATCCTAAGTCTATTATCCATGTTGTATAGAGAGTGTAATATGGTCTTAGAAGTCCTAGGATGTCATTGGTGTAAAGGACATGGCACGCTGAATTTAAAAGGAAAGTCTGGAAATGCCAATATGTGTCGACTAGAAGTCGGCGTAACTTCGACATTATATTAACGCTACTTCAAGTATAAGTCAGTGTAGTAGAACATGACAAGTCGATATTAATTAATGGAATAAATCAACGCATACTTCGATATGGTATCGACACAACATTGATTACAGAACAAAATTGACAGATTATGTGAATAAAACCAAAACTCGATGCTACTTCTATATGAACTCAATGTAATGTCAAATAGTTTTCTTAATGAGATTTGTTTTGAAGATTACTTCATAATTAATTCAAGAAAAGTTTGAATTAAATAAATTATTTTTGGAGACGTCAGATTCTTTGTTAGATATATATATATATATATATATATATATATATATATATATATATATATATATATATATATATATATATATATACTTGATGAAGGAAACAAACAGAGATTGAATCAGAACAATAATTATTCCTTTAATCATTACACTCAGATTAGATTATGATTTTGGAAGATTGATTTTGACAGAGAAGGATAGGAAGATTATCATCTGCAATTTAAGTTCTTCCTTAAATCAGCTGTCCTTCATCTTTGTTCCTGAATCTAAAAAGAGAATTAGTTCTTCTTCTTCTCAAGGACTTATCAATTATTGCATCAGATTCAATGAAGTTTAAAGGATAACCCAGATTGAGGGCTTATAATCCTTGAGATCTTCTTATTTAAGGATTCATTCGAGTCCCAGATATCAATTCACTAAGTGTCAAATAGTGCTCAGGATTCTGCTGAGATGACTCATCTAGAAGATCACTAAATCTGTAGATCTTCTTCTGTTTTCTATTTAATTAATATTTTTAGATTGTGAAAAGAGTTTTGAGAATCTCTCTTCAAAGGATTCAGTTAGAAGTTTTGAGAGTCTCCTTGTAAGAAGTCTCAAATTTTATTGGTTCAAGATCTCCTTATCATAAGATTTGGTGATTGGTTATAAGAGTCTTCTTATCAAAGACTCAGAGATAGTGATAATGAATTCCTACCGAGGGGGTAGAAGAGTGGATGTACCCAAATTTTAGGGAACCACTATATTTCTTATGTCATTTATATTTATGCATTATTCTATGATTTCTTATTTGTTCTACTATGATTTTAATTATATGATCTTAATTCTGGTTAATAACTTGAGTAAATACAAATTATGTGAATTGTATTGTTAATTTTGAAATAATTTTTAAACTCTATTCATCCCCCCTAGAGAAATTTATGAAGAATTGATCAACTGTTCCCTATTTCAATTGGTATTAGAGAGAGGTTGATCAATAAAAGGTTAACCTAGAGAAGGTTAATCAAGAAATGGTTTATACCTTGATTAAAAAGATTATAACAGTTGCTTTAGCACATTTTATATTAATTTTTCAAAAATGTCTTCTAATACATTCAAAGGGTTTGCATCTAGAAGACCTCCAGTCTGTAATCTTGAAAATTTTACACTCTGAAAAACCAAAATTAGATTGTATATGAATTCTGTGGATGAAAGTATTTTCATTCAATTTTAACAGGACCACCTATGTCTATAGGAATGATGCAAAAAGAAATGTTACTACAGAACCAATACCAAGATGAGAGTGGATAGATGAAGAAAAGATAATAGTAGTCTGTGATGCTAAAGCAATGAACATACTAGTCTCAACAATGTCATATGATGTAATTCAGAAGGTTGCGTAATGTCAATCAACTAAAGAAATCCGGGAATCACTATCAAGGATTGTTGAAGAAAGTTTTGATGAGAGAAAAGATAGAAGATCACTCTTAATTTCTCAATATGAAAATTTCCAAAAGAAAGCTAATGAATCTATACCTAAAATGTATGATAGATTTAGCATGATCATATATGAGCTGAAAGGTTTGAATAAGGATATATCACATACTAAGATAAATGCCAAATTACTCATATGTTTTCCAAGTATATGGGATTCAAGGATTTGGTCTATCAGAGAAGCAAGGTGTCACAAAAAGATTACAATAGATGTCCTGTTAAGAAAGCTCAAATCATATGAACAACTTCTAAAAAGTAGAGCAGAAATAGAAGGAAAGGAGAATCTGACTATACCTAAAGACAAATCTATTGCTTTTAAAGTCACTGATGTTGAACCATCAGTAGCAGAATAAGAGATGTTCAATCTTCAGGCAAGGAGATTTAGAAAATGAATCAACACTGAAAGCTCCAAAAGAAGAGATAAGAATGTGAATAATCTAAAGTTTGTCAAAATTCCTAATAAGGAGATAATTTGCTTTTCAAGCAAACAACCTGAACATATAGCAACTGAATGTCCAGATCAACAACAGGATAAACAAAACAAAAAGGATTAGAAGAAATATTTGAAGAGAAGGATAAGAAAAAGGGGAAAGGATTTATAGTAAAAAAACCTGGAGTGATACTAGTTTTGAGTCAAGCTCTTCATCAGGTTGTGAAGAAGAAGCTGATGTAGAAGATGCATGCTTAATGACATTGGAAACTAACTCAGATATTGAAGAAAGACAAGTAATTTATTTTGATAACATTGATTTTTCATATCAAGAATTTAAATAATGCTTTAAAGAATTTTATAAGGATCAGTTAAATGCTAAAAAGGAAATAAAAAATTTGAGAAAACAAATAGAGTTAATTAAGAGTTATTCATATGACAAAGAACAAGATGAACGGGATAAATTGTTAGAAATTGAAGTAGAAAAATTTGAAGAATCAAGTTGCAGACTTAATAAAAGAAAACACCTTATTGAAGGAAGAGATATCAAAGACAAAAGTCTTTGAAGACTCTCTAAATGGAAGGAGTCAACAACTTAAGAATATTACAAAAAACCTTAAGAGAAGGTTTAATCATTTAGGATTAGGAGCCAATCCATACATGATAGTAACAATTAACAATACACCTGCTTGGAAAAATCCTGTATCATTCACTAAAGCAAAGGGAATATAATCTAGTATAAATTATAGTAATGATTCAGAAATGGTAATAAGATTTAATAAGGATAAATTCAAAGGAAAAGGTATTGAAGGTAAAAGACCATTAATAAATAATAAACAAAGATCAAAAGTTTCAGTAAATTAGGAACATGCGTCGACTTCATATCGACACAACACTTGTGAAATGTCGACTTCAAATCGATGCATCCAAAAAGTTACGTTAACTTCACCTCGATGCATATCCCTGGATAATAGTTTTCATCTTTTTATTACTCTATAAATGATGTTTGTACAAAATGTTTTATTAAGGGACATAAAAAATGGAAGTTGTTAGTTTAATAGACCACCACACTTTTATCCTAAGGGGTATTATGAAAGTCCATCTTATTCTTTCATCACTCCTTATAATAGAAAAAGAAATAAAAGGTCCAAAGTAACCTGGATCCCAATTGATGTTTGATTTCATGTGTAGGAAAAAGACAGTCCTTATACAAACCAACTATGGTGTCATAACCCGCATTTTCTCTGCATTTAAACGATATATCAGAGTAAGATAAAACATGCATCGTGATGCCACGTTGTGCAGGGGATAACTGCAGGCGCTCAGGCATGAACATAAACCAAACACTTTATATGAAATTCTTAAGTTTGTTATGAAGAAACTGAAATTTGAATTAAGCTTTGATGGCCGCATCCCTCGACTCAGTGGATCAAATAGTCCACGAGTAAAAACATGAATATATGCTGTGCAAAATACTTTATTTATATTGATTAACATGTTACATAAGCATAAATATCCAAATAAGATAACTCGTGATATGCATACCTCTAGATTTACTATAAGTGTAGGAAGAGCTTTTTATGTCGTTAAAATATAATGAGTTTGGATTTGAAATATGTTATGAATGAGATAGGTATAATGACATTTTTAATACTTAAAAATAACTAACATGCAATCCTAACATAAAACATCCTAGAGAGCAACTAAAACGAATAAATTATCAAGAAATTAACTTAACAGCTAGCAATTAACTTAACATTCTACAAAATCTCCAGTGGGCATCAACAACATGACACAAACCCACCAAAAAAACATGTATGTCTGAGCTAAAAACAAAACAACAAAACTACCTCACAACAGTGAGGAAAGGACAACTGCAACAGCTACAGAACACCTACAACTACCAACCCAAGCCGCACAACCGGCTACTGTTCCGAGCCTGAGGCATTCAAAAGAAAAGAATACCTCAACAAGAATATACAAGTGACAATAAAAGATCATTATTAAATGAATATCTATCGAACTACAACAAAAAAGCAATAATATAGTAATAAAGGAGTAAGTTATAAATTTCAAGAGTAAGGAATCGCACCCAGTGCGAAACGAAGCCATGCTTCGATAATATCTGCAAGAGTAAGCATAATAACATATGTATTTACAATGAGAAGAAAGAGACTGAACATCTCTAAACACGTGAATCATTAACACATGTAAAAATGGTACTTAGTCGGTGGCCTCATTGTCCAACACGAACTAACAAACCCAAACATCTCGAGAAGGCACTGCGGTGGTGGCCACATTGTCCAACACAACCCAACAGTCCAAACATCTCAAAAAGCACTGTGGTGGAGGCCACATTGTCCAACACAACCCAACAGTCCATAAGAGAATACAAAACAAAGCGCACCAAGTGGAATGATTCACGAGTTGGCATTAGGTTGGTGGTCTTTTATCTACTGCCAACCATGAGCCACACCTAAACATCCATAAAAACCAACAAACCATAACCAAAACACAAGATCCCTCTAATGACGAAGAAGAAGAAAATTCTTGAAATTATCCTAAGGCCAATATTCGACAAATTGGCTCAATTCGGCAAGAAAATACCAAGTCCGCACTAATTCATCGAGAATACTCGACGAATACAGGAGACACTCAACAATTTATACTTGGCAAAAATTGACAACCTTAGTGATACCCGATGAATTGGCTAACTTTACCTTAATACTCGACGGATCAGCGCAAATCACCAAGTCCACGGGAAATTCGTCGAGTATACTTGATGAATTTGGAGTTCACTCAACGCACTTGATTCCAAGACAGTTTCACTCAACGGGTGGACTTAACTCAGTGATTTTTACTTCACTCAAAACCTAGCTGAGTTTACTGAACGCACTCGTTGCAAAAGGCACTTATACTCAAAGCACTCGATGTCATCTCATTTCACTCAACACACTTAATTCCATCTAGACTTAGCTTGACGCACTCGCTGTCATCTAGTCACAACTTGATGCACTTGACGCCAATACTGAATACTCGACTAAAAAGAATTAGTCTGACAGATCACTCGACGCACTCGACGCCAAGACTGATTCACTCAACGCACGCGACTCCAAGTCAGCAATTGACGAATTCGTCAAGAATACTCGACGAATTTGATCTCACTCAAGCTGATACTCACCGAATTTAACTTAACCTGACTTAACCCTTATCCGACGAATTCTACTCAGACTAACTCCTACATATACGATGAATTTTACTCAGTACAAAACTCATACGCGGAGAAAATAGGTCAGTCGGTCTTCTACACTACCGGGCAGATACTGACCTAGCCAATCCCTACACTACTCCTACTTTATACGAAGGAAAGAAGAAGAAAGAGTAAACACCAAGAACTTAGCAAGGGGAAGAATTCAACACTTGCCTCAAACCTCCTGAAATCCGGCCACACAAGCTCTTCTCCCCAAGGATTCGGCCGCAAGAACACCTTAGCTACACTTCCTAAAACTTTTTAGTGTAAACGAGGATCAAAACAGAATAACCTAATGCCCAAAAATCCAAGAAATGAGAAAACTCACCGTACACACATAGATCTCGGTGAGAGCTTTTTGAATCTACCCTCCGACGATGATTTCGAGCACCGGAACTCCAACAATCGACAACAAAAAGCTTTGTGATGTCCGCCGTTTTCTCCCCTCTGCGATCTAGTCTGACGGCTTGGGATGGAGACAATGAATAGGGTTTTGCTAAAACATACAATCTTATATATATATATATAAGATCCTACATATCTGGGATCCCACTTATGGTTCAGCTTGCTAATATTAGTGAGTTGAAATTTTCCTTGAATTTTTACATGATTATTTTTAGTACTTCATTTGAAAAAGTAAGATAATGAGATTCTAATCATAAATGGAAAATAATGGTCAAATCAAATTGGAAAATCGGGATATTTGGTGAACAAACATTTTTTAACCTAGATGAATTTCAAATAATTTATTTAGACCTAACAAACCACTTATTAGAGTAGATCATGTTCAAACGACCAACAACTCGAATCAACTCAGATTTCCACGAAATTCGCACCGAGGCTAAATATCGATGCTATAAATCCAACGACGAAGTAGAAATCAGAATCCGACAAACCAGACTTGGGTAAAAATTCCCCAAAGTCAAAACACCAACATCCCCCGAAAAGCTCCACCGAGTCCTCAAATAAACCTGGTTCGTAAGGGAAACTTCACAAACACACTGAAAAGTTGGTCGTACTAATCTCCCAAATCAGAACCTCGGATCCAGATGAGAAAAAATCATGCTCCAACAATGGTACTTGCTAACTACCTGTCAAAGTAATGCCCTGATGTTATAAATATGTCACTAAAGAAATTAAAATAAACATCGAAAAATCAGGGGCGTCAGCCACTCCCGTTAAAAGAAAGTTTCTTCATGAAACCTGATATACAACTTAATCTACTACATAAGGAAAATTACCAAAGGTTATCAAAGAGAAACACTTGCCAAAAGAAACTAGGAGAACAGATGAGGATGAGCCTCTCTCATAGCTAACTCCAACTCCCAAGTCAAGCTCTCCACGTCATGGTTTCACCACAAAACTTTGACAATGGGTATTGTCTTCCTTCACAACATCCAATCCTGAGTATCCAGAATGCAAACTGGCACTTCAACATAAGAAATATTAGGCTGTAATTGGGGCACCGAGCAAGGACATGCCGGTCACTAACACCAGGGAAATTTGTCGGCAAACCCAGCCTATAAGCTGACACTCAGATACGTTCAACAACCTGGAAAGATCCTACATATCTGGGATCCCACTTATGGTTCCTTCCAAATTTCTTAACACCAGACATTAGAGAAACCTTGAGAAAAACCATATCCCCAACTGCGAATACTAGATCAATCCTTCACCAATTAGCATTTTTCTTATAACGCTCCTTAGTTATACGAAGCTTCTCTCGAATATGCGTCACAGATGTACTCATCTCTTCCAAGGTTTTTGGACCCAACAACGGTATTTCACCAATTGTCCCAAAATAAGGAAGTTCTGCAACGCCTCCCATACAAAGCGTCAAAGGGGGCCATCTGCAAACTCTCTTGATAACTGTTGTTATAAGCAAATTCCATCAATCTAAGTTGTTCGTCTCATGCCCCTTCGTGGTCCAAGATGTTACATCTGATCATATCTTCAAAAATCTGATTAACTCTCTCTGTTTGACCTATGGTCTATAGATGATAAGCGGTTGAATATCTGAGTTCGGTACCCAACCCTTCCTATAAACTCTTCCAAAAATGAGACATAAACCTGGAATCTCGATCTGACACGATACTTACAGGTACTTTATGCAATCCAATGACCTCTTCCAAATACAACTCTATTATTTTCTTTATGGAGTAATTAACTTTGAATGGCACGAAGTGAACACACTTTGTCAATCTATCAACTATGACCCACACAGAATCATGTCCTCGAGGAGATATCGACAAACCGGTAATAAATTCCATAGAGATACTCTCCCACTTCCAACTTGGAATATCCAAAGGCGTCAGCTTGCCACCAAGCCTTCTATGATCTATCTTAACATGCTTGCAGGTAAAGCATTCTGACACAAACTTAGCTATATCGCTCTTTAATCCATACCACCAAATGATCTGCTTCAAATCTCTATACATCTTTATAGAACTAAGGTGGTAGGCAACACTAAAACCATGCTCCTTACTGCGCAACGTAGCTTGAATATCCTCAATGGTGGGGATACAATATCTGCTACAGTACTTCAAAGTACCCGCATCATTGATTGAAAAGTCCGATAATTACCCTTTCTCAGTTCTACTATAAAGGTGCTGCAAATCAGGATCATCCCTTTGATGTATCTTTATAAGCGTAATCCATGAAGGCTCTGACACTTCCAAGCTGCTCGGCAAGTCGCTACTCCCAACAGAAATGTTCATTAACAAAAACTCTTCCACCAAGGAATCCACAGAAAGTCAAAGATCTGCGCGGTCTTTCTACTCAAGGCATCGGCTACCACATTAGCTTTGCCTGGATTATAAAGGATCTCGACATCATAATCCACGTTATACTCTAACCATCTACTTTGGCGCAAATTCAATTCCTTCTAAGTGAATTCATACTTCAAGCTCTTATGGTCCGTATCTTGTACAACACACCATACAACAGATGTCTCCACAACTTCAAGGCATAAATCATTGCCGCAAACTCCAAATCATGAGTAGGGTAGTTCCTTTCATAAATCTTTAATTGCCTCGACACATATGTCATTACCTTTCCTTCTTGCATCAAGACACATTCAAGCCTAGCGTGCAATGCATATACATAAACAGCATACTACAATCCTTCGGTAGGCAAAGACAATACTAGAGTAGTGCATAGTCTCTTTTTCAATTCCTAAAAGGCTTCATCACACTTATCGCTCCACACAAACACTGCATTTTTCAGCGTGATCTTAGTCAGCGGTGTAGACAACATAGAAAATGCTTCCACAAATCTTCTATAATAGCCTGCCAACACTAGGAAACTTCTTATCTCTTTAGGTGTGGTAGGTATTTTCCTATCCATAATAGTAGCTATCTTTTTTGGGTCAACCGAAATTCCGTCCTTATTCACAACATGACCCAAAAAGGAAATCTGAGGAAGTCAAAAACTCACACTTGCTCAACTTCGCAAAGAACTTATGTTCTCTTAAAGCAAAAACATAAGTGTTGGGCATGCTCCTCAGCATTCTGGGAATTAACCAGAATATCATCAATAAAAACAACCACAAAACAATCCAAAAAATCTTTAAACACTCCATTTAACTTGTCCATGAAGGCAGAGGGTGCATTCAACAATCCAAAGGACATCACCAAGAACTCAAAATGTCCATGCTGGGAACGGAAAGCGGTCCGTGGAACATCCATCTTATGAATTCTCAACTGATAGTAGCCTGAACGAAGGTCAATCTTCGAAAACACTGTACTACCACACAACTGATCAAACAACTCATCTATTCATGACAAGGGATATCAGTTCTTGATAGTTATCTTATTCAATTCCCTATAATCGATGAACAACCTCATAGATCAATCCTTCTTCTTAACAAACAACAAGGGAGCACCGCAAGATGAAGAAGTTGGCGTAATGAATCCACACTACATCAACTCATACAGCTAGGTATGCCACTCTTTCAACTTATGCGGGGCCATATGGTACGGTGCCTTAGCAATAGGGCGAGTATTCGGCTCCATATCGATAATAAACTTCACATCTCTCTCAGGCAGAATACCAGGAAGACTAACTGGGAAAACATCAAGAAACTCTCGCACCACGAGAATATCTTCGAAATGCGACAAACTACCAACGGTTTCCAAAACATAAACCGGAATCTAAAAGTTTCCGAGCACATACCGCGGAAATAATCGGGGAATCCTGGTGCGGAAAATCATACACACTCATAGGGTGGTCGTTGTCCATCTTGAAATCTAAATTCTTAACCTTGCATTGGATAGTTGCATCATATCTAGACAACTAGTACATGCCCAAGATCACATCGAAGTTCTCCGGGTCTAACACTTTCGGATCAACAAAAGCTAGGAAATCACCTAAAAGGATTGGATAACTCTGGATACCTGGTCCGACACCACCGAGTCACCAGAAGGAAACTTAATACGAAAATAATCTCCAACTAGATCGAGAGTCAAATGATGACGCTCTAAGAAATTCCTAGCCACGAATGAGTGGGTAGCACCAGAATTGAAAAGAACGAGCGCCCAACGGTTCTTTACCTTAAAATTCCCTATAAAATCACATACGTAACTTGACGAACAAACATTGAAACTATAGCTAAAAGCTAAGAACTATATTAAAATCTAACTCGAGTTCACTTGGGTGGAAGTTTGCGCTTCTTCCAAAGTCACCACATTCAACTTGCCCTTCCCTTTATCCAAATGTTGCGGCGACGGCAAGGATTGAAGTGGAACTGGCTGCAGCGAGGGCTGAGTTCGCGGGCACCTTGACTTAAAATGCCCTTTCTGTCCACACTGAAATCAGACATTATCCATTCCCCAGCAATGGGCAGCATCATGCCACTTCTGCTTACACAAAGCACAAACCAGATCTTCTTTAGGAGGGATCTGAATTTCATGCACTTACTACTGCTTTTGAGCTCCCAACCTCTTGAAACACTTTTCGAACGGATGGCCTGACCGGCCACAGAAACTGCACACCACCTTGCTTCTTTCATCAAAGCAGGACCAGATTCCCAAGAGTTCTTACCATCATCTAACTTTCTCTTGTCCTTTCTCATTTGCATTCCTCGATTCTTGGCATTATTGATAGCTTTGACTTTAAGAGAAGCTTACACTGCCTCAGCATAATTCTCAGTTCCATAAGCACTAGCCAACTGCTGTATATCGCTCCTAAGACCACCCAGAAAATGATTTACTCTGCTAGCTTCAGAGGCTACCAAATCTGGGGAAAACTGACTCAACTTGCTGAACTCTACATCATACTCACTGACTGTGAGTTTCTCAATTTTAGATGCAAAAAGTTGTTCATCAAACGGTTTTGCTCGACCGATGACAGAAATTTCCTAAGTAGTAATTCATTAAATGATCCCCACGAGCATCCATCGGTGAGGTTCTCTTTCTCTCTTAGCCACCAGCTCTTCGCAAGACCCTTAAGCTAGTAAGTGGCGACCATCACTCTTTGGTCTGCAAAAATCCCTGAATACTTGAACATCTTCTCGATTGCGATAATCCAATCGTTTAATTCCATGAAGTTAGCTCTACCGTTATAGGTAGGAGTTCTTAATAGCTAAAAATGCGAAATGAAATTCATCTCTTATGGCAATAGAACTGTAGGCACCAAAGGATGAGGAGGAACAGGAACGGCTTGACCCATGTAGGGTCCTGCACTCTAGGCTGCTGCCCTAAAATGACAGTCAATGGTGCCTGGATCTGCGATTGCATCTCAACCATCTGCCTTGACAGAGCCTCATTGCTTTGTCACAGTCCTTCAATCACAGCGTCACTCTACGCACCAGACGACTCGCCCTCAGATTGGGGAGTCAACCACATCACAATACGCTTAGGAGGCATATTAATAATACAATGAATAACCAATCAAAACTAATCAACCGCTAGAACTACACAACTTAGTTCAGACCATACATATTTAGACACTTACTCATGCTGCTAACTTGCTCTGGGATATTCATTAATGATGTTATGCTTAAACTTAGGATGATATATCGTCATCCTATTGAATCATGCGCACAAACTATGCTTGCATGAATTCTCATTCTTTTTGTTTTAAATCCATGTGTGTACGTATATCATCATGTAGATCTTAGCTTGGCACGTGTGTTAATGCTATGTTATGTCATGCATGTTGTGTTATGCAATCTAATAAAATCCTTAATGCATGCTATGAGTGGCGTACACATGAAATATTATGCATCTCATGCTACATTATATTGCATGTAATGAAAAAGCAAAATCTAATGGGCATTCATGTGATAATTATTATGCATCACATACTACATAATAGTCACATGATGCTTCCTATGAGGATCCATATACCAACACTTATTATGCATCTCATACTACATAATATGCCTCGTATAATTCTTATTAAGCTTATGAGTGTAGTGTTCATACTTTGGCCAAGACGTACTGATGACACATCAGTGTGTGTATGAAATGGAACAAGACCACTAAAACTACACCTCTGATACCAACTGTCAGAACCCACATTTTCTCTACATTTAAACAATATATTAGTATAAGAGAAAACATGCATCGTGATGCCATGCAGTGTAGGGGATAACTACAGACGCTCATGCACGAACTTAAACCAAACACTTTATATGAAATTCTCAAGTTTGTTATGAAGAAACTGCAATTTGAATTAAGATTTGATGGTCGTATCCCTCGGCTCAGTGGATCAACTAGTCCATGGGTAAAAACATGAATATACGCTGCAGAAAATACTTTGTTTATATTAATTAACATCCTAAATGATCATAAACATCCAAATATGACAACTCATGATATGCATATCTCTAGATTTACTATGTGTGTAGGAAGAGCATTTTACATTGTTAAAATATAATGAGTTTGGATTTGAAATATGTTATGAATGATATAGGTATAATGATATTTTTAATACTTATAAATAGCTAACATGCAATCCTAACATAAACCTTCCCAGATAGCAAGTAAAACCAACAAATCATCAAGAAATTGACTTAACAGCTAACAAGTAACTTAACATTCTACAAAATCTCCAGTGGGCATCAACAACCTGACACGACCCCACCAAAAAAATCATGTATGTCTGAGCTAAAAACAAAACAACAAAACTACCTCACAATGGTGAGGAGAGGACAACTACAACAGCTGCAGAACACCAGTAACTACCAACCCTAGCCGCACAACTAGCTACTACTCTGAGCCCGAGACATTCAAAAGAAAAGAATACCTTAGCAAAAAATATATAAGTGATAATAAAAGATCATTATTAAATGAAAGCGAAGGATTTAAAGGGTTACCAACCCAAACAGGAATACCAGTCGAACCACAGCAAAAAAGCAATAATACAGTAATAAAGGAGTAAGTTATAAAGTTCAAGAGTAAGGGATTACACCAAGTGCAAAAAAAAGTCATGCTTCGATAACTTCTGCAAGAGTAAGAATAATAACATATGCCTTTACAATACGAAGAAAGAGACTGAACAGCTCTAAACACGTGAACCATTAACACCGATAAAAATGGTACTGAGTCGGTGGCTTCATTATCCAACACGAACTAACAGACCCAAATAACTCGAGAAGGCACTGCGGTGGTGGCCACATTGTTCAACACAACCCAACAGTCCAAACTTCTCAAAATGACACTGTGGTTGTGGCCACATTATCCAACACAATCCAATAGTCCATAAGCGAATACAAAACAAAACACACTAAGTGTAATGATTCATGAGCTGGCATTAAGTTGGTGGTCCTTTATCCACTGCCAACCATGAGCCACACCTAAACATCCATAAACACCGACAAACCCTAACCAAAACATAGGATCCCTCCAATGACGAAGAGGAAGAAAAATCCTGAAATTACCTAAGGCCAATACTCGACGAATTACCTCAATTCGGCGAGAAAATACTAAGTCTACACTAATTTGTCGAGTATACTCGACGAATACAGGAGACACTCGATGATTTCTACTTAGCGAAAATAGACTACCTTAGCGATACCCGACGAATCGGCTAACTTTACCTTGATACTCAACGAATCAGCGCAAATCACCAAGTCCACGGGAAATTCGTCGAGTATACTCGACAAATTTGAAGTTCACTTTTCAAGGCTAATGAACTTTAATTTATTGCCTATCATGTGTTTTGAACATCTTGAGTCCAAGCACCACATGTCTTCTTTGTCCTTGTCTTTCCAACACGCCTATAAAGAAGATGTGAGTAAAGATCTGGCGACCCAAGTAGTTTCTCCCATAGAATTGGTAGAAACCTTAGACACCTAGACTTGTTTAAAAGCACTTTGACCTTTCTACCTACAAGAATCTGTGGTGTGACCAAATCTATTACATTTGGCACAAGTAATAAAGGGAGATGAAACCCTTTTCAGTGTTTTTATGGACTCTTACTGGAAAATGAGGTAAGAACATGATAGTTATTAATATAATGATCATTAAATTTTGTCCTTTGGAAGTCTTCATATCACCGACGATAGCAGTTATCGTCGGGCGATAGCTTCAAAAAGAGTAACAAAGCTCAAACTTAGCAGATCCATGACACTAATTGCCTAATATCATATATAGTGATTTTTGGCCAATTCCAAATTTATTTGTTGCCACAGTTATGTCATGGATCCGGGCTTTCGAAGCAGTGTTATCATAAACTATCATGACACACCGGTTCACGAAGGTTTTCTTACTTTCTTTTATCTAAGAAAGAGAAGATTTTAGAGATCTTTCTAAATCCCCCTTTTCCTTAGTAAGAATTTCAATAGAGGAGTGAGACTTAGCAAGAGCTTCTTCCAAATCTTTTACCCTTGCAAAAGAATGATCACACTCTTAGCAAGTCATCATCTCTTTCCCTAACATTTTTACTTCATTTGATAACTTTCTATTTTCTTCTAATAAATGCTTATTTTCATATTTTAACAAATCAACTTCTTTTAAACTGTTATAAAAAATGCAAGTTTGTAAAAATTTTAAATATAATTCTTCATATCAAGGAGGAGTTACCTCAGTATCGCTTTAGACATTACATTTGCCATCAAATGCCATAATACTCTTTCTTATCAAGCACATGTTGGCCTCTTCCTCATTGCTTATATTCGATCAGCTAGAATCCTCAAATGAGGAATTATCCTGCATTTTTGGCTTTAATAACTTTTTATTTTCCATTTCTTATGCCTCTTTTCCTTCTGCTCTTTCAGATATTTTGGGCATTTGCTTCAAATATGTCCAACCTTTTTACAATGATAACATTCTTGTGGTGGATGCTCCTCAATAATGTCATCATCAACCTTTTCTTTTCTTTTCTTAAACACTGACACTTTCTTATTGAAGTATTTCTTAAAAGTATTTCTTCTCTCCGGGTTTCTCATAAATCTTCTAAACTTCTTCACAAACAGACCTCCTCATCTTCCTCGTCATCTTCAGCAGAATCACTCTCTTCATCTTTCTTTGATTTCCATGCCAACTGAAAGATAAGGGTTTTAATCACCTAGAGGAGGGGGGTGAATAAGTGCGTTATTGATTTTAGACTTTTTTCAATTTTCTTTGAGTCATGAACTACAGAAGATTAAATCGGCACAAACAAAACATCCACAACACAGACATCAAGACTTATAGTGGTTTTCCAATTACGAGTTCATCCACTTTCCCCTTCACCTATCTAGCAAAGAGCTAACTTAGGCCAAACTTCTCCAATCTTTCTCAGATCAATAGATCTTACAACTCAGGAACATCAGTGCCCTACCTCAGACCTTTAACACAAAGTCCTACCACTGAGATCATATAGCACAAGATCTTACACTCAGGCCAAGCACAACCCTACCTTAGATCACAATGATCCTACAACTCAGGCTAAACACATCCCTATCTCAGATAACAATGATCCTATAACACAGGCCAAACACAACCCTACCTCAGATCTCAATGATCCTACAACTCAGGACGAAATAGACCTAACTCAGATCACAATGATCCTACCACAGACTCAGATCCAATAAGGATCCTACAATTATAAGAGAGTTATAAATATTTTGACTCAATTGACAGAACTTGAGTCTCTAAATAGAAGCACCGAGAAGGCTTTTTATTCCTTGATCAACACTTGATTGTATTTGCTTGAAATAATTGAGGCCGGATCAAGAACGCTTCTTCCAAAAAGAAATGTTCTTCAGAATAAGTATTTCTAAAATGAATCTTGGAAGAAACATTTTTGGTTCTTACAGTGACTGAAGACTTGAAAGTAATTTGTAACTTGAGCACTAATGAATACTTGCACAAAAAACTTAGAATGTGTAGTTGTGCATATCTCTATGTATTACTCTGTGTATCTTTCTAAATTTTTCAAGTCCCCTTTTTATAGAAGTCTGGATCGGCATAAGGCTTGATGCTTGAAAAGGAATGTTCTAATAACTAGAAAATTTGTCAAAGGAAAGTTCTGATAATGGAAAGATTCAGCTTCATGCTTAAAAGGAAAAGTTCTAACGGCTAGAAAATTTACTGAAGGAAAGTTCTGATAATGGAAAGATTATGAAGACAATGAGAATAAATCCTTTCCTCTTGCAGCACCTTGATTACGACAACAAAGACCAAAATTTGAAGTAATTTAAACTGATTACGCAATCAACAGCTTAATCACCGGAAAGAGCCATTAGACCAAGCTTCAGGCCGGTAAAAATTCTCTAAGTAAAACATTCCTGTATGCAGTTGAAAAAGTCCTTTATCTCAAATAGAAGTTATGTACCTGACATGCTATACTTCAGGAACCTAACTGAAAGCATCCAATACTTAAGATTTTAACTCTGCATAAATCCTTCAATCGCCATAAAGTTGATGTTGTCGAAAAAATGTATAACTATGCAATCGATGTAGTTGACAAAATTCATAGTCTTCCAGCCAATGCAGTCGATAAAATATCTAGTCTTGTAACAGATACAGTCGATAAATGACTTAGCTTGTAATTGATGCAGTTGACAAAATACTTAACTTCTAGCCTATATAGTTGACATTTGACTCAGATTATTTTTGAGCTTTTGTCTTTGAAATCTTTTAACTCCTGTAACTTTCTTTATGATAATGGCCTGTCTAATATAGGATTAGATCTTAGGTCAACAAAAGTTTTGTACCTTGAGGGATTACAAGGTAAAAACCATGTTTGAGTGACCCAAAGCCTAACACCAAATTAGCCAAGCACTCCTATTAATCCTGTCAGAACAAAACTAACACACCCATCAAATACAAGATGTTTATTGACATCTCGAGACATTCTTCAAATAAGGAATCTTGTGGACAATATTCCTAACAATCTCCTGCTATTTGAAGAAGTCAGAACCTCATATGATAATAAGCATAAAGACATAATAATTAAGTAAGAATACATAAGATCAAAACATTCTAGATTATATAAAATGAACAAAAATGTTAGAGTTTGACATTAAGATAAATAACATGTAAATTCCAAAACAAATACAGTTCAGCCATGTAGTCTTTTAACACCCAACAGTCTTTGTTAAAATTTTCTCAAGGTGGTCAGCAAGATAGCTCAAACTCCAAATTAATATCTTCGGCACTACCCAGTTCACACTTTGATCTAGCGGAAAAAACAGGGAGCAAGCTCAACACACCAAGCACATGGAAGAACAAGCAGATCTTGTATTCATTAAACTTTCTTTACAAGGCTAGGTATACGTAGCGAGACATGATTTCGCTAGTACAAACAGCTCTAACAGAAAGCACAAAAAACAAGCCGGGCGGACAGCTCTGGAAACCGCCGAGACCGCCGAAGTCGCCAAGTCCGCCGAACCCTCCCGAGCTGCCGCAACACTCCGAATAGACACGGAGTCTTCCGAAGCCGCGAGGCCGCGCGGGCACACCGTTATTCGCCTATTGCTGATGAACTGAAGAACAGACCGCCTACCCGCCTGCGCCTGGCGGACAGGTTATTGGAACTTGCAAACGTTGAAGCAGAGAACTGACAAGCCGCCAAGCGACCTGCTGAAACCGCAGAGACCGCACACTTCCAAGCACTGACCGAAGTCAAATCCAAACTCCTGGCTCCTTGAAGTTACCCGCGCGACCTGCACACAGCAAACTGTCAGCTCTACTCAACCCGCGCGGACAGAAAACGAGACCGCAGCAATTTGCCCAAGCCCCACTTAATGTTCCCTCAGTTACTGTATACGTGCCGGGGGGTCCTATTTATAGGCGAGGTGAGGAGTGTGGTCACCGCCCTAGTGTATAGAGACACCGCCCCAGCTCATGCGCTAACAACACCCGTCCGCCGAGTCCGCAAGGACTTAGCCGGATTCCAAGGATCAACCCGCCAGGAGCAAGGCACCTTTGGGCGGACCCTCAACAGTCCTCCCAGGCTATGCGGACAAGGCACCAGCCCGCAAAGCCTCCAAACACTGCAGGACAGCATCCCCCTTCAGTGACTGTCCGCACAACAAGAGGCAGTCCGCATACCACAACAACGCCTTCATCTGCCACAAGCCCACGACCAAAGGCAGTCCGCCCGGTCAACAGCGGGCTTGGCGGATACTGCGGACACACTGGTCTTGGCACAGAGTGAGACCAAGTCCAGAACCACCAAGGGGCCTAGCGCAAGCCCGGCGGACATAGCTCCGTCCGCCAAACAATCAAGCAACACAGACCGCCAAAACTCTGCTAAGGAGAAGCAGTCCGCAAGCTACTCGCACACCTGCCCAAGGCAACAGCCATCTACCGGACTCCACACCAGTCCGCCATAGCAACAGTAGTGCTGTTCTACCAGAGCTCGGCAAGGCCACAACCAAACTCTAAGGCCAGTCCGCAACAGCGAACACCGCGGACACGCCAGTCCGCAAGCCTCCCGCGGATAGCACCCAATCCGCCGGTTAACACAAGCTTGCAACAGCCAGCTTCCACTAGACCTACCACCAGGCTGCATAACAGCAGTCCGCCCAGTCCGCCCAGTCCGCCAGATGTATCCGCACAGGCCGCCCGGCCTGTCCTATCAACCACTTCCACTTCACAAAATTCAACACTCCCCCTTGAAGTGAGAAGTGGTGATCAAGCCCAGCAAGCTGCGCAACCGCTCAAAAGGCCCCTTCGACAGTGGCTTCGTGAAGATGTCAGCAAGATTGTCTTCACTCCGAACATGCCCGACCAGCAGAGATCCCTCCAACACCTTCTCTCTTATGAAGTGATGATCGATCTCTATATGCTTGGTTCTAACGTGACACACTGGATTGTTAACCAGCTTGAGAGCACTCTCATTGTCACCCCAGAGTAAAGTTGGCCCTTGCACTTCTTCATGCACATCCTCTATACGCCTTCTCAACCAGATGGCTTCCCGAGCAGCCAAGGCCGAAGCCTTATACTCTACCTCCGTAGTTGAGACGGACACCGAGTCCTGCTTCTTGCTACACCACGAGATGCTAGCTGAACCGCAAGTGAACACATAACCTGAAGTTGACCTCTGATCATCCGAATCACCGCCATAGTCAGCATCCGTGTACCCAAGCAAGGCAAAGTCTGAGTCCCTTTTATAGAGGAGTCCCATGTCAGAAGTTGTCTTGACATACTTCAAAATACTCTTTACCGCCACTAGATGAGACTTCCTTGGTTCAGTCATAAACCGACTTACTCGGCCAACAGCGTAAGAAATGTCTGGCCTTGTAATTGTCAGGTAGATCAAGCTCCCAACCAAGAGCTCTAAACACCAAGGGGTCAGGAAGAATCCTTCCCTAATCTCGTCGAAGCTTCAGCCCATGTTCTAGTGGAGTAGAGCAACTCTTTCCTTCGCCCATGACGAACCGCTTCACAATGCGATCTGCATAACCTCTTTGGCAAATGAGTATACCGCTCTTCTTCCTCTCCACTTCAAGACCGAGAAAGTGATGAAGCTCTCCCAAGTCCTTCATCTCGAAGCTTATAGCAAGCTCAATCCTGAGCCTTGCTACTTCCTCCTCCGAATTTCCTGTGATGATCATATCATCCACATACAGTAGGACCAAGACTTGAAGCTCCCCCTTCTTCTTGATGAACAAGCTGGAATCTGAGTTGGAAGCAAGATAACCGCAGAACTGCAAGTACTCTGCTATCTTTCCATACCAAGCTCTAGGAGCTTGCTTCAACCCATAGAGAGCCTTCCTGAGCTTGCAGACATAGCCCGGATGATCTTCAGAGATAAATCCAAGTGGCTGATCCATGAAGATGTCCTTATCAATTTCTCCGTAAAGAAAAGCATTATCCACATCAAGCTGCCACATCCTCCATCCCTTGCTTGCAGCCAAGGCGATCACCACTCTAACTAAAGTCATCTTTGCAACCGGACTAAACATCTCCTCATAGTCTTCTCCATACTGTTGTGAGAATCCTCGAGTGACCAGGCGAGCTTTGTATCTATCAATGCTCCCATCAGCCTTCTTCTTCAACTTGAACACCCACTTGCAAGTCACTGGAGTAATGCCATCAACCTTGGGCACAAGATCCTAGGTTTCATTCTTCTTGAGAGCAGCAATCTCTTCCTTCATGGCATCTTCCCACTCCTTGACTCCAGTGGACTCTTTGAAGCTTACAGACTCTCGCTCATCCAGAGGACCCGAAAAGAAGCAGGAGACAAAGCTCACTGCATTCCCATCACAGTAACGAGTCGGTGGCTTAATAACCCTCTTCGATCTCCGAAGGGTCAGGCTCCTTGCTTGCTGCTTCCGTTGCTTCTTCGGGCTCAACTCCTACTTGGGGCAAGCATTGAGCAGTGCTCCCCCTGCTTCCTGAGCCAGAAGACTCAGCCTCGGAGTTAGAAGCAACAGGAGCTGCTGGTGAAACAGCAAGCTCCTCTTCCAGGCCTTCAGCAGCCACCAAGGGTTCATCATCAACCTTGCTATCAGACAGCTCAACTGAGCCTCCTCCATACGATGTCAGTTCATCAAAGACAATGTCTCTTGACACAACAAACTTCTTCGTCGTTGGGTCCATGCATTTCCATCCTTTCTTCCGCTCATCGTAGCCAACAAAGATAAGCTTCCTTGTCTTTGCATCCTGCTTAGTCCGTGAAGCATCCGGGACATGCACATAGCAAGTTGAACCGAACACCCGAAGGTGTCCCACACTTGGCTTCTCCTTCAGCAACAACTCAATAGGATTCTTCATGTTGATCAGGGATGAGCGGCATCCTGTTGATGACATAAGAAGCACAAGACATCCCCTCCGCCCAAAAATACCTTGGGATGTCTTTCACATGAAGCCAGCATTTGCAAGTCTCCGTCAAATGACGGATCTGCCGCTCCGCTACTCCATTTTGTTGTGGAGTGTGAGCACAAGTGAGCTCTCGTTGGATCCCGTGCTTCCTGCAGAAGTTAGAAAACTCGGAGGAAACAAACTCACCCCCGTTATTTGTTCTAAGCTTTCTTGATCTGCAAGCCAAACCGGCCTTCCACCAACTCCTTGAACTCCACAAACAAACGGAAGGATTCTGACTTCTCCTTCAAGAAATAAACCCAAGTATACCTTGAGTAGTCATCAATCAGGACAAGCATATATCTGCTTCCACCAAGGATGGCCGTGACAGTTGGTCCCTTCAAGTCGCCATGAATGCACTCCAATGGTAGCTTGATCCTTGTTTGTGATTTATCAAACGGAAGGCGATGTGCCTTACCGTATTGACACCCCACGCAAATATGCCCGTCACCAAAGGAGGATAACTTAGGCAGACCTCTCACCAAACTTCTACTAGCCATAGCCTTCAGCTTGTCCATGCCTACATGCCCCAGCCTCTCATGCCAGATAGCAGCGCTATCGTTGGCTCTCATATGATCAACATAAGCATTAGTAGCAAGAACAAATAAGTTCTTGACCCTCCTCCCTATATGAGCAACATCAGCCTTAATTGCTGATACGTTGCGAAGGAACCTCACGTCTGTTGGCCCAAACAGAACGTGATAACCAGCATCTACTGCATTGGTCACCGAGAAGAGGTTCTTATTCATGCCCGGCACGTGATACACACTCCTTAATGTGAGTGGCCCTTGATCACTACCCATAGACACGACCCCCTCTTTCTCTACTGCATAAACAGTATTATCAGTAGTGATAATAGCTTTATTACCTGAGTATGCTTGCATGGAGGAGAACTTCGATTTGTCTCCGGTGAGGTGATGACCACACCCGGAGTCCACGATCCACTCGTCGTTGAAGTCCTCAGCAGACAAGGCATGGACACAAGTGCCCGTCATGAAAGCTCCGCCCCATTCTGCTTCCTCACTCCTAGAGCAAGCTTCCTCCTTTCCTGCAGCATGCCCAGGCTGCAGCTTGACCTTGCAATCCCGCTTGAAGTGCCCTCGCTGATGACACCGGTAGCACTTCAAGTTCTTCTTCTAGTCCTTTGGAGCATTGCTCCTCTCCGGCTGATAAGAAGTTGAAGGCTCTTTCTCACCAGCGACCAGCTTCTTCTTCTTCCCTTCCCATCCTTTCTTCTTCTTGCCTGAGAAGAGAGCTTCACTGCCTTCCTGATTGAGATTAACTCCAGCCAGCTGCCTTGCCAAGCTCTCCTCTGATGACAGCAGGTTCTCAAGCTCCAGCAGAGATGGCTGAGTAGCCCAACCTTGAACAGATGTCACAAAGGCAACATACTCCTTCCTCAAGCCGCGGATTATGTGCCTTTTCATCTTAGCCTCAGAGATAGGCTCATCAGAATCAAGTGCTGACAGCTCAGCACACAAGCTCTTCATCTTCAGAAAGAATTTAGAGATGGAAAGGTCTCCTTGAGTTGTCCTGGCCAACTCATTCTCCAGGAACTGAAGTCGCGCCACATTCTTCCTATTGAACAACTCATCAATGGTTGTCCAAATATCAGCAGCCGACTCACATCCAATGATGTGATCAAACAGTTCTGGTGACACGACCCTCTTGAGAATAAACTCCGCTTTTGCATTTGTTTTTTCTCCAGAGCCTCACCTGCTCAGCAGTATCAAACGCAGTCGTAACTTCCTGTCTGTCGTCACCACCGACGACCTC
Source organism: Platanthera guangdongensis (assembly GCA_039583875.1). Taxonomy (NCBI): domain Eukaryota; kingdom Viridiplantae; phylum Streptophyta; class Magnoliopsida; order Asparagales; family Orchidaceae; genus Platanthera; species Platanthera guangdongensis. The sequence continues at coordinate 176,874,471 of CM077152.1, read as the reverse complement.
CTATAGCTCCTCGCCAAGAAGATAACTCTTCATGCATGACTTCCACTTCTTGAAGTTAGTCGGCGTTAAGAGTTCAATGCCAAGACCTCTTGCATAACTCCCTTCCATTGCAACAACTGCTTGGAAAAGCCTTCAGAAGCTCAAAGCAAAAACACAGGTTGATCACCACTCAAACACAGAGCAACAACACTGGTTGAACACTGCTCAAGCAACTGAACCTCCCTCTGATACCATGTTAAAATTTTCTCAAGGTGGTCAGCAAGATAGCCCAAACTCCAAATTAATATCTTCGGCACTATCCAGTTCACACTTTGATCTAGCGGAAAAAACAGGGAGCAAGCTCAACACACCAAGCACATGGAAGAATAAGCAAATCTTATATTCAATAAACTTCTTTACAAGGCAAGGTATACGTAGCGAGACATGATTTCGCTAGTACAAACAGCTGTAACAGAAAGCACAAAAAATAAGCCGGGCGGACAGCTCTGGAAACCACCGAGACCACCAAAGTCGCCAAGTCCGCCGAACCCGCCCGAGCTGCTGCAACACGCCGAACAGACACGGAGTCCGCCGAAGCCGCGAGGCCGCGCGGACACACCGTTATTCGCCTACTGATGATGAACTGAAGAACAGACCGCCTACCCGCCTACGCCTGGCGGACAGGTTATTGGAACTTGCAAACTTTGAAGCAGAGAACTGACAAGCCGCCGAGCGACCTGCTGAAACCGCAGAGACCGCACACTTCCAAGCACTGACCGAAGTCAAAGCCAAACTCCTGGCTCCTTGAAGTTACTCGCGCGACCTGCACACAGCAAACTGTTAGCTCTACTCAACCCGCGCGGACAGAAAACGCAGACCGCAGCAATTTGCCCAAGCCCCACTTACTGTTCCCTCGGTTACTGTATACGTATCGGGGGGTCCTTATTATAGGCGAGGTGAGGAGTGTGGTCACCGCCCTAGTGGATAGAGACACTGCCCCAGCTCGCGCGCTAACAACACCCGTCCGCCGAGTCCGCAAGGACTTAGCCGGATTCCAAGGATCAACCCGCCAGGAGCAAGGCACCTTTGGGTGGACCCTCAACAGTCCGCCCAGGCTATGCGGACAAGGCACCAGCCCGCAAAGCCTCCAAACACTGCAGGACAGCATCCCCCTTCAGTGACTGTCCGCACAACAAGAGGCAGTCCGCATACCACAGCAACGCCTCCATCTGCCACAAGCCCACGACCAAAGGCAGTCCGCCCGGTAACCAGCGGGCTTGGCGGATACTGCGGACACACTGGTCTTGGCACAAAGTGAGACCAAGTCCAGAACCACCAAGGGGCCTAGCGCGAGCCCGGCGGATAGCTCCGTCCGCCAAACAATCAAGCAACACAGACCGCCAAAACTACGCCAAGGAGAAGCAGTCCGCAAGCTACTTGCACACCTGCCCAAAGCAACAACCATCTGCCGGACTCCACACCAGTCTGCCACAGCAACAGTAGTGCTGTTCTACCAGAGCTCAGCAAGGCCACAACCAAACTCTAAGGCCAGTCCGCAACAGCGAACACCGCGGACATGCAAGTCCGCAAGCCTCCCGCGGATAGCACCCAATCCTCCGGTTAACACAAGCTTGCAACAGCCAACTTCCACTAGACCTACCACCAGGCCGCATAACAACAGTCCGCCCAGTCCGCCAGATGTATCCGCACAAGCCGTCCGGCCTGTCCCATCAACCACTTCCACTTCACAAAATTCAACAGTCTTCCCCATCAACTTTTCTCTTGTCTTTGTAAGTATCCCAGAGGCTTGGGAATATATTTAGGAGGAGGAGGTCCATTTGGGTGATTCCTTCTATAAATCCTTCTCCTTATCTCATGCTTTTCATGTTTGTCCCTTTCAACTGAATTGTAGTACCTTGAAGTGTTGATGCCTAATTTTCCAAAGTTCTCCCATGTGTATAGGATGATGTCTTTAATTATGGGGCTCCATTCTTTATAAGCAGGCTTGTTCTGAATTTCAGTCCTCCTTCTCTGTCTAGCCATCATAATCTCTTCTTGATTTTGAACAGTCTTTATTTTTTGAGATGTACATGCCTCTCCAAAATCAACTGTAGAAGAATAATCATAGTCAGCCCATGCTTCTTCATAACGCTATGGGGAATAACCATAAGCATGCTCTGGCTACTTTGGCTGTGGTGAGTACTATCCTAGTAGAGCTTCTCTTGCGCTATTTGAGATCCAAATGGCTTGTTGGGATAACTGATGTATTATTGTCCTCTCCCCCCTTTTTAATTTCTTCAAATGTATGTTTGTAGATGGCTTCTTAAGAATCATCTATCTTCTGTTACAGCTTGTTTACTTCTTTAACCAAGGTATCCTTGGTTTGGAGAACGTGACCATCTAGCAATTGACTGTAGAAGTCAATTCTGTCCAACACATTCATTCTATGTTCTGCCATATTATGAGTAGTTGCTTGGAAGGCTTGGTGAAGGTTTTCTCTAGTGGCGTCTTGAGTGTTTGTTATAGCCTGTAAGCCCTGGCGAGTCATATCAATTTGCATTACAGTGAAGTCTATAGCAGCAGCAGCCTTCTTGAAGAAATGCAATGATTATGCATTTAAATGCTGCATTTCTTCTTGTACTGTTGTGATCTTCTCATTCAGTTCAATCCTCAGCCTTTTACTGATGTCTGCATAAAATCTTCAATCATTCTTCTCTGACAATCTGGCATGACTTGCAGTAGTGCCATAAAAGTACTAGAAGGTTCTTCTGAGGTTGGAGGTAATGAAACCTTAGGCTTTTCTCTAGGAAGCACCGGTACGGGTACGGGTACCGGGTACGATACGTATCCGGTACGGCGGTACGACAAATTTTAAAAAACAAGGATACGGGTACGGTAGGATACGCTGTATTAAATATAATAATTATATATTTATATATCACAAATGCAGATTAATCTGGACTGATTCAGTCCAGGAAATCTGGACTGATCAGTCCATGAACTCCTAAGGCCCTCATCCTGGACTGAAATGTCCAGGACTGAATCCTGGACTGAAATGTCCAGGATTCAGTCCAGAAACCTGGACATTCCAGTCCAGGATCCTGGACTGGAATGTCCAGGTTTCTGGACTGAATCCTGGACATTTGTCCAGGTTTCTGGACTGAATCCTGGACATTTCAGTCCAGGATTCAGTCCTGGACATTTCAGTCCAGGATGAGGGCCTTAGGGGTGTCCAGGATTCAGTCCAGAAACCTGGACATTCCAGTCCAGGTTTCTGGACTGAATCCTGGACATTTCAGTCCAGGATGAGGGCCTTAGGGGTGAAGAAGAAGAAGAAGAAGAAGAAGAAGAATCGCGGGAGATGGGAGCTGCGAATCGCGGGAGACGGGAGCTGCTGCAACGCGCGGGAGACGGGAGCTGCGAATCGCAGGAGACGGGAGCTTCTGCGACGTGGGAGACGGGATAATAAACAGCGAATCGCGTCGTTCGGTACGCGTATCCGTACCGGAAACGTACCCGGTACGGGTACGGCTCTATTTTTGGCGTATCCGTGCTTCGTAGGCTTTTCTGTATTTGCTCTCTAGGAAAGGCCTGTATGAGGCTCATAGTCCTTAGAAAGGTAATCTGGAGCTGACTCCTGAGAGATTACCTTATCATTATTTATCTCTTCCAGCACACTTTTCTCTTTCCACATGGCTATCTCTTTACTTATAAAGATAAACTCTTAAGCTTCTTCCTGAATAGGAGTGAGTTTAGGTGTGAACTCTACCAGTCTTCTGATGACCTGGTCAACTCCTTCCAGATCTAAACCACTTTGAGCAGAGTCTTAATGGATTGACTCCCCCTCATTCTCTCGAGTGGCATTCCTGTCATCCTCGTCCAGTACCTCAGTCTCTTGGGCAGAGTCTTCCTAGACCAACTCCCCCTTAACTGTTACTATACCTAAGATGGCAAGGTTATGGTGACCTCCTCCTTCCAAAATTTCTATAAGAAGGGTAGACAATTCTTCTTGAACTTCTCCCAGAACCAGCACTCCTTTCTTCGGTCTCCTCTTCTTGTCAACCTTCTTTCTCCGAGGACTTGCAGTTGTTCTCTCCTTCTTCTCATCTCTAAATTGCTTAAAACTTTCTCCTCCTTTCTCAGATTTATGGAATGACTTTTCCCCCCTCTCAATTGTCTTGTAATGTATTTTCTTTAGATAGTGGAGAGGTGCCTTTCGTGATTCATTCAGCTTTTCACATAGGCACTTGGAGAGGTACGGAGAGATAATCCTCCCCATATTGGGGGCATTTGAGCATCCTCTCAACTCTTTGAGAATGAGTTGGCTCCAATCTATCTTTTTGGTGAGGATTGTTGAAATTTGTGAAGTGAAAGTGGGTGAATGGAGCACTTGGACCTATCCGCGCGGACTACGCGGACAGGGTTGGCGGGCTGCTAAGTCGGCAGGGATGTTGCAGACGGTTTGCTCTGTAGCGGCCTGGGCGGTCTGTTCGCGCGGACTACGCGGACAGCAGCGGCGTTTAGCCAGGCCGGCTAGTGCTCAGAAGGCAGTTGGTTCACAGGAAGTAACCGTGCGGATAGATTTTCTAGCCGCGGAGTCCGGCATGAAGCGGACTGAATAACTGGAGCTAGGCAGACGGGTTTGGCAGTTGCCTTGGTCTTGCTCTGGTGCAGCGGGAAGTGAAAGCCGCGGAGACCGCCGGTCAGTGCAGACAAGTTCTGGAGGTCGCCCGGTTTGGCGGGCTAGATCCAGTGTCCGCCAGTAAGTGCGGACTGGCCCTTGTGGCCAGTGGACTGGACTTGGTGGGTTCTGAACCAAGTCCAGGTTGGATCAGTCTGGGGAGATCGCGCAGTGGAGCGCGGACTGCTTCTCAGTCCGCCCAGCTCGGCAGAAGTGCATGTGCCTTGGTTGCGAGTTTGGGGATGAGCGGACTGGAGATTGTGTCCGCAACTGTGTGTGGACTGGAGCGAGAGTCCGCTGAGTCCGGTTAAGCCTTGTGATGAGGCTATGGACTCAGGAATGCGGACTGATGAAGTCTGCAGGGAAGCGGACTGGAGAAGTTTGCGGTATATGCGGAATGGAGTTTGCTGTGCAAGCAGACTAGTGCTGGTGTCCGCTGAGTCCGGAAGGTGTCTTGGTAACAAGGCTATGGACTCGGCTTGCGGACTGGAGAAGTCTGCGGGATTAGCGGACTGAAGTAGTCTGCTAGGTATGCGGACTTGGTTGTCTGCAGGGATATGCAGGCTAGAGTTGTCCGCAGTATGTGCGGACTGGATCGGCCTGTCCGCTGAGTCCGGCAGTGCCTTGGAGATGAGGCAATGGACTCGAGATGAGCGGACTGAAGCCGGGTGTCCACTGAGTCCGGCAGGTGCCTGGTGGTGAGGCTGCGGGCTCGGGTTATGCGGGCTGGTGTTGTGTCTGCGGATTAGTGGACTGTTGTAGCGGAGTCCGGCTGTGGTGGTCCTGGCTTGGCCCTTGGCGACCAGGCAGACTGGTGTTGTTGTCCGGCCTTGGTGATGTCTTGGCGGCTTGGCCTTTGGCGACAAGGCGGACTGGAGATTGGAGTCCGGCCTTGGAGAAGCTAGGCGGGCTGGCTATCTGCACAGGAGCGGCGAACTAGTGTGTGTATCCGCGGGCTTGCGGATACACTTGTTCTTGCTGCGGGATGTGGAGGTGATCCTATCGGCTAGGGCGGTGACCACACTCATCTTCGTGCCTATAAATAGGACCCATGTCACATCAGGAAATAAGATAGACCAGAGAGAGAACCGAAGTAAGTGAACAGTAATTTGAGCTCGCGTAAGTTGCTGCGGACTGGACTTTGGTGTCCGCGCGGTTTGATCGATTTGACCGGGTGTGCTGTGCAGGTTGTGCGGATAGCGCTGGAAAGCCAGGACTTGGCTCTGATTGCGGTCAAGGACAGTGCGGACTCTGCGGTTAAGCAACAAGCGGAAAACAGCAGGTCGCGGATAGCGACCAGACGGGCTTCTCTTTCGGCAACTTGGTTCGGGGTTCAAGAAATCGCCTGCTTCAGGCAGATTGTTCCATTCGGTATCGCAGTGTGTGCGGTCTGGCGGCTAGGAGACCTCGCGTCAGGAGGCCTGCAGATCGGCGGTGAAGAGCTAAGCATTGGAGAAGGGGTAGTCCGCGCGGCTTGGGTTGCGGTCTGGCGACCTAGGCGGACTGAGCGGACTCCACAGTAGTAGACCGGCGACTTGTAGTTGAGTCGGCGCGGCTTGTTGCTCTTGTCTTGTTTTTTGTAGTCTCGGCTTTACCTTGGGTGTGGGTTGGTGAAGCATGTCTCGCCATGTATGTCTCGCTGTGTAAAGAAGTTGGTTGTTAATCAATAAAGACATTTGCTTGATGTGTGTGTTACTGGTTGTTACTGCTTTGTTGAGATAACCCCTGCTTTCTCCAAGATCTGGGAAAACGTTCAACATTATAAGTGGACGTGTCCTCCGGTTTGTTGAGTTTCAACATGGTATCCGAGGAGGTGTCTGCGGGTTTGTTGAATTTTAACATGGTATCAGAGGAGGTTGGAGTGGTCAAGCAGTGATCAACAGAAGTAGTTGCTCTTGTAAAGAGGAAACCAGTGGTAGAACCATGGCAGTGGAGGATGCAAATGGTCTTGGTATTGATCTCCTTATAATGACGAACTTTGATAGGTGGAAGTCTTGTATGGAGAGCTTTCTTCTTGGCGAGGACCTTTGGGAGGTTGTATGCGGAGCAGAAAGACAAGAGGCTACTGCTGGCAATGCTGAAGCGATGAGAGCTTGGAAGGAGACAAATGCGAAAGCGGAGTCTATTCTCAAGCAGGTGATCTCATCGGAGCTCTTGGACCACATCAGTGGATGTCGGTCAGCTGCGGAGGTCTGGACTTCCCTTGATGGGTTGTTCAGGAAAGAGGTGAAGGTTGCTGCAGAGGATGGTCCTTCTACTTCATATCAGCAAGAGAGGAATGGTTCTCCTAGGCATGATGGGAAGAGGACGGAAGTACCAAGGTGCTATAAATGCAAGCAGCATGATCATCTCAGGAAAGAGTGCAAGGTTACCTTGCTCTCGGCGAACGTCGCTCAAGTAGGGAGGAAGGAGGAGAACTTTGTTGGGTCTTCAACAAGTTTTGGTTCTGATCGGATGAATGTCAGTGATAGTGCAGCTATCTGGCATGAAAGACTGGGTCATGTAGGGATGGACAAGCTGAAAGCAATGACGGAAAGAAGACTCGCAAGAGGGTTGCCTAGATTGTCATCCTATGGCGATGGTCAGGGGTGTGCGGGATGTCAGTAAAGTGAAGCGTATCGCTCTTTTTTTGATAAGGCACAAACCAGATGTAAAGCACCTTTGGAGGTTTCCATTGTGCTCTGGTTGGACCAACCGTCACTGCTAGTCTTGGAGGCAGCAGGTTCATGTTGATATTGGTTCATGGCTATTCAAGGTATACTTGGGTATACTTTATGAAGAAGAAGTCCAACATGATGCGCTTGTTTGTGGAGTTCAAGAAGCTTGTGGAAGGCCAGTTTGGCCTGAGGATCAAGATGTTGAGGACAAGCATCGGTGGTGAGTTTGGCTCAACCGAGTTCTCAAACTTTTGCAGGAAGCAAGGGATCCGAAAGGAGCTTTCTTGTGGATATACTTCACAGCAAGGCGGTATTGCAGCTCGGATGATCCGTTGGTTAACGGAGACCTGCAAGAGTTGGCTTCAGAGTAAAGGCGTTCCTAAGGCTCTTTGGGTGGAAGGGATGGCCTGTGCTGCTCATGTCATCAATCGGATGCCTCTTAGTCTGATCTATGTGAAGACTCCTTATGAGCTGATGTTCGGAGTGAAGTCCTCAGTGAAGCACCTACGGGTGTTTGGATCTACCTGCTACATACACTATCCAGGAGCTCTCAAGACAAAGCTTGCCTTTGTTGGGTATGATGAGCAGAGGAGAAGATGGAGGTGTATGGATCCTGCGACGAAGAAACTCATAGTGTCAAGAGACATTATCTTCGATGAGTTGACGCCGTATTGGGGTAGCTCTCATGTGGAGCTAGAGATGAGCAGGTCAGATGGTGGGCTGAAGGAGGCTGCTGCTAAGCAGATAGAGTTGCCTGAGTCACCAGGAGCTCCAGGTTGTTCTAGCTCCGGGGCAAAGGCGTCAGTGTCAGGAAGTAGGGGGAGCAATGCTCCAGGTACTTCTGGCTCGAAGGCGGAAGCTTCCGGTTCAGGAAGCAGGGGGAGCGATGTTCCAGGTAGTTCTTGTTCAAGAGGGGAGTCTTCTGGTTCATGTAACAGGGGGAGCGTTGCTCCAGGTTCTCTTGGTTCCAGTGAGGAGGCGTCTTGTTTAGGAAGCAAGGGGAGAATTCTTTCGGGTTTGCCCAGGAACGGAGCTGGTTCAGGAGCAGCGGAGGTGGTTAGCCGTGATCCGGTTCTTCGGAGATCGAAGAGGATCAGTAAGCCACCAGCTTGATATAGTGAAGGGAACATGGCGGGCTTGATTCCATGTTTCTTTGCTAGCCCTCAGGTCGAGCAAGGTTCTTCTGGCTGTGATGACCCCACTAGAATCAAGGAGGTGGTTGACACCAAGGCTGAAGAGGTGACTTCTCTCAGAGGTAACGAGGCTTGGGCTTTTCTGCCCAAGGTAGTTGGTGATACTCCTGTGATGCATGAGTGGAGGTTGAAGCTGAAGAAGGCAGAGGGAAGCATGGCTCCTTTCTGGAGATGCTGGAGGGCTCCCTCATGGTCCATGATATGCGGGGCGAGACTATGTCTTTGACTTTTCTTCGTAGATGCTATCGGAGGGATCAAGTGCAAGGTTACGGGAGCTGCTGGAGTTATTCACCACTTCTCACTTCAAGGGGAGTGTTGAAATTTGTGAAGTGAAAGTGGGTGAATGGAGCACTTGGACCTATCCGCGTGGACTACGCGGACAGGGTTGGCGGACTGCTAAGTCGGCAGGGATGTTGTAGATGGTTTGCTCTGTAGCGGCCTGGGCGGTCTGTTCGCGCGGACTACGCAGACAGCAGCGGCGGTTAGCCAGGCCGGCTAGTGCTCAGAAGGCAGTTGGTTCCCAGGAAGTAACCGGCGGATAGATTTTCTAGCCGCGGAGTCCGGCATGAAGCGGACTGAAGAACTGGAGCTAGGCAGACTGGTTTGGCAGTTGCCTTGGTCTTGCTCTGGTGCAGCGGGAAGTGAAAGCCGCGGAGACCGCCGGTCAGTGCGGACAGGTTCTGGAGGTCGCCCGGTTTGGCGGGCTAGATCCAGTGTCCGCCAGTAAGTGCAGACTGGCCCTTGTGGCCAGTGGACTGGACTTGGTAGGTTCTGAACCAAAGTCCAGGTTGGCTCAGTCCAGGGAGATCGCGCAGTGGAGCGCGGACTGCTTCTCAGTCCGCCCAGCTCAGCAGAAGTGCATGTGCCTTGGTTGCGAGTTTGGGAATGAGCAGACTGGAGATTGTGTCCGCAACTGTGTGTGGACTGGAGCGAGAGTCCGCTAAGTCCGGTTAAGCCTTGTGATGAGGCTATGGACTCAGGAATGCGGACTGATGAAGTCTGCAGGGAAGCGGACTGGAGAAGTCTGCGGTATATGCGGACTGGAGTTTGCTGTGTAAGCAGACTGGTGCTGGAGTCCGCTGAGTCCGAAAGGTGTCTTGGTAACAAGGCTATGGACTCGGCTTGCGGACTGGAGCAGTCTGCGGGATTAGCAGACTGAAGTAGTCTGCTAGGTATGCGCACTTGGTTGTCTGCAGGGATATGCAGGCTAGAGCTGTCCGCAGTATGTGCGGACTGGATCGGCGTGTCCGCTGAGTCTGGCGGTGCCTTGGAGATGAGGCAATGGACTCGAGATGAGCGGACTGAAGCCGGGTGTTCGCTGAGTCCGGCAAGAGCCTTGATGGCGAGGCTGCGGGCTCGGGTTATGCGGGCTGGTGCTGTGTCCGCGGATTAGCGGACTGTTGTTGCGGAGTCCGGCTGTGTTGGTCCTGGCTTGGCCCTTGGCGACAAGGCGGACTGGTGTTGTTGTCAGGCCTTGGTGATGTCTTGGCGGCTTGGCCTTTGGCGACAAGGCGGACTGGAGATTGGAGTCCGGCCTTGGAGAAGCTAGGCGGGCTGGCTATCTGCACAAGGAGCGGCGAACTGGTGTGTGTATCCGCGGGCTTGCGGATACACTTGTTCTTACTTCGGGATGTCGCGGTGATCCTATTGGCTAGGGCGGTGACCACACTCATCATCGTGCCTATAAATAGGACCCATGTCACATCAGGAAATAAGATAGACCAGAGAGAGAACCGAAGTAAGTGAACAGTAATTTGAGCTCGCGTAAGTTGCTGCGGACTGGACTTTGGTGTCCGCGCGGTTTGATCGAGTTGACCGGGTGTGCTGTGCAGGTTGTGCAGATAGCGCTGGAAAGCCATGACTTGGCTCTGATTACGGTCAGGGACAGTGCGGATTCTGCGGTTAAGTAACAAGCGGAAAACAGCAGGTCGCGGATAGCGACCAGACGGGCTTCTCTTTAGCAACTTGGTTCGGGGTTCAAGAAGTCGCCTGCTTCAGGCGGACTGTTCCATTCGGTATCGCAGCGTGTACGGTATGGCGGCTTGGCGACCTCGCATCAGGCGGCCTGCAGATCGGCGGTGAAGAGCTAAGCATTGGAGAAGGGGTAGTCCGCGCGGCTTGGGTTGCGGTCTGGCGACCTGGCGGACTGAGCGGACTCCACAGTAGTAGACCGGCGACTTGTAGTTGAGTCCGCGCGGCTTGTTTCTCTTGTCTTGTTTTTTGTAGTCTCAGCTTTCCCTTGGGTGTGGGTTGGTGAAGCATGTCTCGTCATGTATGTCTCACTGTGTAAAGAAGTTGGTTGTTAATCAATAAAGACATTTGCTTGCTGTGTGTGTTACTGGTTGTTACTGCTTTGTTGAGATAACCCCCGCTTTCTCCTAAGATCTGGGAAAACGTTCAACATTATAATTGGACGTGTCCTCCGGTTTGTTGAGTTTCAATATGGTATCCGAGGAGGCGTCTGCGGGTTTGTTGAATTTTAACAAGGATTATTACAGTCATGATTCTGAACATTTTCTTAGAGATCTTGTAATGTGAACTAGGTTTACAAAGAAGAGATCTGCCTATTATATCATCCATTAGTTTTCTTAGGGGATTCAAGTTACCCCTCTCTAGTGATTCATACTCCTCTAATGAATAACCACACTATTCTAGAGCTGCTTCATGGTCTGCCCTTAACATTTCCTCTTCCTCTTCTCCTTCAGGGAGAGTTGGAAGTTTTAGAAGCCAACTCAGGCTCCTAGCGATAATTTACAAATCTTACATGAGGACACAGGTGTTAAAAACATATGAAAATTGTGTTGATTTCCTTCCTGATTCACGACAAATTCCTTCTTTGTCTCCCCATCAAGCCAATATTTTACCATATATAGTTTATCTCCTACATCTTTGTTAAGACCTAATTTCTACTAGCAAAATAATATAAAATAAATTGCAAGGATAGAAAATTTAAAAGAAGATAGGCATGACAATCACGCTTGATTTAACATGCCCAATTCAATTTTGAAGAAAATGAATTTTCTTCATCTAGAGACTTAGTAAATATATCATTCATTTGTTTATCAGTGGGGACAAACTCGAGGAAAATATCTTCTTTCTCATCATACTCTCTAATGAAGTGATACCTGACTTCAGTATGCTTGGTCCTACTATGTGATATAGGATTTTTGGCAATTGAGATGACACTAGATGAATCACCAAATAAGGGAGATTTATTTAGCTTGATGTTATAATCCAACAGTTGATGTTATATCCAAAGTAGTTGAGCACAATAGCTTCCAACAGAGATATATTTTGATTCTGATGTTGAGATATCCACACTGGTTTGCTTTTTGCCCCTCCAGGAAATTAGCCTTCTCCTTAGAATTGGCATGTTCTTGAGGTACTTTTCACATCTTCCTTGCACCCTACAAAATCTACATAAAAAACCTATCATCTCAAAATCATTACTCATAGGGTACTTGATGAGTCTGATATTTATATGATTTTTCTGACACATTTGGACTCATTTTCACACAAATGCACTTCTCATTTTGCTTATAATCACTCATATTTCACTTGGTATACACTTTCTGAAAGTTTAGGGTTGCTACTCACCTATAGTGGGGTGAATAGGTGATTTACTTATTTTTGAAATTTCTTGGTATACACTTTCTGAAAGTTTAGGGTTGCTACTCACCTATAGTGGGGTGAATAGGTGATTTACTTATTTCTCTGATCCTGCATTTGATTTCTTCTAGCCTTAGTGACTTTCCCAATGATACTAACATGTCTAATATATAATTAGTACATAGGTCAACATGAATTTTACTCCTTGAGGGATTACAGGGGTAAAAACTTGTTTAGGTGACCAAGTGTCTAACCATAAATTAGTCATGCACTTAAGTTATACTTGTCACACAAAAACTCAAACCACCATCAAATAAAAGATGTTTATTGTCATCTTGAGGCCTTCTTTAAATCAGGAATCTTGGGAATAATATTACCAACAATCTCCCCTTATTTGATAATAGCTATAGATAAAAAAATATGTTAAGACAAAAATATGTAGAGAAGTAATTCATATTTATATTCACAAGATTGAAAACGGAGGGGATTACAATTAAGTTAAATAAGATAAAACATTCCAAACATCAACTCGGACATCCCAAGGTTCTCAACACTGAGAAATCTTCTCCTTCAGCCTCTCTTTTGCCTTTCAAAATATCCTAATGGCTTTGGAATGTATCTGGGAGGAGGAGGAGGTCCATGAGGGTTTTTTCTTTTGTAAAGTCTCCTCCTTGTCTCCCGATCTTCATATTTCTTCCACTCCACTGAGTTATAATATCTTGAGATATTGATCCCATTTAGGCTGAAGTTGTTCCAAGTGTATAATATGATGTCCTTGGATATATGGTGTAACACCTCCATCCTTCACATGAAATATAATCGAGGGTCTGGCCGGGGCCCCACACCATATTCCATAGACAGTCAGTGGAGTTACATATTAATATTAAAAACTACTTGAATCCTAACTCAGAGCATTCTAGCGGAAGCTTTAAGGTTGCATGAACTCATACCAATTGAATGTCCGTCATATATAAACCATACCATTTATATATACATCGGTAATGTTAATTACAAATAAACAAAATGTTACGGCCTTAAGGCTTTACAGTTATACATCACAAGTGTGGTTTATAAATATCGACACGCAGGCTGGCCACACATGAAAACAATAAAAGTTCGCCTTTGGGCCTTCGAGGGCCAGCCAATCGCAGCACAAGGGCTTCAGCCCGCTACTTGACACTTGGCTCTCCAGCACATGCAAACCATAGCCCACCAAAATGTAGCAAACAAGGTAACAATCAGCAATTGCCGACCCATTTATAATGACCCCACCCCTTACTTAGGGCGGCGATTCTCATTCCCTGCAGCAACATATATATATATATATATATATATATATATATATATATATATATATATATATATATATATATATATATATATATATATATATATATATATATATATATATATATATATGTGCATTTAAGCACTCATCACCACAGACGCAGGCTAAACGGTCACACGCCCCGTACACTCAGGGAACATTCTCAGTATACTGGACTTCCCGGACACCATCTCCCGTTTAGAGGTCCAAAACTTAATGGTTCATTTTTGAGCATTTTAGTCTTATCAGCCCTAGGCCTAAGACTCTCATTATGCCATCGACAACAGCTAATTACTTTAGGCAATCTAATCAAGATAGACATAACGCAGGTACAGTTCAGTCTCTTCCCATTGCTCAGACCATCATGCCAATTCCGACAATAGAAGCAATCAAGGATAATAGACAAGACGATGGTGGACCTCCCCTTTCCCGTTCAGCTCAACGGCCTTTATAGCTAGGCATTATAGGCTCACAGCTTTGTTATGGCTCTCACTGCCATAATATTTGGCCTCTAGGGCTCAACACACAAGTTAGTCCCACGATCTTCGCGAGACAGGCTTCACATCAAAATAGGCTGACACTCATGGCCACTATAGCTGGGCACTACAGACTCTCAACTTTTCATACATGACCCCCAGGTCTCCCTGAGACAGGCCTCACAAACATAGCTCACTATAAGCTATCACCGGCGATACTCACTACAGCCCGGCGATATCCAACAGTTTTACAAACCGTGGAATTTCTGGTTTATTTTCCTGGAGATCTTCTCTATTACTTCTTGCTACTCCAATTTCACAGGCATAACTCACAGGCTTCACATAGCATGCTTATTCCGTACTGCAAATTTTTGGATCTATATGCAAATGTAATCGGGGATTACGACGATCGACCCACTAGAAAACACCCTTTATTCACCTTTGGGTGAGGGGTTCCATGCACGTATGCAAATTGAGGGCTTCACTTGTCCAAGGAGAAAAGCATTACCTTAGTAGTCCGTTTTGGAGCCATGAATGAGCTTTTATGTCTAGTTGGAAAGGAACGCTACACTTTCCTCTTCGCAGATCTAGCCTCAGTTTTTGGTTTCGACCACAGAATCTCCTTCACCAAGCCTTCCAAGCTCAGCTTCAACCGTCTTCCTTAGCTCCTAGAGAGCAAATGGAAATTAAGAGAGAGAGAGAGAGAGTGAAATGAGACTTCTCTTGATCTCTCATCTACTTAAGTGGCCTTGGGATTAATCCCAGCCATAGGCTTATTTTATCAAAAGGAAGCAAAGGCCAAGATTTGAGTTGACTGGTCAACTTTAGCGATATCGCCGCGCGATATCGACTGTCGCTTGGCGACATCATCTTTTTCATCACTTTGACCTCTGTCGACCACCGCTCATCGGCCGCCGCCTGGCCATCTGACACGTATCCACACATACGTGGCAGTATTGCCTGACGATATCCACTATCTCCGTTCTGATATCTACTCAATGCTTTACGGAGTCGAGTGTGTTGAGTTCACTCAACTCTTTTAAGGCGTCGAGAGCATTGAGAGCTGGGGCTATCGCCACACGATACCCACTATCGCCACGCGATAGTATCTTACTCAACGATTCGTCGAAAGGCGTCGAGTGTGTTAAGTTCACTCAATGCTTTATGGTGTCGAGTGCTATTGCTATCGCCACCGGCGATACCCACTGTCACCTGACAATAGTGACCGAAAGTTCTGCTGCCAAATTTGGGGTGTTACAACCCTCCCCTCCTTAAAGAAATTTCTTTCCGAAATTTTATTCTTTTATAAGGGAAAAACAACAACTTAATATGTTACAACATATTTTACTTTCACAAAAAAATGTTATAACATTGTTTTACAAACAACTTGGGGTACTCCTCGCGCATGATTTGCTCACGCTCCCATATCAGCTCTTCTCGGCCATAATTGTCCCATCGGACTTTGACCATCCTGATTATATTGTTTCGTTGTAGCTTGATCTCTATATCCTCGATCCGAATGGGCCGAACTTTTGTCGTTTGTCAACTATCGACCTGTACCTGATCATCCACAACCACTTGAGCTGGCTCTTTCACAACTTTTCGCAGCATTGATATGTGAAAAACATCGTGCAAGCCACTTAGCTCCGTCGAAAGAGCTAACCGATAGGCAGCTTCTCCAATTCGCTCAACCACTTCAAATGGACCAAGATACCTACGAATCAAATTTTTCAAGCGCCGAATCCTAGACACACCTTTGAATGGCTTGATCTTTAAGTACACCCACTCGCCAACCGCAAACTCCATGTTTCGGTGCTTAGCATTATAGTACTTTGCTTGCCTATCTTGGGATACTAATAGCCCTCTCATATAGTATGTATTGTCGAATTTGCATCTTCGACCTCCTTACTCTTATATAACCTTGACTCGCCTGTTTCCGTCTTAGCTAACGGTGTACGACACTTCCTACCTTATAAAGCTTCAAAGGGTGTCATATGTATGCTAGCTTGATAGTTATTGTTGTAGGCAAACTCAATCATATAAAGGTGATCTTCTCACCTCTTCCCAAAATTCAGGGCACACATACAGAGTGAAAGTCTTTATTTTCAAGGTAGCTTACAACCTAGGGGTTGAATTGGTTGTCTCACAGTTATTATTTTCTTTTTAGTTTTTCCTTTAGCACTAAGTGTGTTGGTAGTAGTTTGCTTTCAAGAACCTGCACAAAGAAAATAATACAAAAAAGCACACATAGATTTATAGTGGTTCCCCAACTTGTGGGTACACCCACTCTCCTCCCACCTTACCAACTTCCTATTAGTCAAGGCACTTCTCCAAAACACTGCTCCAAGGAGCTTACACCTCAGATCCCTCAGGATCTCTCAGTCTCCTCCAAAACCTACAACTCAGCCATAAAGGCATGCAACTCAATGATCAACAGATCACCTTCCTCAAGCCAAAATCCCTACACTCAGGCTGGGAGGATAGCCCTACCTCAGATCCAAGGGATCCTACCTCAAAGAGTTACACCCTACTATAGCTCAGGCAAATAACCCTACCTCAGGCCAGTGGCCCTACAGCTCAAATCCAGTTGGATCCTACAACTCAGAGAGATTTACTCTCCTACAACTCAGGCAATATTGCCCTACCTTATGCAAGTTGCGCTACAGCTCAGATCCAGTTGGATCCTATAGAAAAGTGGTGAGAGGCAAGGCTATCAGCAAAAAGTTCTCTATAAAGCGCCTGTAGTAGCCCGCAAGTCCAAGGAAACTCCAAACTTCATCCATAGAAGACAAAACCGGCCGCTCCCGTATCACAACTATCTTTGTCGGATCCACCGCAATGCCTTCTCCACTTACCACATGGCCAAAAAAGGCCACTGACGACAGCCAGAACTCACACTTTGAGAACTTGGCATAGAGCTTGTTTCTTCTCAGGGTGTGCAACACCATTCACAAATGGTTCGCATGATCTTCTTCAGACTGAGAGTACACTAAAATGTCGTCAATAAAGACGATTACAAATAAGTCCAAGTACTCTCAAAATGTTGGGTGCATTAGTTCCATGAACACCGATGGTGCATTTATTAGCCCAAACGGCATTACAGTGAATTCATATTGACCGTAGCGTGTGTCAAACGCTATCTTGGGAATGTCATATTCCGGAATCCTCAACTGGTAATAGTTAGATTTTAAATCTAGCTTCGAGTAGACAGTTGATCCCGCTAGCTGATCGAACAAGTCATCAATCCGTGGAACCGGATACTTGTTCTTCTCTGTCAGCTTATTCTGTTCTCGATAGTCAATGCATAGCCCCAAGCTCCCGTCCTTCTTTTTCACAAACAGGACTGGTGCGCTCCAAGGAGACATACTTGGGCGTATATAGCCTTGCTCTAATAACTCTTATAATTGAACCTTTAGTTCCGCCATCTCCTTTGGCGTAATACAATACGGCGAGCGGGCCACAGGTTTCACACCTGACACCAACTCTATAGAGAAGTCAATCTCACACTGGGGTGGAAGCCCAGGGAGATCCTTAGGAAACACATCAGCATACTCTGATACAATAGGAACGTCATTTATACTGGGCTTCGGCTCAACAGCCTCCAACAGCATGAAGAATAACTTCGTGCCCTTCTGAACTGCCTTGACTACCTAGAGAGCAGACATTAATATCTTGCTCGATCCTCGCATACCAGCAAACTTAGTCTCTCGTTCGTTGTTCTATCCCAGTGTGACTTTCTTAGAGTTGCAATCTATATAAGCACGCTGCTCCGAGAGCCAGTCCATACCAAAGATTACATCAAACTCCGATATCGGTAGCACAAATGCTTCCAATCCAAAATCATGACTTCTTATCAGTATACCAACACAAAACTCTCTACCCGTATTCACCTTTTATTCGTAAGGCAATGCCATTCCTATCTCATATATGATATAAACATAATCATAAAGGGAATACATTATGCGCAATTACAAGACTTCTTGATTAGTCACCATAACAGGTTTGAACATGCAAAATATGCATTGTTTCAAAAAGTAGAACTTAGAGCTATTATAACAATTTATTTAGGTATACATGGAATTCCATTTTAGTTTGTTATCATCGAAGGGCCACTTCGGTAGTCCCAGGCAAAATGTCCCTCTTTGCCACACGAGTAGCAAACACGTGGAGCTTGCCCTGCAGTTGCTCCAGACTTAGCCTTCTTTTCCTTCGGGGCACAACCACGATAGTCTCGGGCGAGATGTCCTTTCTTTCCACAAGTATAACAAAGTGAAGCTTGACTCTTAGATGATCTAGCCTTCTTATCAACCCTTGGGCGACCCTGCCAATAGTCTCGAGTCATATGACCCACCTTGCCACACGTATAATATGCAAGAGTGGTTTGCCCAGACGTTGTTCCGGGCTTAATAGAAGGAGGAGCTGGTGCAGAAGTTTTAGACTTCTTATTCCACCATCGACACCCAGGCTTTGAAAAACTAGGTATTCTGAACTCTAGCGTCTGGTGGACTTTTGCCAAGTCCATCTCTAACAATCTAGCTGACTCCACCAGTGTTTGGAATCTCATTAACTTAGGACCCATCAACAGAAAACATAGTTCGTCGTGCAACCCATCATAAAAGCGGTTGATCTTAGTTTCCTTAGTTTCAAACACCAACTCTGCATATTGTATCAGCACAACAAATGCATGCAAGTACTCCTCTAATGTATGTGGTCCTTGCATCAAACGCATATTCAACGGTTGAGCTGATGCTCTTCCCCGTGCAATCTGCTCGAATAAACCAACCGGCATTGATGCCACCAGAGTAATAGGGGATTGCACATGCCCTTCATGTTGGGCATTGATCATTGTGACGACCACATCAGCTATCCTCTGAACCGTCTCTATAAAAGGATGAGGTGTTGGCACCTCAGTAGATGAATAACTCTCCACCAAGTGTTGGGGTTCCTGCTGCCCTGCACCACTTTAAATTGCCTATAATCGTGAAACACACAATTAAGCAACTAAGAAGATTGCCAAAAGCAATTATAGGAACACGCAAGTCCCTCAAACAAGTGTATTTGCATTCCTAAGTGGACATTCTTGAGTTCATTTATGTTATAACAGTTTGCACTTACACGTGCTCGCCACCCCTCGAAAGAATGTGACCACGAGTTCATAAGAGGAAGACCGAGACAAGCTGTTACCAAAATTATAACACCTCCATCCGTCACAAGAAATATAATAGAGAGTCTGGCAGGGGCCCCACACCATATTCCACAGACAGTCGGTGGAGTTACATGTTAATATCAGGAACTACTCGAATCCTAACTCAGAGCATTCTAGTGGGTGTTTTAAGGTTGCATGAACTCATACCAATTGAACGTTCATCATATATAAACCATACCATTTTCAGGAATGTTAATTACAAATACATAAAATGTTATGGCCTTAAGACATTACAATTATACTTCACAAGTGTGGTTTACAAACATCGAAACGCAAGCCGACCACACATAAAAACAATAAAACTTTGCCTTTGGGCCTTCGAGGGCTATCTAATCGTAGCATAAGGGCTTCAGCCCGCTACTTGCAACTTGGCTCTCC
Source organism: Platanthera guangdongensis (assembly GCA_039583875.1). Lineage (NCBI taxonomy): Eukaryota > Viridiplantae > Streptophyta > Magnoliopsida > Asparagales > Orchidaceae > Platanthera > Platanthera guangdongensis. The sequence goes on along the minus strand of CM077152.1, from coordinate 176,854,965 downwards.
AGCACCTACAAACCACAGCCCACCAAAACGTGGCAAACAAGGTAACGGTCAGCAATTGTCGGCCCATTTATAATGACCCCACCCCTTACTTGGGGCGGCGATTCTCCTTCCCTGCAACAATATATATATATATATATATATATATATATATATATATATATATATATATATATATATATATATATATATATATATATATATATATATATATATATATATATATAATCTTTATTATATAAGCAAACCCAAAAGAAGGGATGGTGTAACATTTTAATCCCATTTTGCCCCTCATTTTTTTAACTCTCCTCATTAATGCTATGGTATTTGGATCATTTGATATTATCTTTATTATATTTATATATGTTATTCCTCTTCTTCTCCCCATGTCCAGACCCATCTCAAATCAGCATGCCTCGGTTCTCACTCCTCCCCATGTGCCAAAAGCAAATCCCGCCAACACGACGAATATCGCCCTCACGACATATGTCGCGCCCACGACATATGCCGCGCCCACGACATATGTCGTGCCCACGACAAATGTCGCGCCCACGACAAATGTTGCTCCCACGGGGTCCCCCGTGCACGACTGCTTGTATATATATATATATATATATATATTGGCAACAACAATATGCATTTAATCACTCATCACCACATACGAAGGCTCAACAGCCACATGCCCCGTGCACTCAGGGCACATTCTTAGTGTACCGAACTTCCCGGACACCACCTCCCGTTTAGAGGTCCAAAACTTAACGGTTCATTTTTGAGCATTTTAGTCTTGTCGGCCATAGGCCTAAGACTCTCATTATGTCATCAACGATAGCCAATTACTTTAGACAATCTAATCAAGATAGACATAACGCAGGTACAGTTCAGTCACCTCTCGTTGCTCAGACCGTCATGCCAATTCCGACAGCCGAAGCAATCAACCATAATAGACAAGATGCAAGTAGACCTCCCCTTTCCTGTTCGGCACAACGGCCTTTATAGCTGGGCACTATAGGCTCACAGCTTCATTATGTCTCTCACGACAATAATAGTTGGCCTTTAGGGCTCAACACACATGCTAACTCCACAGTCATTGCGAGACAGGCTTCACATCAAAACAGGCTGGCACTCATAGCCACCAGAGCTTGGCACTACAAGCTCTCAGCTTTTCATACATAACCCCCAGGTGTTCCTGAGACAGGCCTCACAAACATAGCTCACTGGGAGCTATCGTCGGCGATACTCACTGTCATCTGGTGATATCCAAAAGTTTTGCAAACCGTGGAATTTCTGGGTTATTTTCCTGGAGAGCATCTCCAGTACTTCCTGCTACTCCCATTTCACAGGCAAAACTCACATACCCGGTGAACTACTCGTTTATACGCGGAGTCTTCTTCGGCATGCAAAATAAAATATCTCAAATCCAGGTCAACCTATCCGGATGGACTTCTCATAGCATTCCTATTTCGTACTGCAAATTTCCGGATCTATATGCAAATGTATTCGGGGATCACAACGATCGACCCACTGGAAACCATCCTTTATTCACCTTTTGGTGAGGGGTTCCATGCACGTATGCAAATTGAGGACTTCACTTGTCCAAGGAGAAAATTGTTACCCCAGTAGTCCGTTTTGGAGCCATGAATGAACTTTTATGTCTGGTTGGAAAGGAACACTCCACTATCCTCTTTGCTGATCTAGCTTCGGTTCTTGGTTCCGACCACAGAATCTCCTTCACCAAGCCTTCCAACCTCAGCTTTAGCCTTCTTCCTTAGCTCCTAAAGAGCAAATGGAAATGAAGAGAGAGAGAGAGAGAAGTGAAATGAGACTTCTCTTGATCTCTCCTCCACTTAAGTGACCTCGTGATTAATCTCAGCCACAGGCTTATTTTATCAAAAGGAAGCAAAGGCCAAGATTTGAGTTGATTGGTCAACTTTAGCGATATTGCCGCGTGATATCGACTGTCGTCTAGCAACATCGGCTTTTTCGCTGCTTTGACCCCAGTAGACCACCACTCATCGGTCGTCGCCCGGCCATCTAACACGTGTCCACACATATATGGCAGTATCGCCTGGGGATATCCACTATTGTCGTTCTGATATCTCACTCAATGCTTTACGGCGTCGATTGTGTTGATTTCACTCAACGCTTTAAGGCGTCGATAGCAATTAGAGCTGGGGCTATCACTGTGCGATACACACTATAGTCACGCGATAGTCTCTTACTCAACGATTCATCAAATGGCATCGAGTGTGTTAAGCTCACTCAACACTTTATGGCATCGAGTGCTATTGCTATCGCCGTCGGCGATACCCACTGTCACCCGGCGATAGCGACCGAAAGTTCTGTTGTCAAATTTGGGGTGTTACATATGGCTCCATTTCACATATCCTTGCATGTTCTGGATTTTAATTCACCTCCTCTATCAAGCATGAATGATCTCATATAGGACTTGATAATCCCTCCTCTTCCTGGAAGAAGACTCCCCTTGTTCTATGTTGGAGGACTATATTCATACTCTCATCCCCAAGTTATTTAATAATCCTCTACAGGGAAGTAATCATTATCTACAGCTGCAGGGTCAGCCTCAAGATTAATATACTGGGGAGAGAAGTTTAAGTGTTCCAATCCATATGCTTCTCTGACATAATTTGTAATCCAAATTTCTTGCTGGGTAGAGTAGTGGGTTATTTCCTTCTTCCCCTTTCTAAGTTCTTCAATTGTGAAAGTGAAGGGATAGATCTGAATTTACACTAGAGAGGGATGAATAGTGTATATTAAAAACTTTCATTTTATCTTTATAGCAGTTTTGAAAATAGTGATATATATAGATAATAATCACAACACACAAATAAAAAGAAAAACAATCACAGACGACACAAGGAATTTATAGTAGTTCCCCAATAAATCTAGGTACGTCTACTCTTCTAACACCCTGGTAGGAATACACTACAGGTTTTTGATCAGGTGCCCTATCATTAGAAGATCAATTTTTAAGGGAGATCTAGCAACCCTTTGGGATTTTGATCTGGTACCCAAAAACCAAACGTAAGTCTTTTGATTAGGTGACTTATAAACCAAGAGTTAACTTTTGAAGGGAGTTATAACCATGTACACAGTTTAAAGGATAAACTAAAGAGTTGATGTGTCTTCTCTATCAAGAATCTCTGAGAAGACTTAGTGGATGATCTTGCAAATAGCTCCCCCTTATTTGAATAGAGATTGCGATCAGGAGAGGAAACTTTTCTTCAGGGTGTAGGTCTTCTTATATCTGACTGATTGAAGAATTTTCACTAGAAGAGTCTGAAGCAGCAAGTATGTATATCCCAATATATCTATTTGTATCTGTATATGTATAGATCTATATATTTGTATCTATCTATATATTTGTGTTTATATATTTATGTATACATTGAAGCAGCAATATTCTGAATATATATATATAGAATGTCTTAGAAGAATTCAAATATTTGAATTAAACAATTTTGAAACGCCTGAAGAATACCTTGAGAATGTAACTGCCTTGGAATTAATTAAAATTAAAACTCTATGATAAATCCATATTTAATGTTGCCTTAAACGGCTATATTCGTTTAGAATATTTAGCATTAAATGTCAAAGTTGTAACTGACTGTTACCAAGCTTTTGAAATAATGTTGCCTTCTATATATAGAACTGCCTAATCATCGAGCTCAGAAAAGATTTCATCAAAATGAGCCCGGTGTTCGTCGAACTGAATTTTCTCTTTCGTCGATCTCAGCTCTGTGTTTGTCGAACTGAGCTCAGAGAGGAGGTCTGAGTTCGTCGAATTGAGTTCTTTATTCATCGAACTGTTATTTAGAGTTGGAGATCGGAGTTCGATGAACTGAGCTCTGTGTTCATCGAACTGAGCTCTGCGTTCGTTGAACTGAGATTCTATGGAATTCCTTTTGAAGTAACAACCCTGGAAATAACCTATTTCCCTAGTCTATGCAAGTTGGGTCAAAATAAACATCTTAAATAAAGAATAGTAATCCTAGCCTAAATCAGTAATAAGGAGTTACCATAATATCCCCCTATTTGGGTGAGGATACTATCAAAAATGAAAAACACAAAGCATAATTATCTGACAGAATTATAAATTTTTAGCAGACAAAAAAGTGCTTTGAAAAAGTTGATTAAAATAACAACAACGTTCAAAGTTATAATCAAAAAATAAGAGTCCTTCTGAGGTGCAGCTGAAGAAGAATCTGAAGAAGATTTGGTGAAAATCAGCATTCTGGTTGGATCTTCAGACTCTCTTTTGCTTAGCTTTAGATCTTGAACACCAATAATTTTCTAAGAAGGGGCTGTAGGAACAACAGCTTCTAAATGCAAGCTCGTGTGTTTGTCAACATTGAACAGGCTTTTCTTCTGATATTTTTCCAGTTCATGTTGCCTGTAAGAGGACATTGTAGTAAATTGAGAAGTGTCTTACCTTCAGTCCTTGTTTTCTTTATCTGAGCAATTGCAACTTTTTACTTAAACCTAGCCATCCCGTAAACAAGATCTAGCTCTGGTTCTATCATAGGAGAAGCCGGTTTGTCTTGGCTTGAATGTTGTTGACTGCTCTAACTGTTATAAGACTCAGACCTTATAGGTATGTCCTGCACGTATTGATTTGGTCAAGAATAATGTGAAAAGGGCCTCTGAGAAGATGATAAACTACCTGTTGATCCTGCTGTTGCAGGGGGAGGAGGAGGACCTCTTCGAGACTTTGGAGGTGAATGATACCTCTTCATTTTCTTCCTCCTTTTCTACTCATTTTTAGAGTACCTCATCCAATGTGGATGGTCTGGTGTAAGAGTAATCTCATGCAGATATAATAAGGGATATCAGCTGTAGATGAAAGTTGAGGAGCAACCTTGACTGGAGCCTTTTTCCTGGATTTTCTTTTCTTAGAATTAGAATCTTCTGAATCATCGGAATCTTTATGGACATCAGACTATTCCTCCGGCTGATCATATAATGCATAAATTTGTTTATATAAATTAGTATGATCGATATACTGATCCTCTGGCTGTTTATATAAATTATCTTCCTTTTTCATATCCTCATTAAGTAGATCATCAAAATTAGGCATAGGAGTTTCATCCCATAGAGGAGGGGAATAATCCTGCTCCATAATATATATTATATCATCAATAGTCTGTGAGACTGGATTAGCACTGGTAGAAGCAGCTCTGAGACTGGATCTAAGTTGTTCTTAAACATGGGGATCAATAGGAGGAGTGTAACACACTAATGCTCTAGAGAGATCTTCTTCAAAAATTAGTAGACTAGGAATATAACCGTGTAGTAAATCAAAATCTATTAATAAGTAATATAAATTAACTGTGGGATTAATAATAACATCACCAACAGTAATAACTTCTGGAACTTCTGTCAACTCATCCTCAATTGAGATGACTTCAGTCATTTCTAAATCCTGAACTTCAACAAAATATGTTGCAGCTGGAATTGGAGCTTCTACTGCTGCTGCAACTATAACTAGAGCTTCTGCTACTGCTGCAACTAGAGTTTTTTCATCAAGCATCTCCCCCTGCCTAGATTCAGGGATAACTGAATCTAGGCCCCATAAGAAGGGATAGAATGGGAAGAGGATATTTTAGAAGAGAGTTCAGCAATGGAGGACACCAAAGGAGCCAAAGTTGTATCCAACAGTTGTTTGAGGGTAAGAGAGATGAAATCAAGAAGTTGATTAGCAATGGATGAGAAGTCTAGATACATAAACTCAGGTGGATTCTGAGTAGTGACAGAGGATGGAATCTAAAAAGCTTGTGGTATGGTTGAAGGATTGATGACAGGGGGAATGTCATCAGAAATTATCTCCAGGATGGGTGAGTGAGGTGGAGATGAGTGAGATGGAGGTAAATGAGATGGAGATGAGTGAATTGGAGATGAGTTAAGTGGAGATGAGTGAAGTGACTGATGAATTGGGGAATTTGTATGGAATGATGTGGATGGAACATCTTCAGATAAAGTAGGCTGTTGAGAAAGTGGTGTGGAAGGTCTAGGTGAATGTTGTGGAGAGTGTGGAGTGGAAGAATCAAAATGAGAAACTGCTTCTGGAGTAAGGAGAGTGGTTGGGGCAGCCCTAGTGCTTTCAGAAGCTGCACCAGAGGATGCAGCCCTGGAAGGCTTAGGAATCACCCTCTCCCATTTTCCAAACAGGACAGAGGTTATCCTCTTGGTTGCATTGATGTGCATGGTCTGAGAGACCAAAACATCTAGAAATTTAGCCTGGAGGAAAATTCCTAGAATTCTGCCATAATCTCCAGATTTATTGTTGAACTTCATTTTAATTGAATCTGACAGAATTATCCCCCAGTTAATGTTCTTTTGATCAACCAAGGCACACATCAATAGAAATTGGTGCCTAGTAACATAATCAAGGGCTGAATGTTTGCCCATAAGTACTTTTCCAACCACATCAGCAAAAAACATATATTCTATAGAAAAATTCTTTTTCAATAAATGATTAGGGTTTCCTTGAGAGTGACCCATTCTATCTAACATAATATCAAATTCTATACTAGGCAATTCTATATCATGTTCGACATTAACCAAACCGAAAACTTCAGATAAAATTTCAGGTGTAAGAGAAACCTGATGTCCTGAGATTGAACCAGTAATGGTTGAGATATCCTGAATCTTAGCAGTATGAATTCATTCCTTAATCTCTGCGACTGGAAGCTTGATTCAGGTAGTCATAAAGTTTCTCAAATGTTGTGCCTCAAAGAGTTGTAAGATGTCCTGGAAATTTTATCTGAATGACAAAATGATTCCATGTCGATATCAAAACCTGCATTGAACTTCATTGTAGAGATAATTGCTTGTGACACTACCATTAGTCTGCAAAACAGAAAGATCAAGTGCAAGAGAAATGGAGAGTGTGCAGGAGAGAGTTCGATGAAAACCTAAATATAAGTTTTAAGAATTTGAAAAGATGAACTCTGTCCGACGATAAACAATTCATAGAACTCAGTTCAACGAAAATTTCACAAAAGAAATACAATCCATCGATCTCCGTTCAAAGAAAGGTTTACGAAAGGATTACAATTCATCGATCTCCATTCGACGAAAGGTTCTCGAAACTAATTCGTCGAACTCCGTTCTACGAAAGTTTCACGAAAGGTTCACGTTTCGTCGATCTCTGTTTGATGAAATGTTCACAATTCGTCGATCTCCGATCAAAATCATATTTTTGATTCACAATCAATCATTCCTAACTGATTTAAAAAGAAAATATGTTATTTTTCATTTAAGGGTTTGGTGAAAATGTCTGCTCTCTGTAAATCATTAGGTATAAATACAAGGTTAATTTTATTTTTATCTATATTATCCCTGATAAAGTGACGTCTTATTTCTATATGTTTAGTCCTACTATGGAGGACTAGATTCTATGCAATTGAAATTGCACTGGTGTTATCACAATATATAATAGAATTATCTAAGTTGAATCCATAGTCAAGTAATTGATTTTGAATCCATAATATCTGTGAACAACATCTACCTGCTATAATATATTCAGCCTCAGCAGTTGAAGTAGATACAGAGGTCTGCTTCTTGCAAAACCATAACACAAGCCTATCACCAAGAAACTGACAAGTTCCTGATGTGCTTTTTCTGTCAACTCTGCATCCAGCATAGTCAGCATTTGTGAATCCAGTTAATTCAAATCCTGACTCAATAGGATACCTGAGTCCTAGATTAGGACAACCCTTTAAATATCTTACTATTCTTTTTACTAAGGTAAGGTGTGATTCTTTAGGGTTAACCTGAAACCTAACACAAATACATGTTATAAACATAATATCTAGTCTACTTGATGTTAAATATAATAGAGACCCAATGATAGTTCTATATGTTTTCTGATCAGCAGGTTTTCCAAGTTCATCAATATCAACTACAGCATTAGTAGGCATGGGAGTTTTCATAGAAGAGGCACCTGACATCCCAAATCTTTTAATCAGCTCTTTAGTATATTTAGATTGAGATATGAAGATGCCATCAGATGTTTGCTTCACTTGCAAACCAAAAAATAGGATAAGTCACCCATGCTACTCATTTTAAACTTGGAATGCATTAGGTCAGAGAACCTTTTGCAAAGTTTGGAATCAGTAGAACCAAAAATTATATCATCAACATATATTTGAACTAGTAAAATTTCAATTTTATGATTTCTAAAAAATAAAGATTGATCAATCTTGCCTCTACAAAAATTATTTTCTAGTAGAAAATTAGCAAGAGTCTCATACCAAGATCTTGGAGCTTGTTTAGGACTATAATGAGCTTTATTAAGTTTAAAAATATGAGAAGAGTAAGTTGAAAGAGATAAAACCTGGAGGTTGTTCCATATATACTTCCTCTTTGATGTCTCCATTCAGGAATGCACACTTTACATCCATGTGGTATACTTTGAATTTCTTGAATGCAGTAAAAGCCAGAAATATCCTGATAGCTTCTAATCTTGTTATAGGAGCAAATGTCTGGTCATAATCTATTCCTTCCTCCTATGAATATCCTTAAGCTACCAGTCTAGCTTTATTTCTCACTATAACTCCTTGAGCATCCAATTTATTTCTGAAGACTCATTTGGTTCCAATTACTGGATAGTCTTTGGGTCTTGGAACTAAGTCTCAAACTCTACTTCTCTCAAAATGATTGAGTTCTGATGAATTGTAAATATATGTATTTTTGTGCACATTAATTTAGTCATTTTCATTTATTTTCATCGTTTTTACTTATTTTTGTTCAATAAAATGCTCCTATTTTTGTAAATTTACTACTAACTTGTTTTATTTTATTTTGCAGAAAAATTTCAAAATCTGCCAAAATTGGGCAGTACACGCCCGTGACAATTTGGTCACGTCCGTGACCGGGCCGTGACATTGCATTTCCCGTGAAATCGAACGATTTCTGAAGTACAAGCTTGACACGCCTGGTGACACGCCCGTGTCACCCGACACGGGGCGTGACCCAAGCCCGTGTCCTCTCCTCTCGACACTTTCTGCTCGACGATCGTCGAGTGTCGACACCAACAGTCACGCCCAGCGTCACGCCCGTGACCTAGGGCGTGACTCAATCTCAGCTCAACGATTTCGACTCGACACTTTCCGCTCGACATTCGTCGAGTGTCGACACTAACCGACACGCCCAGAGTCACGCCCGTGACCTGGGGCGTGACCTTTCCAGCTAGCCCGACAAGATGCTGCCGAAGACTTTCGGCGCAACCCGCACCCAGTTCTACCTCCCTGACACGCTTAGAGTCACGCCTGTGACCTGGGGCGTGACTGCCGCGAACTCAGCCCGAAGTCAACTTTCCTGTCCAATCGACAGCCGCCTTCATGAATAGTACTGTCACGCCCCCCCCCCCCCCCCCCCCCCCTACACGCCCCGTGACCTAGGGCGTGTACTTAGAATTTTTTGCCTATAAATTGCCCATTTCTGTAAGGTCCAAGGGTTCAGATTTTTGGGCCATTTTAGTGTCTTTTTTGTGGGCTGCATCCGTGAGTTCTAAAGCTATGTAAGGAGATTTCTCCCTCTTTTCTTTCATGTTTGTTTTTGCTTTAGCTTTAGCTCTTGTAATAGCTTGTAATAGTTTCCTTTAAGTAATAAAAATGTTAGATTTTATCTTCTTATTTGGCTTTGGAATGAACACTTGTGCCCACTTTCCTTCTCCTTTTTATTCTTAGTTTCATCTTTGTTCTTCATTTATGAAAAGTGTGTGTGTGTGTGTGTATGAGTGTAACATGTTTGATAGTAATGTTTTTCATTTGTCTTCATGATAGGTTTTGTAGTAGATTTCATTTCCATGCATGTATGATATGGTTATCTCATCTTCAACATGTTCTTCTTTAATGTTTTTTTTTGTTTATTATTTCATACTTATGAATTTGTAAAAGAGATTTGAAAGTGAACTTTATTTTCTTTTCTTAGTTTTTTTTGTAGGATTGTAAAACCTCTTTTTGTTCTTTTCATTTTCTTTTTCACTTTTTTATCACTTTCATAAAAACATAAGAATGAAAATCTTGTAATTTTAATTTTCCAAAAACTTTGGTTTTTAAATTTGTTTTGAAAAACTTTTGTCTTCTAAAAATTGTAATTTCTTCTTTTTATTTGTTTTTGGCAAAACCTAAGCTTGAAAAATTAAAAGTTTTAATTTTTAGGTAACTTTCATTTTGCTTTCAATTAATGTGTGTGAGTGTATGAGCATAAAGTTTCTTTTGTTCTTCTTAATTTTCATGTTGTGTGTGTGAGTGTATGAGTATAATTTTTAATGCTTTGTTCAAATTATGTAGAGTGTGTGAGTGTAGGTGTATAACTTTTATGCTTTGTTCAAATTATGTAGAGTGTGTGAGTGTAGGTGTTAGCTTTATTGCTTTCTTGAAATTCATATGGAGTGTGTGTGTTTGTGTGTATTTATTTCCGCCTACTCGTTAAGAGTTAAATGGCGCATCGTTTTCTTTTTCAGTCCTACTCGTTTGAGTAGGACTTGTTATTTCCTTTCTTTATTTTTCAGCCTACTAACTTGAGTTAAATGGACGGACTTTATTTCCCGCCTACTCGTTTGAGTAGGATTTGTAATTTTCTTTCTTTATTTTTCTGCCTACTCACTTGAGTTAAATGGACGGATCTTTTAGCCCTGTAATCGTATTTATTTTCTCCTACTCATTTGAGTAGGACTCGCTTTCATTTTAGTCCTATTCGTTTGAGTAGGACTTGCAATTTTAAGCTTTTATTTCCCGCCCCCACTCGTTTGAGTGGGACTCGCAAATTTTAAATATGCAAATTTCTTTCATGTGTAACTTAGTTCCTGTTTAATTTATAATTTGGAGTGTGCGTGAGTTCTTGTTTTAGCTAATTTTTCAGTTTTCTAAATGTTTGTTATTTTTCTTATGTCCCCTTCTTATAATCATTTAGTGTTTAATTTCGAACTTGCGCCTCACTAAATTATAAGCCGTCCCCATACTGATGTGTGGCTAATCGCTATTAGCCTCGGCATCGAAGAGCTTTGGGACATTTAAAATGATTTCTAATAATTGAAGCTCTTTATTTTCATTTTAATTTAAGGACTTAAGGTTTACCCGGGTTTTACGACGCGTAAGACCACATATCGATGTGTGGGCCCTATTTCCGTAGTCCATATGCTAGCTAGCCGAGAGGCCGTGCATATGGACCGATCACCCCTGGGTATATAGAGTTGTGTGCATACCCTCGAAAGAGGACAAGCATAATTCTACCGGATTGGGTTCCCCACCCAATAGCGGGGTTCTTAGCGTAAAGCGGGCGTTAAGAGGAATCCTTCGTCGGACTAACGTTCGGTCGAATAGTCTTAACGTTTAGGTGAGCGATATCCCTATAGCTAGGTGAGCTCACATTTGTGGAACCTCTACGGCCAAGTTGCCTTATTATTAATTTGAAAACTAAGTCTTTTAATTATTAAAAATTGTTTTAGTCTTAATCTGATTCGATGCCGAGCGTTAACCCTTCATCGAATATTTTCTAAATCGTTTTTTCGCTCCTTTGCTTTTCCGTCTTTTTTTAAGTAAAAAAATCCACCTTACTTTCAGTAAAATAATAGTCCTCCCAGAGGAGTAAGAATAGTCAACACGACCCCGAGAACAATACGACCTCGGTATTCCCCCGAATATCGAGTACTACTTGCGATAGGTACACTTGACTACCCGAGCAAGCCCGCGGCGATCGACTCACCGAACCAACCACAGTAAGAGTCTATTCGCGGGCCCATCAAGTTTTTGGCGCCGTTGCCGGGGAATCTCTTTTCGAGTTGCTATTTCGAATTCCGGAGTCTATTACTTTTACTTATTTTCTATAAAAAAAAACTAAAAACTTTATTTTAAAACAACAAAAAAAGAAGTTTATTTTGTTTTATTTTTGTTTGGGTGTATGACCCGTGGACAACCCTCCGAGTCTGAAGATTTTGACTTCGACCCTGAGATCGAACGCTCTCTTGCGCGTATTCGATCTCAACGCCGAAATCCTTCTTTAGATCCCGAGGAATCTATCGGAGAACCTACTGTTGTACTTATGGCCGCGCCTAACCTTCCCCCGGCGGCCGAGCGTACTATGTCTTATTACGCCCGGCCTAACCTGGATGATTATGGGTCGAGTATTGTTCGCCCTGCGGTGGCGAATAATAATTTCGAAATAAAGTCAAGTGTCATTCAAATGGTCCAAAACGTCGTGCAGTTCAATGGACTGCCGAATGAGGACCCGAATGTCCACTTGTCCAATTTCTTGGAGATATGCGACACCTTCAAGATTAATGGCGTCACTGATGACGCCATTCGTTTGCGCTTATTTCCTTTTTACCTTAAGTCCAAAGCCAAGGCGTGGTTGAATGCCCTCCCGCGAGGATGTATCACCACGTGGGCTGAGTTGACGGAACGGTTCCTAACGAAGTACTTTCCGCCCGTAAAAACTACAAAGTTGTGGGCGAACATTTCTTTGTTTGTGCAAAACGATCCTGAGTCTCTATACGAGACTTGGGAACGGTTTAAGGAATTCCTCCGCCGTTGCCCGCACCACACGCTGTCAACGTGGTTGCAAGTTCAAATTTTTTATAATGGGCTGAATTTTTAGACGCGTCAAATGATTGACGCGACTGCCGGGGGTACTCTAAACAACAAAACCCCCGAGGCCGCCCAGGCTTTATTCGAAGAGATGGCTATGAATGCCTATCAATGGAACGTCCCGCGGGGACGGCCAAAGCCTGCGGCTGGTCTTTTTGAAGTGGATGCCACTGCTCTCTTGACCCTTCAAGTTGAAAGGTTAACAAAGCAGGTGGCGGAGATGTCTGCTGCCTCCTCCACTCCGCCTTGTTTTATTCCCCCTAACATCTGCGTAGCTGAAGAGTTCGTGGACTTCATGGGAAATTCGGGTCGTCCTCCCTTCAACCCCAATAACAACCCTTATAGTAATAACTATAATCCGGGTTGGAGGAATCACCCCAACTTCTCCTGGAGCAACCCGAATAATGCTCAGCGTCCCCCTATTTCTTATGCGCCCGGATTTCTTCCTCCTCCTCCTCCTCTTCCGAAACCCTCCCCGATGGAGGAAAATTTTTCGAAGTATATTGCGTCCAACGAGTCAAATATCCGGAACATCACCGGATCGCTAAAAACACTCGAACAACAGGTTGGACAGCTGGCGAGGATGATGTCCGAGCGCGCGCTCGGGGCACTGCCGGGAAACACGGAGCCCAATCCGTGGGAGAACGCCAACGCTATAACCCTCCGTAGCGTAAAGGAGGTGGTCGATCCAAAACGGACCGACCCTCAGGTACATATTTCACCTCCGACCCCTCTTCCTCTTTCTTCTCTTACGCCGCCTTTACCAATTATAAAAGAAAAAATTATTTTAAACAAGGCCCTTCCTTATCCGCATAAGTTAGAAAACGAGCGTCAGGACGCGCAATATGCAAAATTTATTTTATTATTAAAACAAATTCACATTAATGTTTCTTTTTGCGAAGCTATCTCGCAAATGCCAAAATATGCGAAATTTTTAAAAGAACTACTTTCTAATAAACGCAAATTAGAGAATATTTCGCATGTATCTCTCAACGCTGTCTGCTCGGCGGCCCTTACTAATAAATTGCCCACAAAACAAAACGACCCGGGACGGTTTTCCATCTCGTGCCTTTTTGGCGATATATTAGTAAAGTACGCCTTAGCTGATTTAGGGGCTAGCATTAATCTGATGTCGTTCTCGCTCTTTTCACGTTTAGGTTTGGGTACTCCTAGTCCTACGAATATGCGCATCCAATTAGCGGATCGCTCGGTTAAGTTCCCTATTGGGGTAGTGGAGGACGTCCTTGTCCGAGTCGACAAGTTTACCTTCCCGGTAGACTTCGTCATCTTAGATATCGAGGAGGACGCCGAGGTACCAATAATACTCGGTCGCCCTTTTCTCGCCACCTCCCGCGCACTAATAGATGTTAGTAATGGTAGCCTTCTCCTCCGAGTAGGCGATGACCAAGTTACTTTCTCTATTAATCCCTCGATGGACAATTTGTCATCGAGCGATGATTTCTGCTACTCTTTAGATACCTTTTTCGGAGATCGTTCTTCTCCAATTTTCGAGTCCGTATTTTTAAACGATGATGTTTATGCGCTCGAAAATTTTAAATGCGATGAGGATACTTCTTTAGACTTGCCTTTCGAACCAATTGGTAAGAAAGACATAGGCATTAAAACCTCCCAAGAAGAACCGCCCATCCTAGACCTCAAACCCTTACCCGCATCGCTCAAATACGCTTTTTTGGGAAAAGGCGATACGCTTCCCGTTATCATTTCTTCGGACTTGAGTGATTCGGAGACTTCCGATTTATTGGAAGTTTTATTTAAACTTCGTCACGTAATTGCGTGGCAAATCTCTGACTTAAAGAGGATTAGCCCCTTCTTTTGCACCCATAAGATTTTCCTTAACGATAATTGCCGCAAAACGATTCAGCCGCAACGTCGTCTTACCCCAAACATGAAAGACGTTGTTAAAGCCGAAATTATTACGTTATTAGATGCGGGGATTATCTACCCTATTTCGGACAGTGCATGGGTTAGTCCCGTGCATGTCGTGCCCAAGAAGGGCGGTCTTACCGTAGTGGCGAATGAGCATAACGAGCTCGTCCCAACTCGTACTGTTACGGGTTGGCGAGTGTGCATCGATTATAGAAAACTTAATGATGCCACCCGCAACGACCATTTCCCTCTGCCATTTTTGGACCAGATTTTAGAGTGTTTATCCGGTCATCCGTATTATTGTTTTCTTGATGGTTTATCGGGGTTTTTCCAAATCCCCATTTCCCCCGATGATCAAGAGAAAACAACTTTTACTTGCCCGTTTGGCACCTTCGCATATCGAAGAATGCCATTTGGACTCTGCAACGCGGCAGCTACATTCCAAAGATGTATGCTAGCGATCTTTGGCGAGCTAGTAGAAGATATTATGGAAGTCTTTATGGATGACTTCTCTGTTTTCGGACGCTCTTTTCCCGATTGCCTTCACAATTTAGATCGTGTCCTTCAACGGTGTGAGGACACAAGCCTTGTTTTAAATTGGGAAAAATGCAACTTTATGGTTCGAGGAGGTTTGGTCCTCGGCCATATGATTTTGTCTAAGGGGATAGAGGTGGATAAGGCCAAGATAGAAATTATAGAAAAACTTCCGCATCCAACAAACGTCAAATCTATTAGGAGTTTCTTAGGCCATGCGGGCTTTTATCGACGCTTCATTCAAGACTTTTCAAAAATAACAAAGCCGCTTACTCACCTCTTGGAAAAGGAATCACGTTTCATCTTTAGTAGCGAATGCGAGTCCGCCTTTAATTTAATAAAACAAAAACTTATCACTTCACCAATTTTAGTGGCCCCTAATTGGTCCCTTCCGTTCGAAATTATGTGCGACGCTAGTGATATTGCCTTAGGTGTCATTCTTGGCCAACGCGTAGAAAAACATTTTCATCCTATTTATTACGCTAGCAAGACGCTCACTTCCGCACAAGTAAATTACACGACAACGGAAAAGGAACTCTTAGCCGTCGTTTTCACTTTCGATAAGTTTCGCTCGTATATAACGCTATCTAAAGTTATCGTTTTTACCGATCACTCCGCGCTTAAATATTTATTAGCTAAAAATTACGCGAAGCCCCGGCTTCTTCGATGGATTCTCCTCCTACAAGAGTTTGATTTGGAGATCCGAGATAAGCGGGGAGCGGAAAATCTAGCGGCAGACCACCTCTCCCGTTTAGAAAATCCGGGTGCGGAAGCGCTCGTCGAATCTGAAATAAATGACAGATTCCCCGAGGAACGCCTTCTTGCCATTAATCAATCTTCGTCATCTTCGCCTTGGTTCGCAGATTTTGCAAATTTCTTAGTAGCGCGGGTCCTTCCAAAAGAGTTTTCCAGTCATCAAAAGAAGAAATTCTTTTCTGACTTGAAAAATTTCTTTTGGGAGGACTCATTTCTTTTTCGTATCTGCGCGGACCAAGCGGTCCGAAGATGCGTTGCGGGTGTGGAGTGCTTGCAAATTCTTAAGCACTGCCACGAGGGTCCTGCCGGTGGTCATTATCAAGCCAACCGGACCGCTCGGAAGGCGCTAGAGGCGGGCTACGTTTGGCCCACTCTCTTCAAAGACGCGCATAATTTTGTGCGCGCATGCGATAGCTGTCAGCGGTCGGGTAACATCTCTCGTCGCGACGAGATGCCCCAAAATATGTTTTTAGAGTGCGAAGTCTTCGATTTATGGGGCATAGATTTTGTTGGCCCCCTACCTCCCTCTTTCAAAAGTATGTATATTTTAGTGGCAGTGGACTACGTATCGAGGTGGGCGGAAGCGCAAGCTCTCCCCACCAACGATGCGCGAGTCGTCGTTACATTTCTTAAAAAACTATTTTCTCGCTTCGGCACGCCTCGCGCAATTGTTAGTGATAGGGGAACGCATTTCTGTAACGCTCTTATGGCTAAAATGTTAGCTAAATACGGAGTCACGCACAAGCTTGCCACCCCCTACCACCCGCAAACAAGTGGCCAAGTTGAGGTAGTGAATCGAGAGATTAAGCGAATTTTAGAAAAAACTGTTTCGCTAAATAGGAAAGATTGGTCTGTTAAACTCGACGATGCGTTGTGGGCGTATCGGACGACATACAAAACCGCAATTGGTTGTACGCCATTCTGGTTAGTCTACGGCAAAGCGTGCCATTTACCCGTAGAATTAGAGCATCGCGCTCTTTGGGCTTTAAAACTCTTAAACCTTGACTCCAACTTAGCCGCTCAGAATAGAAAACTGCAACTAAACGAGCTCGATGAATGGCGTGCGAACGCTTACGAGAGCAATAAATTCTATAAGGAGCGTTCTAAGTTATATCACGATCGAAAAATCAAGTCCCAAAAATTATTTTCTCCGAGCGATCTTGTCCTTCTTTACAATTCACGTCTTAGGCTTTTTCCAGGTAAATTAAAATCTAGATAGTCCGGTCCCTTCCTAGTTGAATACGTTTTTCCATATGTAACCGTACTGGTCTCCCACCCGGACAAAGGTTCATTTAAGGTAAATGGTCATCGGTTAAAGTCTTATATAGCAGGCGACCCAGTGATCGGTTTTAGCGAAACCATACCTTTCCTCCACATTATAAACCCGCCAAAATAGTCAAGCTACACGACTATAAACAAAGCGCTCCTGGGAGGCACCCCTCGCTTATCTTTTTCGCTCTTTCCTTATTATCTTTGCTGTTTTTTTTCTAATAAACGCAGGGTTTCTGATCGGCCTCCCCCTACGCGTTTCAGGGAAGCTTCTACCCCCTTCCCTTTCTTTTCTTTGTATATATTGTCTTTCCTTTTTTGTTCCGCATACTTACGTTACAATATTGGGGACAATGTTGGCCTTAAGTATGGGGGTATTTTCGTGCTTTACTTTCTGCACTTCATTTTTTTTTCTGCATTTCAAAAATACAAAAAAAAAATACATATAGCAACAAAAACAAAAAAAAAATTATTAAAAAACATCTCAAAATGAAAAAAAAATTTAAATGAAAAATCCAAAAAAAATTTTTGTTCTCTTTCTTTCTTTTTTCCAAAAAAACTCAAAAATTATTAAACAAAAAAAAAAGAAAAAGAAAACAAAAAATATATTTAGTTTCACTTTGTAAATATTTTTGTACGTACTCTTTTCTCTCTCCCCCTTCCTCATTCTTGTAAAAACCTCTCTTTTTCTCCCATGTTTTTGTACATATAATGAAAATTCAAAAAAAAAAGATAATAGTTCAAAATAACAAAATAATTTCAAAAAAAAAATTGAGAAAACCAAAAATACAAAAAAAGATAATAAATGAAAAAAAAATGATGATAAAAACTATAAAAATAATAAAAAATGTTTTGAAACAAATAAATCAAATATTCCATCCTTAACTTTCTTACTATCCAAAAATTTCGTTTTGAGTTTATTTATATGCGAATTTGATTAATTCTTTGTTCACTACCCGTTTGTTAATTATTGACTAAAAACTTTAAATACCCGGGGTTAAGTTTTAAAGAATTCTTTATGCTTTGTTAAAAATAGCGAACTCGTTTTAGGCACTACTTCTAATTTTTCATTGATAGGAGCACGTATATTATGTTAGGAAATAACGACTATAGAATTCAATTATACTTACTTTTAGCTTTCTGAAAATAATTGGAACGTACAAATTATTAAGGTTGCTCTCAAAAATTTTTAGGATTACAATCTAGTTTTCCTTTCTCCCCTTACTTTCCATGACCTACTTAGCATGAAAAATTTCTATCTTTAAAAGATCCTATGTCAATGGGACTAAGATTTCGTTCCGTAAACATAGGCACCCAATAATTTTAAAAGATTATATATGGAGTAAGAGGATAAAATTCATTACTCCTACAAATATACATTGGGTTATTTTTATTCTTATGAAGTTGAAAAACAAAAATTATATTAGGAAAATAAGATTTCGTTTTCCTAATAATCCAAAAGAAAAAAAAATGGAGGTTCGAGAAAAAATTATCTCGCCTCAAAAATCAAAATCCTCTTCATAAACCCACTACCCCCTTAGCTAATTACACGATTCTAGAATTAATTCAAAAATCTTTTTGAGGGAATAATTAGTAAATTGTATTATTTCCAGTAGCACTCGTATAAGCTAGAGTTCTTATAATTCCAAACTATTTTCGTTAATCTAATCATTACAAATGTTGTCTTCTATTTGATTACATCAAGAAGTCTTTTGGCCAAAACTTTTGCGTTATTTAAATCATCTACATAATTTTAGGACTTAACTCTTACACCCCGTATATTTATTTCGATCTCTCTTATAATTGATTAAGCGGTAGCTAAAACTTAGAGTTTTTTTTTATTTCTTATATATTCACCTCAAACTTTTGCTCTAGAATAGCAAAAGCCTATGTATGGGGGTATTAGCGAAACCAGTGATCGGTTTTAGCGAAACCATAACTTTCCTCCACATTATAAACCCGCCAAAATAGTCAAGCTACACGACTATAAACAAAGCGCTCCTGGGAGGCACCCCTCACTTATCTTTTTCGCTCTTTCCTTATTATCTTTGCTGTTTTTTTCTAATAAACGCAGGGTTTCTGATCGGCCTCCCCCTACGCGTTTTAGGGAAGCTTCTACCCCTTCCCTTTCTTTTCTTTGTATATATTGTCTTTCCTTTTTTGTTCTGCATACTTACGTTACAACATTGGGGACAATGTTGGCCTTAAATATGGGGGTATTTTCGTGCTTTACTTTCTGCACTTCATTTTTTTTCTGCATTTCAAAAATACAAAAAACAAAATACATATAACAACAAAAACAAAAAAAAATTATTAAAAAACATCTCAAAATGAAAAAAAAATTTAAATGAAAAATCCAAAAAAAATTTTTGTTCTCTTTCTTTCTTTTTTTCCAAAAAAAACTAAAAAATTATTAAACAAAAAAAAGAAAAAGAAAACAAAAAATATATTTAGTTTCACTTTGTAAATATTTTTTTTACGTACTCTTTTCTCTCTCCCCCTTCCTCATTCTTGTAAAAACCTCTCTTTTTCTCCCATATTTTTGTACATATAATGAAAATTCAAAAAAAAAGATAATAGTTCAAAATAACAAAATAATTTCAAAAAAAATTGAGAAAACCAAAAATACAAAAAAAGATAATAAATGAAAAAAAATGATGATAAAAACTATAAAAATCAAAAAAATGTTTTGAAACAAATAAATCAAATATTCCATCATTAACTTTCGTGCTATCCAAAAATTCTGTTTTGAGTTTATTTATATGCGAATTTGATTAATTCTTTGTTCACTACCCGTTTGTTAATTATTGACTGAAAAATTTAAATACCCGGGGTTAAGTTTTAAAGAATTCTTTATGCTTTGTTAAAAATAGCGAACTCGTTTTAGGCACTACTTCTAATTTTTCATTGATAGGAGCACGTATATTATGTTAGGAAATAACGACTATAGAATTCAATTATACTTACTTTTAGCTTTCTGAAAACAATTGGAACGTACAAATTATTTAGGTTGCTCTCAAAAATTTTTAGGATTACAATCTAGTTTTCCTTTCTCCCCTTACTTTTCATGACCTACTTAGCATGACAAATTTCTATCCTTAAAAGATCCTATGTTAATGGGAATAAGATTTCGTTCCGTAAACATAGGCACCCAATAATTTTAAAAGATTATATATGGAGTAAGAGGATAAAAATCATTACTCCTACAAATATATATTGGGTTATTTTTATTCTTATGAAGTTGAAAAACAAAAATTATATTAGGAAAATAAGATTTCGTTTTCCTAATAATCCAAAAGAAAAAAAATGGAGGTTCGAGAAAAAATTACCTCGCCTCAAAAATCAAAACCCTCTTCATAAACCCACTACCCCCTTAGCCAATTACACGATTCTAGAATTAATTCAAAAATCTTTTTGAGAGCATAATTAGTAAATTGTATTATTTCCAGTAGCACTCGTATAAGCTAGAGTTCTTATAATTCCAAACTATTTTCGTTAATCTAACCATTACAAATGCTGTCTTCTATTTGATTACATCAAGAAGTCTTTTGGCCAAAACTTTTGCGCTATTTAAATCATCTACATAATTTTAGGACTTAACTCTTACACCTCGTATATTTATTTCGATCTCTCTTATAATTGATTAAGCGGTAGCTAAAACTTAGAGTTTTTTTTATTCCTTATAGATTCACCTCAAACTTTTGCTCTGGAATAGCAAAAGCCTAAGTATGGGGGTATTTGATGAATTGTAAATATACGTATTTTTGTGCACAGTAATTTAGTCATTTTCATTTATTTTCGTCGTTTTTACTTATTTTTGTTCAATAAAATGCTCCTATTTTTGTAAATTTACTACTAACTTATTTTATTTTATTTTACAGAAAAATTTCAAAATCTGCCAAAATTGGGCAGTACACGCCCGTGACAATTTGGTCACGCCCGTGACCGGGCCGTGACATTGCATTTCCCGTGAAATCGGACGATTTCTGAAGTACAAGCTTGACACGCCTGGCGACACGCCCGTGTCACCCGACACGGGGCGTGACCCAAGCCCGTGTCCTCTCCTCTCCACACTTTCTGCTCGACGATCGTCGAGTGTCGACACCAACAGTCACGCCCAGCGTCACGCCCGTGACCTAGGGCGTGACTCAATCTCAGCTCGACGATTTCGAGTCGACACTTTTCGCTCGACATTCGTCGAGTGTCGACACCAACCGACACGCCCAGAGTCACGCCCGTGACCTGGGGCGTGACCTTTCCAGCTAGCCCGACAAGATGCTGCCGAAGACTTTCGGCGCAACCCGCGCCCGGTTCTACCTCCCCGACACGCCCAGAGTCACTCCCGTGACCTGGGGCGTGACTGCCGCGAACTCAGCCCGAAGTCAACTTTCATGTCCAATCGACGGCCGCCTTCATGAATAGTACTGTCACGCCCCCCCTACACGCCCGTGACCTAGGGCGTGTACTTAGAATTTTTTGCCTATAAATTGCCCATTTCTGTAAGGTCCAAGGGTTCAGATTTTTGGGCCATTTTAGTGTCTTTTTGTGGGCTGCATCCGTGAGTTCTAAAGCTATGTAAGGAGATTTCTCCCTCTTTTCTTTCATGTTTGTTTTTGCTTTAGCTTTAGCTCTTGTAATAGCTTGTAATAGTTTCCTTTAAGTAATAAAAATGTTATATTCTATCTTCTTATTTGGCTTTGGAATGAACACTTGTGCCCACTTTCCTTCTCCTTTTTATTCTTAGTTTCATCTTTGTTCTTCATTTATGAAAAGTGTGTGTGTGTATGAGTGTAACATGTTTGATAGTAATGTTTTTCATTTGTCTTCATGATAGGTTTTGTAGTAGATTTCATTTCCATGCATGTATGATATGGTTATCTCATCTTCAACATGTTCTTCTTTAATGTTTTTTTTTGTTTATTATTTCATACTTATGAATTTGTAAAAGAGATTTGAAAGTGAACTTTATTTTCTTTTCTTAGTTTTTTTGTAGGATTGTAAAATCTCTTTTTGTTCTTTTCATTTTCTTTTTCACTTTTTTATCACTTTCATAAAAACATAAGAATGAAAATCTTGTAATTTTAATTTTCCAAAAACTTTGGTTTTAAAATTTGTTTTGAAAAACTTTTGTCTTCTAAAAATTGTAATTTCTTCTTTTTATTTGTTTTTGGCAAAACCTAAGCTTGAAAAAGTAAAAGTTTTAATTTTTAGGTAACTTTCATTTTGCTTTCAATTAGTGTGTGTGAGTGTATGAGCATAAATTTTCTTTTGTTCTTCTTAATTTTCATGTTGTGTGTGTGAGTGTATGAGTATAATTTTTAATGCTTTGTTCAAATTATGTAGAGTGTGTGAGTGTAGGTGTATAACGTTTATGCTTTGTTCAAATTATGTAGAGTGTGTGAGTGTAGGTGTTAGCTTTATTGCTTTCTTGAAATTCATATGGAGTGTGTGTGTTTGTGTGTATTTATTTTCGCCTACTCGTTAAGAGTTAAATGACGCATCGTTTTCTTTTTCAGTCCTACTCGTTTGAGTAGGACTTGTTATTTCCTTTCTTTATTTTTCCTCCTACTCACTTGAGTTAAATGGACGGACTTTATTTCCCGCCTACTCGTTTGAGTAGGATTTGTAATTTTCTTTCTTTATTTTTCTGCCTACTCACTTGAGTTAAATGGACGGATCTTTTAGCCCTGTAATCACATTTATTTTCTTCTACTCATTTGAGTAGGACTCGCTTTCATTTTAGTCCTACTCGTTTGAGTAGGACTTGTAATTTTAAGCTTTTATTTCCCACCCCCACTCGTTTGAGTGGGACTCGCAAATTTTAAATATGCAAATTTCTTTCATGTGTAACTTAGTTCCTGTTTAATTTATAATTTGGAGTGTGCGTGAGTTCTTGTTTTAGCTAATTTTTCAGTTTTCTAAATGTTTGTTATTTTTCTTATGTCCCCTTCTTATAATCATTTAGTGTTTAATTTCGAACTTGCGTCTCACTAAATTATAAGCTGTCCCCATACCGATGTGTGGCTAATCGCTATTAACCTCGGCATCGAAGAGCTTTGGGACATTTAAAATGATTTCTAATAATTGAAGCTCTTTATTTTCATTTTAATTTAAGGACTTAAGGTTTACCCGGGGTTTACGACGTGTAGGACCACATATCGATGTGTGGGCCCTATTTTCGTAGTCCATATGCTAGCTAGCCGAGAGGCCGTGCATATGGACCGATCACCCCTGGGTAAATAGGGTTGCGTGCATACCCTCGAAAGAGGACAAGCGTAATTCTACCGGATTGGGTTCCCCACACAATAGCGGGGTTCTTAGCGTAAAGCAGGCGTTAAGAGGAATCCTTTGTTGGACTAACGTTCGGTCGAATAGTCTTAACGTTTAGGTGAGCGATATCCCTATAGCTAGGTGAGCTCACATTCACGGCCAAGTTGCCTTATTATTAATTTGAAAACTAAGTCTTTTAATTATTAAAAATTGTTTTAGTCTTAATCTGATTCGATGCCGAGCGTTAACCCTTCATCGAATATTTTCTAAATTGTTTTTTCGCTCCTTTGCTTTTCTGTCTTTTTTTAAGTAAAAAAATCCACCTTACTTTCAGTAAAATAATAGTCCTCCCGGAGGAGTAAGAATAGTCAACACGACCCCGAGAATAATACGACCTCGGTATTCCCCCGAATATCGAGTATTACTTGCGATAGGTGCACTTGCCTACCCGAGCAAGCCCGCGGCGATCGACTCACCGAACCAACCACAGTAAGAGTCTGTTCGCGGGCCCATCAAGTTCCTCTTGCATTGCAATGATCCAATGAGGATCTTGTTCTGCATCTTTTATTGATTAAAGTTCAATCTGAGATAGAAAGCTTGTGTGCATCTGATCTTGATTAAGTTGAAGCCTTGTTTGCACACCAGCTGATATGTCTCTAATCACTTGAGATCTAGGGTGATCTCTAAGAGTGACATAATCAACAGGTGGAGTTGATTCTTTAATATTTTGTGTTATTAATTACTCTTGTGGAATTTCATTAGCTACAGTTTTTTCAACATAAATTTCAGAATCATCTTCATCACTATCCTCAGCATTCTGTTGAGATGGATGTATTGTATCCTCTTGCTTTAGGGTTAATTCTTCTAGTTTGTCACACAGTATTTTTTCCTGAAAAGAATATATGGTAGAGGTATTTATCTCTTTGTAAAACATGTTAGTTTCATCAAATGATACATGTACGGATTCTTCTATTTTAAAGGTTGATTTATTATAAACTCTATAAGCCTTACTGACAAGAGAAAATCCAAGAAATATTCCTTCTACAGCCTTGGCTTCAATTTTTTTAAGTATTTCTTGTCATTATTATGGATATAACATTTACACCCAAAAAATTTAAAATAACTTACTTTAGGTTTCTTATTTTTGAGCAATTCATAGGGAGTCTTACACTTGAGTTTATGAATCAGACTTCAGTTAAGAGCATAATTTGTTGTACTTACTGCCTCTGCCCAAAGGATATGGGTTCGTGACCATCAGCGAGTAATGTTCTAGCAGATTCTATTAGGTTTATATTTTTCCTTTCTGTCATCTCATTTTATTGAGGAGTTCTAAGAGCAGAGAAACACTGCTTGATTCCTTCTTTCCCACAAAATTATCTCATCAAAAGAGACTCAAACTCCATGCCATGATCACTTCTAATCAATACAATCTGAGTAGAATACTCAATCTTGATGTTCCTGAGAAAGTATGCAAGAACTTTGAAAGTATCTGACTTGTTTCTAAGAAAGAACACCCAAGAGAATCTTGAGAAATCATCAACAATAACTAAAGTGTATGACTTTCCTCCCAAACTTTGTATTGTAATAAGTCCAAAAAGGTCTATATGTAACAAATACAAAATTCCGGGTGAATCACTCTTAGATATGCATTTAAAACTATTTTTAGTTTGCTTACCTAACTGACAAGCCCTACAAAGTCCTTCCTTCTTGTATGATCCAGAAGGTAGTCCTCTAACAAGGTTATTCTTATACAATTTAGCAATAGTTCTAAGATTTATGTCCTAATCTTTTATGCTAAAGTTCACTTGCTTTACTTATCTGATTAAACAAGCATATCTCAGTTCTGGCAGAATAAAAGTTGACTAAATATATGTTACTTTGTCTAACTCCAGATAAAACAACTTTGTTTTCACTAGATATGATAGAGCATAAAGACTTATTAAATGATATCTAATAACCTTCATCACAAAGTTGACTGATGCAGATTAGGTTATGCTTAAGATCTTTCATATAACCTACCTTTCTGAAGCTAACTCCTCTAACTTTGACTTTTTCATAGCCCTCTGTCTGGCCACAGTTGGAGTCTCCAAATATGACTTTTGGTCCAAGCTTTGCTTTGAACTCTTTTAGATTTGTTTTTCTACCTGTCATGTGTTTTGAGCACCACTATCCAAGTATCATTGTTCCTTTGTTGTAGGATAGTTCTTTTCCTGTAATAAAAATAAGTTAGGTGTTCTTGACCAAAATTACCTTGGGTCCTTGTTTTTGTCATAATAAGTAGAAATATAAGAATATTCAGGTTGATTTTTATATCCAAGTGGATGATATCTCCTGGGAGGAATGATCCACTCAGTAAAAGGGTTTAACAACTTTTGTGTTTGATTATTCTTTTGAAAAGAGGTATATTGTCTGTTTGAAAAGTTTGAGTTCGACGAATTATACTGATTTCGTCGAGCTTCGTTCGACAAATAGTAGTGAGTTCGTCGAGCTCTTCTCACAAAATAGTAATATTCATTTTTTGTGTTCAGCATTCGTCGATCTCTGTTCTACGAATAATAGTGATTTCATTGAACACCATTTCCAGTGTTCAGAGTTCGTCGATCTCTATTCGACAAATAATATTGATTTCGTCGAGCTTGGTTCGACGAATTCTGTTGAACATATTTTTTCTAAAAAATTTATTTTGTTTTAGAACATTCTTTGGTAAAACTTCAGTTTCCGTATCTTCTAATATTTCTTTTTCTTTAGCATAAATAAATTTTACAGGGGTAGTTAAAATATTTTTCTAAAGGAGTTGAGGTTAACTAGATGAAGCTCCCAAGCCAAGTTTTCCATTTAATCTGGGATTGACTATGCTTGTGATATTCATCAGTTTAATACCTCTCCTATTAAGAGATTCTTCAAAGATCTTAGCCACATATAATTTATTTTCTAGAGAAACTATTTGTTCATTAGCAATTTTCAAATCTTCTTTAAGTTTAAAGTTTTCTAAAGATAAATTGTTCAGTTCATTTAATTTTTCTATGAGAAGTTTTTTTTCCTTCTCAGATTGTATCGAATCTTTATAAAGTAATTTAAAATCTATTCTGAATTGATCTGATGTAAAATCAAAGGTTGAAATTACCTGATCTTCTTTAGACTCAGATTCAGAACCAGAATTACTATTTGATGCATTGATTGCCATCAAACAGACTTCTTTAGCCTTTGATTCTTCTTCATCTTCACTTGATCTGGATGAAGATTCAGTGTCTGTACCACTCCATGTTTCATCCATATATCCTTTCCCCTTCTGTTTGTGTTTACTGGAAGAGGGTTTGCTAAAATGTTTCTTGAATTCTTTCTCCTCCTTATTATCCTTTTTCTGATTTTCAGGACATTCTGGAAGAATATATTCTGGTTTCCTGCAACCATAACAAACAATTTTTTTAGTGGGTGTTTTGTTATATCTTGGCTTGTCCTTGTATCTAGAAAATTTTCTCTTGAAGTCTTTCTTGGTCATCTTGTAAAATCTTTTAGCCAAAATACTCATAAGCTCTTCATTCTCTGGAATTTTTTCTTCCTCTTCAGTTGCTTGGAAGGCAATACTCTTGTCCTTCTTTACTGAAGATAGAGTCATTTGTTCAGCTTCCCTTGTTTTGATGAGCTGCTCATAGGATTTGAGCTTGCGCAATAAGGTTTTTGTTTAAATCTCATTTACACTTATGGTTTCTCTAATTGGCCAACTTTCCAAATCCCATGTGCTAGGGAAACACTTGAGAATTTTGTCATTGACTTCTGTTAAAGTAATATCCTTATCCAAGGTTTTCAGTTCATTAATTATGAGACTGAGTCTTGTGTATATATCAGCAACAAATTCAATTTCACCCTTTTTGAAATTCTCATATTGAGAAATCAGGTGAGATCTTCTATCTTTTCTCTCATCTGTTGATTCAGCTACCATTGCTTTGAGGGAGTCCCAGATATCTTTTGCTGAAGTACATTCAGCAACCTCCTGAAAAATGTCGTCAGACATTATTTGGGCTAGTATGTTCATAGCCTTTGCATCAGTAATTTTTCCTTTTCTCTAGGCTTCTCTCCATTCTGGTGGAGATGTAACACTGCTGCTTAGTGTTGCTAGTGGTAGTGGTGGACCTGTCAAAATGGAATTGTAGATATCCTCATCAATAGAATTCATATATAATCTAATCCTTGTTTTATGTAATGCAAACTTATTAAGATTAAAAATAGGAGGTCTAGTGCTTGCATAATCCTTATTTTGTACCATTATAAAATCAAACTCTAAGTAAAATAAGATCTATCAGGATCTATTGGTTCAGGTTTTAGCCTGTAAAACAACAAACCTCCATCTGATACCAATTGAAAGTGAAGGGATAGATCTGACTTTATACTAGAGAGGGGTGAATAGTGTATATTAAAAACTTTCATTGTATCTTTATAGTAGTTTTGAAAATAATGATATAGATAGATAATAATCACAGCACACAAAAAACAATCACAGATGACACAAGGAATTTATAGTAGTTCCCCAATAAATCTAGGTACGTCTACTCTTCTACCACCCTGGTAGGAATTCACTACGGGTTTTTGATCAGGTGCCCTGTCACCAGAAGATCTATTTTCTAAGGGAGATCTAGCAACCCTTTGGGCTTTTGATTAGGTACCCAAAAACCAAACATAAGTCTTTTGATCAAGTGACTTATGAACCAAGAGTTAACTTTTGAAGGGAGTTACCCTGTACACAGTTTAAAGGATAAACTAAAGAGTTGATGTTGTCTTCTGTGTCAAGAATCTCTTAGAAGACTTAGTGGATGATGCTATAAAAAGCTCCCCCTAATTTGAATAGAGATTGTGATCAGGAGAGGGAACTTTTCTTCAGGGTGTAGGTCTTCTTGTATCTGACTGATTGAAGATTTTTCGCTAAAAGAGTCTGAAGCAGCAAGTATGTATATCCCGATATATCTATTTGTATCTGTATATGTGTAGATGTATATATTTGCATCAGTCTATATATTTGTGTCTATATATGTGTGTATACTTTGAAGCAGCAATCTTCTATATATATATATATAATGTCTGAGAAGAATTCAAATATTTGAATTAAACAGTTTTGAAACGCCTGAAGAATCCCTTGAGAATGTAACTGCCTTGGAATTAATTAGAATTAAAACTCTGTGATAAATCCATATTTAATACTGCCTTAAACGGATATATTTATTTAGAATATTTAGCATTAAAAATCAGAGTTGTAACTGACTATTACCAAGCTTTTGAAATCATTCTGCCTTCTGTATATAGAACTGCCTGATCGTCGAGCTCAGTAAAGATTTCGTCAAATTGAGCCTGGAGTTCGTCGATCTGAGTTATGTGTTTGTCGAACTGAGCTCAAAGATGAGGTCTGAGTTC
This sequence comes from Platanthera guangdongensis, assembly GCA_039583875.1. Classification (NCBI taxonomy): domain Eukaryota; kingdom Viridiplantae; phylum Streptophyta; class Magnoliopsida; order Asparagales; family Orchidaceae; genus Platanthera; species Platanthera guangdongensis. Next base: position 176,826,238 of record CM077152.1, on the reverse strand, counting down.
GTCGAACTGAGTTCTTTGTTCGTCGAACTATTGTTTAGAGTTGGAGATCGGAGTTCATCGAACTGAGCTCTACATTCGCCGAACTGAGCTCTGCGTTCATCAAACTAAGCTTCTTTGGATTCCTTCTGAAGTAACAACCCTGGAAATAACCTATGACCCTAGTCTATACAAGTTGGGTCAAAATAAACATCCTAAAGAAAGAATAGCAATCCTAACTCAAATCAGTAATAAAGAGTTCCAACAAATTGTCTCTTTGTAGATGGCCTCTTGGGCTTCACCAATCTTATCTTGTAGCATATTGATAACAGCTACTATGATGTTTTGGTTTGTAGGTGGTGTCCATCTAGTAGCTGTGTTGGGTACATTGGTCAAATGTACCTGATTTGAAGAAGCCTCGCCCAACTCAATGATATACATCATAATGTATTTGATGTATGTTTGAGTTAATTGTGCAGGTTAAGAAAGTACTGGACTGAAGCAAAAAGTTTCTAAGTCCATGTGTCGACACCCAGAGGGAAAGTGTCGACACTTAAGAAGACTTGTGTCGACACCCAGACAAGATGTGTCGACACTTGGAGTCATTGTGTCGACACCTGGGATGCAGAGTCGACACCAGACAAAAAGTGTCGACACTTGGAGCTGTGTCGACACTCAGTGAAGAAAAGTGCAGACAGAAAGTGTCGACACAAGGAGCTGTGTCGACACCCAGTGAAGCTGTGTCTACACCAGAAAGTGTCGACACTTGGAGCTATGTCGACACTCAGCAAAAGTCTGCAGAGTCTAAGTACAAGTGTCGACACTCAACACAATGTGTCGACACTAAGCAGAAGAGTCAGCACTTGAAGCATGTGTCGACACTCAACACAATGTGTCGACACTCAACAGAAGAGTCAACATTTGAAGTATGTGTCGACACCCAGAACAATGTGTCGACACACAGCTGAAGACTCAACACTTGAAGAAAGTGTCGACACATGGAGCTGTGTCGACACTTAGCAAAGAACAGAAAGAACAACAAATTATTCTAAGTACAAGTGTCGACACTATGGGAATGTGTCGACACTCAGCTGAAGTCTCAACAACAAGAAGGTGTGTCGACACAAGGAGCTGTGTCGACACTCAGCAAGATTCAACATAGAAGACTATGTGTCGACACCAAGAAGCAGTGTCGACACTTGACAGATTCAACACAAGAAGATGTGTCGACACAAAGGAGATGTGTCGACACATAGAAGAATTCAGCAAAAGCTAGAAGAACAAGTACTTGTGTCGACACTCAATTTCAGTGTCGACACATGAAGAAGAATCTGTGTCGAGACATACAAGGATATGTGTCGACACCTTGTAGACTTGTGTCGACACTTACAAAGCATGTGTCGACACTTAGTCTATAAGTGTCGACACTTAAATACAGAAAGTCTCGACACTTACTGACTGTTAGAGATTTTCAAGAAGTGACTGGTTGACATGACAGCTGCCGATCCAGCCGGTCTACAGCAACTGTCAGAGATGTCAGAAGTCAGTTATGAACCGGACCAGCCGGTTACCATGAAGAAGGCCTATAAATAGGCACCCACAGTTTACAGAAACTGTTGTTGAAAGAGTTGATCAAGTGATTAATAAGTGGTACAGATTATTCAAGTAATCAGAAAAGTGATATACTGAGTATCAACACAAGAAGATCTTGCAGTCCAAGTGCAGATCTAAGAAGTTGGAGAGAGAGGGCTCCATCCAAGAAATCAGCCTCTGGAACTAGGCTGAGAAGAAGGATTCAGTTTCAATTCTGATTCTTAAGAAGCAGAGGTCAGGGAACAACTGCAGAGGATTCAGTCTTATTCAGTTCTACTCAAGAAGCTTTGAAGAAAGCTAAGTCAGATTGGATCCAGCTGAGTTCTTCCAAGAACTCATCAAGAATCTCTCAACTCCCCTCTTATCTTTCTGAGTTGTAGAGTTGTATTTTGTAATATCTTTTTAACATATAGGATCCTTTGGATCTGAGAGATTTGTAAGCCTATAATTATAAAGGCTGAGGGTAGGGCTTGTTAGCCTGAGTGTAGGAGATTGTGATCTCTGAGTGTAGGCCTTGTTGGCTGAGTGTAGGCCTTGGATTGGCTGAGTGTAGGACTTGATTGGCTGAGTGTAGGCTTTGGGATAAAGCTGAGTTGTAAGGCTTTGGGCCTGAGGTGTAGAAACCAATTTGGGTTCTGAGACAGTGCAGGAGTTTGGCCGAATCTAGTACACTGCTAGATAGGCGAAGGGGGAAAGTGGATGTACCCATATCTTGGGGAACCACTATAAAACACTGTGTGTCGTGCTGTGATTAACTGTGTATGTTTTGTTATTGCTGTTTGCTGTGCAAAAGTAGTTAGAAATCTATGATATAACTGTTTGGCTGACAACAAAGTTAGAAAAGGATTAGGTCACCTATTCACCCCCCCCCCCCTCTAGGTGTTTAGGTACCATATCTTTCAAGTGGTATCAGAGGCAGGTTCCTCAAAACAAGGACTAACAGTCTGAGGAGATCCTGTTTGGCAGATTCAGTGTAAGGCAATTCACAGATTCAAGAAATTCAAGAACATCAAGAAACATGGGTTCTTATGAGAATCACAAGGAATTGGGTTCCATGAAATTACCCATATGCAGGAAAGAGATCTTTGGGATCTGGAAAGAGAGGGTAAGGCTATTTATGGAAGCCTCTGACCCTAGAATCTACATTACAGTTAAGGAAGGGCCTTATGTGCCAATGAAGATTTCAGTATTGGATGCAAATCAGAGGACTCCAAAGGATTTCTCTGAGATGACTAAGGATGAAATTGTCCTAGCCACCATGGACAAGAGGGCACAGAACATAATAGTGAGTGCCATTGATGATGCCACTTTTCAGAACTTAATTCACTGTAAGACAGCAAAAGAGATGTGGGATACTCTCATTGTCTATATGGAAGGTTCTGAAGAAGTTAGGCAAGATAGAAAGTCCTTGCTAAATCAGGAGTATGAGAGCTTTAGGCAAGGAAAGAGTGATAGCATCACTGAGTGCTATAAGAAATTTTACAGAATAGTTAATGAACTCATGTCTTATGGAAGAGAGTTCACTAACTATGAACTAAATGACAAGTTCTTAAGGTCCCTAACCAAAGATTGGGACACCAAGATCTGTGTCATAAGAGAAATGGCTAAGCTGGGGGAAATTCCACCTCCCACACTGTTTGGCAAGCTATTGTCATATGAGATGCAGTTGACAGTAAGAAAAGAGGAGGAGAAATCAACAAGGACTGAGCATAAGGAAAGAACTGTTGCTTTCAAGACAGAAGTTCCTAGAAAGTGCAGGAATAAGTCTTCAACTCCACCTCCAGAGGTAGTTGAATCAGAGTCTGATGAGTCTATCAGCACAAAGTCTAAGAGCAGTGAAAGTGATGAAGACTTTGCTGCTTTCACTAGACACTTTCAAAAGTTTTTGAAAAAGAAACAGTGGAGGTCAAGGCCTTCTACATCACAAGTAAAGGAAGACTCTTATCAGAAAAAGAGGTCTTCAAAGAATGACAAGAAAAGGACAAAATCAAGCAAGGCAACTGGTTCAAAGATTGTTTGTTATTGCGGCAATAGACAGGGCCATGTTATTGCAGATTGTCCAGAGAAGAGAAAGGAATCTGGTGACAGGAAAAAGACTTACTTCAAAGGGAATAAAGAAAAGTCTTTTGTTGCTAAGAAGGAGAAGACTCTATCAGATATCTATTCTTCAGAAACTGAGTCTGAGGCTGAAGCCTACATAGGGCTGTTTGCTGAAGAAGAAGAGGAAGAATTCATGCAGATCTTGGAATCAATTTATGAACAAGAAGACAGTCATTGCCAAGGGCTAATGGCTTTGACAGAGAGTGCCAAAATCCTGGAGCAGCCAGGACCCAATCAGGTACAAAGTTCAAGTTTAAATTCAGTTTCTTGTTCTAGTTCAGAATCAGATTTTTCTTCATCAAGTGATGAGAATATATCTGAGTCTGAGGAAGATATTCATCAGCTCATAGATGAATATAAGGTACTGTTGCAAGCCTACAAGAAAAGCAAGACCCTAGCCAAAAGTCAGGCAAAGGAGATTGCAGATCTCAAGGCTGTTGCAACAGATTTTGAGAAACAATTTGATCAAAAACTGAATGAGGTAGCCAGGCTGAAACACATTACTGTGATTCAGATGGGAACTATCACCTATAAGAATGATCAAATTAAGAGACTGGAGATCAATCTTCAGAAAGAAAGAGAGCTTGTTGCTAGGTTTTCAAAACCTAAATCAGTGCTACCTTTAATTGATGAATTTGTTCATCATAAAGGCAAGGCTGGATTGGGTTTTGTTAGACCTGCAGGGACTGAGCAGTCCAAGTCTAAGTCCAAGGGCAAAGCCCCAACATTCAACAAACCTGCTGTAGTCAGGACAGCCAAGGCAGTACCTAAGCAAAGGTACAACAAGTTTGAATGCTGGTGCTGTGGTAAGATTGGCCATTTTGCAATGGACTGTTGGTACAATGCCAGTGCCAAGGTGAGTAGCAAGCTACCTGGTGGAAAGCCAGTAGGTAGCTTTGTCAAGTTACATACTAACAAGTACCAAGGACCCAAGATTGCTTTGGGTTCTAAGGTCCATTAATCTGTTTTGCAGGTGAGTCCAAGTGGCCATACCCCTACATGGTACTTGGACAGTGGATGTTCCAGACATATGACTGGAACTAGGGGACTACTGAAGCACTACATTCCAATCAAAAATGGTCCTAAAGTGACCTTTGGTGGTTCTGAAAAAGGAATCATCAAAGGGTTTGGTAACATTTCTTCAAACTTAGTTACCATTACTCAAGTGGCTTATGTTAAAGGGTTGAAACACAACCTAATAAGTATAAGTCAGTTAAGTGATGTAGGGTATGACATCTCATTTGTTAAAAATGGTTGTCATATCAAGAGGTCAAGTGATCAAGAGATCATCTTGACAGGTTATAGGAAGAGAAATGTCTACTGCCTAGACATTATGATTGAGAACAATGGTTCTCCAGTTTGTCTTGTAGCTGATGAGACAGTCTCTCATTGTGTCAAATGGCACAAGAGGCTGGCCCATCTTAACTACAAGACAATTAGTAAACTCTTTAGTAAAGAGTTAGTGAGGAATGGTCCTCAAGTTAAGTGTGTTAAAGATAGCATTTGCTCAGCTTGTCAAAAGGACAAGCAGACTAAATCCACCTTTAGAAGCATATATAACAAAGATGCTGTGAGGTGTTTGTACATCTTGCATTTGGATCTCTTTGGTCCAATGCCAGTTCACAGCTTAGGTAGGAAGGTCTATACCCTCGTAGTTGTAGATGACTACTCAAGGTTTTAATGGGTGTTCTTCTTAAGACAGAAATCTGAAACACCTAGTGTCTTCTACAGCTTTGTCAAGCAAATTCAGAATGAACTTAATAGTACTGTGGTCAAAATTAGAAGTGACCATGGTACTGAGTTTCAATCTGAAAGCATGACAAAACTATGTGAAGACTTTGGGATATTTCAAGAATTCTCTTCACCTAGAACACCTCAGCAAAATGACATTGCTGAGAGGAAAAATAGGACCTTGATAGAAGCTGGTAGAACCCTACTAAGTGATACATCACTGCCTGAGTATTTCTGGGCTGAAGCAGTTAACACTGCATGCCATGTTATAAATAGGGCTACCATCACTAAAGGGCTAAACAAGACCCCCTATGAAGTAGTGAAAGGCAGGAAACCAAACCTATCATATTTTAGGATCTTTGGTTGTAAATGCTACATACTTAACAATGGGAAGTCTTACATAACTAAGTTTGTTGCCAAGTCCCAAGAGGGAATTTTTGTTGGGTACAGCAATAATAGTAAGGCTTATAGAGTCTACAACTTGACTACACAAGTTGTAGAAGAATCAGTGCATGTAGTTTTTGATGAGACTAAACTTATTAATAATGAGTTGTCTAGCAATGTATGCAGCCCCACAGGTTTGACAAAGACAATGGACAAGCTGACTATAGAAGAAGTGCCTGCTACAAGACAGCAGGGAGAGGAGAGTAGCTGCTGTCCAGGGGGAGAACTACATGTGCCAATTGCTGAAGAAATCCAAGGAATACAGCATGATGCAGATGCTGAAGTGGTTCAACCTGAAGTGAGGATGCCTCCTGCCCACAGGTATCTTAGAGATCATCCAGTAGAGCTGATTATTGGAGATCCAAGACAAGTAGTACAAACCAGGAGTAGAAACATGAATGATGCAATCTATTCCAGCTTTTTGTCTCAAGTTGAACCTAAAAGATTTGAAGAAGCAATAATGGATCCACAATGGACTGAAGCAATGCAAGAATAGCTTAATCAGTTCAAGAGGTGCAAGGTTTGGGAACTTGTTCCTAAACCTAAAGACCACAATGTAATAGGAGTTAAGTGGATCTACAGGAATAAGATGGATGAACAAGGTGTCATCATTAAGAATAAAGCTAGACTGGTTGCTAAAGGATATAGGCAAGAAGAAGGTATTGATTTTGATCAAACCTTTGCTCCAGTAGCCAGACTGGAAGCCATAAGAATGTTCTTGGCCTATGCAACCTATCAAGGATTCAAGGTATACCAAATGGATGTCAAGTCAGCATTCCTAAATGGTAATTTGAAAGAAGAAGTCTATATGGAGCAGCCTTCAGGTTTTGTTGATCCAACTCTACCTCATTATGTCTATAGACTTAGGAAAGCTTTATATGGGTTAAAGCAAGCCCCTAGGGCTTGGTATGAAACCCTATCTAGTTTCCTCATTGAGAACAAGTTCTCAAGGGGGAAAATAGATAAGACTCTATTCCTTAGGGAATCTAGAGGCAAAGTCATACTAGTCCAAATATATGTAGATGACATTATATTTGGGTCTACTGAAAGCAGCATTTGCAAAAAGTTTGCAAAACTTATGCAAGGTCAGTTTGAAATGAGTAGTATGGGAGAGCTGAAGTTTTTCTTGGGTCTCCAAATTAAACAGACTGAGAGTGGTTTGTCCATTTGTCAGTCAAAGTTCACCCTAGAACTCATAAGGAAGTATGGTATGGATTCATCCAGTACCATGAAGACTCCTATGGGGTCAAGTATGTCTCTTAGCAAGGATGATGCAGGGAAACCTGTAGATGAAACCTTGTATAGAGGGATAGTTGGCTCCCTATTATACTTGACTGCTAGTAGACCAGACATCATATATGCTACATGTGTTTGTGCAAGGTATCAAGCCTGCCCTAAAGAGTCTCACTTGACTGCTGTCAAGAGAATTTTGAGATATCTAAAGGGCACTCCCTATCTAGGCCTCTGGTACCCTATGAATGGAGACTTTGATCTAACAGGTTATTCAGATGCAGACTTTGCAGGATGCAAAGAAGATAGAAAAAGCACTACTGGAACCTGTCAATTCCTAGGTGGGAGACTAATTTCATGGAGCAGCAAAAAGCAGACTAGTGTGGCAATCTCCACAGCTGAGTCAGAATATGTGGCTGCAGGAAGTTGCTGTGCTCAACTTCTGTGGATTCAACATCAGTTAGAGGACTATGGATTTCAGGTAAGTAGAACTCCACTTTTCTGTGATTCTACAAGTGCTATTTCAATAGCTAACAACCCTGTATCTTATAGTAGAACAAAGCATATTGAAATTAAATATCACTTTCTTAGGGAGCATGTAGAAAGAAATGATATTGTACTTGAATATGTTAAAACAGATGAACAACTAGCTGATATGTATACTAAGCCCCTAGAAGAAGTTAAGTTCAATAAATTCAAAATTGAACTAGAAATGATAAACTTAGACTAAGTTTACAGAATAGAAAATTGGCTAAGTAAAAAGGTGTCGACACATAGACAAGTCTATGTCGACACAGAATAGTGGTGTCGACACTTCAGGAAAAAGGTTTCGACACATCTAGGAATGTGGTGTCGACACTTCAGAATGTTAGTGTCGACACATGTCAAGTAGGTGTCGACACATCCAATATGGTGTCAACACTTAAGTTTTACTCAGCATTTTCTAAGTAAAGTCTCGACGATGTGTCGAGTTATGTTGTGTCGACACATAACCAAGTGTCGACACATAATCTCTGTTAACTAAACTTGTGTCGACACATGTGTGTCGAGACATTATAAGTCAGTGTCGACACTTATTGCCAGTGTCGACACATGTTGAGTTAGCTGTCCCGCCTGTTCATCTTCAAAATCAGAAAGGTATAAATAGGGTTCTGTCTTTGTTTGTCGACACGCTTTCAAAGTTTCGAGACCAAAACTATTGTGTCGACACTTCTCTTTTCTAAAGATAAATTCTCCAAACCCTAATGGCTCCTAAGCTTGAGGAGAACGTGAACGAGGGCTATGAGCTGGTGCGCGGCGCGTTCGACGACGCAGATCAAGAAATCCAATCGGTGATAACCCTAGTCGCCAATTCTGGACTCGAATACTTGGTTTCAGAACCAACAAAGATTTGGAAGAAGGAAGTTCTTGAATTCCTTAATGGAGCTGCTGTAGATGAATCTGGATACAGAATCAAATCCAGAGTTCATGGGACTAAGGTCAAGGTTTCACCAAAGAATCTGAGGAAGGTACTCCAGCTACCTAAAACTCAAGATGAAGAGGAAGTAACTGCTTCAAAGACCAGGGAAGCTCTTACCTGGTGTGGTCTTGATCCCAAGATGAAGATAGGCTCGGTATTCAACAGGAAAGGCATGAACAGTCAAGGAAAATTCATGTCTGAAATTGTGGGCAAGGTTATTCTCAGTAAGCCAGGAGGGCATGACAGGGTGTCTGCCTCTATGTTTGAAATTATGACCAGAATAATCTTTACTCTAAGAACAGACTGGTCTCTAGTAGTTTTTGACAAGATCAAGGAGAGCTTGAAGAAGCCCAATCTGGGCAGAATTATAAGTCTCTACCTAGCTGGTACAATACCAGCGGTAATGAGCAATGCTGCTGGAAGCAAGATCAACCACATGAGGAAGATGGACCAAAGGATATTTTCCAGATGGGACAGGGTGTTGTCCAAGGAAGTGGCAACCCCAGAAAAGCCAGTTACTGAGAAGGAGATTCCTCCTAAGAAGAAGAGAAAAACTGCTGCTGTGGCACAAGAATCCTCCAGCAGTTCTGATAGTGAAGAACATGTTGTCTTCACTCCTGATGACCAAGAGGATGTGGCTGCAGAGAAGACCCCTGCTGCTGCAGATAATGCTGAGATCCAGGGGGAGCCTCCAGTAGTAGAAGAATCATCTACTCTGGACAGTGAGCAAGCCACCATCATTATCCAAGAGGTACTCACTGACCTAAAAACTTTAGACTATATTATAGAAGATGCTAATTTGTCTGATGTCCATCAGCAAACTCAGCTAGACAGTCAAGTTCCAGATGTTGTTTTAGAAGCCAAATCTGCTGAACAAGAAGTGGTACCTGAGTCAGTGGTTGAAGAGCAAAGACTGTCTCCAGCTCCATCTCCACCTGAATATACAATGGAGGATTTATTCCTAAATCTCGATCAAGAAGATTTTGATATGGACAAGGATGTTGCTGCTGAAGATAAGAGTGTTGCTACTGAGGGGGAGCAACTGACAGTTCTGGAAGAGCCTATTAGGCTAGAAACTGCGCAAGCACCTGATGTGCAACCTGAGAAGCCTCAAAGCCCTAAGGACAGGGTTGATATTGCCAGCACTTCTGCCTCTGAAGATGAGGAGAGTGCTAGGACCAAGAAGAAGAAACTCTATGTCTTCAAAAGGAGAAGCCAGAGTTATAAAAAGGCTTTGCAATCCATTGCCCCACAGCCTATAGTTCAACAAGCTACAATAGTTGATTATAGTGCTTTGATGATTGCCATGCAGATCAAGTTGGATGAGCAAAGGAAGGCAATAGAGGCTTATGTGGATCAAGGGCACAAGTCCCTACAGTTTGATCTTGCACAAGATATAAAATCTATAAGGTTTGAAATGAACCTGAACAAGAAGGAGATGACTGACTGCTTCCACAAGGGTGGGAATACAGTAGTCTATTTGGCAACTCACCAGGAGAAGATCAAGGCTCAGGTAGATGATATAGCATTAAAGCAAGGATATGTGCTGGAGAATCAGTTAAGAATGAATGATAATTTGACTGCCTCCCATAATGCTATAGTCACTGAGTTGAAGAATAAGACTGCTGAAACTTCAACATCTACTGCTGCTACTAAGGCTGACTTTGATAAGGTATTTCAAGCTGAGATTACTGCTGTCAAGACTGCAATTCAAGATTCCCAGAAGGCCATCTCTGAACAGCTCACAAAGCTCAGACCTTACTTTAAAGAGGGAATCAGGTATTTGGATAGTCAGATAAGGTTTCAAAAGGATGATGTCAGAGACCATATGGCCAGAGAAGTCATAAAGGGGGAGAGAGTATTAGTCAAAGCTAGCTCTGACCATGCCAAATGGATATCTAACTCCATCAGAGCTACACTGGGCTATCCTCCACTTTATGATGATGATAATGTGGCTGAATCAGGAATTCAAACTGTATATCTTGGAGGTGAGCAAGCAGAAGTAGCTCAAGTGATTTATCCACCTCCAGATTTTGACATGATTCAAGCAGATGTCAGCACAATGTATAGCCCAACTGAGGGCAAGGCCAATGTTCATATTGAGAAAGTTGTTCAACCTATTTCTGAAGCTCTGCAAGAGGCTCTGAACAAAGAAGAAGAGACTAGGCTGTCTAAAAAGAGGTTTAGGGAACAAGCAGAACAAAAGCCAGATTTTGAACAATGGAGCCCTACCTCTAGAAATATAATTCTAACTGCCTGGAAAGCTGCCAAAGACAACATGAATGACAGGAACAAATGGTTCTCTGAGGCAGAATGGAGAAAGCATGAGATCAGGCAGGAGGCTATAGTACAATTCAGAAGGAAGGCTAAGATGGGAAAGCTACCTCCTACTGCTGTGGAGCCTAGCAAGTACTTCCCCAAGCCATACCACTATTTTGAGAGACAGAAAATCAAAGCAGAAGAGCTGAAGAAGAAGGACTTAAAAGGAAAGAAGCCTGCTGATGCTGCAACTGTTGAAGCCCCTGTCAAAGCTCAAGTCCAAGCTGGAAAGGGAATTGTTATCAAGGAACCTGATCAGAAATAGATTAGGATTTTACTTGAAGATTATGTTGCAATCCTTTTTAATGTAAAACATTTTTGTACAACATTGAAGATGTATAAGAAAAATGTTAGAACAATATATGATAAATATATTTCATGATTGTTCTGTAAATGTGTCTATTTCTTGATTGTTCTGAAATGATGAATGTGTATACATGTGTGTATTTCTACATGTTTATGTTTACCCTGCTGAATATAATCTGTTGTACATCATTTTGTAATTTTAATTATGGATGGTGTATATCATTGACTAAGGGTTATGACTTCTCCAAATAGGGGGAGATTGTTGGGTACATTGGTCAAATGTACCTGATTTGAAGAAGCCTCACCCAACTCAATGATATACATCATAATGTATTTGATGTATGTTTGAGTTACTTGTGCAGGTTAAGAAAGTACTGGACTGAAGCAAAAAGTTTCTAAGTCCATGTGTCGACACCCAGAGGGAAAGTGTCGACACTTAAGAAGACTTGTGTCGACACCCAGACAAGATGTGTCGACACTTGGAGTCATTGTGTCGACACCTGGGATGCAGAGTCGACACCAGACAGAAAGTGTCGACACTTGGAGCTGTGTCGACACTCAGTGAAGAAAAGTGCAGACAGAAAGTGTCGACACAAGGAGCTGTGTCGACACCCAGTGAAGCTGTGTCTACACCAGAAAGTGTCGACACTTGGAGCTGTGTCGACACTTAGCAAAAGTCTGCAGAGTCTAAGTACAAGTGTCGACACTCAACACAATATGTCGACACTAAGCAGAAGAGTCAGCACTTGAAGCATGTGTCGACACTCAACACAATATGTCGACACTCAACAGAAGAGTCAACATTTGAAGTATGTGTCGACACCCAGAACAATGTGTCGACACACAGCTGAAGACTCAACACTTGAAGAAAGTGTCGACACATGGAGCTGTGTCGACACTTAGCAAAGAACAGAAAGAACAACAAATTATTCTAAGTACAAGTGTCGACACTATAGGAATGTGTCGACACTCAGCTGAAGTCTCAACAACAAGAAGGTGTGTCGACACAAGGAGCTGTGTCGACACTCAGCAAGATTCAACATAGAAGACTATGTGTCGACACCAAGAAGCAGTGTCGACACTTGACAGATTCAACACAAGAAGATGTGTCGACACAAAGGAGATGTGTCGACACATAGAAGAATTCAGCAAAAGCTAGAAGAACAAGTACTTGTGTCGACACTCAATTTCAGTGTCGACACATGAAGAAGAATCTGTGTCGAGACATACAAGGATATGTGTCGACACCTTGTAGACTTGTGTCGACACTTACAAAGCATGTGTCGACACTTAGTCTATAAGTGTCGACACTTAAAGACAGAAAGTCTCGACACTTACTGAATGTTAGAGATTTTCAAGAAGTGACTGGTTGACATGACAGCTGCCGATCCAGCCGGTCTACAGCAACTGTCAGAGATGTCAGAAGTCAGTTATGAACCGGACCAGCCGGTTACCATGAAGAAGGCCTATAAATAGGCACCCACAGTTTACAGAAACTGTTGTTGAAAGAGTTGATCAAGTGATTAACAAGTGGTACAGATTATTCAAGTAATCAGAAAAGTGATATACTGAGTATCAACACAAGAAGATCTTGCAGTCCAAGTGCAGATCTAAGAAGTTGGAGAGAGAGGGCTCCATCCAAGAAATCAGCCTCTGGAACTAGGCTGAGAAGAAGGATTCAGTTTCAATTCTGATTCTTAAGAAGCAGAGGTCAAGGAACAACTGCAGAGGATTCAGTCTTATTCAGTTCTACTCAAGAAGCTTTGAAGAAAGCTAAGTCAGATTGGATCCAGCTGAGTTCTTCCAAGAACTCATCAAGAATCTCTCAACTCCCCTCTTATCTTTCTGAGTTGTAGAGTTGTATTTTGTAATATCTTTTTAACTTGTAGGATCCTTTGGATCTGAGAGATTTGTAAGCCTATAATTATAAAGGCTGAGGGTAGGGCTTGTTAGCCTGAGTGTAGGAGATTGTGATCTCTGAGTGTAGGCCTTGTTGGCTGAGTGTAGGCCTTGGATTGGCTGAGTGTAGGCCTTGATTGGCTGAGTGTAGGCTTTGGGATAAAGCTGAGTTGTAAGGCTTTGGGCCTGAGGTGTAGGAACCAATTTGGGTTCTGAGACAGTGCAGGAGTTTGGCCGAATCTAGTACACTGCTAGATAGGCGAAGGGGGAAAGTGGATGTACCCATATCTTGGGGAACCACTATAAAACACTGTGTGTTGTGCTGTGATTAACTGTGTATGTTTTGTTATTGTTGTTTGCTGTGCAAAAGTAGTTAGAAATCTGTGATATAACTGTTTGGCTGCCAACAAAGTTAGAAAAGGATTAGGTCACCTATTCACCCCCCCCCCCTCTAGGTGTTTAGGTACCATATCTTTCAAGCTGATTATATGAATCCATTCTTTCCATGATGGTCATCCTGTTGTTAGCTAGTCTAGCATGTGTTGCCCTAAATACCTAATATAAATTTTCTCCAGTGGAATCCTGGTTATTTATAACTTCTTGAATACCTTGATGGGTTATGCTATTTTGTCTTGCAGTATAGTCCACTATAATTGTCGCCTTCATGAAAAATTGGAAGGTTTGGGTATTCAGGTGATGCATCTCACTTTCCACTTCAGAAATTCTCTCATGCATTTTAGTCCACAGTCCTTAAACTATCTTTTCCACTAATACTTCAATACATTTTCTCTAACTAGTTGTTGAACAACCATTACAGGAGATGGAACAGTGTGAAGATCAGTTACCGCTTAACAACATACCTACTTTAGAGACCCCCCGAGTAGATGCACACATCTCGTCTCTCGTTTTTGAGATGTGAGTCCTTAGAGCCTTATGCTATAAGAGAAGAGTTATTAGTAGTAGATGTTTTGATCCCACATGGATGCATGTATAAACAAATGGCTACGGCCTTTTTACTTATATATTTATCCTTGGTTGGTTTTTGTGATTGCTTTCGCGTTGTGTTATGATGTGACGTGTTGTGTTCTTTGCCTAACATATATCCCTGATTGGTTTTTTGTGATTGCTTTCGCATTATGTTTTGATGTGATGTGTTGTGTTCTTTGCCTAACAAGGCAATCATCCTGCACTTTGAAGGTGGGTTGTTGCCACTTTAGAAGCATTGGGTGGTCGTTTTGGGCAGCAAGACCCTCCTCCAAGGGCTACAACTTTCATGCTTAGCCCAAGGCCTAGATATAAGTGCATCATACCTAAAACTAGGCTAGAACCAAGTTGTGTAAATCAAGACAAATTTTGTTTAGTATTTAAGTAAGAGTTAAACTATGCCACAACATTTTTTAAAATATGATCTAGAGAGCAATAACTTTTGAATTAATATTATGCCACCTCATTAGGCCTTTTTAAGGGCTACAACTTTCATGTTGAGACCTAGATCCATATCTAAGTAAATCATTCATAAAAATCAACTTGAACCTAACTGTGCAAACAAAACAGATTTAGTTTGGTGCACAGATATCAGATCTGGACAGATCATGAAGCAAATATAAAATAGGCTGTTCATCTTCTACCTCTAGCCGGCAAATATGATAGGCCCTACCCTATTTCCTCCAATACTCCCTTTATATACCTCTATCCATTGCGATATCAAGTCCCACATCTTCGTTTTGAGGAGAGTAGTTGATTGAAGCTAATCTCACGATGGACGAGGCCCTAGAATGGAAGTTCTATTGTGGTCTCTTCCTACAAAACTCCATAGATCTCACTGAAATCAAGCTCTTTTTAACTTGACATATCTCTTATTTTGATCTAAAGATCTAGCGCCATAGGAGAGTGGAGGAAGATCACGTGATTCATGTCCATGGATCGGGTGTTCCTCTGTAGCAGTATGGTGACGATGGTCAACTATTCTCCAACTCCTCCTATGCTTGATTTCTTCAAGGAGAATTGGTTGGATCTGCTTCTTACGTGATGAGAGAGGAACAAAGGTTTAGATGAGGGAGGGGGCTCAAAATAAATGATGGAGAACTGAGGTGAGAGAAATCGGTTGTTGATTTTGACTATCCATCTTGGATTCGACTAAGAGTTAATAGGAAATTGTTTCCCATTCTTTAAAAAACAATCCAAAGCCATGTGTCATTTTCTTAGTGGCCAAGTGTCAATTCAGGTGCCTTGAATTAATGTATAGATAGGGTACATGAATAAAGGAAAGCATGTTGCGTTCTATCTGGCCGTCAGTCACCGCCCATTGTTATTACTGTTGGTGATTGACTTGTTGACCAGGTCAACAAGTCAAAAGATAGTTTTGGTATTATTTTATGTTTGCATTTATTATGAGAGAGGGTGCACATTTATGATGAGAGAGAGTTATTTAGTTTTCTTTTGCCTATATAAAGGCTCCCTTGTACTTGTTTGTGGTTGTTAAAAAAATAGTGAAAATATTCCCCACTCCCGGTTTCCCACTTGTGTTGTAGAATAGAGGGGGAAGCGCCGCAGCGCTGAAGCGTAGTCCGGGCGGTTTGTGCTTCTAACCGCGCGAGCTGGGTATCGCGGCCTGAGTTTGGCGAGTTGATCGGAGTAGCGTCGGGCTGACCAGAGGTTGCCGAGCAAGCCGGCGTGCGGGCGAGCTGGAGTGTTGCCGAGCGGGTAGGAGCTCGCGTGTGCGTGCGACTCATCTCGCAGGGGTAGATTTGCCCGGCTACTGTGGTTGCCGCGCGGGCTGATCACTCGCGGAGGAAGGATAAAAGCGAGTGGGCGTTAACTCGCCGTGCGACCTTTTGCTGGGGCGTCTCGCTCCCGCGCGCGAGAGGGATCTCGCTGGGTTGTCGCGCGGGTTGTGGAGGTCTCGCCGGTTTGTTTTTTTTTCGGTGGTGTAATTAGTGGGCAAGAGGAGTAGAGCTTTGCAAAGTGCGAGAGAGGGGGTGCCTGTTTCATGTTTCCAACAAGTGGTATCAGAGCGAGGTTGCAAACCTTTACGGTGACTCGGAAGGTTTGAAGTAGAGGAGAGATGGAGTTTGGAGGGGCCGTGCTGGGGCAAGTCCCCAAGTTGACGAAGACCAACTATGGGAACTGGAGCATCCAGATGAGGGTACTACTAGACTCCAAGGAGTTGTGGGAGGTAGTAGAGGATGGTGTGGAGGTGCTGACTGCCGAAGCAGAAGCCGCATTAACAAACGCACAGAGGACAGCATTGAGAGAAGCTAAGAAGAGGGACAAGAAGGCATTGTTCAGAAGAAGAAGCTTTTGTAAGGAAGCCGGACGAGCCGTCAAGGTGTAGATGAAGCTACGTTCGAAAAGATCTCGGACGCCGAGCCTTCGAAGGAGGCATGGGAGATCTTGCAGCGCTCCATGCAGGGAGTAGACAAGGCCAAGGAAGTTAAGTTGCAATCCCTCCGAGGCCAGTATGAGATGATAAGGATGCAAGGGTCGGAGAAGGTTGGCGACTATGTGACCCGTCTACGGACGCTCACAAATGAGATGAAGAGAAATGGGGAGACCATAGACGAGGTTAGCTTCATGGAGAAGCTCCTGCGTTCTATGTCAAAGAAGTTCCGACGCGTGGTGGTGGCCATCGAAGAATCGAAGGACCTCACGGTGATGACGGCGGATGAATTGATAGGCTCACTGCAAGCCCATGAGTACAGAATGGCGCAAGATGATGAAGAAGCGAGTAGCTTGGTAAAAGCACTCCAGACCCAGCTCAACTTCGGAGAGAGCTCAGGAAGAGGTGGTGGCCAGCATGGCCGTGGCTACCAGGGAAGAGGTAGAGTAGGAAGAGGTGGTAGAGATCAAGGGAGAAGGCAACCACACCAGAAGGAGTTCGAGCAGAACCAAGGTTGGAACGTCGGAGGTAGAGGAAGAGGCCAAGGCAGAGGCCAAGGTAGAGGAGGAAGAGACCAAGGCAGAGGCCAAGGTAGAGGAGATAGAGGAGACATGTCCCAGACTCAATGCTACAACTGTGGCAAGTTCGGGCACATGAGCTATGATTGTTGGGCTCCTCGGAAGGGAGGAGAGGCCAACCACTATGCGGAGACGAGCAACACAGGAGGCGACCCGATGATGTTCCTTACGGTCCAAGGTGCTGGAGGTGGAAGGAATGGAGTGTGGTACTTAGACACCGGGGCCAGCAACCACATGTGCGGAGAGAGGGAGCTGTTTACGAGTCTTGAGCCAAATGGTGGTGAGGTGAGCTTCGGCGACCCCTAAAAGATAGCAGTGGAAGGAAGAGGAGTTGTGGCAGTTGTGTTGAGTGGAAAGGAGGTTCTCATCAACGACGTCTTTTATGTGCCGGGCTTGAGGAGTAACATCCTAAGTCTTGGGCAGCTGGTGGAGAAGGGCTACCAGGTCTTGTTGCGGGATGGCACCTTGGCCATGAAGGACGGTCATGGGAAAGAAGTAGTGAGGGTAAAGATGACGGCGAACCGTCTCTTCACTTTGAGCATGGATGTAAAGGAGACGGCATGTCTCGCGAGGAATGAAGAAGAGGAGGAAGATTGGCTATGGCACCACCGGATGGGGCATCTGGGGTTCACAGGCCTGAAGTTGTTGTCTGGATCAAAAATGGTGGAAGGACTGCCTATGATCACACCTTCTCATAGGGTCTGTGAGGCATGCACCAAGGGGAAGCAGAGAAGAGAGACATTTGAGGGTGGCAAGTCCCGAAGGGCGACGAGGCCATTGGAGTTGGTTCTCTCGGACATCGCTGGTCCATTTGAAACAACTTCAATCGGTGGGAGCAAGTACTACATCACATTCACCGACGACTTCAGCAGAAAGTGTTGGGTGTATTTTCTGAAGGAGAAGGCTGAGGCGCTGGAGAAGTTCAAGGAGTTTCGGGTGATGGCTGATAAGGAGAGTAGTCAACTGCTGAAAGTACTTAGAACGGATAGAGGTGAGGAGTACACCTCTAGGCTGTTCGACGAGTACTGTAGGCAATGGGGGATCTCTCATCAGCTGACGGCGGCCTACTCGCCTCAGCAAAATGGCGTGGCAGAAAGGAAGAACCTCACAATTATGAACATGGCACGGAGCATGGTGAAGGGTAAGGGACTACCGAAGAAGTTCTGGGCGGAAGCAGTACAGGTGGCTGTGTACGTGCTGAATCGGTGCCCTACCAAGAGTGTGAAGTTCAAGACACCGTTTGAGGCTTGGAGTGGCTGGAAGCCAAGTGGGAAGCACCTGAGGGTCTTCGGGTGTGTGGCTTATGCCCACGTCCCGGACCAAAGGAGGAAGAAGCTGGACGATCGAAGCGAAAAGTGTATTTTTGTGGGCTACGCTCCTGCGAGCAAGGCTTACAAGTTATACAATCCTGAGACGGAGAAAGCCATCATCTCACGAGATGTGGTATTTGAAGAAGGAAGCTGCTGGAGCTGGGATGAGGCGGTGAAGAACATCAAGGGGATGTTTTTCGGGGATGATGAAGAAGAAGGTGGAGGAGAGGCTGAAGCGGAGATGGGTGGAGCGGAGCCACCATCACCACCAAGCGGAAGTTCAGGGGGAGCTCTCACCCCTTACTCTAGTGGTGCGAGCACGAGTGGAAGCAAACCTGGAGGAACAAGTACCAGTGGGAGCAAGGACTACCATCCTCAGCCCAGGATGCGGAGGCTGGATGAGATATATGAGGAGACGGCACCGGCACTTAATAATTTTTCTTTGTATTGTCTGTTAGCAGATGTCGAGCCGTGCTCCTACGATGAAGCTGCCAAGGAAAAGAGTTGGAGGAAGACGATGGATGCGGAGATCGCTTCCATAAAGAAGAACGAGACCTGGAAGTTGGTCGACCCTCCTGCAGGCCAAAAACCCCTCGGGGTGAAGTGGGTGTACAAAGTGAAGAAGAACAAGGATGGCGGAGTGGAGAAGCACAAGGCTAGGCTAGTGGTGAAGGGCTATCGACAAGTCCAAGGCGTGAACTATGATGAAGTGTTTGCCCCCGTAGCGCGTGTTGACACCATCCGGTTGATCATAGCGCTAGCAGCTCACCATGGTTGGAGGATCATGCAGATGGACGTGGTCTCGACATATTTGAACGGGTACTTGGAGGAAGATGTGTACATCGAGCAGCCTGCAGGGTATGTTGCGAAGGGGTAGGAGAGAAAAGTCTGCAAGTTAGATAAAGCACTCTACGGACTGAAGCAAGGGGCAAGAGCGTGGAATGGAAGGATAGATGCTTACTTGTAAAAGCATGGCTATCAGAAGAGCCCGCATGAGCACGCCCTCTACACCAAGGTGGACCAGGAGGGAAACATGATGATTGTGTGCCTCTACGTGGACGACATGATTTTCACGAGAAACAATGCTGCTATGTATGAGGAGTTTCGGGGCATGATGAAGAAGGAATTTGAAATGACAGACTTGGGAGAGTTGAGCTACTTCCTGGGATTGGAAGTGAAGCAGGGAGAAGATGGGATCTTCATATCCCAGAAGAAGTACGCAGAGGAGATCTTGAAGAAGTTCAGGATGGAGGATAGCAAGCCTATCTCCACTCCTGCTGACCCAGGGTTGAAGCTGAAGAAAGATTCTAAGGAAGGAGCGGTGGATTCTACCCTATTCAAGAGTTTGGTGGGCAGTCTACGCTACCTTACCTTCACCCGACCGGACATCATGTATGCGGTCGGAGTGGTGAGCAGGCATATGGAGGAGCCAAAGGAAGACCACTTCACGGCAGCGAAGAGGATCCTGAGGTACATCAACGGGACTAGAGGCCATGGACTGAAATATGCTACTGGAGAAGAGCTGACACTGGTAGGATAATCGGATAGTGACTACGGCGGGGATGTGAATGATCGAAAGAGCACTTCCGGATATGCCTTCAGCATGGGAACAGGGGTGTTCTCTTGGAGCTCGAAGAAGCAGGCAACGATAGCTCTATCGTCCTGCGAGGCTGAGTATATTGCAGCAGCAGCTGGCACCTGCCAAGCCATCTGGCTAAGGAATCTGTTGGAGAGTTTGCAGCATAGAGTGGATGTGCCAATGACTATGATGGTGGACAACATGTCGGCCATCCAGCTCGCGAAGAATCCCGTGCTGCATGGACGTAGCAAACATATCGAGACAAGGTATCATTTCCTAAGGGAGCAGGTAGAGTTGAAGGCAGTGGAAGTGAAGTATTGCCCGACCGGAGAGCAAGTCGCGGACATCTTCACCAAGGCGTTGAAGGTGGACACGTTCCTGAAGCTCAAAGGCAAACTCGACATGTGCTGCCAAGTTTGAGGGGGAGTTTGTTGGTGATTGACTTGTTGACCAGGTCAACAAGTCAAAAGGTAGTTTTGGTATTATTTTATGTTTGCATTTATTATGAGAGAGGGTGCACATTTATGATGAGAGAGAGTTGTTTAGTTTTCTTTTGCCTATATAAAGGCTCCCTTGTACTTGTTTGTGGTTGTTGAAAAAATAGTGAAAATCTTCCCCACTCCCGGTTTCCCACTTGTGTTGTAGAATAGAGGGGGAAGCACCGCAGCGCTGAAGCGTAGTCCGGGCGGTTTGTGCTTCTAACCGCGCGAGCTGGGTATCGCGGCCTGAGTTTGGCGAGTTGACCGGAGTAGCGCCGGGCTGACCAGAGGTTGCCGAGCAAGCCGGCGTGCGCGCGAGCTGGAGTGTTGCCGAGCGGGTAGGAGCTCGCGTGTGCGTGCGACTCATCTCGCAGGGGTAGATTTGCCCGGCTACTGTGGTTGCCGCGCGGGCTGATCACTTGCGGAGGAAGGATAAAAGCGAGTGGGCGTTAACTCGCCGTGCGACCTTTTGCTGGGGCGTCTTGCTCCCGCACGCGAGAGGGATCTCGCTGGGTTGTCGCGCGGGTTGTGGAGGTCTCGCCGGTTTGTTTTTTTTCGGTGGTGTAATTAGTGGGCAAGAGGAGTAGAGCTTTGCAAAGTGCGAGAGAGGGGGTGCCTGTTTCACGTTTCCAACAATTACTACTGCGCGACATTAGCCCTTCCCAACAACATGTTATCGTCGAGAAGCTAACACTTCTCAATGATAGACTAATGCTTCTCCACGATAACCTACCGCCAACAGTAGGTCTATCGTGAAACATTAGTCCTTCTAGTCGATATGTTATCATCGAGAAGCTAACCCTCCTCGACTATAGCCCAGTGTTTCTGACAACATGTTACCGCCAGCTGTAAAATTACCACATGGCGTTAGCCCTCCTTGTCGACATGCTATCATCGAGAAGCTAACACTTCTCGACGAAAAACTCGTGGTTCTCGACAACAAACCAGTGATTCTCGACGACAGTCTACCGCCTACAATAACACTATCGCATGGCGATAGTGTACTGTTACCATTTTTCATTTTGGTTCTTTACTATAGGGAAGTGGGGGGTTCACCCACCTGGGCTGATCATGACCACTCTATGATAACCTTAGGCTCCCAGGACTACTTCCTAGTCAAAGCTGACTCAAAGTGACACATATCACTCGAGGCGTCCAGTTTGAATTGAGCTATTACATAAGCATGGTGTCTTCTTTTACCCAACACCCAAAATACACTTTGATTTTTATAGATGGGTCATCACACTAGGGTTTTTAAAGAACTAGAGGGTGACATGCCGCCTCTCGTTATAATTATTGCGAAAGAGAGAAGGGATATGAGGGTGACCGGCCACCGCCCGCGGAGCTAAGTAGTTCTTCTTGTGTAGAGGGGAGTAATGAACATTGTGCGCTCTAGAGACTTTGGTTGTTTTTTGGAGGTTGGATGGGCGTGTTCTTCACGTATTCAAATTTGGCTTGTCTCCTGTTGTGTGAAGGGGAGTAGATGAGTCCGAATATAATATTTTCGGACTCATCTAGGCTCGTTTTCACGCCCAAGCACTTTACTTTTGATAAGAATTCACTTATATTTCATCAGAATGCTATTTGCATGAGAAGTGCACAAAAAGCTCATGTTTGTGTGCAAATGTGCATTCAGCCATTGTTGGGATGAGCATATGGTGCTACCCATTAGGCTATCTTGTTTTTTGGCAAATGTGTATGCTTGTAGGTGGCAAATGGCCCGAAGAATTGGTTTTAGACATAAAGGGCAGATCCCAATGCATAAATGAATTTTGTTCAATTCGCATGTTCATGTGATTTTTCTTCGCTCACGGGCATTCTAACCATGTGTGGTATCGTTATCATCGAGATCGTCACGAAGTCAATACCGTGTAATCGTATGATCATGTGAAAGCATGCTATTTATGGTCGTGCACGATCATTTTGCTGAAAATGAGGGTTCCATCCACGCTCGTGCAATTTTGCCTCGCACGATCGACTTTCCCCATACATGAGCAAAATCATACGAGCAACCCGCTTTGTCTAAAAGTTTTATAATTTAATGTGACTCGTGTAATTCCTTCTGCCAGGGTTGTTTTCAATAGTACATGAAGAAAATCGCACGTGTAATTTATTTGATTTTGAAAAACAGTGGCTTGTCGCGACCCATGAGATTTCTTCTCGCACAGTCGGTTTTCTCCGTGCTTGAACAAAATCACACGGGCCATTTCTTTGCTCAATTTGGAAAGTTAAAGGAAGGGAAACACATGTTTGGTTCACACGTTCTTGCAATCAACCGTGTGTGCCCAATTTTTTCCAAAAATAGTATTTAAGCATAGGTTTCGCTCTATTCGAGAGGCTGATCCAGACTGTTAAATTTTCTCAAAGAGGTTAGCAAGATAGCCCAAAGCCAAATTAATATTCTCGGCACTACCCAGTTCACACTTTAATCTAGCGGAAAACCATGGAGCAAGCTCAACACACCAAGCACATGGAAGAACAAGCAGATCTTATATTCATTTACACTTCTTTACAAGGCAAGGTATACATAGCGAGACATGATTTCGCTAGTACACAAGCTATAACAGAAAACACAAAAACAAGCCGGGTGGACAGCACTGGAAACCTCCAAGATCGCCGAAGCCGCCCGAGCTGAAGCTGTAACACGCCGAATAGACACGGAGTCCGCCGAGACAGCGAGACCGCGCGGACACACCGTTATTCGCCTACTGCTGATGAACTGATGAACAGACCGCCTACCCGCCTGAGACTGGCGGACAGGTTATTGGAACTTGCAAAGATGAAGCAGAGAACTGACAAGCCGCAGAGCGACCTGCTGAAACCACAGAGACCGCACACTTTCAAGTACTTGACCGAAGTCAAAGCCAAACTCCTGGCTCCTTGAAGCTAGCCGCGTGACCTGCACACAGCAAACAGTTAACTCTGATTCAACCCGCGCGGACAGAAAACTGAGACCGCAGCACTTTGACGAGCCCCCACTTACTGTTCACTCAGTTACTGTAGATGTGTTGGGGGGGTTCTATTTATAGGCGAGGTGAGGAGTGTGATCACCGCCCTAGTGGATAGAGACACCGCCCTAGCCCGCACGCTAACAAACACCCGTCCGCTGAGTCCGCAAGGACTTAGCCGGATTCCAAGGAACAAACCGCCAGGACCAAGGCACTGATCACAACAAGGCAGACTAGCCTCATACTATGCGGACAAGATACCGTCTGCATAGTCCGCGCACCTTTAGGCGAACGCTCATCAGTCCGCCCAAGCTATGCGGACAAGGCACCAGCCTGCAGAGCCCGCAAACACCGCAGGACAGCAACATCTCCCTTCAGTGACTGTTCGCAAACACAAGAGGAAGCCCGCCCTCCACCAGAGCAACGCCTCTATCCACCACAAGTCCACGACCAAGGGCAGTCCGCCCAGTCAACTACGGACTTGGCGAATACAACGAACACACTGGACTTGTCACAGAATGTGACCAAGTCCAGAAACACCAAAACGCCTAGCGCGAGCTCGGCGGACATAGCTCCGTCCTCCAAATATCCAAACCACACTGCCAACACCTCGTCAGGAAGTCCGCAAGCTCTACTTGCATGTCTGCCCAATCGCAACGGCCATCTGTCAGACTCCACACACCAGTCCGCCACAGCAGCATCCCTGTTGTACTTCCAGAGCTCGACAAGGCCACAACCAAACTCTAAGGCCAGTCCGCAACAGCGAACACCGCGGACACGCCAGTCCGCAAGCCTCCTGCGGACAGGACCCAATCCGCCGGTAAACACAAGCTTGCAACACGGCCACTGAACAAAGCACTGCCTACAGTCCGCGAACCTTTATCCGCTCAGGCCGCTTCTTAATCAATTAAGACACCAAGTAAGCCAACACCTTATCCGCAGTCAACAGTCCGCCCAGGCCGCGGACTTAGTCCGCACAGGCCGCTCAGAAGAACAGCCAGGTCCAACCAGGCCTATCACCAGGCCGCATAACAGCAGTCCGCCCAGTCTGCCCAGTCCGCAGACTCTGTCCGCTCAGGCCGCCGGCCTGCCCATCAACCACTTCCACTTCACAAATTTCAACACTCCCACTTGAAGTGAGAAGTGGTGATCAAGCCCAGTAAGCTGCGCAACTGCTCAAAAGGCCCCTTCGACAGTGGCTTCGTGAAGATGTCAGCAAGATTATCTTCACTCCGAACATGCCCGACCAGAAGAGATCCCTCCAACACCTTCTCCCTTATGAAGTGGTGATCGATCTCAATATGTTTGGTCCTAACATGACACACTGGATTGTTTACCAGCTTAAGAGCACTCTCGTTGTCACCCCGGAGTAAAGTTGGCCCTTGCACTTCTTCATGCACATCCTCTATAAGCCTCCTCAACCAGATGGCTTCTCGAGTAGCCAAGGCCGAAGCCTTATACTCTGCCTCCGTAGTTGAGACGAACACCGAGTCCTGCTTCTTGATACACCACGAGATGCTAGCTGAACCGCAAGTGAACACATAACCTGAAGTTGACCTTCGATCATCCGAATCACCTCCATAGTCAGCATCCGTGTACCCAAGCAAGGCAAAATTCGAGTCCCTTTTATAGAGAAGTCCCATGTCAGAAGTTGTCTTGACATACTTCAGAATGTTCTTTGCCGCCACTAGATGAGACTTCCTTGGTTCAGCCATAAACCGACTTACTCGGCCAACAGCGTAAGCAATGTCTGGCCTTGTAATCGTCAGGTAGATCAAGCTTCCAACAGGAGCTCTGAACACCAAGGGGTCAGGAAGAATCCTTCCCTAATCTCGTTGAAGCTTCAGCCCATATTCCAGTGGAGTAGAGCAACTCTTTCCTTCGCCCATGCCGAACCGCTTCACAATGCGATCTGCATATCCTTTTTGGCAAATGAGTATACCGCTCTTCTTCCTCTCCACTTCAAGACCGAGAAAGTGATGAAGCTCTCCCAAGTCCTTCATCTCGAAGCGTATAGCAAGCTCAGCCCTGAGCCTTGCTACTTCCTCCTCCGAATTTCCTGTGATGATCATATCATCCACATACAGTAGGACCAAGACTTGAAGCTCCCCCTTCTTCTTAACGAACAACCTAGAGTCTGAATTCGAAGCAAGGTATCCGCAGAATTGGAGATATTCTGCAATCTTCCCATACCAAGCTCTAGGAGCTTGCTTCAACCTATAGAGAGCTTTCCTGAGTTTGCAGACATAGTCTGGATGTTCTTCAGAAACAAAACCAAGTGGCTGATCCATGAAGATGTCCTTGTCAATCTCTCCGTAAAGAAAGGCATTCTTCACATCAAGCTGCCACATCCTCCATCCCTTGCTAGCAGCCAAGGCGATCACCACTTTAACTGAAGTCATCTTCGCAACCGGACTAAACGTCTCCTCATAGTCTTCTCCATACTACTGTGAGAATCCTCGAGCAACCAGGCGAGCTTTGAACCTATCAATGCTCCCATCAGCCTTCTTCTTCAACTTATACACCGACTTGCAAGTTACCGGAGTAATGTCATCAACCTTGGGCACAAGATCCCAGGTTTCATTCTTCTTGAGAGCAGCAATCTCTTCCTTCATGGAATCTTCCCACTCCTTAACTCCAATGGCCTTATTGATGTTTGTTGGCTCTCGCTCATCCAGAGGACCTGCAAAGAAGCAGGAGACAAAGCTCACTGCATTCCCATCACAGTAACGAGCTGGTGGCTTAATAACCCTCTTCGATCTCCGAAGGGTCGGCTCCTTGCTTACTACCTCTGTTGCTTCTTCAGGCTCAACTCCTACTTGGGGCAAGCTTTGAGCAATGCTCCCCCTGCTTCCTGAGCCAGAAGGCTCAGCCTCAGAGTTTGAAGCAACAGGAGCTGTTAGTGAAACATCAAGCTCCTCTTCCAGGCCTTCAGAGCCACTATCGGTTCTTCATCAACCTTGCTTCCTGCTAGCTCAACCGAGCCACCTCCATACGATGTCAGCTCGTCAAAGACAACATCTCTTGATACAACGAACTTCTTCGTCACAGGGTCCATGCATTTCTATCCCTTCTTCCGCTCATCGTAGCCAACAAAGACAAGCTTTCTTGTCTTTGCATCCAGCTTAGTCCGTGAAGCATCTGGGACATGCACATAGCAAGTTGAAATGAACACCCGAAGGTGTCCGACACTAGGCTTCTCCTTCAGCAACAACTCAATAGGAGTCTTCATGTTGATCGGGCTGAGCGGCATCCGGTTGATGATATAAGAAGCACAAGACATCCCTTCGTCCCAAAAGGACCTTGGGATGTCTTTCGCATGAAGCCAGCATTTGCAAGTCTCCGTCAAATGACGGATCTTCCACTCCGCTACTCCATTTTATTGTGGAGTGTGAGCACAAATGAGCTCTCTCTGAATTCCGTGCTTCCTGCAGAAGTTAGAAAACTCGTAGGAAATAAACTCACCCCCGTTATCTGTTCTAAGCTTCTTGATCTGCAAGCCAAGCCGGTCCTCCACTAGCTCCTTGAACTCCACAAACAATCGGAAGGCTTCAGACTTCTCCTTCAAGAAATAAACCCAAGTATATCTTGAGTAGTCATCAATCAGGACAAGCATGTATCTGCTTCCACTAAGGTTGGCAGTGACAGTTGGTCCCATCAAGTCGCCATGAATGCACTCTAATGGTTGCTTTCTCCTTGTTGTGATTTATCAAACGGAAGGCTATGTGCCTTACCGTATTAACATCCCCTGCAAACATGCCCGTCACCAAAGGAGGACAACTTAGGCAAACCTCTCACCAAACTTCTATTAGCCATAGCCTTCAGCTTGTCCATGCCTATATGTCCAAGCCTATCATGCCAGATAGCAGCGCTATCGTTGGCTCTCATATGATCAACATAAAAATTAGTTGCAAGAACAATAAAGTTCTTAACTCTCCTTCCTACATGAGCAACATCAGCCTTAACTGCTGATACGTTGCAAAGGAACCTCACGTCTGTTGGCCCAAACAGAACGTGATAACCAGCATCTACTGCATTGGTCACAGAGAAGAGGTTCTTCTTCATGCCCGATACGTGATACACACTTCTTAATGTGAGTGGCCCCTGATCACTACCCAAAGACACAACCCCCTCTTTCTCTACTGCATAAACAGTGTTATCAGCAGTTATGATAGCTTCGTTACCTGAGTATGCTTGCAAGGAAGAGAACTTCGACTTGTCTCCGGTGAGGTGATGACCACACCCGGAGTCCACGATCCATTCGCCGTTGAAGTCCTCAGCAGACAAGGCATGGGCACAAGTTCCCGTTGTTGAAGTTGGAGACCGGGCGGTCTGTCTTGGCGGGTTGGAGACCGCGCGGTCTGGCGGTTTGACTCGGCGACTTGTAAACCGGGCGGTCTAGCAATCTTCACAGGCGACCTCTCTGCATCTCTTATTGTAAGCCGTGCGGTTAGTCCTTATGTCTAACCGCGCGGCCTGTGCGGTTTACTTTGTACAGTCCGCTTAGCTTGTAAATTTTAGTCCCACATCTCTTATTTGTATTCTCTATTCTCTCCTCCATTCTATATAAGGGAGGGCATACCTTTGTAATAGTTATCTTTTTTGGATAATAAAATTTCGATTATTCAAAAGTTTATTCGGCTTGTTCTCTTCTTTTCGCTTCCTTTCTCTACTTTCTAACATGGTATCAGAGGACACGGTCTTTTCCTCCTGATTCTGTGCGCTCTCTGTTGTTCGCGGCTTGTCTTCCGCGTTCTGCGACTTGTTCGCGGCTTGCCTTCTCCTCTGTCCGCGCGGCTTGTTTCTATCCGCGCGGCTTGTTTCTGTCCGCTGCCTGTTTGCGCGGCTTGCTCTTCTTGTTTCTCTTCTCCTCCTGCTCTTTGTCGCAGCGACCTATTTCCATGTCGCCGCGCTCCTTGCTCTTTCCTGCCGCTCCGACTTCCTAGTCGCTGCGGTCTGTATCTGTCCGCGTGTGTTGTCTCTGCACTCGCGGTTTGCTGCTGTGATCTGCCTGACCGTGCGGGTTGTTCCTTTCTTACCCGCATCTTGGTCGCGGTCACCTGCTCTTCTCCTCTCTTCTGTTCGCTCGGCCTTTTCAGTCCGCGCGACCTCTTCCCCGCTGTGCCCTTGACCGCATTCTCGCAACTGCTGTGATCTGCCTGACCGTGCGGGTTGTCCCTTTCTTACCCGCATCTTGGTCGCGGTCACCTGCTCTTCTCCTCTCTTCTGTTCGCTCGGCCCTTTGCAGTCCGCGCGACTTCTTCCCCGCTGTGCCTTGATCTGAATCCTAGCCGCTCGTGTTCACGCGGCTTCTTCCCTTTTGTTCCCGCCGCGGTTTCACGCGGATTCTTCCTTGTTTGAGCGGCCTCTCCGCCTCTTCGCTCTTAGCCGCTTCTCTTGTTAGTCGCCGCGACCTCCTGGTTTAGTCGCGCGGCTTGTGCTCTGCACCTTGGTCGTGGCTCTTCATGTCGCTGGTGTGCTGTCACCGAGACCGCTGCAGTTTCCTCTTCCTCCCTTCATGGCTTTCACCTCGGTTGTCACGTCTTCTGGTCGTGCACACGTTGTTACTCAGGGCAAATGGCTGATCGACACTGGTGCTACGAATCATATGACCGGCCATCTCCCGTGTTTCTCTCTCCTAGAAAAACATGCTCGCTTGCCCCCAGTTACTCTCGCTGACGGCTCTTCATCATCAGTTCATGGCACAGGGATAGTTCATGTCACCCCGTCTCTTCACTTGGCGGATACTCTATATGTGCCCCAGTTCCCGTGCAACTTATTATCTGTTACATCTCTTTGCAAGCAATTACAGTGTTCCGTCACATTTACTTCTACTTCTTGCTCTTTTCAGGATCCGGACTCCCAACGGACGATTGCTACTGGGACTGAGAGTGGCGGCTTATACTTCCTAGACAACATTTCTGCTTTTTCCACCTTCTCCTCCACCTCCACAGATCTTCTCCAATGGCATCTCCGCCTTGGTCATGCTCCTCCCCGTCTTCTTCGTCAACTTCTGCCCCACCTTCCTCCTCAAAGTTCTCCGCTCAACTGTGAGGCCTGTCAGCTTGGCAAGCATCACCGCTCCTCCTTCCCTCCAAAGCACGTTCGTAGCTCTACCCGTCCGTTTGATCTTATCCACTCCGACATCTGGGGTCCTTCTCCTACTCTTACCATTGGTCGGGGTAGTTCCTATTTTGTCACGTTCATTGATGATTTCTCTCGCTGTACGTGGGTGTATCTGTTAAAAGATCGCTCCGAATTATTCTCTGTATGGACATCCTTCTATCTCATGATCAAAACTCAGTTTGATGTTTCTATCAAAGTTTTTCGGTCTGATAATGCCGCAGAATATCTCAGTCGTGACTTCTCTACATTCTGCATGCAAAATGAGATTCTTCATCAAACTAGTTGTGTCTATTCTTCACAACAAAATGGTGTAGCCGAACGCAAAAACCGACACCTGCTCGATGTCGCTCGCACCTTGATGACCCAGATGCATGTTCCTCGCTCCTATTGGGGCTATGCTGTTCTCCTTGCCTGCTACCTCATCAATCGCATTCCCTCCACGGTTCTCCATGGCCAAACCCCGTTCTCCATTTTGTATCCGGGCAAGGAGCCGTTTCATCTCCCTCTCCAAATCTTTGGATGCACTGCCTTTGTGCATGCCCCTTCTGTCACCCGTGATAAGCTCTCCCCTCGCTCCACCAAATGTGTCTTTCTGGGGTATTCCACCACTCAGAAAGGCTACTGTTGCTTTGATCCTGTCCTTCGTAAGCAGTTCGTCTCTGCTGACGTCACCTTCTTCGAGAATACCTCCTACTTCTCGGATGCCTCTTCTCCTCTTCTCCCAGCTTCTGATTCTCCTGCCGTTCCCTTCGTTCCCTCGTCTCCTCCTACACTCTCCACCACTACACCGTCTCCACCCCCTCCTCTTCCTCCACCTCTCTCTCTCCCTTCCCCACCACCCTCTCCCTCCTCTCCGCTGCCGTCGCTCTCTTCTCCCGGGCCAGCTTTCTCTACCACGGATGCTCCGGATGCCGCGGGCCCGGCTGACCTGGATCTTCCTATAGCTCTTCGCAAAGGGGTGCGGACGTGCACCTTACACCCCCTTGCTGCTGTTGTTTCCTATGATCGTCTTACTCCTTCTCGCAGGGCCTTTGCACTGGCTATCTCTGCCACTGCCACACCCCGCTCCTATCAGGAGGCCCTTGCTATTCCTCACTGGAAGATGGCCATGGATGAGGAAATGGCGACCCTCACTGAGCGGGGTACCTGGACTCTTGTTCCTCCTCCCTTTGGCACTGATGTTGTTGGCTGTCGCTGGGTCTTTGTGGTCAAATTTAGCCCAGACGGCACTGTGGATCGGTATAAGGCTCGCCTTGTGGCTAAGGGCTTTACTCAGACCTATGGGGTTGATTACTTTGACACCTTCTCCCCTGTGGCTCGTCTCAGCACAATCCGGGTTCTTCTCTCTGTGGCCGTCAATCGGGATTGGCCAATTTCTCAGCTGGACGTCAAGAATGCCTTCCTTTATGGTGATCTTCACGAGGCCGTTTACATGGAGCAACCTCCTGGGTATGTTGCTCAGGGGGAGACACGAGTATGCCGGCTGCAGAAGGCAATTTATGGCCTCAAGCAGAGTCCTCGAGCTTGGTTTGACAAGTTCAGCGGTATTGTGGCGGCTGTTGGTTTTGTGCGAAGCTCTGCTGATCACTCTCTCTTTATTTGCAAAACTCCTTCTGGGCTGGTTGTTCTTGCTGTATACGTCGATGATATTCTTCTCACTGGCGATGACCAGGAAGGGGTAGCCCTGACAAAGCTACATCTTCGCCAACATCTGATCACTAAAGATATGGGCTCTCCAAAGTACTTTCTGGGGATCGAACTCTCTCGGAAGCCCGACTCCTTAGTTCTCTCTCAGCGTAAGTATGCCCTTGATCTTTTAAAAGAGGCAGGATTGACTGGAGCTAAACCTGCCCGATGTCCCATGGCTATTGGGGAGGACAAAACCTGGACAGATGATTCGCCTCTTCTTTCAGATAGTTCGCGGTACAGGCGTCTGGTTGGTAAGCTCATATATCTCACAGTGACCAGACCCGACATTTCTTATGCTGTGGGCAAGGTGAGTCAATTCATGCAAGCGCCCAGGGATTGTCATCTTCAGTCCGCCTTGCGGATCTTGGAATATGTCAAAGCAGCGCCTGGGAAAGGATTACTGTTTCAGAAGAATGGTCATCTGAGGATTGAAGCCTACTCAGATGCAAGTTATGCTGATGACAAAGGGGATCGCAAGTCTACCTCAGGTTTTTGCACCTTTGTTGGGGGAAATCTGGTGAGCTGGAAGAGTAAAAAGCAGTCTGTTGTCTCCAGGTCCAGTGCAGAAGCTGAGTATCGCAGTATGGCGTCAACCACTTGTGAGTTGAAATGGTTGCGGGCTCTCATGCTAGATTTAGGAGAGGTGTACAACCATCCTCTACCTATGTTCTGTGATAACAAGGCCGCCATATACATCTCCAAAAATCCGGTATTCCATGAAAGAACAAAGCACATTGAGGTTGACTGCCATTTCATTCGTGAAGAGATTTTAAAAGAACAGATTTGCACTCCGTTTGTCACATCTGATAAAGAGCTAGCTGACATCTTCACCAAGCCAGTCTCCGCCTCGTTTCTGCATGTTTGCGACAAGCTGGGCATGATTGATATATATGCTCCAGCTTGAGGGGGAGTGTTGAAGTTGGAGACCGGGCGGTCTGTCTTGGCGGGTTGGAGACCGCGCGGTCTGGCGGTTTGACTCGGCGACTTGTAAACCGGGCGGTCTAGCAATCTTCACAGGCGACCTCTCTGCATCTCTTATTGTAAGCCGTGCGGTTAGTCCTTATGTCTAACCGCGCGGCCTGTGCGGTTTACTTTGTACAGTCCGCTTAGCTTGTAAATTTTAGTCCCACATCTCTTATTTGTATTCTCTCTTCTCTCCTCCATTCTATATAAGGGAGGGCATACCTTTGTAATAGTTATATTTTTTGGATAATAAAATTTCGATTATTCAAAAGTTTATTCGGCTTGTTCTCTTCTTTTCGCTTCCTTTCTCTACTTTCTAACTCATGAAAGCACCACCCCATTTTACTTCCTCACTCTTAGAGCAAGCTTCCTCCTTGCCTGCAGCATGCCTAGGCTGCAGCTTGACCTTGCAGTCCCGCTTGAAGTGCCCTCGCTGATGACACCTGTAGCACTTCAAGTTCTTCTTCCAGTCCTTCTTCGGAGCATTGCTCCTCTCTGGCCGATAAGAAGTTGAAGGCTCATTCTCAGCAGCGACCTGCTTCTTCTTCTTCCCTTCTCATCTCTTCTTCTTCTTGCTTGTGAACAGCGCTTCGCTACCACCTTCAGAGACAATCACTCCTGCCATCTGCCTTGCCAAACTTTCCTGCGAAGCAAGCAGGTTCTCAAGCTCCAGCAAGGATGGTTGAGTTGCCCACCCTTGAACAGATGTTACAAAGGCAACATATTCCTTCCGCAAGCCGCGGATGATGTGCCTTTTCAACTTAGCCTCCGAGATAGGCTCATCAGGGTCAAGTGCTGATATCTCTGCGTACAAGCTTTTCATCTTCAAGAAGAACTTTGAGATAGTAAGGTCTTCTTGAGTTGTTCTAGCCAACTCATTCTCTAGAAACTGAAGTCTGTCCACATTCTTCCTATTGAACAACTCATCGATAGTTGTCCAAATATCAGCAGCAGACTCACATCCAATGATATGATCAAACAATTCTGGTGAAACGGCTCTCTTGAGAACAAACTCCGCTTTTGCATTTGTTTTTCTCCAGAGCCTCACCTGCTGAGTAGTACCAAACGCAGCAGTAACTTCCGGTCTGTCGTCACCACCGACGACCTCCCAAAGCTCCTCGCCAAGAAGAAAACTCTTCATACACGACCTCCACTTCTTGAAGTTAGACATGCTCAAGAGTTCAATACCAAGACCCCTTGTATAGCTCACTTCCATTACAACAGCCTTTGGTTAGCTTATCAGAAGCACAGAGCACCAACACAGGTTGATCACCACTCAAGCACAGAGCAATAACACTGGTTGAACACCGCTCAAGCAACTGAACCTCTCTCTGATACCATGTTAAATTTTCTCAAAGTGGTCAGCAAGATAGCCCAAAGCCAAATTAATATTCTCGGCACTACCCAGTTCACACTTTGATCTAGCGAAAAACCAGGGAGCAAGCTTAACACACCAAGCACATGAAAGAACAAGCAGATCTTATATTCATTTACACTTCTTTACAAGGCAAGGTATAAATAGCGAGACATGATTTCGCTAGTACACAAGCTATAACAGAAAGCACAAAAATAAGCCGGGCGGACAGCACTGGAAACCGCCGAGATTGCCGAAGTCGCCAAGTCCGCTGAAGCCGACCGAGCTGAAGATGCAACGCGCCGAATAGACACAGAGTCCGCCGAGGCCGCGAGACCGCGCAAACACACCGTTATTCGCCTACTGTTGATGAACTGATGAACAGACCGCCTACCCGCCTGAGACTGGCGGATAAGTTATTGGAACTTGCAAAGATGAAGCAGAGAACTGACAAGCCATAGAGCGACCTGCTGAAACCACAGATACTGCACACTTCCAAGTACTTGACCGAAGTCAAAGCCAAACTCCTGGCTCCTTGAAGCTAGCCGCGCGACCTGCACACAGCAAACAGTAAACTCTGATTCAATCCGCGCGGACAGAATACTGAGACCGCAGCACTTTGACGAGCCCCCACTTACTGTTCACTCAGTTACTATAGACGTGCCATGGGGTTCTATTTCTAGGCGAGGTGAGGAGTGTGGTCACCGCCCTAGTGGATAGAGACACCCCCTCAGCCCGCACGCTAACAAACACCCGTCCGCTGAGTCTGTAAGGACTTAGCCGGATTCCAAGGAACAAACTGCCAGGAGCAAGGCACTGATCACAACAAGGCAGACTAGCCTCATACTATGCGGACACGATACCGTCCGCATAGTCCGCGCACCTTTAGGCGAATGATCATCAGTCCGCCCAAGCTATGCGGACAAGGCACCAGCCTGCAGAGCCCGCAAACACCGCAGGACAGCAACATCTCCCTTCAGTGACTGTCCGCAAACACAAGAGGCAGTCCTCCCTCCACCAGAGCAACGCATCTATCCGCCACAAGTCCACGACCAAGGGCAGTTCGCCCGGTCAACTGCGAACTTGGCCAATACAGCGAACACACTGGACTTATCACAGAATGTGAACAAGTCCAGAAACACCAAAAAGCCTAGAGCGAGCTCGGCGGACATAGCTCCGTCCGCCAAATATCCAAACCACACTGCCAACACCTCGTCAGGCAGTCCGCAAGCTCTACTCGCATGTCTACCCAATCACAACGGCCATCTGACGGACTCCACACACCAGTCCGCCACAATAACATCCCTGCTGTACTTCCAGAGCTCGACAAGGCCACAGCCAAACTCTAAGGCCAGTCTGCAACAGCGAACACCGCGGACACGCCAGTCCATAAGCCTCCCGCTGACAGGACCCAATCCGCCGGTAAACACAAGCTTGCAACACGGCCACTGAACAAAGCACTGCCTACAGTCCGTGAACCTTTATCCACTCAGGCCGCTTCTTAATCAGTTAAGCCACCAAGTCAACCAACACTTTATTCGCAGACAACAGTCTGCCCAGGCCGCGAACTTAGTCCGCACAGGCCGCTCAGAAGAACAGCCAGGTCCAACCAGGCCTATCACCAGGCCGCATAACATCAGTCCGCCCAGTCCGCCCAGTACGCCCAGTCCGTAGACTCTGTCCGCTCAGGCCGCCCGGCCTGCCCATCAACCACTTCCACTTCACAAATTTCAACACAGACCAGACTAGTTCTGCTCTGTTTTGCTAAAAACCCTACGGGGGGAGCTCCTGCTCGATTCCCTCTTCCCTAACACATAGGCTTTACTTGAGGCCACCTCACATCATCCAAGGACTTCAAGTAGAAAATTCTAGCTGACTTTTCATCGCCAAGCAAGAAGAAATCTAGAATGGATATGGTCGGATTGTGAGCCAGAAATGGCTGATACATTAGAAGGTTGTGAGAGACCTTCTGGAAATACGATAGTTGAAGAACGAGCTAGGAGATGGAGTGACAACCTGATGATTCCTACAGTGAATATTCCACGAATCTCTTGATTTGATTGTATCCTCACTCTTTCTCCGTACTTTTATATGTTTGAGGCTATTTTCTTCATTTCAATTATGATGTACGCACTATAAACTCATGATCTTAAGTTCTATTTAATTTCTATGAAAGTATGTATTGTTTATGAGTGTTGGAGGTGTGCCCTAACTTGTTATTGTGTTGTGTGGATTGGATAGGCTACACTAGCATTTGCTTGGCGTGTGCCAAGTGAAGAGGTGAATATGACCCTCATTTTTGCAAATAATTCTCACATCCATTTGTTTGCTATCATGTCCACTCACCTTGTGAAGCAGTGTAAATGACCTGTGTAATCCACTCACCTGGCAAAGAGGTGCTCTTGACCCTCACTTCAACTTCCACACCTGCACACACGTCCATTCGCCAAGCAAAGCGCTGCTAATGGCCTATCTAATCCACCTTGTTGCGAAGAGGCGGCTGCGAAAGTATTCACAACCCTACTAACAAAACAACTCTAACTATCTTTGTTAACCTTTATAATTATTTTTTTATCAATCAAAACATGGCCCCAACCTGCATTCCTTGAGAGATTGATACTTATGGATCCACCCCCATTTTATATTACTTGTGTGATCGGTGCACTTGCCGTCAGCGTGTCAAATATTTGGCATCATTATTGGGGAATGTATACGGCCCGTGTTTCTCTTATTAGGAAACTAGTTATTAGGGTTTTGTTGTTTTTAATCTTGTTTTTTTGGTTAAGTTATGTATACAGGGGTGTGACCCTGGTGATCTTGCTATATTTGATCCTGAGATTGAGCGGACGTTTCTCGCGCGTTGCTTCTTAACTATACAGATGGAAGGGAACATGGCCCGAATAAATTAACAGAGGGGTGAAGTTGGGAAAATTTTTGGGGACGGGTCTCGTTCCCAAAAGTAGGAATGGATGTAAATAAATCCAACTGTATTTCAATATATATCTATCCAACTGTATTTCAAATTCTTTGTATTTCTTATCCAACTGTATTTAATTTAGTTTATACAACTGGATTTCTTTTGGTTTATTTAAACTCGTTCCTACATTTGGGAACGAGACCCGTTCCCAAAAATTTTTCGAAAATTGACAACCATGTTGGGCATGTTTAGAACAAACAAGACGTCATTCGTCTGAGGACCCCAATGATGAGGTAATATACTACTCCCACTATTGGAAGTGTGTATCTAGCTTTTGGCCTGGTGATCACTAGCAACCACTTAGCGATAAACTTGTAATTCTGAATATGCTCCATAATAACGTGCAATTCACCAGCCTCGTAAGCGAAGACCC
The DNA here is from genome assembly GCA_039583875.1 of Platanthera guangdongensis. Lineage (NCBI taxonomy): Eukaryota > Viridiplantae > Streptophyta > Magnoliopsida > Asparagales > Orchidaceae > Platanthera > Platanthera guangdongensis. The sequence goes on along the minus strand of CM077152.1, from coordinate 176,789,426 downwards.
TCATCTTCACCTTGCAAATTTCTATGAAATATGCCCCACAATCCATTATGCCGGAATATCTGACGACACAGTGATGCTGAGGTTGTTTCCATTTTCACTGTGTGACCAAGATAATGCTTGGTTGCATACTATTCCCCCTGGGACAACAACCACATTGGAGGCATTATCTATGAAATTCCTAGCCAATTTCCATCCTGCTGATAAGATTGTGAATATACGGCTAGAGATCACCACCTTCAAATATGCTAATCAAGAGATGCTCTACTAAGCATGGGAGAGATTTTTTGAGATGTTAAGAAAGTTCCCCCAACATGAGTATCAACAATGGCATCTAATAGAAATTTTCTATTTCTCCCTCGATCTGCATTATAGAGCCACAAATGATGTCTCCATGGGCGAAACACTGATGAACTATACTATAGAAAAAGTTATTGGCATCCTGCAAGACATTGTTTCATATAGCTCATATTGGACGGCCGGAAGGAACACTCCTAGAAGAACTATGAGACTCTACGAATTAAGTACTCTAGCTTATCACACTAATATGTCATCTCCTCATTTGGATAATGTTGCATTGTTGAAGCGCACAGAGCTACCACCTGCACCAGTGATGGCAATTACTTATCAAGGTTGGTGTACTCCTAGGCATCACATGTATGAGTGCCCCGCATATAAACTCTCTTATGAATTTTTTAATCTAAATTTTGATAAATCCATAAATTATGTTAGTAATCAAAATAAATCATTGCCTTTTTCTAACATCTATAATCCGGCGGTGAGAAATCACCCAAACTTTTTTGGAACCAAAATGTCCGCTAGCCAAAGATGGCAGTCGAGTCAACACTATTTTGATGGGCAGACTTCTGATGGCCAACCGTGGCCATCTTAACCTTTTAATAACTAACCCACTCCTTTGCAAAATAAGAGCGCATTAGAGGAAATGATGGAGAAGTTTTTTGATGTGGCCCAAGCTAACATGGCCAATCAAACTGCTTCTATGCGTAATCTAAAGATTCAAATAGGTCAATTGGCACAAGTATTATCTGAAAGAACCCAAGGCGCACTTCCTAGCACCACTGAAAAGAACCCCAAGAAGTAGGGGAAATTCTATCTCCACCAACACAAAACTATGAAGGGGAAATAGTGGTTACTTATGAAATCAATGATGTGAAATCCACCGCTCTTTGTCACACCGGATCATCCTGCAACATCATTGCCTAGCAAGACATTGAGAAATTTAATCTCACTATTAATGCGGATAAGCGGATGTCACTTGCTCTAGCCAATGGTTGCTTGGTTGAGACTGAGGGTGAGGTGCGTCAGGTTAAAGTTATATTGGATGGTGAGTCGATCGATCATCAACAATTTTCAAGTCTTGGGGCCGATAGAAAATGATTCTATACCAATTTTTGGCGCCCCATTCTTAAAAATATTGGTGTGACCCTAAATATCGTTGAAGGTTGTGTCATTACCACGTAAAGAAACACATCACTCTTGTCCATCCTCTACAATTGATACCTCCACAGATGTGCACATAGGAGAATTTTATCCTACTGTAATTTCTGATGAGTTATATAGTTCTTAAGCTTGTAGCCTGAGTTTTGGCGATACGGGTGAAGGAGATATGGATGTTGGTGTTGAAAAGTATGAGAGCAAGGCTGATAGTGATGAGCCAAAGGTGGTGAACAAAGTTGAAATTGATGCTGATTTGAAGGCAACTGAAGAAGCGGAGGAGGCTAATGATAATGCGGATGATGAGATTGTTGATGTGGTAAAAATTTGCTCCACCAAAATTATTGACAGTCTTAAATGTTGTGATTCTAATCCTAGACTAATTAAGAAGGTAGTGCATTGGGCTGATCTTCTGCCTTCTGCGAGTGATGTAATGAAACCCCACATGAAATCTGAAATTGAAGTTGTTGAAGCTGATGAGTTCTTTGTTAGAAGCAACTAAAAAAGACACCACACAAAAACATATGAGGAAGAAAGCTTATGATATTTCTTGATTCATTCAATACAAAAACTCCATTACATATAGGTGAAAGAGATGACTAAAAACGGAAAGAAATAATGCCTAAAAAAAGGAAAGAAATAATGTCTAAAACAATTAAGGCAAAAAAGAAAGAAACGACAGGTGCCCAACAAGGAAAATAATAAAAAACGTCAAATGGGACTTCATTCCCTACCATAAACAAAATAGGAAAGACAACTAATTATTAACATTCAACCCCTAATTAGTTTGTCCTTCACGTCACGCACTCGAAGTCGCTCCCGCATTTCAACGAACTTGTTCCTTGCGAGTGCCTTAGTGAATATGTCAGCAAGCTGGTCGTTAGTATGTACATACTCGACCTCGATCATCCCACGCTCCACGCAGTCCCAAATGTAGTGGTAACGAGTATCAATGTGCTTTGACCGATCATGATACACGGGGTTCTTGGTTAGTGCAATCGCCGACTTGTTGTCAACAAAGAGAGTTGCTTTGCACCTAATCCGCTTCCGAATATCATCGAGTAGATTGAGTAAACAAACTCCTTGCTGTGTCGTAATCGAAGCTGATATATATTCGGCCTCGCAAGACGATAAGGCTACAACCCGTTGCTTCTGCGGCATCCAAGTGATGATGTTCCGGCCTAGGAAGTATGCAACTCCCGTAGTGCTCTTCCTATCATCAATGCTCCCTCCATGATCACTGTCGCAGTAGCCAACTTAACTTCGTTCCTCCACGAAGATTCCTCTCATAAGAAAGACCAAACCCGCTTGTACCTTTCAGATACCGCAAAATCTGCTTCACCACCGGAAAATGCTGGGTATTGGGCTTCTCCATGAACCTGCTCGCTATCCCAACGGCATATGCAATATCCGCACGCGTATTCACCAAATATCTCAAGCATCCTATTGCGCTCCTATACTCCGTAGGATCCACCAAAGGATAATCGCCCATCTTGCTCAATTTGAGCCTTGGTTCCATCGGAACTTGAGTGCTATTGCAGTCTCCCATCCCAAATTTCTCAAGAATTTTTAATGTGTACGAAGACTGACAAAGGGTGATTGCCTGAGGCGTTTGGGATACCTCTATCCCCAAGTAGTAGGTGAGCAATCCGAGATCGCTCATGCAGAACAACTCCTTCATCCGAGCTTTGAACTTGTTCACCTCCATGCCGCTTGATCCGATGATGATGAGATCATCCACATAGACTCCAACCAGTAAGTTGGAATCTCCCACAACTCGCTTGTAGAAGGCGTGCTCAGTCGGACTCCTCTCAAAGCCCAATGAGGATAGGATTTGATCCAGCTTGAAGTTCCAAGCCCGTGGGGCTTGTCGAAGGCCATACAACACCTTCTTGAGCTTCAACACCTTATGCTCTTCTCCAGCAATGACAAAACCGGGGGTTGAGAAACGTATACCTCTTCGACTAGATCCCCGTTGAGAAATGCCGATTTGACATCCATGTGGTGGATGTCCCATCCTTCCTCCGCTGCCAAAGCAATGAGCAAACGGACCGTCTCCAATCTCGCCACGGGTGCAAACACCTCGTTGAAGTCAACCCCATGTCTCTGCACATACCCCTTCACCACAAGCCGAGCTTTATGCTTTATGATGTTCCCCTCCAGATCTCGCTTCGTCTTAAAAACCCACTTGAGTCCAATGGGCTTTTGACCATTCGGGAGGGTGGTGATCTCCCAAGTGTCATTGTCCCGGATGGAAGTTAGCTCCTCCTCCATAGCTTGTCTCCATCTTGGTTCGTCTTTGGCTTCCCAAAATGTTGCTGGCTCCCCTGCTGTAAAGAGACAAAGTCCAGCGTCCTCCTGCTGCAATTGCATCTCTTCAGTTTTGCCGTAGATCTCCTCAAGTGACTAGATTCGAATCGGTCCGCTGGAGCTCGAAGTCGCCTCGGAGGTTGCATTCGTGGTGGGGGAAGTACTGTCCGCGGGTGAGCCGTGGTGGGGCGAGATGCTGGCCGCGGGTGATCCGCGGTGGGGCGAGATGCTGGTCGCGAGTGAGCCGCGGTGGGGCGAGATGCTGGCTGCGGGTGAGCTGCGGTGGAGCGGGTTGCTGGCTGCGGGTGAGCCGCGGTGGGGGGAGGCCGACCCGTCGTTGGTGGGGGTTGCTGGTACGTGTGTAGCGAGAGGAGCTGCTGCTGCTCCTTCTATTGTCAAATGCTGATCGCAGACAAAGAGCACTTCACCATTTCTCTCTTCTCAGTCCCACTTCGCCTCTTCGCGAAAGACGACATCACGGCTGATCACGAGCTTGCCTGTCTCTGGATTGAACAGCCTATACGCATTAGAGCCCGCCTCGTAGCCAATGAGCACCATCTTGGTGCCCCGATCCTCCAACTTTGCAAGATTTGGCTTCGTTGTCTTTTCGTACGCAAGGCAACCGAAAGTGCGAAGGTGGTGTACTTTTGGTTTTCTTTCGTAGAACGCCTCGTAAGGCATATTCCCAACAACACTATGAGTAGCCACCCGGTTAAGAAGATGCACTGCGGTTACTAACGCTTCTCCCAAAAACTTTGCGGGCACGTTTTTGCACTTGAGAAGACTCCGAACCATCCCCATGATTGTTTGATTGCGGCGCTCCACCACGCCGTTCTGTTGTGGAGAATAAGGGTCTGTAAGGAATCGTTTGATCCCGACTTCCTTACAATAGGCATCAAACCCCTTGGAGGTGAACTCCCCACCTCGATCGCTACGGAATCCCTTCACTTTGAACTCTGTTTCCATCTCCGCTCGCGCCTTTAGCCTCTTGAAAGCATCCAAGGCCTCGTCCTTGGATTTCAATAACTCCACCCACATGAACCTGCTATGATCATCTACTAGCAAGAGGAGTTGTTTACCTCCAGGGGTGGCCGGATGATTGGTCCGCAAAGATCTCCATGCACCAATTGAAGAGGAGTTGATGCTCGGTCCGCTGCAACGCTCGGAAATGGTAACCTCCTTTGCTTCACCACCAAGCACCCGTCGCAAAGTTCTTGTGAGTGCTCAATGGAGGGCATCCCCTCCACCATCTCGAAACGCCCCATGTCATGAAGTGCCCGAAATTTGAGATGTCCCCATCTAGCGTGCCATAGCCACGCCTCGTCTTTGTACTTCTCCGCTAGCAAGGCCACCGGAGCATCCGTCTTCATATTTAGGATTTAGAGATGATTCTTGGACCTCTCCACCTTTGCCAAGAGATGCTTCTCTTGATCGAATAGACACAATAATCCGTCCTCCATGACGATCTTGCATCCGTTCTCCTCCAATTGTCCCAAACTCGCAATGTTTGTGCGGAGTTTCGGGATGTAGTAGACGTTAGTGAAGACTTTGTGCTTCTCCTTTTGGTCTTTGAAGAAGACCGCTCCTCGACCACATATCTCCACCGAAGAACCATCACCAAACTTCACCTTGCCTCTTACCATCTCATATAGCGAGGAGAAGTAATCCTTGCAACCCGTCATATGGTCGTTAGCCCCCGTATCAAGGTACCAATCCGATTTCTCCTCGTCGCTGGGAAAAATGCTTGGTTGCACATTCTCTTCATTGAGGAGAAGATTAGAGCATACCATTGTCGGGTGATCTTCTTCGCCCTCCTCCAATAAAAGGGCTGGTTCGAAATCCTCGAAGGCTTCGGCCATGTGCGCTTTCTCCTCTTTGTCCTTCTTCTTCAAGCGGCACTCCGCGGCAAAGTGGCCCATCTTGTGGCAATAGAAGCACTCGACTTTTGACTTATCTTTAACACAGTCATTGCGATCTTGGCTTTCCCGTCGATCGTTGTTGCGATGTTGTCCTCCTCGCCATGTCCACGGCCACGTCCTCCACGGCCGCCGGTTTGGTGTCCTCCACCATTGGATGGCTTCTTGTAACGAGCCATAAACTCCCTCATCATCAAGAGGAGTTTCTCCTCATCTTTGTTGGTAGCTCGACCAACACGCTTTTCATGAGTCTTGAGACGGCCGACAACCTCCTCCACGGTCATCGTCGTGAAGCCGCCAAATTGCTCTATCGATGAAGCAATCTGGAAGAACTTCGATGGGACGGATCGCAAGAACTTCTTCACAACCGCAGCCTCCGCTACCTTTCCTCCCAACGCCCTTTGCATGTTGACGTTTGTAGTAAGCTTCATTGTGAAATCATCTATTGAATCTGTCTCCTTCATGCGAAGCATCTCAAACTCCGTCTGCAGAGTTTGGATCTTTGCATCCTTGATGCGGTCCACGCCTTGGTACATGATCCTAAGCATGTCCCATATCTCCTTCGCAGTTTTCTTCTCCGCAACCATTTGGAGAACATCATCTGGAAGTGCTTGTTGGATGGCCAAAAAGGCTGTTTTGTTCTTTTTCTCATCCACTTTCGCCGTCTGATCGATTGGTTCCACCGCCTCCAATGCATCTTGAAAATTGAGGATTCCCCTCATTCTGATAGCCCAAACGCTGTAGTTGCTCCTCGTGAGCACCGGGTATTTGAAACTTCCATGGAACCCATCGTGTTTTGAAGGTGTCTCCGACATTGAAGAAAAACATTAGAGTATTGATCTCCTCCCGAGAATGATAGCAAAGTGGCGACAATGTCTATCGTATAGAAAGTTCAACAAAGCGGTGTGATACCAATTGTTAGAACCAACTAAAAAAGACACCGCACAAAAACATATGAGGAAGAAAGCTTATGATATTTCTTGATTCATTCAATACAAAAACTCCATTACATATAGGTGAAATAGATGACTAAAAATGGAAAGAAATAATGCCTAAAAACAGAAAGAAATAATTCCTAAATCAATTAAGGCAAAAAAGAAAGAAACGGCAGGTGCCCAACAAGGAAAATAATAAAAAAACGTCCAAATGGGACTTTATTCCCTACCATAAACAAAATAGGAAAGACAACTAATTATTAACATTCTTGCAAACGTTGTCGCTCTCCCATGGTGGATAAGAAGAAACAAGAAAGATTACACCATGTCACACGTTTTTTCTGCTCTTTGGCACGCAAAGGAGGAGGTTAGAGGCAAGAAGGTTAATATTTCCATAGGCTCTAAAGCCTGCACCTCCGACCTATCTCGTGTGTTGGGGGAGAATCACCACAAGTTAGCATATATCTTATTAGTGTACGATTCTCCGAGCTTGTTCAGTTTTTCCTGCTATTGTTAGCTCGAACTTTATGATGTGTTTTCTTTTTATGTTCTGCTTAGTTTGGACAATCTATTATATAAACATTTATAATATAGGTATTTGGTTCAGCTTAAGGACGTAAAAGAAAAGCAGTACTGGGAGATAACCCAAATCTATTTGTTCTGGTTTTTATTTTGCTAACCATCTAATAGTTTTGATATTATATATTTGCTTGTTCTTAGAGTATTTTTTTCATAGGTTTATGGTGATCATTCATTGGATGGAGAGTGCTTCTTTCTATTGGATTTTATATGTTAACCCAGAAATCGGCGATCACTCCCAAGGTATCCAGCTTGCTAGTGGCGGCCTGCTCCAGGTTCCCCCTGGAGGTCGCGACCAGTCTAAGGGTGCTCAGGCCGCGCAGCTAGGCGGTCTCCCCGGTCTGACCGCCCAGGTTGGCAGCAACCGCTTGTTCTGCAGTGGCTACGAACTGCTTTCTCAGTCCACCCCAACAGGCCGCACGGTTTGATCAGCTAAACGCACAAATTCACTTTGCCCCAACAGATGTAAACTATCCAACAAAGTGGCAGACTCAGATTCCTATCCACCCAGACCACCATGTAGCCACATGCTTTGCAGGAGTCACGGTCTTCTTTAGCCCACTCCTGCCAGTCGCGCAAGCAAGCCAAACCGCCAAATCGCCAGGCAACCTGCCTCCAGGTCGCCCAACAATAAGCAACGAACTTCAGGTCGCCGGACCAACGGGTGCGACCTACTCCACCTTAGTCTGCACGGCAGTCGGTGACCTATCTTCAGGACATCAAACAACGTGCGACAACCTCCAGGCCGCCTAGCAGGGGCAACAAGCCTGTCCATCCAACAGGAGGCGGACTTCAGCAGAGGGGGCGACCTGCTTCTTCAGTCTGCCAGGTCTCCCAGTCGACCAGCTCTCATCCGCTTGTAGTTCGCGGACTCTATCTCAGTCCGTCCAAGGAGCGTTTACTTGCTCCAGCTCTCCGTTAGTCCCCCCAAGGAGCATTTACTTGCTCTAGCTCTCCATCAGTCCGCATAATATTCAACGGACTCATCCTGTCTGTCGCGGGCTGGATAGACTCGTTATGCAGTCCAACCTTTCAGTCCGCCTGCATTGGCAAACCATTTCCACCAGCATGCTTCCCTGCAGTAGAGGCAGACTCCTCATGCAATCCATCACTCAGCTTTCCAGCACCGGCCTCTTACCAGCAAGAGGCGGACAACTCCTCAGCTCGCATAGCTCGGCGCGAGCTCACTTAGGACAGTAGAGGAGGACTCCTCCCAGACCGCTAAATAGCAGATCAGCTCCAGAAGACAAGTCCCTAACTGTACAGCATGGCGTGAACTCAGCGGACTCCTCGTTCTACTCACACAATTCTCCAACTCACCTGGGGTGACGTTACCAAAAGCTGCTACCTCCTCGGGCCAATAAATAGCCACCCATACCTCTCATTCGGGGGGACAGACAGAGACACACTCACACGGTGGAGGACAACTGACGACAAGATCAAGACATCAGATCCTGTGGACTCAACTACCCAGTCTACACGACCTCAGCTATCCTCTCTGCCTGATCGTGCAGTCTGTGCGGCCTGTCGACCTCTTTGCTCCAGCAAGCTGCGGGATCAGCTGGCCGCGCGGTCTGTCGACCTCTCTGCTCAGTCCGCGTGGCCTCCTGACAACTTCTTTCCTTAGCCGCCAGCTTCCCCTTTTTTACCCTTTAATTATTTTCCATGTAAAGGTGCAACTCAAGCTATAACACTTGAATTATAATTAAAGGAAAGCCGTCACAAGAGTGGCATTTAAGCCGCGGTGGGCGAAGTTTGTTGTTGTCGCTGCTAGAGGCCCCCTCTTCTTCTCAACTCACCTCTATCGGCATCAACCCACAAAACCAATCGTCAAAGTAACCGTCTGCTCGTCAGTTTCTCATCAACCTCCCATTATCCACGCAACCCTTGATCAAGCACTTGCTCCACTCTCGAGCACTCAGAAGCTTTTCCCCGCGTCCTCATCAACCTCTTCACCTCAATCACCTAGCTTGTGAGACTGAACACACCCGTTAGCTACTGGTGCCCACGGCCTCCCCTCCTCTCCACTTTCTGCGCATCAACAGTTAACACGCGACCATCAGATCTCGAACAGACGGTGAAAACCGATAGTTAGCCATGTCATATCATCAATCAGCCGAGAACTTTGCTCCAAGTCCTGGTGAGGACTCACTTTGGGAAGCCTTAGAGCAATCACGAGGAGAAACTGCTCAACAGTTCCAGACACTCAATCGTGCTCTAGCTACTATCATGCAATGGTTATAGATGCAATCTACAGCATCACTAATTCATCCAGTTAATCCAACACCAATATTGGAGAATCAGCAAGTCTATCCTCCGGCTTATCAGCCGGTCTATCCTCCTGCTTACACACCAACCTTTCTGCACGGGCCTGCAGCCCCCTTGCGACCTCAAAATGATTGAAAGATGGGATTAGACCTGATTTACTATAGAGTGGGTGAATAGAGTAATTAAAAATCTTTTTGCTGTTTTACAAATTATCAAAGTAATAAAAAAGTGATACCAAAATTAACAGAGAAAAGTTAATCTAAGCTAAACTAATCTAACACAGCAGATAGATATATCACAGCACAACTACCCTATCACAGCCACAACAAGAACAATAAGAAAAAGGACAACCAGATAACACAAGAAGTTTTATAGTGGTTCCCCAACCTGGGTACATCCACTCTTCTACCTCCCTGGTAGGAATCCACTAGCAGGTTTTGATCAGGTTACTGCCACCAATGAGCTTTTGATCAGGTGCTCAAAAACCAAAATAAACTTTTGAAGGGAGTTAATAAACCCTTTATACAGAGGGGGGAGAGAGATTGATAGTGTCTTCTCTTTCTCTATTCAACAGAGAAGACAAGTGGATTTTCTGTTGTCAAGAACTCCTTTCAATATCACTTGGATTCTTGCACAGGGTGTAGGTCTTTAGTCTTCAGCCTTGACTTGAAATTGTTGATCCAGGAACTTCTGACAGATATGAAGATGTTGTCCTTGAAGAATCCTGGAGTGAAAGTTGAAGAAGACTCTTGATTTGTAGTTGATGTTCTTCTTCTTCTTCAGTATGGTCAAGGAGAAAATAAACTATTTTCTGTACAGAGAAGGTTCAGAATATTTTGCTGTAGATCCTCTTTTTTTGTCTTTATATTCCTTGTGTTGTATATCCAGACTATAAAGAAAAACTCTTTTATATCTTCAGTCAATTTCTCCTTTGAATTTTGAATTCCATTGCATTGAATGCTGACTGCCTGGAGAATGAAATACGGCTGGTGAATAATTTCATTAATGAGTTTCCCGAGCTGTCCCATTAAAAAGAGCAAGTAATTAACCTGATGAAGACCATAATCAATGCTGCCACTAACGGTTATATTCAGAGAATATATGCATTAATTACTCAGGAAAATATTGCTAGATAATATGGAATAAGGACAGAAATTGAGGGAAATTTCTAAGTCTGGAACTGCACAGAAATTGTCGACCAGAGAACAGATTTCGTCGACCTGAGATCAAAGTTCGTCGAGCTGAGAAATCATGTTCGTCTACCTGAGAAAGTTTATTCGTCGACCTAAGAACCAAGTTCGTCGACCTGAGATCAGCTAACTGCTTTCTGTGAAAAGCTTCCCAATTCTGTGCTCCAAGTTCGTTAAGCTGATAATATAACTTCGTTGACTTGAGTTTAGAGAAAGTGTTCTGGACTTAATGTGTTGAAGTTGAACTGCAAGAGTTCGTCGACCTGAGCTCGAATATCGTCGAGCTTAACTCAGAGAATTGACTCTGAGTTCGTCCAGCGGAGCATGACTTTCGTTGAGCTGAGTTCGACGAACGATGAACTCACTTCATGAACTTGATTTTCTTCTAAGTCTGAGTCTTCTGCAGTCTTCAGTTGGCTGGTCCATGCAAGGTTGAATCTAAGGACTTAGCCTAAACTCTAGGACACAAAGATATGACCCTGGCTATACATGGTGGGTAAAACATCCTAGTTAGTGAACCTAACCCAAATCAAACTAGGGATCCAACAATCTCCCCCTATTTGGGTGAGGTCACTAATACAAATGAAATGAAAACATTCACAAAGCAGGAAAAATATATCTGGCAGAAAAATAATTATAATATACAACAGATATTTACATAGAGCTTTGTGATAGTAAATAAGTAAAGAGTTTTAGACCAATAAAAACTAAATAGAATATATATCATTTCTTTTTCTTCAGCTTCTCCTTTTGCTTGTCATCTTTCTCCTGGTCAGCAGGCTGTGTAAACTTGATTTCTCTATTGGGATTAGCTGCTTCCCTTTTGGACATTGTCATGTCAGCAGCTCTAATAATATTTAGAGATGTAGCTCTAGGCACAATAGCCTCTGGATGTAGATTCATATAAGCATCTACATTAAAGAATTTATTAGTTTTCTCATACCTTTTTAACTCTTCCTTTCTGTATTTAGACATTGTAGAATATTGGGATGGATCTTTCCCTTCTGCTTTAGCTTTATTTATCAATGAAAGTCCAACAAGTTCCTGGAACCTGACCATTCTTGAGGTTGTTTCTGTCTCTGGATCTACAAATGGTATGGGTGGAGACTCGACCCTTTTAGGACTGTCAGCTTTTTGTGGTTCAGGAGCTTGTTGTTGCTGTTGTTGTCTACTTATAGAGTACCTCTGCTGGCTGCTTCCTTGAAGTGTTGAGGATCTACCATGATGTTTATGATAGGTTTGAGCATATGAGGAAGACCTCTGAGAAGTGCTGCCTGAAGCACTAGCAGCAGGTGGTGGAGGAGGAGGACCTTTCCAGTGCCTCTGAGGTGGAGGAGGAGAATATCTCCTACTTTTCTTTCTTGCCTTTTGCTGATTCTTTAACAGCCACATCCAGGCTGGCATCCCAGGGTATAGAGTGATTTTCTGTAGAATATAATAAGGTGTGTCATGTGTAGGATTTGGTTTGGGAGCAGCAACTGGAGGAGCCTTTCTTTTCTTTAAAACTTTCTTCTTTGCAGTAGGGCTATCATCATCATCTTTATCAGAAGAGGATCCCTGAGTATTATCATATAAGTCATCCAGAGCTTTCAAAAGATCTTTAGAAATCTTCTTTTCAGCCTGAGGCTGTACTGAAGGTTCTAGAGCTTCTAGAACAACTGTTGCAGCAACTGATAAATTTTCTACTTCTATATCTGCCATGATTATCTCATCTAAGTCAGGAAGAGGACTGTTATCTATTTTGTATGTTGGAGTAGATACAGCCTCTAGAGAAGAAATATCCTTGGGAGCTGATACTGTTTGAATCTCTGTAACTACAAAACTGTCCTTAAGTTGCTTGGCAACTGTGGGACTTATTGGTGAGTGTGTGGTACAATGGCCAAAGAGGGCTTATAAGAAGAGCTGGGCAGATTGTTTCTATAAACAAGATTGAATAAGTCTAATAAAGAATGAAGACTAACTGTGGGATTTATAATATAATCACCATCAGTTTTTATTTTAGTTATGACTAGCTCATCCATATCTGTATCTGAATCAAGTAAATCAATTATATCAGTAGGAGTGGTTGTTTCCTCTAAAGAATCTGACATTATTGAATCTATTTCTGCTTTTACTGCTTCAGCTGCTGCTTCTGCTTCTGCTGCTGCTACTTTTATCACCACTGGAGCTTCTTCATCATGGAGCATCTCCCCCTGACTGGTTTCAGGGGGTCCTGAAGCCAATCCCCCAGAAGAAGGGACATGGGATAGAGCAGTAATTTTGGCAGAGAGAGAATTGATGGAAGCAGTGAGAGGAGCTAGAGCATCAGCTAGAAGTTTATTAAGAGTGGGAGAGATGAATGCTAGCATATCTTTAGCAATGTTAGAGAAGTTTAGATAGAGGGATTCTGGAGCAGTGGAGGAGTAGGGATTGTGATGACCACAATTTGAACAGACAGAAAATGCACTAGACATATCTGTATGTGTGTAGTCAGGTACAGTGGATGGAAGGTCAGTTTGGATGAGTCGAGGGAAGGGGACAGAGTGAGTTGCAGTTGTAGAAAGGGGAACTGTTATTGTGGGGGAGGAGATGGGTTCCTGATGTGGAGATGGTGGAGGAAACAATAGATTGAAGGTGTAGGAGGAGATAAATGTGTCAGGGTTTGTGGTAGTTAAATGAGGTGGAAGTGGAGATTGAGGTGGAGTGTTGTGCTCAGGAGATGGAGCTGGAGTGGATGATGGTGTGGGTTGATGTTGTTGGTGAGTTGGTGAGGTAAGAACTGGAGAGTGAACTGGTGATGGAGTTGGTGTGCGTAGATGAATTTGATGTTATTGTTATTGTTGTTGAGGTAATGGAGGAGAAGGAATCGTGGTGGTGGAGGGAACTTCTTCTGGGGGAGTAGGAGCGGCTATGATGACCCTGGTGCTCTCAGAAGGTCTGGAGGAGGAGGAAGCCTTGGATGGCTTTGTGATTCTACTCTCCCATCTGTCAAACAAGGCAGAGGTTAGCATTTTGGAGGCATTTATGAACACTGTTGTGGAAACCAGATGTTCAGATGCCTTTTCTTGCAGAAATATCCCCAAAACCCGTCCAAAACGGACCTCTTTCTTATTATTCTTCTTTTTAATCAGGTCAAACAATAACTTGCCCAAGTTTACTCCTTTCTTTTCAACCAAAGCACCCATCACCAAGAACTGGTGCCTGGTGATGTAGTCATGTGCTGTGTGTTTGCCTAGCAGCACTTTCCCAACTACATCTGCTAAGAATTTGTACTCAGCAGACAAGTTCTTCTTCAGCAGCTTGTTTGGGTTATCTCCAGAATGACCCATTTTAATCAACATATTGTTATATTCCTCATTGTCCATTTCTATCACTTTATTACCATTCAGTAGACCGAAAATTTTGGTTAGTACAGTAGGGGAAAGGGAAATGTTGTTACCAGAAATTGTTCCTATCATGGTGTCTTCAGATGTTATAGATGTAAAGACCCATTCTTTGATCTCAGTCATTGCAATCTTGATGCGGCGGGTCATGAAGTTCTGCAGATTCTGTTCTGCAAACAGTTCCAGAATTTCGACAAAGATTGGGTCAGAATGCTGAAATGAGTCGAAGTCAATATCGAAGCCCATATCAAATTTCATTGTGGAAAGAGCGCTTGATGGAATCGCCATGAGTTCACCTGCAAGAGAAGAACAAAGATCAAGTGCAAGAGAACTGAAAGCACGGGACGGAGGTCGAAGAAAACCTAGATATAAGGTTTTCAGAATATGAACCGGCAGACTTCGTTCGACGAATAATAAAAATTCTTAGACCTGAGTTCGACGAAATATTTTATAGACAAAAGAATTTGTCGATCTTAGTCAGAAGATGTGAAAACATTTCGTCGAGCTCCGTTCGATGAAAGTTTTTTGAAGCAAATTCGTCGATCTCCGGTCGACGAAAATAACTTCACTCACAGAGAGTTCGTCGATCTCCATTCGACGAATTTCTCTAGAACTCTTCCCAGTTCGTCGATCTCCGTTCGACGAACTTTGAAAATTTCATCGACCATAGACAGAAATTAAATTAAGTCTTCTCCATTATCATACCAAGCTGATTTAAGAAGAATAGATGGTTCCTCTCATCTAAAGGTTTGGTGAAAATATCTGCTCTTTGCAAATCAGTGTAGATATAGACAAGATTAATTTTATTTTTGTCTACACACTCTCTAATGAAATGGTGCCTAATGTCTATATGCTTAGTCCTACTGTGATAGACTGGATTTTGTGTAATGGAAATTGCACTTGTATTATCACATAGTAGAGTTGAATTATTTAATTTGAACCCATAGTCTAGAAGTTGGTTTTGAATCCACAGCATCTGGGAACAGCAACTACCAGCTGCTATATATTCTACTTCAGTAGTTGAAGTGGACACAAATGACTGCTTCTTGCTAAACCAAGAGACTAATCTCATACCAAGGAACTGGCATGTTCCTGAGGTACTTTTTCTGTCTACTATGCATCCAGCAAAGTCAGTATCTGAGTATCCAGTTAACTCAAACTCTGACTCAGTGGGATACCAGAGTCCTAGATTAGGACAACTCTTTATATATCTCAAAATCCTTTTTAAGAAAATTAGGTGAGATTCTTTAGGGTTCACTTGGAACCTAGCACAAAGACATGTAGCAAACATTATATATGGTCTGCTTACTGTAAGGTATAACAGGGACCCAATAATGCCCCTATATAATTTCTGATCAACAGGCTTGCCATATTCATCAGAGTCAAGTACAGTATTAGTGGTTATGGGTGTTTTTTTTGCTGAGGCATCAGCCATCCCAAACTTTTTGATAAGCTCCTTATCATACTTAGCCTGGGATATGAAGATGCCATCAGGTAGCTGCTTCATTTGGAGACCAAGAAAGTAGGAGATCTCACTCATGCTACTCATTTCAAACTTTGAATGCATGAGGTCAGAAAACCTCTTGCATAGTTTGGAATCTGTAGACCCAAATATAATATCATCTACATAAATTTGCACTAACAAAGTTTGATCCTTATGGTGTCTAGTGAATAATATTCTATCAATAATGCCTCTAAAAAATTTATGCTCTAATAAGAAACTAGCTAAGGTCTCATACCAAGCTCTTGGAGCTTGCTTTAGACCATAAAGAGCTTTATGCAATTTAAATACATAAGAGGGATAGGTTGGAGAGATGAAACCTAGAGGTTGTTCAACATAAACCTCTTCTTTGAGTTCTCCATTCAGAAAAGCACTTTTGACATCCATTTGATAAACCTTGAATTTCTTGTAGGCAGCATAGGCAAGAAAGATCATGATTGCTTCTATCCTTGTAACAGGAGCAAAAGTCTCATCATAGTCAATTCCTTTCTCTTGCCTATAACCCTGATCAACAAGCCTTGCTTTATTCCTTATGATGACACATTGGGCATCTAGCTTGTTTCTATATACTCATTTTGTTCAAATGACTGGGTAGTCTTTTGGTCTTAGAACTAAGTCCCAAACTCTGCATCTCTCAAATTTATTGAGCTCCTCTTGCATTGCAACAATCCAGTGATGATCTTGCTCTGCATCTTTTATTGATTGGGGCTCAATTTGAGATATGAAATAGGCATGCATCAAGTCTTGGTTGAGTTGATGCCTTGTATGCACACCAATTGAAATGTCTCCAATCACTAGAGATACATGGTGATCTCTAAGTGTGACAAATTCAGTGGGTGGAGTTGGTTGTTCAACAACTTGTGGGATAAAATCCTCTTGTGGAATTTCGTTAGCTGTTAGATAGGTTTCAGCCACCTCTAAACTTTCTTCTTCACTTTCTTCTTCAACTTGTGGAGAGGGGTGTATTGGTAACTCTTGGGTAAGACTTAGATCATCCAATATCTCACACAAGTGAGGTACCTGCAATGTGCTGTTGGTAGAAATTTCTTTCTCCTTATAAGACATGTTAGCTTCATCAAAAGTTACATGAACAGATTCCTCAATTTTTAGAGCAGACTTATTAAACACCCTATAAGCTTTGCTGACTTGGGAATATCCTAGAAAAATTCCTTCTGCAGTCTTAGCTTCAAACTTTCTAATATATTTCTTGTCATTGTTATGAATATAGCATATGCAACCAAATATTTTAAAATAGGTGATTTTAGGTTTCTTCCCTTTAAGCAATTCATAGAGAGTCTTATTCTTAAGTTTATGTATTAAGCTTCTGTTCAGTACATAGTTTGTTGTGCTCACAGCCTCTGCCCAAAAGGATAGGGGCATGTAAGCATCTGCAAATAATGTGCCTGCAGTTTCAATTAGGGTTCTATTCTTCTTTTCAGCTACCTCATTTTGTTGAGGAGTTTTAAGAGCTGAGAAGCAATGTCTGATACCTTCCTTCTCACAGAACTCATGCATAAGAAGAGACTCAAACTCAGTACCATGATTACTTATGATCAATGCAACATGAGTAGAGTACTCAATCTGTATGGTCTTGAGAAAATCTATAAGAACCTTGAATGTATCTGACTTAGATCTCAGAAAGAACACCCAAGTGAATCTTGAGAAGTCATCTGCAATAACTAGAGTATAAGATTTCCCTCCTAGGTTTTGTACAGCAATAGGGCCAAAAAGGTCCATGTGTAGCAAGTACAAGATCCTTGGTGAATCACTCTTATTAACTGATTTAAAGCTAGATTTAGTTTGTTTGCCTAATTGATAAGCCCTGTAGAGGCCTTCCTTCTTGTAGGGACAAGAAGGCAATCCTCTAACAAGGTTGTCATTAGATAACCTAGCAATGTTTTCAGATTAACATGACCTAATCTTTTATGTCATAAATTATTTTGATTGCTAATAAGATTAAGTAAACAAATATTTGATGTTGCAGATTGAAAATTAACTACATATATATTGCCTTGTCTATTTCCAATTAAAATAGTTTGGTTTTCTTTTGAAGAAATAATACAAGAACTTGAGTTAAAAGATACCTAATAACCTTCATCACATAGTTGACTTATGGAGATGAGGTTATGTTTCAATCCACTTACATATGCAACCTTTTTAAAAGTAACTACTCCATTCTTAACTTCTCCAAAGCCTTCTGTCTAGCCACAATTTGTGTCACCAAAGATCACCTTTAGTCCCATCTTGGACTTATAATTATTTAGGTTGTCCTTGCTGCCAGTCATATGCTTGGAGCAACCACTGTCCAGATACCATTGTTGATTAAAGGCTAGACAGCTCTTTACCTGCAAAGGAAAGGATTAGAGGTTCTTGACCCAGGTTACCTTGGGTCCTTCTTTCTTTACATAGTTAAAACTGGAGATAAATGAATATTCAGGTTGACATTTGTATCCTAAAGGGTGATATCTTATAGGTGGAATGATCCATTGATTAAATTGATTATTAAATGTTCCTGGTGGGTTATGAGTTTTAGCAAAATTAGAATTTCTATTGAACTGAACTGCGTTCGACGAATTCTGGTGAGTTCGTCGAACTAAGTTCGATGAATTTGGATGAGTTCGTCGAACTCCACTTGGAGAATGAAAGTAGTCATTTTCTGAGCCCCAAAATCATCGATCTCTGGTCGACGAACCATACTGGTTTCGTCGATCGTAGTTCAACGAATAATTATAATATAAATCTGCGTTCGGAGTTCGTCGACTGGAGTTCGACAAACTGTACATATTTCATCGATCTGTGTTCGACGAAATCTGTTGAACATTGTTAAAGTTAGGATTTTTCTTTTTATTTTTCCTTTTCTTGTTCTTAGGTTTTGATTCAGTTGGTCTAACATTTTTATCATTATCTATTTTCTCTTCCTTTTTCAGAAACAAATTTTATGGGTGTTGTCAATATATTTTTCTTAAGTATGGGAGGTATGCTTGATGAAGCACCTAAACCTAGCTTGCCATTCAGTCTAGCATTGACTGTACTTATGATGTCCATCATCTTAAGGCTTCTCCCATTAAGAGATTCCTCAAGTTGCCTAGCCTCACATAATTCTGTCTTCAGAGAAATGATTTGTTCAATTGCTAAAACTAAATCATCATTTAGCTTAACATTTTCAGAAATACATTTTTCATGATCAGTTATTTTTTCTCTAAGTAATTTGATTTCTTTTTCTGAATTTATTAAGTTTATACATATGGATTTAAATTCAATTTTAAAGTTATCAGAACTGTAATCAAATGAAGATAGTACCTGATCAGCTTCAGATTCAGATTCTTCATTGTCAGATTATTCTTCAGCATCTGATGGACTGCAAGAGGCATTGATAGCCATGAGGCAGACTTCCTTTTCCTTTGCCTCTTCTTCATCTTCACTGGAGCTGGAGGATGTGGATTCATCTTCTGTGTCACTCTAGGTTTCAGCAACAAAACCCTTTTCCTTCTTTTTGTGCTTGTTAGAGGAAGGTCTGTTGTATTGCTTGCTTTTGAAGTCTTGTTCTCTTTTCTTCTCCTTCTTCTGATTCTCAGGACACTCTGAGATGAAGTGTCCTGCTTTTCTGCATCCAAAACAAACTATTTCTTTAGTTGGAGTCTTGTCATACCTGGGTTTGTCACCATTCCTGGATGACTTTCTCCTGAAGTCCTTCCTAGCCATTTTATAGAATCTCTTGGCAAAGAGGCTCATCAGTTCTTCATTTACTGTTGAAGCTTCAGTCTCTTCTGCAGCCTTGAATGCAATGTTCTTCTCATTCCTTGATGTTGTAGGATTCTTCTATTCTGCAGCTTCCCTGGATTTGATCAACTGCTCATAAGATTTGAGCTTTCCCAGGAGAGATTCAGTGGAAATCTCATTCAGACTTCTGGCCTCCTTGATTAGCCAGATCCTGGAATCCCATGAGCTTGGGAAGCACATTAGGATCTTGTCATTCATCTCAGTGAGAGAGATGTATTTGTCCAGGGTCTTCAATTCACTAATAATGGAGCTTAATCTATTGTACATGTCACTAAGAGATTCTGCTTCATCTTTCTTAAAGTTCTCATACTATGAGATGAGAGTTGATCTTTTATCTTTTCTCTCATCTGCTGAGCTAGCAACCATCTGGTTGAGAGAATCCCAGATAGCTTTTGCAGAGGTGCACTCAGCCACCTTCTGGAAGATGTCATCTGACATGGTTTGAGCTAATATGTTCATGGCTTTTGCATCTACAATCTTTGCTTTCTTCTGTGCATCTATCCACTCAGGTGGTGGAACAACATGAGTGCTGGATATTGATGTAGATGTAGATGTTGTTGGTTGAGGAGGACCTGTCAAAATAGAATTGTAGATGTCCTCATCAATAGAATTCATGTACAATCTAATTCTTGCCTTCCAAATTGCAAACTTGTTCAGATTGCAAACTGGAGATCTGGTGCTTGCATAATCCTTGTTCTGTGCCATGCTGTGAACTAAATAAACCTAAGTTCAGATCTAACATAGGATCTTTTGGTTCAAGGGTTAGCTTGTACAACCACAGGAAACTGCCCTGATACCAATTGAAAGATGGGGTTAGACCTGATTTACTCTAAAGGGGGGTGAATAGAGTAATTAAAAATCTTTTTGCTGTTTTACAAATTATCAGAGTAATAAAAAGGTGATACCAAAATTAACAGAGAAAAGTTAATCTAAGCTATACTAATCTAACACAGTAGATAGATATATCACAGCATAACTACCCTATTATAGCCACAACAAGAACAATAAGAAAAATGGTAACCAGACAACACAAAAAGTTTTATAGTGGTTCCCCAACCTGGGTACATCCACTCTTCTACCACCCTGGTAGGAATCCACTAGCAAGTTTTGATCAGGTGACTGCCACCAATGAGCTTTTGATCAGGTGCTCAAAAACCAAAATAAACTTTTGAAGGGAGTTAATAAACCCTTTATACAGAGGGGGAGAGAGATTGATGATGTCTTCTCATTCTCTATTCAACAGAGAAGACAAGTGGATTTTGTGTTGTCAAGAACTCCTTTCAATATCACTTGGATTCTTGCACAGGGTGTAGGTCTTTAGTCTTCAGCCTTGACTTGAAATTGTAGATCCAGGAACTTCTGACTGATATGAAGATGTTGTCCTTGAAGAATCCTGGAGTGAAAGTTGAACAAGACTCTTGATTTGTAGTTGATGTTCTTCTTCTTCTTCAGTATGGTCAAGGAGAAAAGAAACTGTTTTCTGTACAGAGAAGGTTCAGAATATTTTGCTGTAGATCCTCTTTTTTTGTCTCTATATTCCTTGTGTTGTATATCCAGACTTAAAGAAAAACTTTTTTATATCTTCAGTCAATTTCTCCTTTGAATTTTGAATTCCATTGCATTGAATGCTGACTGCCTAGAGAATGAAATACAGCTGGAGAATAATTTCATTAATGAGTTTTCCCAACTGTCTCATTAAAAAGATCAAGTAATTAACCTGATGAAGACCATAATCAATGCTGCCACTAACGATTATATTCAGAGAATATATGCATTAATTACTCAGGAAAATGTTGCTAGATAATACGGAATAAGGACAGAAATTGAGGGAAATTTCTAAGTTTGGAACTGCACAGAAATCGTCAACCAGAGAACAGATTTCATCGACCTGAGATGAAAGTTCGTCGAGCTGAGAAATCATGTTCATCGACCTGAGAAAGTTTGTTCGTCAACCTGAGAACCAAGTTCGCTGACCTGAGATCAACTAACTGCTTTCTGTGAAAAGCTTCCCAATTCTGTGCTCCATGTTCGTCGAGCTGATAATATAACTTCGTTGACCTGAGTTCAGAGAAAGTATTCTAGACTTAATGTGTTGAAGTTGAACTGCCATAGTTCGTCGACCTGAGCTCGAATATCGTCGAGTTGAACTCAAAGAATTGACTCTGAGTTCGTCCAGCGGAGCATGACTTTCGTCGAGCTGAGTTCGACGAACGTCGAACTCACTTCCTGAACTTGATTTTCTTCTAAGTCTGAGTCTTCTGCAGTCTTCAGTTGGCTGGTCCATGCAAGGTTGAATCTAAGGACTTAGCCTAAACTCTAGGATACAAAGACATGACCCTGGCTATATATGGTGGGTCAAACATCCTAGTTAGTGAACCTAGCCAAAATCAAACTAGGGATCCAACAATGATTCGTTTGCAGCTCGTCAAAACTTCTTCCGGGAAGCTTACCGGGGAAGTCCAGCAAGATTTCTAAACTTTCACGGAAATCATCCTTACTCATCAGCTACTACCTTTGCTCCTCCCGTAGCAGCTTTTCCCTTCTATCCTCTTGCTTCTTTTGCAGCCACAACTTATGCTCACTTCTTTCCTTATGTTGTAAGAGAGCAGGAAGAGCCGTCACCATTTTCATAGAATGATCAACATGAACCAACTTTAGCTAATTTCAGAGAGCCACGGTTACCTACTTACACTAGAGAGACTGATTCAACAAAGCACCTTCAAGCTTTTGAATCAGTCGTAGCTCTCAAGACTCTCTCAGATGCTACCAAGTGCAAGCTCCTTATGACAACCTTTGATGGACAGGTGAGGGATTGGTTCTATGGGCTGCACCCTCAGCCCATCAGTTCCTTTGCTCATCTATAAATGGAGTTCTTGCTAAGGTTTTCTACTTCAATAAAGAGAAAGGACGGTCTAGAAGCCCTCTTTGAGATCGGGCAATGAGATAATGAGACTTGGTCTCAGTTTGTAGATAGATTCCAGAAAGAAATTTTGGACATTGAGATCGTTAATGAAGAAATGTATCAGGTGGCTCTAATACATGGTCTGAGTGAATGGCCGCTTAAGTTTGAGGCTAATGTCCGAGCACCAAGAACATATCAAGAGGTTATTGGTTTAGCCAACTCATACATCCGAGCTGAAAAGAGCAATCCCAGCTTTATCTCCAGGATTATAGCAGAGAAGGATTCTCCTTCTTACAAGAAACCTCTGAGGTCTCCTCGGAAAGATTTTCTATCCCACTCAAGGAAGGGAAGAAGATTTCAACGTCATCGACACCTCTTCCGGGGCCAGGATCGTCCCCGAGATTAATTATTATTATTGTCAGCTCCGCAAGCAGCTTCAGTTCATCAGTAACAAGATGATGACTTGCCAGTGTCTGAACTAGATGACGCCATGCAAGAAGTAAGCCCAGTCATGAAGGGTAGGGCTAATTTCAAAAGGCCTTATCAGCCGGCTGATCAAAGATCTAAAGACTTGGATCTGTACTGCGAATATAATAAAGAGCAAGGGTACTCAACTTAAAACTATCGAGCACTTCGTCAACTGGTACAAAATATGCTGAGGTAGGGGAAGATGCGTGACCTATTCCCGAAAGATGACCACTCTGATCCACCAACTTCAAAAGGCAAAGAAGCAACGAACATTCCTTGTTGTTCAAAGGGAGTGAGTCAAATCAACAATTACCCTAACCTCATTATTAATGAGACCATTGATGTCGATGACGAAGGCACCCTTGGAAGACTATTCTGAGCAGGAGAAGGACATCACAATCCTCAAAGCTCCGCACAATCATGGTTGGTATTTATACTTTACTCTTTAAACATTGTCTCTCTAAAATACTTCTAAGTGTTCCTTCATCCATTTCAATAAATTTTACTTCAGAGATCCCATACTGACACTTTTCCCTTTTTTGGAGTGCTTCCTCCTCTATTTTCTCTTTGTCAAAGAGATCACTGAACCACTGAGACATCGCCAAGTCTTGATATAGGCCCCATCGAGATTGGACTCCGGCGTAAGACCATAACGACCACATATAGCGGGGAGTGTTCGCAATATATGTAGTGTGAGCCATCTAACTCTCGTGCGGTGGATTACGGGACTTAGGATCCTGGCCAGCATCTAACACAAAGCATGCATCAAGGGAGGTCCATGTGTTATCTCTACTATGCTCCGTTAAGGATGCATTACAGTTACGATGATCTTTGCTTGACAAGCATTGGCGATCAAGTGTAGCCTTGTCTCTTTGATCATCTCATGACTGTGATGGCAGAATACTCTATGGTACTCTCAATCCGTGCCTTCGTGGGTCCCACAACTCCGCTAATATTTCCAAAGGCGAGCAATATTATAGACCACTTGGCACACCTGGCCTAACTGATCAGCGATGTTATAACCCGAGGCATGAGAGCAGTGTATCTAACAATCCTGCCCAGGATTTGTTATGCTTTTTATCTCTTATGCCCTTATAAAGGAAGTGCGGCCAGCCTGCTCTAAGTAAGACTACACTCAAAATGACCTTTCTCGGGCAGACGATGCTTAAGTCCCACGGGGAACACCTGTGGAAGCATCCGGCCTTTCTTGGTCATCTCTGAGTATATACCTCTTTTATCAACTGCCTTTTCATAGGTTAACAGGTTAAATCTGACCTATCAGAAGGATTTGTATCATTCATTTTGGTTATACTCATCTTATATGCAATTCTTGCATGAAGCTCTATCAGATGATAATTTACAAGCTCTTTATTACTCTTATCGAATGTTAATGGCACCAATCATTAATCAAAGTATCTGGTTCTCCATAATTGACAAGTCATGCTATTGGAGTCTAATTAAGATGGTTTCATATTGCTGATCTGGACTTCATATTAAAGATATCATATTTAATCTTGCGAAAAGATCACTATTGCGGTCTAATATTTATTCGGTTATTAGTAGAGTTCGAAGGACATCTCTTATGCTATCCGATCATATTTATCTTATTATATCAACAGTCATCATTTGTAAGTTCGATTCAGGTACTTGCAGCTTACTTTTATATATCATATCTGCGTCTAACTTCTCTTTTGCAGAGATTAGCAGGTATTTGCAGGTTCCCTTCAGGTACTTGCAACTTACTTTACTTTTATATCTGCTTCTAACTTCTCTTTTGTAGAGATTAGCAGATACCTGCAAGTTTCCTTCAGGTACCTGCAACTTACTTTACTTTTATATCTGCTTCCAACTTCTCTTTTGCAGAGATTAACAGATACCTGCAAGTTTCCTTCAGGTACCTGCAACTTACTTTACTTTCATATCTGCTTCTAACTTCTCTTTTACAGAGATTAGCAGATGCCTGCAAGTTTCCTCCATGTACTTGCAGCCTATCTTTCTATTATATCTGCTTCTTACTCTTCCTTTTGTAGAGATTAGCAGGTATTTGCAAGTTCTCCTCAGTTACTTGCAACCTACTTTTCTATCATATCTGCGTGTAACTTCTCTTTTACAGAGACTAGCAGACGCTTGCAAGATCCCTTCAGGTACTTGCAACTCAATTTTTCTTCACGCCTACTGTTTTCACTTTCTTTTGTAGAGGATAACAGGTGCTTGCAAGCCTCCTTCAGGTACTTGCAAGTTATTATTCTTCTGTGCCTTCTTCTCTTCTTTGTTTTGCAGAGCTCAGCGGAAGACATTCACCTCTTCTTCATTTTGCAAACCAATTAAGGTACACACGAGATGTACCTCCTTTCTCTTCGTCTGCATTAACTTTTCCATTGTAGAAAAAAGATAGGCATTGGCAAACTATTTCTAAGGAGAGACTTCAGGTTCTATCTCTCCTTACCTCTTACTTTTCCAAGGGGTGGATAGCAATTTGCGTGGGTCTCCTACTTTTTTGAAGTTCCCTTCAGAACTTAAAAAAGTGTGCAGATTATGTTAACCTAGAAATTGGAGATCCCTCCCAAGGTAGCCAGCTTGCTAGTCGCGGCCTGCTCCAGGTTCCCCCTGGAGGTCGCGACTAGTCTAGGGTGGGCAGACAGACTTCTCTGTCTGCTCATGCCATGAGGCTAGGGCGGTCTCCCCAGTTTGACCGCCTAGGTTGCACAACAACCGCTTTTTCTGCAGTGGTTGCAGACTACTTCCTCAATCTGCCCTTGCATGTCACGCGGTTTGATCAGCTAACCGCACAGATTCACTTTGCCCCAATAGATGCAAACTATCCAACAAAGTGGCAGACTTGGATTCCTCTCCGCCCAGACTGCCATGTAGTTGCATGCTCGGCAGGAGTCACAACCTTCTTCAGCCTACTCCTTCCAGTCACGCAAGAAAGCCAAACCGCCACATCGCCAGGCGACCTGCCTCCAGGTTGCCCAATAATAAGCAACGAGCTTCAGGTCACCGGACCAGCGGGTGCGACCTACTCCACCTTAGTCAGCATGGCAGTCGGCGACCTGCCTTTAGTACATCCAATAAAGGGCGATAACCTTTAGGCCGCCCAGCAAGGGCAGTAATCATGTCCATCCAACATGAGGAGGACTTCATTATAGGCGGCGACCTGCTTCTTCAGTCAGCCAGGTCGCCCAGTCGACCAGCTCTTGTCCGCTTGCAGTTCGCAGACTCTATCTCAGTCGCCCAAGGAGTGTTTACTTGCTCCAGCTCTCCGTCAGTCCGCCCAAGGAGAATTTACTTGCTCCAGCTTTTCATCAGTCCGCACAATATTCAACGGACTCATCCCGTCCGCCGCGGGCTGGGCGGACTCGTTATGCAGTCCAGCCTTTCAGTCCGTCTGCATTGGCAAACCCTTTTCACCAACATGCTTCCCTACAGTAGAGGCGGACTACTCATACGGTCCGCCAATCAGCTTTCCAGCACCGGCCTCTTCCCCGCAAGAGGCGGACAACTCCTCAGCTCGCATAGCTCGGCGCGAGCTCACTTAGGACAGCAGATGCGGACTCCTCCCAGACCGCTAAATAGCAGATCAACTCCAGAAGACAAGTCCCTAGCCGCATATCATGGCACGGACTCGGCAGACTCCTCGTTTTACTCGCACAATTCACCAACTCATCGGGGGTGACGTTACCAAAAGCCGTTACCTACTCGGGCCTATAAATAGCCCCTCATGCCTCTCATTTGGGGGGACAGACAGAGACACACTCACACGGTGGAGGACAACCGATGACAAGGTCAAGTCATCAGATCTTGCGGACCCAACTACCCAGTGTGCGCAACCTCAACTGTCCTCTCTGCCTGATCACGCAGTCCGCTTGGCTTCCTCCAGCGAGCTGCGGGATCAGCCGATCGCGCGGTCTGCCGACCTCTCTGCTCAGTCCGTGCGGCCTCCTGACAACTTCATTCCTTAGCCACCAGCTTCCCCCTTTGTACTCTTTAATTGCTTTCCATATTTAGTTGCAGCTCAAGCTGTAACACTGAATTATAATTAAAGGAAAGCCTGTCGCAAGAGTGGCATTAAAGCCACGACGGGCGAAGTCCGATGTTGTCGCTTCTAGCGGACCCCTCTTCATCTCAACTCACCTCTCTCGCCATCAACCTGCAAATCCAACCGTCAAAATAACCGTCTGCTCGATAGTTTCTCATCAACCTCCCATTATCCTTGCAACCCTTGATCAAGCGCTTGCTCCACTCTCGAGCACTCAGAAGCTTTCCCTGCATCCTCATCAACCTCTTCACCTCAATCACCTTGCTTGTGATACCGAACACACCCGTTAGCTGTTGGTGCCCGCTGCCTCCTCTCCTCTCCACTTTCCATGCATCAACATTATGCATCTTCTGGTATGCTCACAAGCTGAGTAATTTGATAACTTCTACCTTGCCTCTAATTAGATTTTAATTTCAAAATCATTGTTTGGTTTGGCATGTTACAAGTCTGGGGGAGCAAGAGAGTTTGTTGCCCACTATTCATGTGCACCACGATATATGCATACTAGAAGCTTCATTCAATTCATGTTTTAATTATCGCAAAAAAATATTTTA
The DNA here is from genome assembly GCA_039583875.1 of Platanthera guangdongensis. Lineage (NCBI taxonomy): Eukaryota > Viridiplantae > Streptophyta > Magnoliopsida > Asparagales > Orchidaceae > Platanthera > Platanthera guangdongensis. The sequence continues at coordinate 176,762,170 of CM077152.1, read as the reverse complement.
TGGCATTTGTCATGCACACTAGAGCACCGACTTGAGCACGCACTTACTTGTTGATGTGTCTTGTGCAAATTTTAATTTTTTTCATTGTTGATTGGAAAGTCATTATGCTGGCATATGATTGAGTTGCAAACATCTTGATTCTTGTAGTGCTCCTAGTTGAGTGCTCATGTCGCATGTAGAGTTGGTGTAGAATCAATTATTTCTCATGCTTTTAGTTTTATAGTTTTCTATTTGCGTGGACATTGTTTATTCTACTCGTAATTTGTGAATTCGATAGAGTTTGATGGTAATGTAGGCGAGTGTGTAGCTGGACACGAGGGTCGTATTGCTCGAGTCGAGAGGAAGAAAAATTTTTATCGGTGGCTAGAATTTGCCCCTAGCGAATCTCAAAGCATGGGTATAGGTTAGTTCACATGTGTGAATGTGATATAGGATATTCTTTGGCCTGGTTGAGCCTTTGCACCAGTCCTACACACAATATCCTTGCTCATACTATTTGTGCTGAAACCCAACCTGTTGATTCATCTCTACCATAAATTCACCAAGGCCAAAAATGACTCACATATTCACACACCAAAATCTGAGCCCAAAGATTTATTTCAAAAAATGGAAGTGATGTGTGCATGTTTGAATGTGGTGGCTATGATACTTTGTTTATATAGTTGTTGTTATTGTTTTAAATTTATAAAAGAAAAAAATGAAGAAATGAAATGAAAATGAGATGGGTTAAAAAATGAAAAGGAAAATTGAAAAGAGATTGTATTTGGGATTAGGCAAGTACACAACTCATATTGTCATGTTCAAGTCTAGGGGTGGCGTGTACATGTTTTCATTGTTGATTGGCTAAATAATTTATGCGAGTTCATTTAGGTTTAGGTGTGTTAAGCCCCCGCATTTATCTATTGATTACAACATCATAAACCTAAAAATAGAATATAACCTAAAGCCAAGTTGATTCACATTGTGTATTAACCAGTGTCTTGGAGAGAGTGTGACTGGGAAAGCTTATGACCATCGACATTGATGGATTTCTTTATAGGCTGTCTTGATCCCCGATTTCTAGCATAACACCTCTAAGTGACTGAGCTACTTTCTCTCTATGCATGACTGGCGGATTCACCGTGATTCTAGTTATGTGTAGAAATAATAGATCAAAATGAAATCCAGGAAAATAATAATCTAATTCGCATGTGAAAAAAGTTTTTCTACTAAAATCTCTATGCGTGCGAGCATGCGACTTTGCATGGTACTCTGCGTATTCAATTACCTTGCCAGCATTATTGTTTTTCTGATCTTCATGAAAGAATGTTTGCTTGGGACGGGCAAACAAGTAAGTTTGGGGTACGATTAGTTTGTCTTATATAGTGTTTTTCAGACTCATATGAGCTCGTTTTCACGTCCAAGCACTTCACTTTTGATAGCAATTCACTTATATTTCACAAGAATGCTACTTGCATGAGAAGTGCACAAAAATCACATGTTTGTGTACAATTAGGCATTCAACCGTTGTTGGGGTGAGCACATGGTGCTTCCCATTAATTTATCTTGTTTTGTTGGCAAATGTGTTTGCTTACTGGTGGCAAATGGACTCGGAGAATTGGGTTTAGACACATGAGGGTAGATCTCAATCCATAAATGAATTTTGTACAATTTACACGGCCGTGCAATTTTCTTTCAAGCATGGGCATTCTACCTGTGTGTGATATCGCTATCGTCGAGATCGCCATGATGTCACAACCGCTTAATCACACGACCAAGTGAAATTTATTCGCACACACTCTTTATGGCCGTGTACGATCATTTCACTGAAAATGAGGGTTATTTTCATACCCGTGTGATCTTTCCTTGCATGGTCAACTTTTCCGTGCGTGAGCAAAATTGCATGAGCAACCTATTTTGTCAAAAAAAAAAATTTACAATTTAGTGTAACATCACACCCATCATGAAGAATATAACAGAAGATCCGATTGAGGCCTCAGGTCATATTAAATGAAAGGAAACATGACTACAAAATTAAACTAAACATCCATGTCACCTAACACAGAGCTACAGTCCAGCAGAAGCAATTTAAACAACAATAACCCACCACAAAGAATGTCCACAATATATAAACTATAGGAATGAGAGTACACAAAATTTTGGTCTTAATGCCTTACAAAATTCTTTAGCGTTTATATCATAATGTGATTTCCATATATCGACACGCAGGACGGCAACACATGAAAGTAGTAAACAAGTATTTGGATCTTCGAGGGCCAGCACAACATCAAGGCTTCAGCCTGCTATTTCCTACTTGGCTTGCCATCACCTGCACAAGTACATTCAATGACGACATGGCAAAACAAAACTCCAGTTAGCTTTAGCTGACCATAATTATAACGACCACACCCCATTTTTGGGGCGATGGTACTTCTTCCCTACAAGCAAGCAGTGTGATAGTATATATAATTGTATATTCATCACCAATGTTGGCACGCATGGCCGCACACTTCATGCTCTCATGCCAAACTTTTGTTAGTAACTCTCTTGCATGAGCAGTTCCACCAATAAGATCCGAGTATTGCCAACTTAGACTCTCTTTGAGCATTCAGTAGTCAAGTCTAATAACCTCGACTCTCTTTTATGCCAACAGAGACTGCCAATTACTTTAGGCGTGCTCAAGCTGAACGACATGGTGAGGGTTCAGTCCAGTTAATACTCGTTGCTCAAATCCCTATGTCTAGGCAAACACAAGGCGAGAAAGCTTCTACTCAACCCGTTCTCACCTCTTTCAGTCAGCACACAAGGCCACCAAGCTAGGCACAACAGGTCTCACAACTTAATGCTACACACCCAATCCTCAAGACCCAGGCTTCACATCCATCACAACAAAGCTCACTGGGAGATATTGCCAATAATATCACTATCACTGGGCGATATATACAGTGTAATGTACCATTTCGTGTCAGACTCCTCGCACGTGTTTTGAGTCAAGAAGATTGACTCAGGATCGGGGAGCGTCAAGTGAGTCGACCGGACTCAACGACTAGATCAGGAATTAACTTAGAAAATTCTGGCAGGTTAGGCATTGAGTATGTTGATTGGACTCAACACACTCAATGCCAATTAACTTAGAGAAATTTTGGCGGTTTAGGCGTCAAGAGCATTGAGTGGACTCAACGCACTCGACGCCATTTAACTTGGAATAATTCTGCGGGTTTGTCGTTTAGAGCGTTGACAGGACTCAACGCTGCTTTGAGTGGACTCAACGCTGCGTTGAGTGGACTCAATGCTCTTGATGCCATTTAACTTCGAAAATTTTGGTGGATTAAGCGTCGAGTGCGTTGAGTGGACTTAACGCACTCGACGCCATTTAATTTAGTGTAATTTTGCAGGTTAGGCATTGAGAGCATTGAGTGGACTCAATGCACTCAATGACATTTAACTTAGAATAATTCTGCGGGTTAGGCGTTGAGAGCGTTGAGTGGACTCAACGCCCTCGATGCCATTTAACTTCGAATATTTTTGGGGGTTGGGCATTGAGAGCATTGAGTGGACTCAACGCTCTCGACGCCATTTAACTTGGAATGTGCTGGCCCTATAGGCGTCGAGAGAATTGAGTGGACTCAATGCTCTCAGTGCCATTTAACTTAGACTGACTTAAATTCATCGAGCTCAGGAAAATTCGTCGAACGCTGAATCCGTTGAGCGCTGATTCGTCGAGCTGAGCTAAATTCGGCGAACGCTGAATCCATTGAGCGTCGATTTATTGAGCTGAGCTAAATTCGTCAAACACTGAATTTGTTGAGAGCTAATTTGTCGAGCTGAGGTAAAATCGTCGAACACTGCTTCGTCGAACTCAGGTAAATTCGTTGAACGCTAGCGCTAATTCGATGAGCTGAGCTAAATTCGTCGAATGTTGAACCTGTTGAGTGCTGATTCGTCGAGCTGAGTTAAATTCGTCGAGCGCTGCTTTGCCGAACTCAGGTAAATTCGTCAAAAGCTAAAGCTATCGAGCGCTGATTCGTTGAACTCAGGAAAATTCGTCGAACACTAGCGCTTATTCGTGGTACTGGGCTAAAATTCGTCGAATGCCATTTAACTTAGAAAAAACTTTGCCTTGGGCGAATTTTCGGCCGCTGCTGAGCCGGATTTTCGGGAATTGCGCCAAATCAACTTAAATGGGTCGTTTCCTATCATCATGACTCATTTAAAGTAATATTAGGCAGTCCAATGTCAGACCGACACGTGGTAAAACAATTAACCCTAATTCCTCATTATAAAAGGAACATGCAAAAAACCCTAGCCGTCTTGTTTTACTAGTTGTCGAGCAGTTGTCGTTACCGATCCTGAAAAAACAGAGAAGCCGCCGGAGTCGAGTTCTGGAAGGAAATCCTCTCTCTTCCTCTCTATCTTGTGAAGAACAAAAACCAACGAGGTAGAAGAAGATGCTGCAAAGAAAGGTGACAAGATCCATGGCTGGAAACCTCGGAACCGCTAGAAATGAGGTGAGCTTCCTACCCTCTCCCGTGGTTCTAGATCTCTAGTTATTCCTAGGAGAGATATCGGCTCAAAAGATTCTTTATTCGTGAGAGGAAGTCTTTCTTAGGAGAAGGCCATGCTTGGGCTTGGGCCCTAGAGATATGATGTCTTCGACAACTCCTTCCTTCCATGAGAAGATTGGGACTTGGTTTCATGAAGAAAGTTGTCCTTTTGAGGGTGAACAAGGGAGGTAGAATTCTAAATGTTATTTGGGAAGTTTGGTTGGGGGAAGAAGACAAACCAACGACATTTGTTCTGCTTTAAGATGCAAGCAGAAATCTGCTTTCTGCACGCAGCAATCTTCAATGTCATTTTCGGACATGATGCGTCCAGATCTGGGTTGTGGCCTGAACATGAAAGTTGTAGCCCACGAAAAGACCTTTCCAACGAGGGGTTACATGCCTTCACTAGATTCCTGTAGCCTCAGAAATCCCCATTGAAGTTGCTGTACAGTAATCTTTCCTGTACCAATAATGTTGAATTGGCTTTGAATTTGGTAGGGAGAGAATGTAGTATAACAAAGTTAATATTTTGGTAAATTTAGCCTGTATGTATTTGTGATAAAATATTGTTAAAGGCATTTGTTGGATAGATCCTTAACGAAGGGTAGTGGACGAATGAGTTGACGGGTTGAGATGGTAGAAATGGTTTAAATATGTGAATCAATAAGGACGCATTGGACAATGGTAATGCATTAAATAATGATGAGTTTGGCTTGAAGATGCTGAGCATGATTGTTAGTGATTGTTATGAACAAATGGTTATTGGAATTTAGTTGAATGATCCATGTGTGCACGAATAGTTTGAACTTGGTAAAAGAATTGTAACCAGTGATGCTAAAGTTATGTGACCATAGTCTATATGTAATCATGTTGACCAAATGGTTGATGAATATGTGAAGTACCTTTATGTTGATGATGAATGCTTAAGCACCTTGGGGAATGAGATTGTGAAAGGGTGTAAGTGCAGGTGTTTGACCGCACTGGGTTGGTAATGGTGAAAAGAGACATATGGATGGTTGGCCTTGGTCCTCTGGTGGTTTGTCCACAGAGGCACCTTCTGTACCACGATGATGTGAAATTGAATGCGGTGTGAGTCAACATGTGGTATCGTAATCTCGGGTTAAGGATAGTTTGGCAGGTCTACGGGCTCGCCAGTCATCATACCGACAAGAGTTGACAGTTAGATTTGCACGGTTGGGACTTGGTCCTCGGTGCTCACTTCCCGAGGCACTCTTCGTACTAGTGGATGTTTGGCCTTGGTACTTTGGTAATTTGTTCACAGAGGCACCTTCTGTGCCACAAATATAGGCCAGTTGGGCTAGGCTCTTGGTGCACATCTACCTGAGACCCCTTCTGAGCCATAGTACGCATGTGATCTCCGTTGTTGTGTTCTTAGCATTGAGGCATGTGGAGGCCTAAGCTTGGTAGTGTGGATGCCCTCCTAGAAGTGGAGAAGCCCTCTCCACTATCACAATTTGGCCACGATGGTTGACGCCTGATAGGTTAGCAACCTGCTCGAAAAGTGGGAACTACAAGTCTATGTCAACGTAGTAGTTGCATGTGTATGATCATGGGTGAGTCATTACATTGCATTCATGTTATTACACTACATTGCATACATAAGACCCTCATCATATAAGTTTCTATGGGCACTTTTATACGATGAGTAACTTTATTGTTGAGTCGATCCTCAACTTATATATCTGTATGGACATTCATATAAGTTGAGTTACTTTTGTTGTAGCTTTTCCTTTTATATTGTTGTTGATTATAGAATTACTAGAGTAGGTTGTTTACTCATTCATTAAACTGCTGATATACATTGATGTTGCTCACTCGTTTACCACCTGTTTGTATTACTACACTTTTATATATATTGTACCTGTCCTTTTCTCCGCCCGGTGCCAAGGAGTCGCCGAGGGAGCAGATGTGAAGCCACTTAGTCTTTATGACTAATAATTGCTACGTCTTCCTTTTTAGGAGGGAACCCCGCAGATAGAGTAGCAGCAGGTTATGCAGCAGGACAACCAAGCCAGGATGACATGGCCTGAAGGGACTGTGCCATCACTACCATCGGTGACTGATGTGAGTTAGAGAGACTCATTTTGTACTTGTACTCTGATGTTATAGAAGCTTGTTGATGCTTCTTTTATTTGATGTACTTTTGGACTATTTACTTATGTCTGGATTTGACTTCTATTTTATGTTCTTGGTTGGGTTGGCAATGTTTGATATTGATTATAGCCGTCAGGATAGGAGTCTTGTAGTATAGGTTAGCCCATGTGTTAACGCTACCGCAAGGCGGCTGTTTTGGGCATAAGACTCCCCTCATGCCGTGTTTTGTGTTCCAGGAGGGGTGTCTTATAGACATAACCATAAATCTGTCTCAATCTCGGGTAGTTTAGACCCAACACACACAAATGCTCACCAGTTACAACTAAGTCTATCGCTAGTGATAACGCTATCACAAGCGATAGCAATAGAACTTTGATTTCTATTGCAACCTTGGATTTTCCTAGAGAACATCTCCAATACTCACTACAGCAACCTGCACAACCCAAAATCACGAAAACTACTCATTTTCCACGGATTCTTCTCCAACACGCAAATCAAATATCATCAATCCAGACAAACTTCTTATAAATGGGCTTCACACAGTATGCATAAGTTCGTACAACGATCCAGACACTAAATTCAATTTCTACTGGGGATAAAATGTATCAACCTGCTGGACGTCTCTTCCTCCACCGATTGGTGAGAACCTCCACGCAAATATGCCAAATAAAAAGACTTAACATGTCCTAGTATTTAAAAGGAGAATCATTACCCTCGTAGATCATTTCTGAGTGATGAATTTGTCGTTGATCTGGATAAAAAGGTTCTTAACGCTTTCCTCTCCACGAATCTTCTGTCAGCTCATGATTTCAAGCTCAAGAACTCCTTCAATGGCTTCTTACAACACTCTTTGTCTTCTTCCTCTCCTTTCCCCTTTCCCTCTTCTTTATTTTATCAACTTGAAGAGAGAGAGAAAAAAAGAATGAGAAGAGAGTTAACTCTCTTCTGCTATAGCTTCCCCGGGATAAACCTCATCCACAAGATCTACCTTTCAATAGGAATGGATGGCCCATATTTCATCTGAGAATTTTTATTCAGTGTTGACGCCAGGCGATATTTCTAGCGGTGGCCGCTTGACCAAGTCAATGTCGCTCAAAAGCCGCCTCATGTCCAATTGACATGTGGTTGTCTGTCACTTGGCACACTATCGCCATGTGATATCACTATCGTCAGAAGTAGCAAATTTACTTCATCATTTTTTCGACTGCATCGTTTTGTCGACTACATCGTTTTGTCGACTACATCGGTCCGATCACTACCGCCAGCGATATCGACATTGCCAGGGTTAGTTGCAAAAGTAAGACTTTATAATTTTTCAATGGGGGAAACTGGAGTATTGCAAATCTCCTATTCTTTTAAGAAATTTCATCCCAAAATTTTACAGTACAAAAAATCACAGAAGTACATTATACACAAAATGCACTTTAACGAAACAGCTCGGGAAACTCCTTAATCATGGTTTGATCGTGCTCCTATGAATATTCCTCGTGACTGCATTTATCCCAATAGACTTTGACCATTCTTATCACTCTGTTTCTCAAATGCTTAACCTCCGTGTCTTCGATACAAATGGGCTTGACTTTCATCTTCAACCCACTATTAACCAACATCTGATCTGAAAGTAACTAGTTGTCTTCCTAAATCACCTAGAGGGGGGTGAATATGTGAGATCTGCATCTTTTGTGGAATAAAAATTTGAGAGAGTTTAACATAGCAAGTAATCAAACACAAACCAGATGACACAAGGAATTATAGTGGTTCCCCAATCTTAGGTACGTCCACTCTCCACCTCACCAATCTAGCAGCATGGCTAGCCTTTGCTACTTTACTATATCTCAAATTAAACAATCCTACACCTCAAAACAATGCTCCTATAACTCGGAGCTAACACACTCCTACAAACTCGATCCCCCAATACGAGATCTATACTCGGAAGAATAATTTTCCTACAAGCTCGGAGACAAAGCTCCTACAAAAGTTAAAATAAATTTTTCACAACAGCTATAAAAATTACTATTCCATATCTGAAATCTTCAAACTTCTTCCCTCTTGAAACTTGAAACTCTTGAATAAGATGTTGAGGAAGAAATCTTGAGAGAACACGATCTGAAATTCTTGAGATCCGACGCGATCAAATGAATGATTGAAGAATCCAGAAATTGTGATCTTGTCGAATCTATTCTCCATTGAATGGTTGGATCAAAAAAAAAGCTTCGGAGAAGAATGAAGATGACGGCGTGTGGCTTTTTTCGATCTTGCAATTGCGACGATTCTGATTTTCTATTAAGATTCGGGTTAGTGAAATCTTTGACAAGACTTTATATAGAACTTCTTCCAACGGTCTGAAAACTTTTAAGGAATGATAATCAATCATCTTAAACACAGATTAACATTTGAAATCTCATTCGACGAATTGAAGTCCTGCTCGATGAATGAAGGAAATCCGTTCGACGAATGAAATCATGTTCGACGAATGAAATCTCATTCGACGAATGAAAGAAATCCGTTTGACGAACTATGAACTCCGTTCGACGAATTATGAATTTTGAATTCTCTGCAATTGCATTCTTCGAAAGTCATCTTGAATTTTTCGAAAAGAACTTTATCTTTCGAAAAATGGCTTAGCCTTTTCGAAAAGGACTTTATGCAGAATCCCTTAAACTCTGGAACTTATTTTTCGAAATGGATTTGATTTCTCGAAAAGAAATATTTGACTTTTTGAAAACTAAACTTCAACCTTTCGAAAACTGCAATTCTTTTTCGAGAACAACATGTGCCTTTTCGAAAACTTTTCATGGCTTTTTCGAGAAAAAGAACTATAACTTATTTCGCAGAATTTTTTGAGAAGTGTTTATTTTTTCGAGAAGAACATTATTTTCTCGAAAACTATACTTGGACCTTTCAAAAACTTGACTTCATTTTTCGAAAGAAAAACTTAGAAAAATTTCTTAAGAGTATTCCGAGAAGTCTTGGTGTTTTCCGAGAGCATTTTTGCTTTCTCGAAAAACTTGGACTTTTTTAAAAATCTCCTTCTTTTTCGGAAAAATGTACTTACAAAGTTTCTAAGAAAAATTTCTTTTCTTCTTTGTTCAAAGATCAGCAACACTTCCTTTCTTCCATGCTTTTGTACTTGAAAATGAAGTGCATCCCTATAGAGAGGTTACATATGAGTCAACACCATGGATCATACAATGAGAGATTATATTGCAAGGTCCTATGCTAAGTGACTCATTGTAAACCGATATTAGTCTACACTTAGTAATAAAGACCTACAAACACTCAACTAGAAAATAACATCAAATATATACTTAATTCATCTTAGTTCAAGGGTGACTTCACACAAATCTAGGTTATTTGTGGATACAATACCCAACAATCTCCCTCTATTTGTAGAAGTCAGAATCCTCTACACTAAGGAGAATTATATCAAAATAATTAAAAGAATCTGCTAATAAACACAATATTAATTGCAGTGATAAATGAGAAATAATATAACATCAAAATTCAAAATTATATATATAAGGAGTATGTCCATAGAAGTGTCCAGATTCACAAAATTCTATACTATGGCGAAACTACAATCATTTGAATTGATGTTGTTGTCTTTCTTTCTTATCTTGCTGTCTCTTTTTATAGTTGTAAGTCTTAGGGTAGTACTTAGCAGGTTTAGGAGGAGCTTTGGGATTGTTTCTGCCATATTCTCTATCATAGATCCTCCTCTTAGTCAAAGATTTATCATACAGGTCCCACTCTAGGGGACTGTAATGATCACTTATGTCTTCATTATAATCTACCACTAGCTTTAGAGTCTCAAGAATAAGTGACTTGGAGGTTGGGCTCCATACTTCAGCAAATTCTTGTGCCTTTCTTTTCTCAGCTTCATGAGTTGGCATGGATCGGCTGGCAGAGGCACCCTCACCATACTTCCTTCTTTTGGGTATTTGCACTTCAGGTGGAATCTCTTGAGGATGGTCTTGTTGATCAGAAGTCCATATGTGAGAGTAGTCTTCATGAGGAATTTCATAATATTCTAGTCTGAGAGAGAATGCAGGCATGTAAATAGTTGGATTAAGTGGAGGAGGTGGAGCCACATTTGGTTTTGACTGGAAAGTCTGGAAGTATCTGATTATGCATCCATACAATAGTTTCATAAGTATGAAACTTTACACCAAGAATTTGTTTCTGTATCCCTGTACTTATCTCTTTCAATTATGAAACAGGCCAATAAGCAAAAGAGAGACCACGATGGATATTATACCGAAAAACATTTGAACACAAATAAGTAGCAAATTACTTCAACTACAATCATAACATAATAACCTCACATCATCACATAATTCTAAACTCAATCAATGATGACTTTCATTTTCAGAAAGCAAGGATCAATGTGGAGAGGAAAATAAAAATATTTCAGCATTCAAACATTGGTCTTTATACGCTCTCCATCTTACTCTCAATTTCAGGTAAACAAAAAAGTTCCTTATAAATGATAACCTATATTCGTGCATATATGGTAACCTGGGGCACTTCTTTTCATGTAACCAGATAACTTGATCAAGTTGACATCTCCTGAACGATGCCTGGTTGGGCCCTCTTCCCATTGCAAAATGGCCCACATTTGTTGACATCTCCTCCCTACTTGATCAAGTTGAGGGCCTCCTAAATAATGCCGGCCAATGGGATGATTCCCGGCTCAACAGGCGTGTCTGGTAGTGGGTCGTGTCAGATGACACGGGTATGCACACGACCGTGTTGTTTTCACGTTCTTCAGACACGGGTTGGTCGGCAGTCGTGTTCAAATATGACACGGGTAGGCACACAGGCGTGTTCCTACCCGTGTGAGTCTCTATCACCTGCGTCCAATTTCTTCAGCTCCAGGGTACATAGGACACGGGTGGGCACACGGCCGTGTGTCCACCCGTGTGCACCAAATTTTTGTCCTGTCATCAACCATGTTGACTCCGTAAACTCTGTTGTTTGCTCCAAGACTTTTAGTTCCATTGGTTGGCACTACCTGCATTAGAAAAATTGAAAGGATAAGTATATAGCTTAATACAAGGAGTAACCAAAAATCCTAACTGTGCTCTCCTATTCATGATAAAACAATTTCTCAACTAATCTTGCGAAATTACTCCACAAAGAGGCAGAAAATAGTTGACACGATTACAATTATGATAGTAAAAAGCCTATCATAATCGCACTCATCAGCGCTTCCTTCTTCATTAGAAGCGTTGAGTGATCCTGCTTCAATCAACGCTTCTGAACTTAGAAAAATTTAGCCAATTTTGTCTAAGTTTTCTCAGCACTCTCAATGCCTTCTTCTCAGCTATCTCAGCTGTCTCAGCAGTCTCAACACCTTATTCTCAGCTATCTCAGTGGTCTCAGTGCTTTTTGCCTTAGTTGATTTTTCTGGCTTTAGCTTAACAAGTGTTGAGCTGAGTTCGACGATTTGTAAGCTGAGCTCGACTAATTGCAAACTGAGCTCGACGAACTTCAAGCTGAGCTCGACGAAATTTGAAACCTGAGCTCTTGAGCTTATCCCAAGGAATGTTTAGCTGAGCTCGACAACCAGCGTGCTGAGCTCGACGAGCTTCGAGCTGAGCTCGACGAAATTTGAGTTTTACTACCAAACTCATTTTATTCACTAGTCCAATCATGGACTACATGCATGCATGAACTAGGACACACATCAAATACATTATGTTTGTATGTCATTGACTCGTTTGAATTCTTACAAATCTAGGATATTGGGATCAATAGACCCAACAGGGTTAAAGTACTGCTTGGCGGTAGTAACTGACATGCGGCTGTAGCTACCATGTGGCAGTAAGGTGGAGGCTATTTTAGAGTGATAGCGTAATGTCGATTGGCCCAAGCGACAACCGCCTATGTTATCGTGCAGTGGTAGTAGATACCGCACTGCGGTAGAATCTAAATGTATGCTTGGCATGAAATTGAATTCCCGCTTTTCTCTCTAACTTGGGACTGCAAGTTCTTGAGGGAAAGAGGCTGAGGCTTATTGTTGCAAGCTTGGTGAAGGAGATCCCGTGATCGGAATCAAGAGACAAAGTAAGTTACGTAATGAGGAAAGTGAGGCGCTCCTTTCCATCCGAATAGAAGACTTACTCATGGACCTAAAAAGATCAACAAGGGTAACGATTTTCTCCTTAGACAAGTGAAGTCCTAAATTTGCATTTGTGCTTGGAACCCCTCACCAAAAGGTGAATAAAAGGGCGGTTTCCAGTGGGTAGATTGTTGTGATCCCCGATAAAACTTGCATATATATCCGGAATTAAAGTACGGAATAGGCATACTGTGTGAAGCTCATCTGGACAGGTTAGTCTTGATTGGTGATGTATTAATTTACGTGCTGGGGAAGACTCTGAGGATCAAACATGTGGTTAAACGTGTATAATCTGGGGTCTGGGGGTATGCACGGTGTTGCAGTGATAGTACTGGAGGTGATCTCCAATAAAACACCCAAAAGTGGGGAAATCTGTCCCTACCGCGCGGCAGTAGTATTACCGTTGGCGATACCTTCCAGAGAGTTATGTTTGTGAGGCCTGTCTCAGGGAGACCTGGAGGACATTGTATGAGAAGCTGAGAGCCTGTAGTGCCCAGCTTTGGCGGCCATGAGTGCCAGCCTAATTTGGTGTGAAGCCTGTCGTGCGAAGACCGTGAGGCTATCATATAAGTTGAGCCATGGAGGGAAACTATTATGGCCGTGAGAGCTGTAATGAAGCTGTGAGCCATAGTGCCCAGCTCTAAAGGTCATTGAGCCGAATGGGAAAGGGGAGGTCCACCCACGTCTTGTCGATTATCCTTGATTGCTTCGGCTGTCAAAAGTGGCATGGCGATCTGAGCAATGGGAATAGATTGAACTGTACCTGTGTTATGTTGATCTTGATTAGATTGTCTAAAGTAACAGGCTGTCGTCAATTGTATAATGAGAGTCTTAGACCTAGGGCCGGAAAGATTGAAATGCTTAAGAATGAACCGTAAGTCTTGGACCTCTGAATAGGAGGTGGTATTTGGGAAGTATGGTACACCGAGAATGTGCCCTGAGTGCACGGGGTGTGTGGTTGTTGAGCCTGCGTTTGTGGTGATGAGTTCTTAAATGCACATTGTGGTTACCAATATATATATATATATATACTGTTGTTGCATGGAAGGAGAATCGCCGCCCCAAGTAAGGGGTGGGGTCATTATAAATGGGTCGGCAATTACTGACGGTTACCTTGTTTGCCATATTTTTGTGGGTTGTGGTTTGCATATGCTGGAGAACTAAGTGGAAAGTAGTGGGATGAGGCCCTTGTGCTGTGATTGGCTGGCCCTCGAAGGCCCAAAGGCGTACTTTTACTATTTTCATGTGTGGACGGTCTGTGTGCCGATGTTTGTAAACCACACTTGTGAAGTATAACTGTAAGGCCTTAACATTTTGTGTGTTTTGAATGTACATTCCTGATATATATATAGTGGTTGTTTATATATAGTGGACATTCCCATGATTTGAGTTCGGGCAACATAAAAGCTTCTGCAATAATGCTCTGAGTTAGGACACATTTGGTTTCTTAATATTAACATGTAACTCCACCGACTGGCTATGGAATATGGTGTACAGCTCCGACCAGACCCTCTATTATATTTTATGTGACGAATGCAGGTGTAATAATCCGCTTCTTTTCGAAATGAATATATCCCTAAAAGTTAAGTTCCATCTCCCGATCTTGTCCCTTTTATCTTCTGTCGATTAACGGCTCCAAGAAGTAATGAGGACCACATGTGGTTGTTGGTTGCACCTTGCTTTAACTGAAGAAGACGTACAGTAGACCTACGGCGCTATTTGTCGTGTTCTATAACTTTCCCACAACTAATTTGAACTTCATTGACTTTTGTTGACTTTCGCTGACGTCAGCATCTGCAAATTCTCAGTTTCACTCCATGTGTTGAGTGCATTGAGTAAACAGTCTTCACTCAATGAATATAGACTTAGACAAATTAACTGGACTGCTAGGCGTTGAGTGTGTTGAGTGAAGCATCATCACTCAATGCTTTATTTGAATATTACAGTCTAACTGCTTAGGCATCGAGTAAAGCTTCATCACTCGACGCTTCTAGACAGCCAATTTCTCTGCATCTGCTAGGCATTGAGAGTGTTGAGTGAAGCTTCATCACTCAACTCTTTTATACTTGGCCAATCTTTCTACTTCTGCTAGGCGTTGAGAGCGTTGAGTGAAGCCTCATCACTCAACACTTTTGTCCTTGGCTGCTTCTCTGAACCCTTCCATCTTGTTGAGGCATTGAGTGCGTTGAGTGAATTGTCCTTACTCAACACATCTAGACTTAGATAGATTTTTCTATCTATCTTCATTAATCTTTGACTGGCCCTTGCTTTGTCGATGCTTTTCTCTTTGGGCATTGAGTGAGCTGACCTCACTCAACGCTTCTGGACTTAGCCAGAATTCTTGACAAATTCTTTAAAAGCTTTGACTGTGTGAGCTTGACTCAATGCTTCCTTCATCAGGCGTTTAGTGAGTTGTCCTCAATCAATGATTCTGTACTTAGCTGATTTTCATGCTTGCCAATGTTGAGGCCTTGACAGACTCAGCTTTACTCAGCGCCTTTTGTTATATGGCGTTGAGTGAACTGCCTTCACTCAACGTAGTGGACTTAGCCGTAGAACTGCTTTGCAAACTGCTGGGCTTTGACTGTCCAAACCATACTCAGCATTTTTTGGAATCCGGCGTTGAGTGAGCTGGCTTCACTCAACGTCTGTGGACTTAGCCGAATTTCTTGCTTTCCTGCAACCTTCTTTAACAGACGGCATTGAGTGAGCTGTCCTCACTCAATGCCTGTGGACTTAGACAGATTTTTGTCTCTCCACTTCTCTACCTTGTGACCACCTGTCACTATCACTTAGATAACCTGTCTAAACTTAATCCAAGGAACATCCTGTATATAATTAACTTGAACAATATCAAATATAATTATACTCTTAGTATTGATTGTGATGCCTCTTCAAATCTAGGGAACATTGAGGGTAATATTCCCAACAATCTTCCTCTATTTGAATAAGGCAGAACACGCAGCAATACTAAGAAGTTTTTACCCATAAATATATTAATTTGATGCAGTTGTAAGCTAGCAGATGTAGCTTACCACTTGGATGCCAATTCAATGATCTCTCATACCACTTGAACAATTACTCAAGTAATATGCACTCTTCTCATACTACTTAAACCAAGTAATATGCACTCTTTTCATATCAATTAAAGACTTATAAAGCTTAAATGGAGCACATTTCTTATACTATTAGAGGAGAGGTGGGAAGTAATATGCAATGTATCATCATGTAGTAATTGCATTCCTCATACTACTTGAATTTTTTCAAGTAATATGGACTGACTCAACATGACCTAGTAATGTAAAGTAATGCTTCCATATCTCCCCTTTCCAAGTATTGTCATACCCCATTGTTATTTCTGCCCCTTTCCAAGTACCAAGTATTACCTCTACATATCTCCCCCTTTTTAGCTTCTGAAAATGAAGCGGTTATCTAAAGAGGGAGGTGATAGGATCATATGAGAATTTATCTCTTGATCCTAGCCTAATTCCACATACTAGTGATTAAAATATTTGACTGGAGAACATACCTCTTATGTTGATGTCATTGATACAACATATTATTACAGCTACTTGACATTTGAGTGGTCCATTGATCCACTTGAGCTAGCTGTTATCATTGATCCTCCTGACACTTGAGCTAGTTATTCCTCTTCTCCTACAACAGCATTGCCCTCTTAGCAATGTCTTCTAAGCAGTAGTAATCCACTATTGCAGCTGCTGGACTTGCTCCCCCGCAACAGGAGCATCTTTACTTGCTCTTCCCTCAACAGAAGCATCTTAACTTGCTCCACATCAACAAGAGCATCTTCTGTCATCATCTCTAATGGACACATGAGTCCATTTAGGTCATGATACCACATGAGTGAGTTGAAGGACTTGATAATCTTGATACCACATCATAGACTAATCTACCTGTAAGAAAAGTAAATCCAACAACAATAATAACATTAGGAGTAACTGAAGTTATACCAAGTTCAACATACCCAACTCAAACTTGAAGGTGTTGAACTTGACTTCATCTAGAGGCTTAGTAAAGATGTCAGCCACTTGCTTATTTGTAGGGACAAACTTAAGACTGATGTCTTCCTTTTCCACATGCTCCCTAATAAAATGATACTTAATCTCAATGTGCTTAATCCTGCAATGAGAGACATGATTCCTAGCATTTGAGATTGCACTAGTAGAATCACAATATAAATGAGTTCTACTTATCTGGAGGATATAGTCTTGGAGCTGATGCTGGATCCACAACAACTGTTGTTGGGTCCATTGAACCCAATGTCCTGGATTTGAAGAAGGCCTAGCAAACAATGTATACACATGTGGTGATCTAACTTGTGCTCAAGTTTAATGATTGCAGGATGTCCTAGTAATAATGATGGGACATATAGCCTATGTGGCTAGGTCAGGTAAATAATTACCTAGGGTGTGGAAAGACAGAAAACTGTCTAATTCCATAGGCATTGAGTGAAGGTCACTAACTCAACGTCAAATGATTATAGCGTTGAGTAAAGGATATACAGTCAAAGCTATGAAGAAGAGAGCTGAGAAAGTAGCTAAGTCCACCGGTGTTTAGTAAAGTCAACTCTCTCAATGCCATACAGTTTGACGAACTTAGAACCCAGTTCGACGAACTCAGAGCTCAGCTCGATGAAAAGTGCAAGCTTAGTTCGACGAACTCAGAGCTCAGTTCGACGAACTCAGAGCTAAGCTTGACGAAAGTAAACGCAATCAATGCATTTGAAAACTGTGAATATTTACCAAGTCCACAAGCGTTGAGTGAGGCAAGCTCACTTAACACCATGTGATAATGTGTTGACTAAATCTCAAAGTCAGTGTTGTTTCTTAGACACAAAATTTTGGCTAAGTCTAAATGCAATGAGTGTAGTTTATTCACTCAACACAAGATAATAGAAGAAAATCTGTTAAGTTGTTTGGTGTTGAGTAGGGCTTACTCACCCAATGCCACGGAGCAGAAAAATCTGGCTAAGGAATAAAGCGTTGAGTGAGGCATGGTCACTCAACGCTCTCAATTCCATGATGCAGAAATGGTCAAGACAGAAAGCATTGAGTGAGGTGTGGTCACTCAACATCCTCAACGCTTAAGATGTTGAAGAAGCAGAAAAGGTTAAGGCAGAAAGCGTTGAGTGAGCCATGCTCACTCAATGCTCTCAACGCCTATATTACATAATGTATGGCTAAGGCACAAGGCGTTGAGTGAGGTATGCTCACTCAATGTTCTCAATATCAGGCATACAGAAAAGGCTGCAGAAATATTTAAGGCAAAAAGCATTGAATGAGGCTTGCTCACTCAACGTTGTCAACGGATAGATAGACAGAATTGTCTAAGTACTTTGGTTTTGAGTGAATCTCATTCACTCAACACCTATTCTACTGATGCTTGCTTATTGACTAAGTCTTCAGGTGCTGATGTTAGCAAGTTAAAAATTCAACCTTATTCAAATTGTTAGCGGCAAAGCTACTGTACATGACAAAAGGCATCGTAGATCTACTGTACGATAGTTGGGCGTTAAAGCAAGTATGCAGCTGGCATTAAATGTGTGGGGCCCACTACTCAAAGAGCCGTTGGGACTTAAATGATAAAAAAGAAAAGCCTTTTACAGAGGAAGAACAACTTTTTGGAGAAGAGCTGTTAAGATACTTCTTCTTCATCGCCATTGTTGTTGTGAAGAGAAGAACATAGAGCAAAAATACAGGAGGTCTAAAGGCTCAAAGAGTTAGTTGTTAGTCTTCATCCACGACTACATCAAGATCAGAGAAAATCTCTGAAGAAAGTTAGCTGGTGCCATTTTCCATCGACACCGGCAGATTCTACACAGATCCGGAGGCATAACACTGAAGAACATCTAATAGTGTCTGTGGAGCAAAAGTTAGGGCTAATCTTCCTCAGCTCAGGAAATAAAGAAGAAGCAGAACTCTTTCTGCTAATTACTTCTAGTACTAGTTGTTATCCTTGTTGTTGTGAAGTAGTTAGGCTGAGAATTTTTTTTGCTCAGGTAGCAGCAAGCTTTATTGCAGTTACTTCATAGATCTAGCAGGAAAAATCCCTGGTTTTGTGAAGAAGAAGCTAGGACTGAGTGTATCTTAGTTCAGGTAAAGGAAGATTCAGGAAATATATTCCCGGAGTCAATGTTAAGCTGAGTCTATCTCATTCAAGGCAGATTGACATAGAGAAATTTCTCTTGTGTCCAATCAAGAACCTCATCAACTTTCTTCCATCCTATAGCATCCTTTTTGATCTGAGTGGTAGGAGCAAGTTTGCTCTGAGGTAGGATTCTATTGAGAATCTGAACAATAGGACTTGGGTTCAAGTCTGAGGTAGGTGGTCAATTGATCAATGAGTTGTAGGAGAGGAATAATCTCTGAGTGTAGGATCCCTAGTGGATCTGAGGTAGGGTTGTCCTCCCAGCCTGAGTGTAGGGCCTTCGATATGAGGTAGTTGATCTGCTGATCACTGAGTTGTAGGCCCTTATGGCTGAGTTGTAGGTCTTGGAGGAGATAGAGAGATCCTGAGGGATCTGAGGTGTAAGCTCGTTGGAGCATTGTTTTGGAGAAGTTCCTTAACTAACAGGAAGTTGGCAAGGTGGGAGGAGAGTGCATGTACCCAAAGATTGGGGAACCACTATAAATCTGTGTATACTTTGTTTTGTTGTTTTTCTTTGTACAGGTGGCTTATCTTGAAAGCGGAACATAATTACCAAGAAAGCATCTAACTAAAATAAAATAAAAGATAGTCACTAAGGACTAAGAAACCTATTCATCCCCCCCCCCCCCTCTAGGTGATTTAGTTATCCTTGAAATCAAAGACTTTCAAGTGGTATCAGAGGGAGGTTACTCAAAAAGGACCTAACAGTCTGAGTAGACCTCAAAGGATAGCTAAAAAGGTTTTAACTTATGTGTTCAAAAGTGAACCATAATGTGTGGAGATCAATGGAGCTTCAAATCATCAAATATAACAAGAAGACCATTGGACTGTTGGAAGCTCTTACATAAGACAAAGTCTATCTAGATACAAGAGTAGAGATCAGGGCCCCTCTGTCACATTCAGATAGTGACTCAGAGGTGGATGAATCTGAGGAAGGTGAATGCAGAGGTTATGAACTAACAACTACACCATAAGAAGAGTTCTATCAGGAGCAGCCTGGACAAAGTCAGGTATATTCCCCATCTAGCTCAACGTCAAAGTCTGAATATGAATCCTACTCAGGCTCTGATGTATCCTCATCAAGTGATGATAAGAGTCCTCCCTCAGAAGATGATATTAATCAATTGATTGAAAATCATGGTGTAGTCCTGAAGGTTTTCAAGAAAAGCAAGATGCTTGTTAAGAAACAAGCAAAGGAAATTGCCTCCCTACAGCTGGCTGCTTCCCAGCAAGATGAAACTTCATTTTACTATATCTGAAAGAGAGGGAAGTAGCTCATCTGAAGACCATGGTAGATATCCATATTGAGTCCATAAAATATAAGGACTCTGTTATTAATGATCTTGAAGAGAAACTTGAAAGGGAGAAGAGGATTGTGGTCAATTTCTCTAAGATAGATACTATTAAGAGAAAATCTGAATCTGAGTGGATTTCTAAAGTTATCCAATCTCAGAGAAGAGTCCAAGCTCCTGTCAGGCCTCAGTCAACCTTTCACAAGGTAATTCTCTCATCTCATAAGTATGACAAACAGTGTAAGTGTGGTCACTGGAATTTTCCTTGTAAGATTACTAAAGTACCTTACATTGGAAGAAGAGAGGTCATGGGCTTGAATGCTCAGAAGGCTTCCCATGAAAAAATCCAAAATACCCATCCTGAACCTTTTGTATTTGGTGTCTCAGCCCCTTCATTCAAGGATAAGGTAGTGCACTATTCTAAGTTTCTTCAAGCAAGAACGCAACCCAAAAGTGCTTCAGTCAATAAGGCTGACTTGGCTGCCTCTGAAGCCATTAAGAACATGTCAACTGCAAAGAAGGTTGTTACTACTGAAGTTTAGAGCAAGCTAATTGCTCCTACTGGCAGATTCACTTTTGGCCAGGCTCTTGTTGAAAGAAATAAGAAGAAGGCTACAATTCTCCTCACTGAACAGGCTGCCAGAAATGGCTTGCACACTTCAAAGGGTGTTCAGAAAAGGAGATACAACATCCATGAGTGTTAGTGTTGTGGCAAAGTGGGCCACTTTGCCATAGATTGTTGGTATAACCCCTGTGTGCCAAAGGCAAGGCTATGTCTCCCTGACAGGACTCCTATAGGTAGACATATACATTCTTATGCTAACAGGAACCTATGACCTAAGTCAACTTGGGTTCCTAAGGTAAGGTAATTTCTGTTTTGCAAGATAGTCCAAGTGGCCATGCCTAACTATGGTCCTTGGACAGATATGTACCGGACCTAAGTCTTGGTACAAGGAATGACTCAACTAATCATCTTGCATAAAATGTTAAAGACTTGTGCAACTGTTGAGGGGGAGCTAGAAAAGGAAAGCCAGATGTATATCAAAGGCTAAAGTTTAGAAGGAAGATTGCTGGTATGTTTAGAGACTGTGAATCCAGCATGTGCTTCAAGTCCTCTGGGCAGAGATAAGTAGAATTTACCAAGCTTTTAATTCTACTAATTAATTGCTAAATTACTTAAATTATGTATGTTAGAGATAAGGTAATTGAAATAGATACCTGAGAAGATGTGAAACATTTGTCTAAACAACCCTTCTCAATAAATATGTTAGTGGCTCACATGTTCACCATGCCACAAGATGTAATTATATTTAACATGGATATGTTGAAGATAGTTCATATTGCACACATCTAGAACACATACTATAATGAGAATTGCTGCTCATCTTAACCCCTGCTGACTAGAAAAATTTAATATTACTAAAAGAGTCGAAGGCAATTCAATTGCTAAAGAAATGGTCAATCAATTAAGGCCAAAAAGATAGAGGTTGAGGAAAATAATCCTATAAAACTAATTCATTTGATTAATCAACCTGCGGATAAAATCTGAAACTCAATCCTAGCCATTGATTAAAATATCAACAAAATAGGATAGTGACTTTCCTCCTTCTCTATATAATTAATTATACATAGAAATGCTTGCGCATAAAGCAAAAGAACTATTCCTTGCCCTCTCCCGCCCATACTCGTCGTATCAACGGAAAGCCGCTCTCGCTAGGTATTCAAAACTCAGCAGCAAAATGGTGCCCAAAGGTCAGGATTTTCTCTTTGAGGGAGCAGAGGTTGTTCGCAATGGATTCATTGATGCTCCTGAAGATATTCAGTATATGCTTCATCTTCTGCAAAACTTTGACCTAGCTTTCGTCTTGACCGAGCCTTGTATGCTGTGGAAAAGGGAAGTGCTAGAATTATTTGCAAATGCCAAAGCAGATGCATCAGCGGGTAAAGTTAAGACTATAGTAAGTGGGAAGAAGATAAAGATTACCCCCAGAAGGTTTAGCAAAGCACTGTAGTTGCCAAAGCTCTTTGCGAATGACGACGAAGACAAACTGGCACGGGATGACATTAAAACTGCAATGAAATGGTGTGGGTTGTCCAAGCACTGCACCGGCTCAATCTTAAGAAAAGAACTCAACCTAAGAGGTAAGTTCTTAGCGGATATTGTTGGAAAAGCTTTGCTCTGCAAAACTGGCTCCCACGATAAAATAACGAAGAAGATGTTCGATGTAATCGCAAGAATTATCTTGTCAAAGAAGACCGAATGGGGAAGAATCCTATTTTATAGGATTATTGAATGTATTGTTGAGCTAAACCTAGGGAGATTTTGTCCCTATTTCTGCGACAATCTGTCCAAAAAATTCTTAATTTAAAGCATGGAGAAAGAATACACCATATGTGGAGAATGTACATTAAGATGCTGGAAAGGTAGGGAAGAGTACTTCAACCCTATGGACCATATGCTGTAGAAAGGAAAGGAAAGGAAAGAAGATTGTTGCTTCTGATCCTAACTCCTCCAGCAGCTCATCAGAGCAGGAAGAACCTTATAATCCAGAACTATCATCTTCTGCTGAAGAGTCCAGGAAGGACATGAATATTCAGGTATCTGCCTCTTCAGAACTTACCCCTCCAAGTCATGTAAGCAGACCTGAGTCAAATTCAATCCCTAAGGATGATGATCCTGTTGCTGAGTTGGCTAAAACAGTGGCAAAGGAAGCTGTTGACAGGATATCTGCAAGGATGGATGAAGATGCATCCAGATTGGATAATGCAGATAGGCATCTGCCTATGTCTGATGATGATTCTCCTAGGCCTCATAGTGAGTGGGAGATCAAACTAGCTTCAGATAAAGAGACTGTTATGTCTGAAGATGAGCATCCACTGGATAAAGTCATGGAAATTCCAAGTGGTGAGGAAAGGAATGCTCTAGTTGAGGGGGAGCAACTAACAAAAGAGATAATGTAAGAAGCATTATTTGTGGGGGAGCAGCTACAGGTCCCTCCAATAGTAGTACAGGATACTACTGTTGCTGACCTGCATGCAAATAAAGGCATGGCAGAGGTTGAGGTGGAGATACCAT
Organism: Platanthera guangdongensis; assembly: GCA_039583875.1. NCBI lineage: Eukaryota > Viridiplantae > Streptophyta > Magnoliopsida > Asparagales > Orchidaceae > Platanthera > Platanthera guangdongensis. The sequence goes on along the minus strand of CM077152.1, from coordinate 176,738,872 downwards.
CTGATCTCCCTACTCATGAAGTAAATAATTTAGTTTCCCCAGAATCTGAGAAAGAGAGATATAGTCATGAGAAAACTCACTCCTCATCACATACAAAAAATAGCCAGTTCAAGAATGTCTCTGCTCAAGGATCAGGGGACAAGCATGTACATGAAGCTCTATATGAGGGAACATCTGCCAGAGTTGATCAGTTGCCACCAACATTCCTAACCCAGATAAAGGGTTTGTTGGATGAGCAGAGGAGGGCATTACAAACTTATGTGGATGAAGCCCTCAAAGATGTTAGAAATAATCTGGCAACAGAGATCGAATCTATAAGATTTGAAGTAAATCTGTTGAAAGGAGAAACATTCAAATTCTTTACAAGAGCTGCACCAGCTGTAGACTATACTATGGAAAAGCTGGATGTGTAAAGAAAAAATATAACCATCATCATAGAAAATCAACAGATTCAGGCTAAGAACTCAGTGACCATCCATGAAAATGAAAAAATTCTGAGAAGTGAACAAAATACTGAAATCTTTACAAAGACAGATGCATGTACTAAGCTACTTGATGACCACATGCTGGAAGTCAAAAATCATGTCACAATTGTGGTCAAATATTTGGAGAAAGAAAGAAGCAAGGCTTGCAGCTCCCAGACCATTGAAGTTATTGAAGAAGTCAAAAAGGGGGAGAGAGAAGCCATAAGGAATAACACAGAAAATATGGTCTGGGCAACAAATGTGGTGAGAGGCTCATTGGGATTAGAGCTAGTACAATATGGCAATATCCCAATGATGTCTGCTCGAGTGCTAGAGACTTTGAACAGAGAACCTACTCAAGATAATCAAGAGTATGGGCTATATATAGAAGATTATGATAGTGTTGGTAATCAGTGGGGAGTGCAGTCCACTGCTGCTGAAATTCCTTCCTTCAGCCCCATGTAGACCAGGTACTACAGACAAAAGAAATGACTGCCACTGCTGAAACTGAAGAGAAGTCTGGATGAGGAAGAGAAAAAACATAGAAGAAATGGAGAAAAGGCCTGATTTTGAGCAATGGAGTCCAGAGTCCAGATCTATCATCTTGCTTGCTTGGGATCAGGTCAAAAATAAAAGATCAAATAGAGGAAAATGGTATAATAAAATGGAATGGGACAAGTTGGAGAAGAGGGACACAGGGAGAAGAATCTACTGGAGGAATAGAAATGCCAACCTTCTACCTTCAGATGTTGTTGAACCATCTAAGGACTTTCCCAAGCCTTATGGCTACTTTCAATGGCAGAAATAAAAAGCTGAAACTAAAGCTGAAAAGGATAAAACAACTAAGGCTAAGGATATTGATGATGCAGACAAAAGGGAAAAGAAGATAGTTAGGCCAGAAGACAAACCGGCAACGAAATGCAAAGACAGTGGGATTATGATAAGGTAACCTGAAACTTGAGAAGTTTCAGGTTCTACTTATAGGGAAAATGGATGTGACACTTTGTTTATTGCACAAAAATTAGTTCCTTATATATTAAATATAATATCTTTTATTATGATCATGATTTATTTGATTTATCATCTTCTATAATTATGATTTATCTGATTTATGTTGTGATAATATATTTTGTATATATAACATAAGTATGTTGGTGTATACATTATCCTAGGTTTTGAATTCTTCAAATAGGGGGAGATTATTGGGTCCATTGATCCCAATGTCCTGGATTTGAAGAAGGCTTAGCAAACAATGTATACACATGTGGTGATTTAACTTGTGCTCAAGTTTAATGATTGCAGGATGTCCGAGTAATAATGATGGGACAGATAGCCTAAGTGGCTACATCAGGTAAATACTTACCTAGGGTGTGGAAAGACAGAAAACTGTCTAAGTCTATGGGCATGGAGTGAAGGTCATTCACTCAATGCCAGATGACTTATAGCTTTGAGTGAAGGTTATACAGTCAAATCCATGAAGAGGCAAGCTGAGAAAGTGGTTAAGTCCGCAGGAGTTGAGTGAAGTCAACTCTCTCGACGCCATATAGTTCGACGAACTCAGAACCTAGTTCGAAAAACTCAGAGCTCAGCTTGATGAAAAGTGAAAGCTCAGTTCGACGAACTTAGAGCTCAGTTCGACGAACTCAGAGCTAAGCTCGACAAAAGTAAAAGCAATCAACGCATTTAAAAACTGTGAATATTTACCAAGTCCACAAGCATTGAGTGAGGCAAGCACACTCAACACCATGTGATAATGTGTTGATTAAATCTCAAAGTCAGTGTTGTTTCTTACACACAGAAATTTGGCTAAGTCTAAATGCGCTGTGTGTAGTTTATTCACTCAATGCAAGATAACATAAGAAAATATATTAAGTTGTTTGGCGTTGAGTAGAACTTACTCACTCAACACCACGGAGCAGAAAAATCTAGCTAAGGAAGAAAGTGCTGAGTGAGGCATGGTCACTCAACGCTCTCAATGCCATGATGCAGAAATGGTCAAGACAAAAAGCGTTGAGCGAGGTGTGGTCACTCAACGCTCTCAACGCTTAAGATGCTGAAGAAGCAGAAAAGGTTAAGGTAGAAAGCATTGAGTGAGCCATGCTCACTCAATGCTCTCAACGCCTGTATTACAGAATATATGGCTAAGGCACAAGGAGTTGAGTGAGGTGTGCTCACTCAACGTTCTCAATGTCGGGCATGGAAAAAAGGCTGTAGAAATGGTTAAGGCAAAAATCGTTAAATGAGGCATGCTCACTCAACGTTGTCAATGCCTAGATAGACAGAATTGTCTAAGTACTTTGGTTTTGAGTGAATCTCATTCACTCAATGTCTATTTTATTGATGCTTGATTTTGACTAAGTCTTCAGGTGTTGATGTCAGCAAGTCAAAAAGTCAACCTTATTCAAATTGTCAGCGGCAAAGCTACTACACATGACAAAAGGCATCGCAGACCTACTGTACGACAGTTGGGCGTTAAAGCAAGTATGCAGCTAACATTAAATGTGTGGGGCACACTACTCAAAGAGCCGTTGGGACTTAAATGATAAAAAGGAAAAGCCTTTTACATAGGAAGAACAACTTGCTGGAGAAGAGCTGTTAAGATACTTCTTCTTCATCACCATTGTTGTTGTGAAGAGAAGAACATAGAGCAAAAAGAATGGAGGTCTAAAGGCTCAAAAAGTTAGTTGTTAGTCTTCATCCACGACTACAGCAATATCAGAGAAAATCTCTGAAGAAAGTTAGTTGGTGTCATTTTCCATCGACACCAGCAGATTCTACACAGATCCGGAGGCATAACACTGAAGAACATCTACTGGTGTCTGTGGAGCAAAAGTTAGGGCCAATCTTCCTCAGCTCAGGAAATAAAGAAGAAGAAAAACACTTTTTGTTAGTTACTTAAAGCATAAGCTTTTATCCTTGTTTATGTGAAGAAGTTAAGCTAAGAATTTTTCAACTCAGGTAGCAGCAAGCTTTGCTGCAGTTACTTCACAGATCCAGTAGGAAAAATCTCTGGTTCTGTGAAAAAGAAGCTAGGACTGAGTGTATCTTAGCTCAGGTAAAGGAAGACTCGAGAAATATATTCCTGGAGTCAAAATTGGGATGAGCTATCTCAGTCAAGGCAGATTGGCACAGAGAAATTTCTCTTGTGTCCAATCAAGAACCTCACCAACTCACTTCCATCCTATAAGATCCTTCTGGATCTGAGTGGCAGGAGCAAGTTTGCTCTGAGGTAGGATTCTGTTGAGAATCTGAGTAGTAGGACTTGGGTTCAAGTCTGAGGTAGGTGGTCAATTGATCACTGAGCTGTAGGATAGGAATACTCTCTGAGTGTAGGATCCCTAGTGGATCTGAGGTAGGGATGTCCTCCCAGCCTGAGTGTAGGCCTTTGGCCTAAGGTAGGATCTGCTGATCAATGAGTTGTAGGCTCTTGTGACTGAGTTGTAGGTCTTTGAGGACACAGAGAGATCCTGAGGGATCTGAGATGTAAGCTCGTTGGATCATTGTTTTGGAGAAGTGCCTTGACTAACATGAAGTTGGCAAGGTGGGAGGAGAGGGGATGTACCCAAAGATTGGGGAACCACTATAAATCTATGTGTACTTTGTTGTGTTGTTTTTCTTTGTGCAGGTGGCTTATATCTTGAAAGCAAAACATAATTAGCCAACAAAGCATCTAACTAAAAGAATAAGTCAAAGTAAATACTTAAAGTACCTATTCCCCCCCCCCCCCTCTTCACAATTGTGCATGACAGCTATCTGCTGAGATGTACTCTGACTCAGATGCTGAAATTATAACACTCTGGCTTGCTTCTTGCTGCTTCAAGATATTAGTCTTCCTCCCAAGAACTAACAGGTGTCTAAAGTACTTTTCCTGTTCTCTTTGTAGCCTGCAAAATCTACATCTAAATAGCTTGTTAGTTTAAAATCTCTATTTCTAGGTTATCATAGGACAAGATCTGGTGTGCCCTTAAGATGCCTCAAAATCCACTTAGCAGCATAGTAGTGAGATTCTTTAGGGCTAGCCTGATACCTAGCACAAACACATGTAGCATACATAATTTCTAGTCTACTTGCAGTAAGATATAGAAGGGAGCCAATTATCCCTCTATATAAAATTTCATAAATAGGTTTTCCTGCCTCATCTTTGTCTATAGGAATACTTGACCCCATGAGATTTTTCATGGTGGAGGCATTCTCCATTCCAAACTTTTGATCAACTCCATAGTGAACTTAGACTATAAAATGGACAATCCATCTTCAATCTGCCTTACTTGGAGTCCCAAGAAGTACTTATGCTCACACATACTACTCATCTCAAACTTCTCTTAGATAAGTTTGGCAAACTTTCTGAAAGGTTATCATCAGTAGATCCAAAGATTATGTCATCTACATAAATTATGACTAGGATGATCTTAAACTTAGATTCTCTTAGGAATATGGTCTTGTCTATCTTCCTCCAAGAGAATTTGTTCTCAATGAGAAAGCTAGACAATATCTATCATACCATACTTTAGGGGCTTGCTTCAACCCATATAGAGCTTTCCTAAGTCTATAAACAAAGTTAGGTGAGTTAGAATCAACAAAACCTGAAAGCTATTCAACATAAACTTCTTCCTTTAAGTCACCATTCAGGAAGGCTGACTTCACATCCATCTGATAGACTTTAAATCTTTTGCATTCAACAAATATAAGGAAAAGTCTGATAGCTTCCAATCTTGTTATAGGGGCAAAGGTTTGATCAAAATCAATACTTTCTTCTTATATATACCCCTTAGCTACCATCCTTGCCTTATTCTTGATTATAATGTCATTTTCATCATCAAGTTGTTCTTGTAAATCCATTTGATTCCAATGACATTATGTCCTTGTGGTCTGGGAACCAGTTTCTGGACAATACACCTCTTAAACCGATTTAGTTCTCTTGCATTGCTACAATTTAGAACTGATCTATATTGGCCTCTTCAAATCTCTTAGGCTCAAACCTGTGACAGGAAACTTGAATATAAATGCCATATTAATACTTTTACTCCTTATCACTACTCCTTGCTAGCATCACCAATAATCTGGTGTGTTGGGTGATCTCGTAGATGCCTGATATTGGAGGCGTCTTCCCTTCAGTATCTTAAGCTTCGATGGCTTCATCTTGTTGATCTTCATCCACTTCAACTGTGCATCACTCTTCTTTTGAAATATTCACTCCATATTGGACTATTGGAGCAGCTTTCTGATGGTTCTTGTCCATCATCAGGTTTGTAACCTGCAGAAATAGAAGAGGAGCTTGGCAACTTACTGTTATCATAGTTGACTCATCAAAAACTATATCAACTGACTCTTCTACAACTGACTTTCCAAGTTATAGATCTTATAGGCCTTACTATGATTGTTGTACCCAACCAAATTCCATCATAGTATCTGGCAGCAAACTTAGTCACAAAGGACTTCTCATTATTCAGTACATGGCACTTGCTACCAAAGATCCTGAGATAAGACAGGTTTGGTTTTCTGCCCTTTAAGATCTCATAGGAGACTTCTTGTGGCTCTTGGTGATAGAGTCTCAATTAAGGACATGATATAGAGTATTTCCTGCCACAGCACACAAATATTTTGGAGAGATGTGTCACTTATCAAGGTCCTCCACACCTCTATGAGAGTTCTATTCTTCCTCTTAACAATCTTATTTTGCTGGGGTGTTCTTGGAGAAGAAAATTCTTGATGAATCCCTTGCTCTTCACAGAGAAACTTGTCATACTTTCAGATTGAAATTCATCCCATGGTCACTTCTGATTTTGAAACACAGTAACTGTCAAGTTCATTATGAAATCTGCTTGACAAAAGTCTTGAAGACATTAGGGGTTTCAGACTTTTTCTTTAGAAAGAAAATCCCAGTAAACCTAGAATAGTCATCAACCACCACAAGGATATAGATTTTCCTACCTATACTATGAACTGGCATAGTACAAAACAAGTCCATATGTAGGAGGTATAAACACCTCATAGAGTTTTTGGTCCCAATGCCCTTGAAGGAAGCTTTGGTCTGCTTTCCCTTTTGGATGCTGAGCAAATGTCTTCCTTGGTGCATTTTAATTTTGGGACCATTCCTAACTAGCACTTCACTAAAGAGCTTACTAATGGTCTTATAGTTCAAAAGAACTAGCCTCTTGTACCATTGAACATAGTATGAGACTTTCTCTTTTGTAACTAGGCATATAGGAGAGTCTATATCCAAATACAGAAAATTTAAACAATAGACATTTCCACTGCTAGTGTCTGTCAAGATAACCTCTTGGTCACTTGACCTCTTAATACGACACTCATCCTTGTGTAATGCTATAACATAGTCAAGATCACAGAGTTGGCTTATGTTTATCATGTTGTGTTGCAACCATTCAACATAAGCCACTTTTTGTGATGGTGACTATGTCGTTGGTAATCTTACCCATAGCCTCTTGTCACTCCTCTTTCTGAACCACCAAAGATAACTTTGGGTCCATTCTTTACTGGAGTGTGTACTCCTTTAGATAGCTCCTTATTCTAGTCATGTGCCTGGAACAACCACTGTCCAAGTACCATATTGGGATATGAGCACTTGGACTAACCTGCAAAACATAATTTACTTTACCTTAGGACCCCAATATTTATGAGTCCAAACTGCATGTTAGTTTGAAAATGAACCTGTCTTCCTGTAGATTTGTTTGACAAAAAGACTAACTTTTTGCTCTCGGCATAATAGGATTGTCTTCAATGTTATAGCATAGTGGCCCACTTTCCCACAGCACCAACACTTCATGAATATTATATCTTCTTTTCTGAGCAGCCCTACAGTTTGGTTTAAATGCTGACTGAATAGAAGTAAGATGAGCAGCAGCCATCTTCAGGTTCCTTTCAACAAGGATCTGACTGAAGGTAAGTCTTCCAACAGGCTTCCTTAGCTTGCTATGAAAGTCATTTACAACAGTCTTCTTTGCAGGTAACATCCTATTTATAGCATTAGAGATAGCCAGATCTGGCCTACTGATGGACTTACCCTTGGTCTCGGTCTTTTCTAGAAGGTCCTGAGTGAAGGCCACTACCTTGTTCTTGAGAGTGGGGGGCTGGGGCACCAAAGACAAATGGTCCATGATGGGTCATTTGAATTTCTTATCATGGGCAACCTTAAAGACACTCCAACCCATGTTATATCTTCCACCATGGCTGTGAACACCTTTGTTCACAGCAGTAAGATCTACCATTCATCCAGTGACCATAGATGCTCTCCTGGTCATCCTGTTTGAAGGTAATTAAACTTTCCTAAAAGGAATAGAGCCTTGGATGCCTGAGGTCTGAACTGGAGTTTTTTTTAATTTCCTTTGAAAGGGGCAGCTCTTGTGATCCCTCTAAATTCTTAAACCCCTTTCTTGCCATTATGAGAGGAGGAGTATATCAGGGGCAATAAAGTACTTGGCTTAGAATAACTAGTCACTATATTTTCCCCCCTGGAGTTTCTATCACAACCTGCATTTCTCAACATCTAAGTTAACTCAGAGTAAGAGAAAATACGCGTTATAATGCTACGCTATGCAGGGGATAACTGCAGGCGCTAGGAAAGAATCTAAACTCTACAGTTCATATGAAATCCAAAGTTAATAAGCAAAAAAACAATTTAAATTTAGATGGTCATATCCCTCGGCACAGTGGATCAACTAGTCCACTAGAAAATTATAGTTATACGCAGCGAAAAATACTTTGATTATGTTAATTAACACCCTACATGAGTATAAACATCCCCAAGGACAACTCATGGTATTCAAGACTCTAGTTTAAGTATAAGTATGAAATAGTCTTTACGTTAGCTAGAAGATAGTGACTTTGGTTTAGAAAGATGGCATGTATGAAATACCAGTAGTAATGTTTTTATATAAATTAAAATATCTCACATACAAGCTAGCATAAAACATTCCCAGAAAACAAGTAAAACAACCACAAAATAGGTAAACTAGAAGCTTAGTTCAAGTAATAGCATTTCCAAAAGAAAAAACCACCAGGTGCATCAACAACCAGACACGAACCCAATTGGTGAGCATGTATGGTCTGTACTAACAAGAAAACAACAAAACTACCTCATCACCGTGAGGAAACCTCTACAACACAACAATCCACTAGCAACACCAACCTAGTCACACAACTGGCTACTGCCCTGAACCTAACGCATTCACAAGAAAAGAATACATCAGCAAGAAAATAAACAAGTGGCAACAAACTTGTTAGTAAACAAAGGGGTAGTAAGATTACCAACCCCAACCCAGAATAGCTGTCAAAACAAAGCAAACTAATTAGAAGCCAATAAACAAAGAGTTAACTTATAATATTCAAAAGGTAAACAAATATGCACCAAGTGAGAAGAGAGTCATGCTCCAAGAACAGCTGTGAGAGTAGGTAGATACAGCATAAGTGTAACCATAAGAAGAAGAAAGTGAGGCTAAACACTCACCAACACGTGAATCAATAACACTGTAAAACAACCGGGTCAGAATCAGGACCAAACTGTCCAAACCGAACTAACAGTCCCAAATGTCTCAAAACGGCACTGCGGTGGTGGCCACCTGGTCCAACATAACCCAGCAGTCCAAAAACTGACCAAAAACATACCCAGGTGCAATGATTCACAAAAACAAGCCAACCAAACCAAAGTTTATATCCAAACACCCATGGAACGCAAACTGGACGGATTCAACCGAAACACGACGATTCTAACTTAGCAAAACTATGCTATTTTAGGAAATACGTCAAATTGGAGAAATTTCCCAAGTTTACGGGAAAGGCGTCAAGTGCGATCGACGTCGCGTCGAGTGCAGTCAACACACTCAACGCCGACCAGACTACTCAGCAAAACTAGCTTCACTAAACGTCGCGTTGAGTATATAACACTCACTTAATGCTTTCACACAGGCAGAATTTTACAGGATTGCATTGAGTGTATTCAGCTCACTCAACGTAGTGTTAAGTGCACTCAACGCACTCAACGCTTTTTAACTTAAGATAGAATTTTCACTGGATGGTGTTGAGTGTGTTCAGCTCACTCATCGCCGCGTTGAGTGCACTCAATGCACTCGACACTTTTTAACTTAGATTCCAAGATTTTTTCCGATGGAGTCAAGTGTATTCGGCACAATCAATGTCACGATGAGTGTATGCAGCGCACTCAATGACTTATGACTTGGCGTCAAATTCTAATGACGTTGAGTGTATGCAGCACACTTAATGCCGCGTTGAGTGCATTCAATGCTTTTACACTTAACGTCGCAGACCGCTCAGTAAGGCGTTGAGTGCATTCAACACACTCAACATCGTGTTGAATGCACACAATGCTTTTGGACTTGGGCTAAAAACTAAACTTTAGTGTTAAGGCTATACTCAACGCCTAACTTGCCCGACGAAATTGGCTAAGTCTAGGCCTCAAATTCGACGAATTAACCTACTATCATCAAGGATTAATTTTTAACTTAGCCTAATCAGTCATATAATACACCTTTGACTTAAGCCAAATGCCAAACCCGATAAGATTTCCCTAACCAGACTAATCTCACTTTCAACCAAATTTTCTCAACTATGTTCTACTGTTCAGCAGGTCATGATGGCCATACTCTACCCAAAACCCCATTTCTGTACAGGAAACGATATAGACTTCTACTTCCCCTAATTCACACCAACCATAGATCATTTTATCTAGAAGAAGTAGGGGGCATGGGAGACAATGCTTAACAATAAAACAAATGACAAGAATCAGATTTCCTTCCTCTTCTTCTTCCCGACTATGATGACGATCTCGGCCATGATTAATACTCAAATCATAAATATTTGACAGATCTAGGACTAGATTAACAGTCAGTCTGACCCTCGACGAATTTGCATGGACTAACAATTGTTTAGACGGATGGCCCTTGACCAGAAATTATATGGCCAAACCATATGCAAAATCTCAATTTTTGTACAGGGAGAGAATAAAAAAAGGGATGGAGAACAAGCAAGGGGAAAACCACCACTTGCCTTAAACCTCGTCGAACTTAGCAATACCAGCAATCTTCCCCGCAGATCTGGCCAAAAACCACCTAAGCAACAATTCACGAAACTTTTCAGGATGAAAGAGGGTCAAAACGAAATCCCTAACACCGAAAATTTCATGAAACGGGAAATACTTACCGGGGAAACATAGATCTAGGTGAGATCTACCTATATCTACTCTCCAAAGATGATTTCGAGCACCACACCCCAGAAATCGGTGGCGGAAAGCTTAGAAGAGACCGTCGCTCTCGCTCTTCCCATAATAGCTGACGGTTTCAAGAAGGAGACAATGAATAGGGATTGTCTATTCACAAGACTATTTATACTTTGAAATATAAGTATTGAAATAATAGTTTATTATTAAATAATGGTCCAAACGACCCAAAATTCGCGCCAACACGGATTTCTACGAAAATCACACCATAGCTAAATACCAAATCTACAAATCCAACGGCGCAGTCGAAATTAAGATTCGACGAACCAAACTTGGGCAAACACCTCCCGAAGCCAAAACACAAGCATTCCAAAGAGGCTCCACCGAGTCACCAAAACAGACCCGACATGCTAGGGAATCTCGCAAACAGGCTAAACCAGCCACACACAAAAAAACCTAAGAGCTAAAACCACGCTCTAACTACGACATATGCCGAAAATGCGTCAACGTAACACCCTTACGTCATAAACACACTAGATAATGAATTAAACCAAATATCAAAAAATTGGGGGCGTTATAGCCATTTCCCCTAAAAGAAAGTTTCGCCCCGAAACTTTACGCATAAACCTCTATTACAAAAGAAAACGAAATATTCAAGGGTTATTGAAATGATTACATACCAATCAACTAGGAGAACAGATGAGGATGAGCCTCCCTCATAGCTGACTCCAACTCCCAAGTGGTGTTTTCCACATCTTGGTTTCGCCATAAAACTTTAATCATTGGTATGGTTTTCCTCCGTAACACTTGATCTTGAGTATCCAGAATGCGGACATGCATCTCAACATAGGAAAGATTAGGCTCCAACTGGGGAACAACATCAAGAATCTGTCGGTCGCTGAGCACACATTTCCGCAACTGTCCCACTTGAAACACGTCGTACACACCAGGAAATTTTGTGGGCAAATCCAGCCTATAAGCTGATGCACCAATACGCTCAACAACCTTAAAAGGTCCCACATATGTCGGGTCCAACTTATGATCCTTTCCAAATCTCTTAACGCCAGACATTGGGGAAACCTTCAGAAAAAATAGGTCCCCAACCGCAAACTCCAAATCAGTCCTCCGACGATTAGCATTCTTCTCATAACGCTCCTGAGCTATACGGAGCTTTTCTTTGATATGCTTCATAGAAATATCCATTTCTTCTAACGCTTCATTACCTAGCAACGGTCTCTCACCAACCTCAGCCCAAAACAAGGGAGTTCTACATCGCCTCCCATACAAGGCCTCAAACGGGGTCATCAGCAAATTTCTTGATAGCTATTATTATAAGCAAACTCCATCAATCTGAGTCGCTCATCCCACGCTCCTCCGTGGTCCAAATATAACATCTGATAATATCCTCCAAGATCTGATTTACTCTCTCTGTTTGATCATTAGTCTACGGATGATAAGCGGTGGAATACCTCAGATCAGTACCCAACCCTTCTCAGTTTGATCATTAATCTGCGGATGATAAGCAGTGGAATACCTCAGATCGGTACCCAGCCCTTCTTGTAAGATTTTCCAAAAGCGAGACGTAATCCTGGAGTCTCGATCTGATATAATGCTAACTGGTACTCCATGTAATCTGATGACCTCATATAAATATAATTCGGCTATCTATTTGACGGAGTAGCCAGTCTTAAATGACACGAAGTGAGCACACTTCGTTAGTCGATCAATTATCACCCAAATAGAATCGTGACCACGGGGAGATCTCGGTAGACCCGTAATGGATGACAGCCTGAGATGATTACATAAAGATTAACCAGTGTAAAGTTTTTGGTGAGCCAGACTGATGAG